>JACBOW010000012.1:0-648152 GCA_014706105.1 Phytophthora quercina | reverse complement strand
GCCAACGCTGAAGCAAGTTTTGCAGCACTTCCACTACATGTAGAAGAAGCTAAAAATTATCGTGGCTGCATTGCGTGCAATGGAATCGCAATTACGTCATCACCTGAAGTGGAATTGCCTTCGCACGATACAAATTCAGTTGTGTGGAGTATTGATCGTGCGAAGGAAAATCGAGCCACTTTCATCAATGCTGTGAAGACGGCACTCGTGAGCAACTCGATGATCACACTAAACCGATACGACTTAGCAAAACTACCCAACTTCAACGGAAGCTACTTGTATCAAGCTGAACAAATATTTTTCTTTCACTTCACCATGGAAGACAGGACCAAGCCTGTCGATAGCAAGAGTGCCAAGAACACTGCCTCCCGACAATCGTTCCTTACAGGAAGTCGGGCACTAGCTACAGGGATATTCTTTCATGCACAGGGTGCACTTGAAATTGCTTCAAGATTTCGAGCTGAAGCACTACAAGAAGAAGAGCGACAGCATCAATCTCAGAAGAAGAAACAAGTAGTGGCTTCTACTGCACCAACTGTCGTGGTAGTTCTCGGAGTGAAGCCACGGGCAGGATTCGTGCGAATTTTACAGGATACCGTGGATGAACTTCGTCGGATCGGTCTTACCAACGAAGTATTTCGTCAGCAAGCAGACTACCTCGTGCGGTGTTGTGCATATAATTTGGGGTATCTCGTTGGGGCACATCAAGTCTTTGAAGACGTTCTTTGTGGTTCCAAAGGTTCTGCTACGATGGCGATAATGATCCGAGCAAGTATTATGGGTCTAGAAACTCCGATGAAGCGCTTTTTAGAGGAATCGGATGCATCTCCACCGACGTCTGTGCTACATCCAATTTGTTCTCTCATACATCAATTTTACGATGAAGTAAAAACTGCGTCTGCAATGGAAGACGAACAACAGATCAGTGTCTTTGTGGAAGCGCTTCGGTGCGTGAATGAACTACTGCTTGTAGTCATTCGTATTGTATTTGATGACTTTATTCGTCTCGTGAGGAAAATCACGGCATCATCAGTGGCTCCAGCAACAACAAATGCACCAGTCGAGATGCAAGCAGAGAATCCTGCCAAGGTAGATGAAATTGACGTGCTGAGGGCTCTCGAACTAGCTGTTGAAGAACGCAAGTACCCATCGTCGATTGTTTCTGAGGTCATATTTGCACAAGCAATAATTGACTTTTGTCTTGACATCGCACTTGAAAGTGCCGTGATGAACACTGTAGCACATCACCTTCCGCCAAATCCGTTCATCGACATGTCCAAGAATTTGCAAGTTTTCGCTCTTCGCCAACTTGTCTGGAGGCATGAACTGCAATTGATTCCACCAAAAGGTACCACAAAAATCTCAAGACCTGGATCGCCTGAGATCATCTTGATGGAAGACACAAATGTTTGTTCTGTCAATCCGAGGTTGCTACAACTTGTGAGCGGTGATCAGATAATTCATGCGCATCGTTGGTTAATGGAGCAACATATTTTTCACGAAGGTGCCTACAAGCCATCGAAGAGCTCCTACTCAGTTGCGATTGTCCCAATGATGCTTATCTACCATCCTCTTCTCTTCACTAAGCCAAGCTCTAACGATACTAAAAGTTTATCGCTCATGGACGAACTTGACACTATTGAACACTACATAGTGGAAGGAAAAAAGTATGCTCAGGCGCGCTTATATTTTATAGAGGCAGTACACTCCGACCTGCGGCGTATCGCTTCAGCGTGTGGTTCATCTTCGAGCTCCAATGGTAGTAACTGTTGGCAACTACGAGCAAAATCTCGTGCATTTGATCATCATGGACAGGTAGTGGCAGAGTTTGACTTCTCTCCGTTGTCAGCGGACGATTTTCTAACTGGAATTCTCGAAGAAGCCACGCAAACACAGCTCCTTTTCCAAGTTGTCATTGAATTCGCTGAAGTGCAGACGCAAGGCGATATCAGCAGTCTGGTGATTCACAAAGTAACCAAGGCATATACATTTCACCACCATTCCACAGATGACCATGACGCTACGACTGGTCTTTCGGCACATTTATCTCCCTTGATATCATTTCGAATGCTTGAGTTCGGGGTCTTCTTTTCAAAAGAGAATGCAGTGTTGTGTTTGCAAAGTGTGGAGTTGGATGCGTCTCACACTGGAATACCGCGAGATGAATGGACACCTTACGCGTCGGAGGCACTTCGAAACGGTGATCGCTTTCTACTCTACGAACTTGACGTCATCTCGAGCCGTACTACCCTTAGTTCACAGCAACATCGCGAAATTGAGCTGGCCTTTCGACTCATTGTACATTCCGATATTTGTCAGCTTTACTCTCTGGTAAGTGCATTTCACTTTATTATTCGAGAAGTCAAGACTTAGACCAACCGTTATTTGATGCTAAACACACCGTTGTTATGCTTGGGCAGGAACAAGCAATACGGTGGCTTCTCGATGCAGTGCAAACAAGGTTGCAGCGGCCATCAACGTTGTTTAACATTCATTACCGTTTGGCACTCCAGATCATCGCGCAAATGGAGCAGCTCGTAGTTTCGTTGAACTACCAACTCCACTTCTTGCACGAAGTCTCTGGTGCTCTTGCTACCCTTCGAAAACATGTAGCTCAATGGCAGGCTGTCCAACCACCAACTGAAGAGCAGCTAGAGCTTCAGCGGAAGCATCAAGACAAAACGCCAGAGGTTCTTCCCACTCCCCGTGAGGACCCAGTCATTATCACCACTGCGTTAGTCGGAAGTCTTCGAACCACATGGATTCTTGCGCTTTTCTTTCGGTTTTCATACCAGCGTGCTTTCTTTGCCAATGCTGATAGTAGATGAAGGCGATAAACTAGCAAGCAAGACACCCCAACAGAAAAGTGAGAAGTATTACCTCAGTAGTTAGCAAAACCAAAAACTGAAATTCACAGCCTCCTAATCTTCAAGGTGGGATTCATCGCTAGCATCGGTCTTTAAATGAGGCCCCCCTTGTCCATCACTTGCAGTGGTGCTACTCGGGTCGACTGGCTTTGGATCCTCGAATTGACAAAGAATCTGGCCACAACCAACCAGACGTTAACAACTTTGCAAATGCTCTCAACTGTGGCAAAACATACCGGAAAGATGGATTCGCAGGCAGCGTACAGCTCTCGCGGCTCCTTCGAGTCCGTGAAAACCACTTTCCCGCTCACGAACACGAGAACCTTCACTTGAGGCTTTTCCAAACGGTAGATCAGCGCCGGATACAATTCCGGCTCGTACTACATCAGTGAAGAAAAAATCAGCACCCTCCTCAATAGAATAACAAAGATTCATTGGCAGTTGCATCTCACCGTGCAGCAGTCACTGTGAGCGAAGGCGAGCGCTTCCACGAGTACTCGGAAGCCCAAATCACACGTGCCCACGACATTCTGGATCTTGAAGTCGATGAGGTTAACTCCAGGGAAGTCCATCTTCTGAATCACCTGTGTAAATCTGCGGGCCACGTTCTTAATGGCTTCCTCCGTCTCTGCGCCTGTGCAGACCAGTTTGCCATTGGCAAAGAGCATGGCCGTGGCCTTGGGGTTGTGGAGCTTCATGAGGATGCAGTTCTTCTTGGGCACCAGCTCCGCCCGCCGATGTGACTTCACCAGAAGGTTCGTCAGGTCGAAGCGCATGCCCAAATTGGCGGAGCACACGAAATTTCTAGCCGTAACAGGGCAAAACTAAAGGTTAGTCAGGGGGTCATAGACATTATACGAAACTTGTATTATTTCAGCGTGTAGGGAGAGATATCGCACGCAAATTGCAGCATCTAGTAGATGAGATAATGGAAATGTAATAGCACTATTTCTTACTTGATACGAAGCTGCGGTACCGTCGTAGTGGCGGCGAGTTCATCAAGCTTTAGTGCCATGCTTGCTATGAACCAGTAAACTGTGCACAGTGATGATTGTTTCGATAAAGTACGAATTCGTGTGAAATGGCTACATTTGGTTGCTGTACCTGTATGTATGAGTGAAATGCAACTCCTGTACGGCTCGAACGAGTTCGTCGTCGAAGAGTTTATCACTATCCCGAGAGTGTTGACTTCTTCTATCCATACTAGAAGTAGTTGAATTGCCTCGCATGTTTGCTATAAATCGTTGTCGTTCCATCTCCAGCACCGCCAATCTCTGCTTCAACTTGGCTCGCTCGGTCTCAACTTTCTCAGCGATGCGCACCGACGGGGAATCTTCGGGCCTTATCTTGTAGGTGGAGAAGGAGAAGTGGTCGTTGTCGAGCTGATCAAGGAGCTGTGTACGCATGGCAAGTGCGCGTTTGCGGTTTCGAGAGATCACCTTGTCTCGCACTTTCGCCTTTTTTGCTGCTATGCGCGCCTCCTCCTCTTGACGCAGCTTGTCGAGGGCCTCCTGCTTCCTGCGTTGCAGCAAACGACATCGACGTTGAATTCTGGAAGCAGCTCGCGAGCGGTGCAAGTGGACAAGCAGGTAATCGCGAGTTTCAACAAGTTTCGCTTCCTTAGAGGCCGTCTGCTTGAGTTGCGCGATGAGCTTTTTGTCTGCTTCAGCTTTCAGTCGAGCTGCACGAACAAGACATTGTCAGAGCAAGTGGCATTTAGCAATCTGTGGCTCGAACTCCACGACATACCTTTTCCAGCCAGATCCTTCTGTAGTGCTTCGCTGGAGCTCCAGTTGATATTGAAGCGTGTGGGAACCTCAGCTTCGTCTTCCAAGGGTAGACCTTTTACTGGAGCCCGGCTAGAGTCACTTGAACTGACGCACCGAAGCTTCACCTCCAGTGTCCCAAGATCATCCTGCAGTGTCGTGAGAAACACCACTTCTCGAGACGATATCAATGCTTCCACATCTTTCTCGCTCAATTGCCATCCACTTGTCCCGATATACATCGTCTGCGGTCGAGATCTTGCCAATGTTCCTCCACGAGAACGAGGTCTTAGAATGAAGAGCTGGAAATCCAGGCGAGGCAAACTGGTTTGCTGGTTTGTCTTTCTCTTAGGCCGTCCATGGACAGGAGTTACCATAGACTCGGGAATAGTAAACTTTGGACAACTGCTGCCAAGTGAGCTGCTCTGTTCCTCCCAAGCCACTGTTACAGTGCGGAAACATTTTTGCTGTCCTTGTTGCTGAGCTACTTCTGCAAGCGAATACTGCTCTCTTTGCTTCCCCTCCACAGAACGAATGGTCGCATGCGCTACACTCTCGATTTCGCCGACACGGGTGAGAGATAAGATTCCGTCTTGATGATGGAACAGCGAGCTGGACAACCACACGCGGGCCCGCACCATTCGTACCTCCACTTCCATCTTGCAGGAATTGGGGTGATATCTAACTGCAGACCGAAAATAGTCAAGTTTGCCATTTCATGACGGACACACTTCAACGTCTCTTCGCGAGAGGCCAGCGCATTCAAGACTCAAGGCTTCCTCACGTGGCCACCTGCAAGACCATACACAAGACAAGATGAACACTGAAGACATAAATCGAAGTTCACTTACATATACATGCTACGAAGCCTCTCAAACGCGGAGGCTCTGATAAGTCTCGGGTGTCAATAATACTTCCAAGCACCAAACTCACATGGCTCCTGCCGTACAGTTAGTCGGTCCTTCCTCTTTTGCGACCTTCTTCCACGCACGCGCTCCCACCAGGGACGCTTCCCACCCTCCACCAAATAAATGATCAACACCAATGCACGGCCTCCACGCGCTGCTCCGCTCCAGCCAGACGCTGCCAAGCACACTCAGTGAGCAACTCCACTGTCCTCGTGCTGAAAAGCAGCGTCTCAAGAGGTCATCGCGCGCTCGCGGCCGTGCTTGATGCAGTACCCGTTCTTTTGCACCCACTTCTCGCAGCCCTCAGCCTTGCACTTGATGCCGCCACCGTGGCCGCGACACAGGCCCTTGGATTGGCTGCTCTTGGGGCAGTCAGGGTGCTTGCAACGAGCACCTCCGCCGTGGGCCTTGCACAGGCCACGCGACTGCGCCGTCTTCTCGCAGTCTTCGAACGAACAGGGAGTGCCACCGCCGTGTGCGATACATTTGCGGTTCGCCTGCGCGCTCTTGTTACAGTTCGGGTGTGAGCATCGCTTACCGCCACCGTGCGTGCGGCACAGACCACGAGAGCGGGCAATGTTGCTGCAGTTAGCGTATCTGCACACACGGCCACTGCGAGCATTATTGTTGTTAAGAGCCGCCTGGGCGGCGTTAGCTGCTGCCGTCATAGCGTCGCTGCTGCCTTCACTGCGACCCACGCTCGAGCTGAGGAGACGCATACCGCTGTCCTCGTCCTCGGATGAAATTGACATACGATCGGAACCGTCGAACGACATACGGGAACGTCTCCTGTCCTGCAGGAACGACACGCCCGGGAGCGACTGCGAGTACAGCATCGGTGACGTGGAGGCCGCCGATGACAACGATGAGTTGGACAATGAGCGTGGTGGGGCCTTGGGGCGGTGCTGGTGCAGCAACTGCGGCTGGTGGAGCGGCGAAGGCGACGGGGACGGAGACTGGGAAGACGATGACAACGTCGACACGTCCGAGAACGAGCGCAGCGAAAGCGGCGGTGGACGCGAGGCAATGCCCAGCGGCTTCAGGTGCGTGCCTGGCGAGTTGCGGATCGAGTTGAGCGACGGCAATCTCGGGCTATTCTCCACTTTGGCACTCAGAAACGGGTTGTGGGTCTTACTGATCGGCGCAGCGGGTGCTGAGAGCGCCATGCTGGCGAACGGTGACACGGGCGGCGCCAGGGGTGGCGTCGAGTGCAGGTTGGACGAGCTGGAGCCGCCGTACGTGAAGGCGTGCGACGCGGCGGGTACGCGCAGACGGCCGGCATCGGGGCGCGGCAGTGGCGAGATGAAGCACATCTCCTCTTTCTGCACCTGCAGCTGCTGCTCGAGTTGACGCTGCTCCTCGAGCTCAGCGGCTGAAAGCCCGTCGTCGTTCACTTGGGGCTGCTGGTAGAAGGCCATGGACTCGCCCAACTGGCGCTTGAGCGGGTCCGTGAGCTCACGCACGCGGTTGTTGGAGTCCACGAGCTTGAACGAGGGCACGGAGGCGGGCGCCGAGCCGTGCAGAAGCTGGTCACCAGGCTGCATCCAGTCCATGTCTGTCACGCTAAAGCTCACAAAGGGGAGATCGACACTCACTTTACGACTGCGAGAGACCTGCTAGGCGCGGCGCGGAATGAAGAGTGAAGAGGGACAGGGCGCGGGCGGGCCAACAACACCAGATTGGTGTGCTGCACACAAGTGTGGCTGCCGAAAGCACCGGTAGGGTTAGGTGGAGAGAAAGGGTGATGAGGAGATCCAACAAAGCATACAAGCGCCAAGTATAATAAAAAAGAAGCGGCAGATGGGACGTGGACAGAGACAGGTTCAAGTGACAGCCAGGCTAGCAGCCACCTCACACTTGGAGAGCAGCACCAGCAAAGGCGTCCAGCTCACTCGGGCTTGCGCATGACCAGTTCACGCAGAGTACATGACTACCGGTACGGAACAACACCGCTCCTATCGCCGTACGCTTCGTAGTTCTGGCAACAAAACGATTGCACGCGTACATGTAGCACCGTGTGAGACAAAAACGTGCTCTTTAAATGTGTAGTGGCGAAGACAGTACAGACTACCACTACATAGTCATAGGGTCGGGTTGCATATTCTTGACAATGGTGACTACAACTTGTATTACAAGTACAGTACTATAAGTCTTAGCAAAATTGGTTTGATTATTTTGCTTTCATAAGATGAATATTGAGGTTTGCGCGAAATCGTTACCGTGGCCGGCTTACATGTATTTTTTCTGGGAATAAAAAATTACGACTTTTATATTTGACTGGATTTCACTATTCGGAGCTTGCTATCGCGATATTAACGCCATTTACATAAGTATACTTGTAATATACGAGCTTGATCACAATGAAGCCAATTGTCTATCGGCACAGCGTAGTATTCTGGTCACTTCACCACTGACTGTAAACTGCGTTAAGCGTAGGCGAGCAACGGAGCACGTCTGCAGAGTAATACCTAGGTTTTCTGTATAGTGTTTTTATATATGTAGAGCAGTAGAAGAACGCGAAAGTGAGCTCGATGTGAGACCATAAACTTCGGCTATGTATGGCTATTGAGGGTGCCAAAGTCGTGTTATGACTATTAAAAGGATTCGCTCTTTAACCATTCGGGGGAGAGTGCGCGGTGTTAAAAAGATACTTGCCTCGTCTCTGGCCAATCAGAAGGCGGCGAGTGCTTCCTCCAACGTGCGATGGCCTGATAGCGCGAAATCAGGCTGATCGATATCTTAACGAGACCATAATGCTGCCCGCAAATGTCCGTCGGGCAGCCAGCGGCCGAAGCGCGACGGCAACGAGCTGCGCACCGCCGAAATTACCCAACAGAGACAGGAACTGCCGCCTCGCAGGCAGCCAATTCACAGCCGGAACCGCTTCACAATGCGTGCAGCAAATCGGGCGCGGTTCAGTCTCGAAATGTGAGAAAGGGTTCCTATGGGGATGTGCGGCGCAATGACGGGACAGTACTACTTTCCTCATCCCACTGTCCAAGCACCGGCCCACATATTCCGGCTGGTGCGCCCGACTGCAAACTTGTTGTTTGTATGTCTCCATCAAAGTACGTATGCTAAAACTGGACTGGCCGCCTGTCGTATCGGTCGCGCCAGCCTACGATTAATGCAATTTGTGAGCAACGACGCATCGCCCAAATGGGGCCTCCGAAATCAAGTTTGGTCCCAGCTGATCCCGATCAATTGGGACTCGCTCGGCCAGCGTATGCTGCCTGCTGTTGCTCTTTTCCGCTG
Organism: Phytophthora quercina; assembly: GCA_014706105.1. Classification (NCBI taxonomy): domain Eukaryota; phylum Oomycota; class Peronosporomycetes; order Peronosporales; family Peronosporaceae; genus Phytophthora; species Phytophthora quercina. The sequence goes on along the minus strand of JACBOW010000012.1, from coordinate 639,356 downwards.
GCTGGTGTTCTTGTGTTCTCCTGGCCTGGAAGTCGCCGTTCCAGGTGGGTCTGGAACTCCTCCGCCATCGAGCTCGCAACAACGTCAACGTGCAGGCCGGTGATGCATGCAGGTCGTCGACGGACGACGAACGAGGGCAAAAGAGCTGGAGCTCGAGGTAAGTGGGCTGCTGCCGGCGCACTGCTCGTCCAGCTGGGCGGCAGCATCCCCTGCCCGGCGCATCGCCCCATGCAAAGATATGCATACTCAAACGCGAGCTCTTTGACGCGTGCGAAACTCATTTAGAACGCGGATCGTTTCGAATCTGCGGCAGCGAATGGATGGCGCTGCGGGTGCCGCCACCACCGTCATGCTACCGATCACCTTGGCTGTTGGACTAACAGTGTTGGTCAAGGCGCGTGCCGGTGCTGGCGCGAAATTTGCGCGTCGCCCAGCTGATCGATGGGAGGGAAGGGGGAGGCTCAGCTGAAGCTGGTGCGCGCTGAAGGAAACCGAGCCAGGATGGGGCGAGCGTCCAAACATGCATTGCGCCCCAGCAAGATGATCTTGCTGGGGCGCAATGCATATTTGGACGCGGGATCATTTGCGTAGACCAGACAGGCTCATTTTTGAAGTTCCTCCGCGGCCAGCGTAACGGACCACTGCAAATGCGAGAGCACTACTCTCAGAGCTGCTGCTGTAGTAGCAGGCAGTCTGTCGAGCACAGAGCAGCAGTGCTGGACTCCAGCCTGGGGCCCCAGTGGGGGATAGCGCATGCAAGCGCTGGCTCATACAGTATCCACATGGTACATGTACATGTACATGCTCGAGCTGAAGCTCATTCCGATTCCGGCATTCGTCTGCAAATTAGCAATCGGTCTCTTCAAGGTATTTGTCCGCATCGACTTAGGCGGGATATCGCTTATCGCGATAAAATTGACCGGGATCAAGTAAAAAGTCAATAATGCATCCAACTCATTTTCACAGGTGGAACATAGCACGGCCAATCGAACGTCGCTGCGTTGGGTTCGTTAATTCTCGTTCTGTGTAGACCTCCGAGTAGCAGTGGTGTGCGTCAACCAGAATCGTTGTCGAGTGAGGCAAAGCAACGACCACGCACTGCGCATGATGGAGCTCGAACTTTGCCGACAACAACACAGGCGTTTGTGAAAAGACCATCCTGCTTTACTCCAGGTTAGAGTTTCTACGAGAAGGGTTGCTCACTCACCAAATTCTCTTTACCAGATACTGAAACTACAAAGGGACCTGAAGTCGATGGCCAGAATAATGGAGAGGAACTAACAGATTTTTCACCGACTCTCGACGAGCAATACCTGCAATAGCTGAAGGCCGATATCTCTTCACAATGTTCATCGACAGTTTGAGAAAGAAGCAATTTAGAGCGACACGAAATATGTATTCCTATTATAGTACAGTTGTGCACCTCCTTTTCGGCAGGGTGGACAATATAAATATCTCCAATGGATAATTTGTCAGTAGTAGTTTTGACCTATTAAGGTTTCAAATCACGATATATTATCCTAGGTTATGTATTTATAGCGATACCGGAAACGAGCTGCACAACTGTACTGTACAGCATATGTAGTACTTGTAGATTTACACAATAGTATAGTACTTTGTACTTCTACTACTATAATACTACACACTCTTTTCAATCTTCGAGCCGCGCCAGCACGGCGTCTACCGTCTCCTCCTCTAGCGCGCGATCGCGGCGCTCTACTGTTACAGATGATGATCCGCAGTACGTGAGTAACTTGGACAGCCGCTCGCGCTCACGACGCCGCTGCTCGCTGCCCACAAGCTCTGCCAGCTCTTGCAATGCGCGCTGGCGTTCGTCGTCACTAGTGGCCGCCGCGTGCTGCTCCAGGATTGCCTGTTGCTGCGTCTGCGCGTCCGTCAGCGCCTTCTCCTGATCTCGCAGTGCAGTCTCTAGCTCGGCAATGCGCTCGGTGAGTTGCGCCACCATCTGCTTCCTGCGACTGCGCTCAGTTGCAAGTTCAGCGCGAAGTCGCTGGCTGGTGAGCAGTCGTAGCTGCTGCGTCTTGCGGAGCTCGTCATTGAGCTCTTCCAGCTGCCGTTCGTAGCCCTCTTTCATAGCCGCCATCTCTCTGGCCAATGCCAGTGCAAAAGTCTCGTGCTCTTCGGCTGATCAGCGACAAACGTGGTGGGTGAAAGGGTAGACACACAAGAGATTAATGGGGAGAGACAAACCTTTCACTTGACGAAACCTACTTTCGAGACTCTCACCAGAAATTGAGAGACGACGAAGCAGGCGATTCGCTTTCAACTGTTCAGCTACGGGGACAGTATCGCGTCCAGCAGCTACGGCGTCGGAGAATGGGTTGGGGCCGTGGAATCCGGAAGGAGACGACTGCATTTCACCAACATACTCAAGGTACAAAGCTTTTAATTGGCTGCGCATTTCCTGCAACTTCCAGTCGACATCTTGTAGTTCCTGACGTAGAGCTTCCCACTGTTGCTGCATTTCACGCCAACTTTCAACGTCGGCTGAGGTACATTTAGTCGCTGTCGAGTCCTTACTCTCGCTGTTCGGTGTACCCTGCTCAGTGTGGTTTAAGTCTGGCACAGCTTCGGTATCAAATAACGCCATCATCACCTGCAGACGCTGAGCCAGCAACGTGATGATCTGCTGGAGTAGCGTGTGGTCCGTCGTTTGCTTGGATTCAACAGCTTCTTGTGCCTCACGCTGTCGGTCAAGTTCCGCCCTCTCCTTCTGAAGCTGACGTCGCTCGGTCGTTGCATCAACTCGCTGCTTCTTCAATCCTCTGTGCACACACATGCATGATCACTGGTGAGTGAAAACAACTCAACCGGCAGGGGCTAGAGATTTATAAGGAACAAACCTCTGCTCTTCAGTAACACGTCTCTCTCTGGCGCTGAGTTGTGTGAGCTTCACATCGATTTCACTTGTGCGGATACTGCCGTTGTGCGAAAGCTGGTCTTCTAACGCAGCAATCTTTTGTTTTGCCTTCTGCAGCTCGACACGCAACTCCGACAAGGTCGCTTGATGTCGCGCAGATTTCCCTCTTGGTATAGCCAAAGCATGAGCGAGTGCTCGGTCCAAGTTCTCGCGAATCTCCGTCAGGTTCTTGAGCTCTTTTTTCACCGATGTTAACTCCTCTTGCAGCATTTTTTCAGTGACAGCAGCTTCCTCGGCTTGTTGCTTCTTCAATTGTTGGAGCTGTTCAAGCTTAGGTCGAAGCGTGCCAAGTTCTCGCTCTAAAGCATCTTTTACTGATGACAGTTCGGCTACTCGGTCTGCGTACTCCTTCAACTTTTCTTGAAAAGCCTCTTGCTCCTGCTCACGCTGACGTTTTCGCTCCAGCAAGCACAGGTTTGCGGTAGCAAGTTCTGCCGCCACAGCCTGAGCTTGCTCAACAGCATGGGCTGCCTTCTCTTGTTCCATGACGACTGCTTTGCGCTGTTGCTCCCGGAATAAAGCTGTGTTTTGCCTCTCAGCCACCAAAGCATGTTCCAAGGCTGAAACGCGCTGATGCCACGTGCTTTCTTCACGTTGTTGGCGACTTTGCAGCTCCTCGTCGTCAACTGGAACCGAACGACTGAGTTTGGCTTCCAGTACCTGCATTTGCTGTGTTTGTTCTTCCAACAGCGTCTGCTGATGCTCAATCTCCTCGGAACATGCTTCAACTCGTGCTTCAGTTTGTTGTAGCAGCACTGTCTTGCTTTCTGCTGTAGAGCTTGCTACCGTGAGTTTTGAAGTCAGCCTTTCGACATCTTCATTCCGCACTTTCAAGTCGTGGTGGAGGTTGCGTATAGTGCCTTGAATCTGCTTGTTGTCTGTCTGAGCTGCCTTCAGTTCGAGTCGAAGTTCATCCAACGCGTGTTGTGCTTGGTTGAGCTGCTTAGTCACAAGTTTCAGTTGTGTCGTAGCTGCTTGAGCCTGGGCTTCCGTTTTCGCAGCAACTTGAGCTTGCCGCAGTCCATCCTCTTCCTCTTTCAGATGGATAAGTCGTTCTAGTTCCTGCTTGTCGCGCCTGAGCTGAGCTTTTTCCTGTGCAGAGGAGTCCTCCAAGCACCGATATCGCTCAATTGTCGACGCTAATGACCTATGGAGATCTGCCGCTCGTTTTTCCATCACATCAACCTATTATAATTGTCATTAACATGATCTCTCTCAACGATTTTCATGAGAAGGAAATATTGATAGTTTTTGTAAACAAACCTGCTCCTGGAACGATTTGTCGGTCGCAGCCATGGATGCTTGATGTTGCTGCTCTTGAATTTCTAGTCGCTGAAGAGCACTTTGCAACTCGCTATTCGCCTTTTCTAACTAAAAAAACAACAATAGTGTGAGGAATGTATAATGGACAAACCCAATTTGTTGGCAGGAAATACCTGCTGCTCCAGCTCGTTCTGCTGTTGCTCCAAATTCTGGATCGCTAGAATTGACTCCACTCGGTCTTTTTCCAATGTCTCCAGCCGTGCGAGTTGGTCTGTCACTAAGGTTGACGTTGATTGATCGGTATCGTCAATATCAGCAGGCTCAGAGGTGGTTTCCTGCTCGTGTTCCTCGTAATGGACAACCACTCGCTTAGATTTCTCAAAACGAGGTCGCCTGCGTGCCAGGGCGTCCTTGAAGAAACCGATTTGCTCCGCCAACTGTGCTAGTTGTGCATCCTTATCAGCGATCACTTTCACGAGAGTTTTTTTCTCTCCTGTGCAGGCCAACATGGTACGCTTCAAAACCTGTTGGGCAGCGTCAGTAAAAATAATTGGTTTGCACTGCAAAAACGCCATTTGCCATACATCTGTTTGCTGGAGTACACTGAGCATTCCACCAGCGTAAATTGATACTGGACTAGTGCCGCATCCATTCGCAAACTGTAGTAAGGGGGCATCGCCGTGCTGTCTGGTAGAAGGAGGACGTACTAGTTTCATTTTGCAAGCGTTGTCACTATCATCGACTTCCTCAATAGAACCAAGTCCAGTACTACCACTTCCGGTTTCATCAGCAGGATCATGAACGAGACAAAACTCCATTAGCGCAATCAACGTATCCGCCAAAAGCCCTTCTAGTCCAACTTTTGCAGCAGTGAGCTACATCGTTGAAAAGCGAATTAGTCTTTGAAAGTGAAAAAAGGTGGCGATTTTTACCTGAGCAGGGTCGGAAGAGTGGTTGTACCGAAGCAGTTGGGTCTGAATACTGGTCGAGGAGAAGGACGATCCTAAAGTTTGTTTCACATCCATATTGCGTTGAGAACTCCATCCTAGGTACGTCTTCGTGTCGCGATTAAGTAGCAGATTTTTCACATGGTTTGGTGCTTGAGCCGCTGATGCAGCCGTACTTCGTGATAACCTGTCACCGTTGTTGTCGCTCTCAATTGCTTCTTTCTCGAGCTGTCGATGGACATTGTGAAGGTGCAAGATATCAGCCTTTAGCTGCTGCAGATATTGCTCATCGAGAGTCGGAGAGGAGTCTGTTAGTTCTTCTCCATTATTCTGACCGTCGACTTCAGGTCCTTTTGTAGTTTCAGTATCTGGCAAAGAGAACATGTAGTGAGTGGGCAACTTCTCGTAGAGTTTAACCTTGCATTGACTCTAACCTTGGGTAAAGCAGGATGGTCTTTTCACAAACGCCTGCGTTATTGTCGGCAAAGTTCGAGCTCCATCACGCGCAGTGCGTGGTCGTTGTTTTGCCTCATTGGACACCGCAACCGATTCTGGTCGGCGCATACCACTACTGCTCTGAGGTCTACACAAAACGAGAATTGACGAACCCAACACATTCCTTACATGTTAGTCTGCAAATTCAAAATGGTCACTCATTTGTGCCTTGCGTACCGATTGAAAAAGCGGCTACTAGCTGCTCGTTGGTGCAGAAATGGTGGCTGCTGTTGCTTCTGCTGCTGTTGTTGGTTCGAGCTGGGGCGATCGGGTAGAATTTTCAGAGACTCGTCCTCGTTGCCACTTCGACTCACCTCGGGAGGTTTAAATCCCGAAGAAAAGGAAAGTGATCTATTTCGTCCACGAAGGTTAGTCTGCTAACTCATCACCTCGAACCTGTTACTGAGGTCGACGGCATTGACGTACTTGGGACGCTCGTTGAGGAAAGCAACAACAGGCGAAGATGTTCGTTGAGAAGCAGGTCGCCCGTAGAGATCCATGGTGTATATGCTCTGGTAGACACGTACTGTGGTCTGCTTTTAGGTACTGCATCATTTCAACCATTTTTAGCGCTGAAGTTACGCTGGACTTGTGAAGTGGCGTGAATCTTTGGATATGGACGACGCTGGTAGCAACCTAATTCATATCTGCATACCCGTAGCATGAGTACAGTACCTTGTCTAACTTTACGTCGCTCTACTTGCTGTTGTGCTGCCAGCAATTCACGTAGGTGGTGAATCAAAGAGTACCTGTAACGCCGTGATAAAATAACCAGTGCACAACAGCTTCCGTCGCTGCTCCTTCAGGTGTTTCTCTGCGGTCACCAATGGTTTCTTTACGGATTCGTATTACTCTCAGTGTCGATCTTTGCCTATAAAAGCATGTCAATGTGTATTTTGATGCAGCATGGACACGAAATTACTGACTCGACTTACGTGCTGTGTCACTTGTTAGATGCTGTGCTTGGAAACCTACCCTTGGAACGTTTGGCAGTAAATGTGGGTTTGCTTGCTTTCTATGGCATCATCGAAAACACACGTCTCTATCAAAGTTTGTCAGAGCGTTGTCACTTTGCCAGCCTCACACTCAGGTTTCTGACGTGTATGCGCATGATATAAACTATCCAGGCTCCAAAGGCAACAAGACCAAGCAACGTGCCCCGTTAGTGTTTGCCATCGCACTTGCAGCTCCCGCTTTGATATGCCACAGCTACTTCCTACAACTTCAAATTCATGTGTACGTGCATGTATTATTTTTTTTGGATTGTGGCGTTCTGCAACCTTAGAAGTTAAGCACTTCCTTGTGCAGGCTGAAACTAGAGCGCATTATAAACAGCATCGCCGTTGCACTCGTGGGCATGGAAGTACTGTTGGGTATTCTGACGCTGTTGTGGCTCTTCAAGAAAAGCAACATCGTGTGAATCCGAAAGCTGCTCTTGCCTAGTATGCATATTTTACAGTTTCCGGATAGGCAAACCTTCACTGCCAGGATACGAAATGTAATATTCAGAAGTGAACGCAAAAGTAGGCGGTGTTGCTCGTGTCAAACGAAGCCTCCACTACTTGAGCGCATCTAAGCCATGGTGCTGTGCAACACAACCTGCTCAGCATCAGCAGCGCGCGCAATAGTCTTACCCAGACGGTAAACCTTCTCGCCAGTTGCTTCAACCTGGCGCGTCACCTCAGCAACGTTAGCTTCCGGCAGGAGCAGCACCATGCCAATACCGCAGTTGAAGGTGCGGGCAAGCTCAGCGTTGGAGAGGTTTCCCATCTTCTGCAACCACTTGAAGACGGGAGGCAGGGGCCAGCTAGCGCAGTCAATGTCAACAGCCAGGTCCTTGGTCAGTACACGCGGGACATTCTCCAGGAGACCACCGCCGGTAATGTGAGCGAGAGCGTTGATAAGGCCAGACTTGACAGTGGGCATCAGCTGCTTCACGTAAATCTTGGTAGGGGTAAGCAGACTCTCACCCAGGGTTTTGCCAGCCTCAAACGGGCACGGGTCGCTGTAAGCGAGTCCCGACACCTCCACGAGCTTACGCACGAGCGAAAAACCGTTCGAGTGCACACCCGAGGATGCCAGACCCAGCACGGCGAAGCCAGCCTCCACTGGCAACGGCAGAATAGCGTTCTTACGAACGGCACCGACACAGAAGCCGGCCATATCGTAGTCGCCGTCATGGTACATGGAAGGCATCTCAGCAGTCTCACCACCGATAAGACCGCAGTCCGACTGACGGCAGCCCTCAGCAATACCCTTCACCACATCAGCAGCCTCCTCCACCTCGAGCTTGCCGCAAGCATAGTAATCCAGGAAGAACAGGGGTTCGGCGCCCTGGACAATCAGATCGTTCACGCACATGGCAACGAGATCAATGCCAACAGTGTCGTGCTTTTTGGCCTGTTGAGCCACACGCAGCTTGGTACCGACACCATCCGTGCAAGCCACAAGAGCCGTGTCCTTGTCGTAGCCCGCAGCCTGCAGGTCGAAGACGCCACCGAATCCACCCAGGTCAGCGTCGCAGCCCACACGCACAGTCGACTTGCAGAGCGGTTTGATCCTGTTGACCAGCTCATTACCAGCGTCAATGCTCACACCAGCATCCGCGTACGTGATCTCCTTGCCAGCCTTGTTCTTCAGCAACAGACCAGTCTGAGCCAGCTTGATGGCGTGCAAGAAAGCAGCACCCTCCAGAGGCTGCACGCGCGCCTTGAGCGTCTCGGGCGTGTCCGTCTCCAGCACAGGGCACTTGAACTGCACAGCGATCGGACCCGCGTCCACCTCCTCCGTCACAAAGTGGACAGTGCAGCCGCTCTCGGTCTTCTTAGCGTCCAGCACAGCGCGGTGAACAGCAAGGTCCATACCGCCAGCAAAGTCGGGGAGGAGCGACGGGTGCACGTTCAGCACCTTGCTTTCCCACTCCTTGCAGAACTCGCCCGACAGAATACGCATGTATCCGATGAGTAGCACAAGGTCCACGTTCTTCTTCTTCAGCACTTCAGACACCTGAGCGTCGAACTCAGCACGCGACAGACCCTTGGCCGACAGACCCACGGATTCAATTCCGTGGGTCTTCGCACGCTCCAGAATACCAGCAGATGCCTTGTCGCTGACCACGATGTCGATGCTGGCGTTGAGCTCACCGGCCGCAATCGCGTCGATAATGGGCTGCATACTGCTGCCACGAGTCGAGCCCAGCACCGCCAGCTTCAGCTTCTTGGCACCGTGGAGCAGGCCCTTCAGCCCAATGTCCGAACGGTACTGAGCACCCTCGAAGTGGATCTTCGAGACACCTTCGTACGCACGGTCGAGAGCACCCTGCAGCGAAGGGCCAACAGCAGTAACAGCAAGTACACGGCCACCCGACGTCGCGATGCTGCAGTCCGTAGAGTTCGCCGTGCCGGCGTGGAACACATCCACGTCCTTCAGCGACTGAGCGTCGTCCAGACCCGTAATGACCTTGCCCTTGGGGTAGCTGTTCGGGTATCCCTGCGACGCCATCACAATGGTAGCCGCAGCACCGCTCTTCCACGACACAAGCGACCGCTCTAGACGGTGCTCCACACAAGCACGCATGATCTCGAACAGGTCGCTGTGCAGCAGAGGCAGCACGACCTGGGTCTCCGGGTCACCGAAGCGGCAGTTGAACTCCACGATCTTAGGGCCGGTTGGGGTAAGCATGAAGCCCGGGTACAGCACACCGACGTACGGCATGCCCTCCTTCTTCATGGCGGCGATCACTCGCTCAACAATGTCAACGCACTCACGTTCAAGCTCACTAGTGAGACACGGGGCAGGGCCGTAGGCGCCCATGCCGCCCGTGTTCGGTCCTTGGTCACCGTCCGAGATACGCTTGTGGTCCTGCACGCCAGGCATGCACACGACATGCTCACCGTCACAGAAGGCCAGAAGCGACACCTCCTCGCCCGTCATGAACTCCTCCAGCACGACTTCATCACCAGCAGAGCCAAAGGCCTTCTCCAACATAACCTCACGAAGAGCCTCATGAGCCTCCGTCTTGTTGGTCGGGATAAGGACACCCTTACCAGCAGCAATACCCGAAGCCTTGACGACGATGTTGTGGTCGATCGAATCCAGATATTCCTTGGCCTTCTCGTACTCCGTGAAGTTCTGGTACGCAGCAGTCGGGATGTCGTTGCGACGCATAAAGTCCTTGGAAAAGGCCTTAGATGCCTCCAATTGAGCAGCCAGCTTACTGGGGCCGAACGTCGGGATACCAGCAGCGTTCATCTTGTTAGCAAGTCCGTCAATAAGTGGAGCCTCAGGTCCCACCACACAGAAAGTCACGCCCTTGCTCTTAGCAAAGGCGATGAGTTCATCATGTGCACCTACACCAATGTTAACATTGGAGATGCCGGCCGTAACGTCCTCCGTACCAGCGTTGCCAGGTGCCACATAGATGTGGCCAGTAGAGGCTGACTGAGCCAGTTTCCAGGCGATGGCATGTTCACGGCCACCACTGCCGACCAGCAACACGTCATGCACCAGCTCGTCATCACCACTGAGACTGGAGGCGATGGCCTTGTCCAGCTCAGCGAATAGAGCGAAGGCCTTCTCGGCCAATGCGCGACGTTCACGCAGCGAATAGGCCAATGAGCCGTCGCGCGAAAGCTTGCTCTGCACTGTGGCCAGGTCGGCCTCGTCCACGATGACGCTGATCTGCTTGTGGTTCCAGGCGGCGGTGCGCACGAACGAGTAGGCGCCAGAGACCCACTGAGCCACGCGAGCGTGTGCCGCGGCACCTACGTCCGAAGCACTGGGAGGCAGAGCCAATACGGCCTCCACGCGGTCAGAGAGCATGAGCTGAACGTCGGCGGGAGTGGCCACAGCCACGTGTGGCACCATGGCGGCCACCAGCGCTGCATCCACGGCTGGAGAGCACAGCGAAGCCACGCGCAGACCGCCGACCTGAAGAGCCGCCGCGGTCTGCACCAGCGCATCGGGCGCACGGTCGCCGCAAAGCACCACGAGCGGCGTCGATGGAGCCATTGAGAGAGAGGAGCTGCTTGGTCTCGGGGACGATTCGAGTATGGCTGGCGCAGGTGCAGCGGATGGCTAACAACACGGCAAAAGACTGGAGGTTAGTTTTGTCCAATCCTGGTGTGTATAGACGAGATTTTGGTCCAATCGTTATACGTTTTGCAAGATGAAACCAGCTGGTTGAAAACTGTGGCCCGAAACGGTGCGACCTCGCTGGCGTCCTCAATTGGGTTTTGCAGCTGAAATGCAGCGGATTCGAGTGTGGTGGAGGATACTTACTACGGAGGAAGGTCTGCTTGCGGCGATAGAGTATGAAGTATTGCTGATTCCAGGTGGTACCGGTACCAACAACACGGGATATTGCTGGCTCAGAGGAACGCACACTAATTGTGGTGTGCGCCACACGCTAGTTGAAGTGAGTGGCCCAATCGAATGGCCCTGAATTGGACCATCGTGCAGGTCCTCGCTGCTGACGAGCAAATGAATAGCAAGTTCTCGTGAAGATCATCTTGCTCAGTTTGCAAGCGAAGTTGAGCTGAGTGTGCGAAGATTGCTCTACTGCCATTTGACTGTCAGTCAGAGGTCCATTTAGATGGCGAGAGGGATAAATCCCGCTTCCTCCTGTTGCAAAGTGCTCACTTCGTGTTTGGCCTGCCAGAGGATCTTACGATAGATTTCTCGCCAAATATCGTCGACGTTGAGTTTAGCGACTCTAACCTGGACGGACCACTGTCAAACAATCTCAATGCAATAGGGCCGTCTATTGTGATGCTTTTCCTGGAGCATAGCGAACTACAGGAATTTCCGCGTGTCCTAGCGAGCATGCAGCTGAGGGATCTATCCTTGATTGCGAACAACATCTCGGAGATACCTGAGAATCTAACGTTGAGCGAAAGCTCCATGTTTCTCATGCTGGACCGTAACCCGCTGGAGCGCATCCCAGACAGCTTCGAGTCACTCACCCACCTGCGCTGCCTCACTTTCCAGTACACCAACGTCGCCGTCCTTCTGGAGTGGCTCAAATACTTGCAAGGTGAAATCGAGGACGACTCCATCAATTTGCATGCCTTCGAGACACCGTACTGTCGTAAATTACCCACACACAGTAACGAGGCAGATTTTGCATCGTGTTCAACCGAGAGTGAGAACGACGGCATGCTCCCCCTCGCTATGAAGGACGGGGACATTCGCACATCAACATACAGGGTACATTTTAGTCCGAATTGATTCTATTTTAGTCAGAATTGATCCATTTTTAGTCCGATGTGACTATTTTAGTCCGATTTGTGTGGATGCAGACAGAACGGCATTCACAGTGTGAGTCACATGTCAATGGGGACTTCGATGCGTCTCCGCCGCCGGCTGCACGCGTCTGTGCGGCCTTACAGCCTACGCACAGCCTCGTCATGCAACCTCCAGACTGTTGCAATAGCGTCTTCCGTTTCACTGCCTCGTGAGGCGTCGACGTGGGCGCTGGCAGCCGATGGACTGCAGCAGAAGTGGAAAGGTCTAAAGCAGCGCACAGCCTGGCGCTACAGGACGCTCAAGGACAAGGACACGGCCATCGTCTTCAGCGACGACAAGCAGAAGGAGGTGCACTTGAAGCCCCGCAACCAACGGCTGGACGACCCGTTGGCCTGTCACAATGTGATGGCGGCAGCATCGACGACGAGTCTCAATGGGATTTTGGGTGCCACGTCGCCCGAAGACTCGAGCCAGTTCTGTAGGACTATGGTCGGCTTCATGCTGCACTCGTGTACGCCATCTGAGCGCTCGAAGGTGCTGGACGTCCTCACGAAGCAGAGATTAGAGGAAATCACTATTGCCAACCGAGCGTTGGTTATCCGAGCCATTCAACACTGTTTGCTGTCGCCTTTGATTCGTGACAAAGCGGTGCTGCACAGTGCAGCCAAGAACGTCGTCTGTGGCACATATGGACTGGAGCTGTCGGTTCTGAAGGAACAGATTCACTCGGATGAAGAGGCTTTCATTGACACTGCAGGTCATATTCAGTTTCAAGATGGAGTGGCGCCGGGGAAAATATTGTTCCGTCGAAGTGTACATGCACAAGAAGAACCACCACACTCGGGAGATCTCATTCAACTTATCTATGGCAACAAGAACATCACGGAAGTCGTCACTATGATGCAGCATATCGCGGTGGAGAGCCTCAAGGTGAAGGACCAGCAGCCAAATCTTGTTAAAGTTGTGAGCGATATCGATGACACACTGTTCCCAGGATGGATTGACAAGCGTTACCCTCTTCACATCCCGTACCCTGGAGTCTCGGATCTCTTCGCTCGGCTGTCCCATGGTCTCGCGCAGGACGCGAATGGCGACAGTGTACGCCCCTCTATCACCTTCCTCACCGCAAGACCTCGCGGATGGCTGAGTGTTGGACGCTATCTGACGCTGCAGCATCTGAAAAGTCTGGGTGTTCCGAACGTCACAGTGTTAAATGGGTCGGTCAAAGGTTTAGTGAGCAACGAGAAGATTGCTAATCTCAAGCTGGATAACTTCTCTCGCTTTGCAGCATTGTTCCCCGAGTTCAAGTTCGTATTCTTCGGAGACTCTGGCCAAGGCGATGCACTACTGGCTTCGCGGCTGCTGAAAAACTGCAGCGAACAGGTGCTGGGCACTTTCATTCACAACGTGAATCCAATTTTCGCCCGGACGGGAGACGGCGGGCAAAAGCGAGCCTATGCTGCGTAAGTACTTGGAACCGGTTGTTATTTGTTCTCGTAGTACATGTAGTAGTCTAACAGACCATTGTGTGTGTTGGCATATAGCGAAGGTGTCGAATTTTTCGAGACGTACGCTGGGGCCGCGCTTGCTGCGTACAAGAAGGGGTTGATCTCAGCCGAGGATGTTGTTGCAGTCGCTGATGCCTCCGAGAAAGAACTCGAAGAGATTATGTTTCTTGGACCCGAGGCTACTATCATGAAGAGCGAACGACGTCGAGAACTGCAGCAGAACATTGACCTCATCGATGCCTACTTGCACGCCAAGGAGGCATAGTTAGAGTGAAGTGGAGGGTGAAGCCACTTGTATCCAATCAAATCGTGTTGCCTATTTCCTGTTCTTCGCCATGATGGATCGCGAGGAAGCTCGAACGCGTATGCTGCGCTTGTGGAGGGCGTTTATTACAAGCGAAGCTGGTCACACCTCTATCCATCTATCCACACCACACAGAGGTGCGTGGTGTCATTTTCTACCATCTTCTGTACTCCATATAACCACTCACCGATTGCGCAGCACCATAGTGCACGCCGACAAGCTGTTCGCTAATGCAGGGCAGACGCTTTTTGCCTGTTCAAACCTCGTCACGCCTCTGGGCACCTACAAGCATGCAGTCTTGCGAGACCAAGACATCGCGCAAAAGGAGCGGCCACTGACCGCCGCGGAGCTACGTGCGCTCATACTTGATGGTACAGTTTGACGGTAGAAAGCTGCAGTCAGATCGACAACGTACATGCTCTGGTGGTGGAGTGGTTCCAATCTACAACGTACGACATTAATTTCTATACATCTCGCTCTTAGTTCATAGTGTACACGTCCGTCACGGCAGTGATTTGATGCCCGTGCCCAGACATTTGAGGGGAAATCATTGGTGTCTGCTTCAGCTCGTTGCGCGCGCGCGATGGAGATAAAACGGCACGGCACAACGCACGCAACGACCGCAGTTAGGCAGACTTGGGGGAGGACACTGGTCCGTTCATAGATACAAACAATGCGCGCTTGAGCTGCTTGGCTGGAGGATCGATCACGTTCACAGGCGAAGAATCAAGCACGGCTGGTTTGGCGCCGTCTCGCTGTCGTCAGGTGACACGGTAGCCGCAGGAGTGTTTTCACCACTGTCGTTGCTGTCGTTGGTCGGTGCAGCATCCATTGGAGACTTACGCATCGCGGGGAAAGCTGCACCCGCTTGCGTGTGGGGCGACAGCGACGAAAATGACCTCGAGGATGACAAGGACCCACTGTCGCCGCTACTTCCACTGATGATCGAAGGAACGATGCTTTTGTTGGTGTTGAAAGCTGCGAGATCAGCAACCATTTTATCGTCGCTGTCTTCGTTATTATTAGGGTCACGCAGCCGATACAACACGTTGTTCGGTACGCTCGGCCAGTCGATAATTAAGTGGCGGACGGACTGCTCGACGCGAGACTGGAACCGGCGCACGAGTGCCGTCGCAATTTTTTCCGGCAGTTCCGATCGGTGCTTTAGAGCTGTACGCTTGAGCAGATCAACCAATTCCGTGAACGTCAGCAGGACACCCATTTCAGCACGTGCATGAATAACACGGACAACTCCAGCCTCGTCTTCGAACGGAATGTAGTTTGGTTCGCAGGGCATGCTCAGCTTGTTCTGCTGGCGCTTCTTGAGGCGGCGATGAAGCGCAGCGAAGTGAACGCCGTGGGCCTTGGCGGCGTTGCGCAGACTCATACCGTGAATGGCGACATCCTCCATAGCCGCCTCCCACACTTTGGCCGGCACGAGGTTGCTCTGACGGTAGTTGCGGTCGCTGGCATTGCTGTCAGAGTGGCCCGAGCGTCCGTTGCTGCTCCCGGCGCTTGGACTACGGCGAAACTTGCCGTCGTCTCTCGGTTGTCGCTGCTGTGGCTGGTAATAGTGCATGTGCTGCTGTTGCTGCGGCAGCAAGTTGTCTCCACCATCCGCCACTCCGTCAACGTCCTCCCAGCTGTACGAGGCGTGACGTTGTATAGGACTGCGTTGCTGTGAAGACGACGGAGGTGGAGCCGCAGGTTGACGGTAGTTGCGGTTCTGGATCCAGCACAGCGGGTCTCCACGACCCTGGTGCGCCTCCAGCTCGTACTGCTGCTGCTCAAGCTCGTACTTGCGGGTGTAGTGCTCTTGCTGCTGGCGCTGCGACGACATCGAGCTTTTCAAGACGTTGCTACTGCTGCTGGTTCTGCGCCGACCGCGCACGATGTTGTCCACGTCCATGAAGTCGTTCTCACGCTTAAACATGGCGAGCCAACCGGCGGACGGGAAGTCCGTCGGCAGCGCGCGGCGGTCGTTGTGGCTGACGATGGCACGCACCACGTCGGCAATGTCGGCGTCCGCGTAGCCCTCGAGTCGGTCGGAACGTCCGTCGCTCGTCTCGTAATCGTCGTACTGCTGTTGTTGCATGAACTGCTCTCGAAGCATGGACACCACCTCGCCGTTGAGCTCCGGTGTGAGCTCGCAAACCGCTGGCGGGGTCATAATAGCGGTCAAGGGCGCCACGGCCGGCAGTGACCCGCCGTTGGGGCTGCTGTGGCCGAGCGCGATCGGATTCAGGCGTGGAAACACGTAGCGGGCATTGGGGCTGATGGCTCTGATGCTGGTTATCGCGGGTGCAGTGAAGCGACTATCGTCGCTGTTGCTTGGGCTCGTGCTGGGCAGCGATCGGGTCGCCGGTGGGGGAGGGGCGTGGCGCAGCTGCTGCAGCGTTTGCTGGCGTACGAGGCGGTGAAGCGCGGTCTGCTGCAATCCGAAAGCCTGCGCAGCCTGGCGCAGTGAGAGTCGACGCTCGACGACGGCGTGCACGGCCTGCGCCCAGACGCGGTCGCTCACGGGGCTGCTGGGGCTCCAGTCGCGATGCATACCGGCGCTGCTCATGTTGAACCCGTCAGTAGGATCCTTGTGGCGTTCGGCTGTGTTTCGTTTCGGCTGCGCACACAAAGTCGGCTGGCCTTCCGGTTCGTGGTGCGGAGCCTCGGAAATGCTTGTGTGCTTGCCGGTGATTTGAAGACTGCATGGACGTTTGCACTTGATGGCGTCGCCGCTTTTCTTATAACGCCAGGAACACTGCCGAACACGGAACGCTGTAACGTAAAGAAGCCCTGTCCTGTCCCAGGTAGGATGCAACAGGGGACTTGGTGGACACACTTTTTCATGCTGATGGATCGGTCTATGACTAAATACAGGATTACTTGAGTAATATGAAGCTGGTGCTGGGCCAATAGTGTCTATTCGTTTCTATGAGTTTTTATATGTTCGATAGGAACGTGGAAAATTAGCGCTGCTGCTTCAACGGCTGTGGCGAGGGCTCTTCGCACAAGTGGCGCAGTTCACAAGGAAGGCGTGGATATCGCTTCGACGATCCGACGTGCCTTAGTGTAGCTTCACTTCGTGCCCGTGCTTGTTTGACTGCTGTGCGCAGGCTGCTATGTCTGCGGAGGGCAGTGTGGGGCTGGACGCACCAGCTAAGCTTAGAAGGGATCGTTTCAGCGCGTAGAGGACGCTAAGCGCTATATGTGCGTCGACAGCGGCGTTGACGCTATCAAAATGATAGCACGTACGGTCACAGTCAGAAACTTCGGGGCGACACGCAGCACCGGCGTAGTAAACGGTTCTTCATAGACTAAGTAGGATTCGCGGGAGGACAAATGGAGCGCGCGGCGGCAAAGCCGGCTGATACTGGCGCCACCGCTTTACTCATATCTTTCTGTTCCAACAAAGGCAAAACGCAGGCTAGAGTGCGAATGCACACGACCTGGATCCTCAGCGGAGGCCACCGCCGAACAGCGGCTCTGTCCCTGGATCGCGTGCAGCGATAAAGAGGCCGTCAAAGCCGAGCTGCGGCAGCTACCAAGATGAGGCCATCAGCTACACTATATGCCCGCAGTGTATGCGGGTGCGTCTTCGCTGGCGATAAAGATCTCGGCTCCAGTGGAAACTAGCCACGACTTTCGTCAGCTTCACAATATTGTATTGTATACAATTTGTGGTGCAAAAATAATTGCCCGTCCGACCGACCATCTGACTAGTAAGTTTTTCTAAGCGAACATCGATACAGATCCGACTTCAGCAGCTTCCGTTACGCAAGTGAAATATACGCGCACGACTACGCCGCAGGTGACAACTCATCGATCGCCGTGCGAGAATCAGCCTAGTTTTTGGTCGCACTTTGTAGAAAGACCCAATCGAACCAAACTAATGAGAGGTTATCGCAAATGGGGATATCGTTACCGAGAGGATGATCTGTCCAAATTTAAAAGTCCAAATTTGCATTTTTAAATTTTTAAAAAAGTGGCCAACCTTTGCCCAACATATACAGACGATCCTCTCGGTGACGATATCCCCATTTGCGATAACCTCTCACTAGTTTGGTTCGACTGGGTCTCCCGTTGACTATTCACATACAAGAACAAGTCAAATCTGCCTCTATCCTCCAAGTAAAGAATAGTGATACCAAGTAACGAATAGTGATACCAAATGGCAAATATCGCTATCCGAAGGTTCTTAACTATATAGTTCGACTATTCTGTTTAGGAGCCCATAAGAATGTCAGCAGTAACAATAGCTGCTTCATTTCCTACCCAGCTCTTCTCTAAAAGTACTTTGCATTGTTCGAAACCCTGTCTGAGCCATATAGCTAGCTGTACTTGGCTATTTGAATCACGTCGAGGCTCGAATCAAGCCATCGAGGGGTTGTGGCATGCTTCGGCATCTCAGACGAAGGTGGGGCTATAAGTAGCGGAAGTAGACGGCTGTGGCGAAGGGCTAGCGTTCCTGCTGTTCCTACCAGTCACATGTACCGCTGAATGGGTACAGAATCCAATAGTGGTCCTCTAGATTGCGATAAAATGCGGCTTCCCGGCGCTATCATTACAGAGAGGATCATCTGTAGTTGAGAGGCCGGTGTTTCACCACCAAAATAATATCAAGCTCCACCAAAGCACGGTGTGGAATCACATGAATATGTCAGTCTGCCACTTGAGATTTGCAAATATACTGTCCACCAAGACGTACGTTTTTCAGCACTCACAGAGCTGGGAAAGGAACACACACAAAATAGAAATAGCCACACAACCGATTGATGATATGCATAGAGTCAGCATTAATCAAGGATTTTTCTAGCGACAAGACCGCTTTCTGCTCATCTGATAGACACGCGCCTTCGGTGTGGACACGCGACGACGTGTAGATCTCCTAGTTGCTGTAGTTTGTACATGTAATAGGTCCTCCGACCGAAGTTCGGCTCGAACTGTTAGGTTCGGACTGCGCCGCCGTCGTACCCGCAGTCCTGCTAACTTCGAGGGCGTGCTGATCGATGTTGGGGCGGGCATTTGTCTGCAGAACAGTGTCAACTAAATCATCGAGCAGTATCGTCTCTGGGGAGGAAACGGATGATGCAGGGCTGTTTTGCGCCTGCACGGCGGACTCCTCGGCAACAGCATCGGATGAGTCCGAGCTTGAGGGCATGTCCAGGTCAGGCTCCTGCCTTGTAGCCGATTGTCTGGAGCGTGAGCTACGCTGGCGGGGATGAACAAACGTACGCGGGATCGCTGCTGCCGATGGGCAGTGTGCTCCAACTGCGATACATGCAGCTATAACATGCACGCACATAGCTTGCTTCGCGTTGTAGAGACAACCGCAGCCAAGATTTCTTGTGTCCACTATCCAACCTCTGGTTGGCATTCCTTTGATTTGCATACGGCGGGTGTTGACAGATCGTATAGAAGTGAGCCCTTTCTTCTTTTCGGTTGCTGTCAATGCAAGCTCGGTCTGCGTCATTCGGCATAAATCTGCCGCGAATGATGGGATACGAGGCAGGCGCTCCACCGCCAAACATTCGCGGCTATACAAAGTCGGTATAAGGAAATTAGGCGCTCAGATGCTTCGGAAATGGTGCTGAAAGTGACTGCCCTGTTTATAAACGCGAGTCGTGCGTTGTTTAGACTCTCGATCAGCTGGATCGGTGTCTCTTCTCCTCCTCTACATTCGCGTTTGAGGCGGCTGAGATATTGTTCGAGGGGGTTGTCGGTAGCCGCACACCCTGGTGATGTAATGAAGGCCTGCCAACGCGAGAACCTAATAGAGTTGATCCACGTAACGGATAACATGTTGCGTTAGACTTCTAGCTGGTCCTCGGGGCAGTGCCTGCCAACGAGCAATAACGCTCTCCTTCAGTGCAGGGTAGGCATCCTCCGCGCAGAAATGCAAATCATACATTTCATCAAAGATAATCCGCGTGTCCTTTTAAGAAACTCCTTTCTTTTTG
The DNA here is from genome assembly GCA_014706105.1 of Phytophthora quercina. Taxonomy (NCBI): domain Eukaryota; phylum Oomycota; class Peronosporomycetes; order Peronosporales; family Peronosporaceae; genus Phytophthora; species Phytophthora quercina. The sequence continues at coordinate 619,698 of JACBOW010000012.1, read as the reverse complement.
GCCTGCCGGTGAATATTTTTGAGTAACATGGAACCAGCACATTAGGATCCTTGAACGAGGTAATTCTTCAGCACAAGCGTTGTATTGAGCCAGATCTGCATCCATCATCACAAAATGCGGCTCGAAGTTGACTCCACAGAGATCTCGACAGACCCGCTTCAAAAACCGCAGACACCAACCAACATCTAAAGCTCTCCGCTGGGATGTACAGAAGCAGACCAACGAAAAACCTCCCACATTTATCTGAGTAGTCCATAGCAAATACCAGCCATCCCATGCGTACTATCAACATGCACAATCGTTGAGCAGTCAGCTCGACTCTGTATTGCAACAAAAAAATTGATCGGTTTGGCGCATGTCAACCCAACACGAAATGGTTGTGCCTCGGACCCATCACCAAGATCAGCGGCCAGACCGTCTCCATCTACCCGTGCATCGCACAGCAACATCATTTCAAGAGGGTCTAAAGATTCAAAGTCGAGCTGATCGTTCAAGTGCCCATTGCACAAATCAACAAGGGCTTTCATTGAGTTGTGCGGATTTGAGTTTCTCCGATTTTTAACGAGATCCACAGCTTGTTGTTCCTTCGGTGGGGGCCCCGGTCATGTCACGCGAGCTAATCATTCCGACGATTACTGCATGCAAGCGACTGCCAGTGGTCTTCTTCCCACTAGATAAACATCTCGTAATGAAAGCTTTCATCTCCTCTGTAAGTTTCGGTTTCGAAGGACTTGCGACATCTGTGTCGACCATATCGTGTTCCCCTTGTGAAATACCACACATACACTGGAGGACAAGCACATGTTGAACTTGTATCTTCCTGTGCAGTCACCATCTGCATCCTCGCATCGTGTAGACTTGCAGATAGTTAGTTGGGAGCGCATTTTATGCAGAAACGCGGCAAGTTCGAAATCTGAGTCAATTTTATGGTCGATTCCGCAGGGTACAATGTTACTTTTGTCGATACTATACGAGGATAGTGTGAGTCTGTACGTATCAATGCTGGTTTACCGCTCTTGGCTCTCCATAACTGGGTCCAATCCTCCAGTCGCCGGCGATTAGACGTAGTCTCGCTATCTTCACAGACGGAGGCATCATCACTTTCACAACCACTTGGCTGCCAATCATCATCGTCTGAGATGTAATCGTGGCGAAAGTTTCTGCGATCAGAGACAGGTACGAAAGGCGACGACTCTGACAGGTCAGATTCAGCTTCACTCTCGGAGCTACCTGAGCTTGAGTCTCTTGGGATCCTTGGCGGGTAGCTTTCCATTTTCTAGGTGAAGCTTGCGGAGAGGGTGCTGTAGGCGCCGTAGTTCTTTTCGAATGACGGCAAACCGACGGCTCAAAGAGAATTCCTGAGCGGTTACTCAAACATAACGTATTTATAGCGATCGGATTCCAAATCTAATAATAATTTAAAGTATTTTCCGCAGCGAGTGACAGGTTCCTGGCACTGCAGATCGTCGTGGAGCATACCATAACCTGTGTGGGCGTAGCCGCCTACCGTCTCAGGCCAATTATACAAAGGACAAGCTGATCCAAAGCCAATATCGATGACCTGTGACGTCCAAACGCTTTTCAACGCACAGGTGACTAGTCACAACACAATCCGCCGTGCAATTACACGCTAACCAGCTCCAAACTCAGGCACGTAATATTGTTGGACGGCGTCCTGTGACATCACCATTCATTGCATCACAGAATAACGCTTGTATTTCTTCGAGGCACCAGATCTTGATCCTTTTTCTTTTTCATAATTGGTACAGCCTCACCGCTACTAGCACAAGTTCCAGTAGTAAACCTTCGTAAACCTTACAACCGCCGAAAAGAACGAGGCGGAGCGCTGTGCAATTTGTTTTTGAAATGTGCATCATTTTCCACACGGAAGTAATACTATTTTGTGATAGGTTATTGCCAATCCCAATATAATATGTAAAGTGCAACTTCACTGTGTGTGTGTGTGGAAAATCTAGTTTTTTTGGTGTGTGGTTTTGCCTAATTTGTTGGTGCTACTACACCTTTTTAATGTGTCGTGACACAATTCCTTTGGTGGCCAAACCCCCGACTCCACGTTCGCGGTTTTGAGGTTTTAAAAGCTCAGACTCCAGTAACTTATACGAAACCAAACCATACTGAACCTGAACTTTAGCGGGAGGTGCGAACTTAGGGGTTTGAACAAGTGGAACGTGATTGGCCACGTGAGACAACGTAAAAATCGAAAGACTAAGTCCGCGGCTTTCGTGAAGAGGCCAGGGGTTTTGTATAAACACAAAAGGTCACCATACCCAACGCGCTGTTCAACATTGGTCGGCCTTCATCACGATGAATGAACTTATAGCAGCAACACCAACTCGTGACAGTGCTGAGGAGCTATCCGAATGGATTGGCCAGCACCCATCATCCCAGCAAGTGCTCCTGCGAAATCGGCAAAATTTCACTCAGCGAAGATATTTACCTGGTGGACGACGAGAAGAACGTGCTAGCTCGAGCAGTTCGCGACAGTCTTCGCGTAGCGAGGATAACGGCTTGATATCAGAGCGGCGTATGCAGCAGTTGCTGCATTATACCCACAAACATGTACATGACGTCCGAGTGGACACTGAATCCAAGCTCCAACAACTCTTCATTGCTAAAGTTCATGCACAAGATCAGGCTCAAGCGCAAGTCCATGCCCAGGTCCACGCCGTACAGCAAAAACAAATACAAGGGGCAATTCGAGCTTCTCATGAAACGCTGGAAGCCATGCATAATTCGCATGCAGCAGCGTTGAACTCGGAGCTGCAATTAGTTGCTCATAGCTCGGAGCTGCGATCGATCGAAGCGGCGCAGAGAACCATCGCCGAGTGTGAGGCTGTCCATGAAGACAAACATCAACAGGAAATGACACACTTACAGCAATCTGTCGGTGCCTGTGTGAACGATCACACCGAGACACGGTTTGCCGCTATTCGTGATGACTTGGAGAGTATACTGGAATCCAGTCAAAAGCAGCAAGAAGAGCTCATCGAAAAACGGTTCCAAGAAAAATTTCGAACGGCTCGTGATCAGGAAATTCAAGCAACACGCGCGATGTTGGAGGATGAAACCAAGCGGATTGCTAGTGGTATTGAACTACGTCTGGGTGAGAGGCTGCAGCACGCGGAACAGCAGCTCAACCAAGAAAAACAAGCGATTTGGAGTCAATTGGAGAAAATAAAACGAGAGGCAGCCATCGTCACTCAATCTGTTGTGACACAAATGCTTGAACAACAAACCGAACAGCTTCATAAACATATACAGCAGGCGGTGCTAACTCAGTGTGTGAAGTACGTTACAAGCATCGAAGCACGTCTTCAAAAACAATTGTGTTCTTCTCGAGCGAAGCTTGATGCGACTGCAACGGAAGATGCGCATAAGTTCATGGAGAAGACCACACACACACAAATCGATGCTGTGGTAGAAGAAGTTGTCGCTAAAGAAATCACTGCCAACCACGAAACATTTATCAGCGCGGGTAATTCCGATGATTTACGAGCTGAAAAAAAAACTTCGTGAGTTAGCTGCAAAACCGAAGTTGGCGTGTCCAGCAGCAAGTCGACCAACAAGCACCGAAAAAGCAATATGCGCAGCTAAATCAGCTGCAGCAACCAACAGACGCAAGGCATTTGCTGCAGCGCGGAAAGCTGAACAAAGCGAGGCTGGAATCTCAACATGTCGATGTAACCCCAAGTTGGAAAAAGCTCGTCAAGAAGTTTCGCATCGTCTGGAACAACACATTCAAGGTAGAATGCGAATGTTACTGCAAACACGTGGCGGAAATGCTGACTAGACATCTGTAGCCCATGAGCCTTTTGTCTTTGCTACTGCATATTGATAGCTCTGCATTTGGATAGCTTCAAACTCAACACGATTCGATCTATGACATTACATCTGGGTAGCCTTTTTCGCGGTAGTGGCTTAAGCATTTCTAGAGAGAATTCTATAGTTGCCTACTTCACGCCTGGTTCAACAGGTGTGGCCATTTTGTAGTGGAAAATGAAGGGGTGTTCACCAGCTTTCCTACCTGTAACATGCATGGTGATTTCTGTTTGTTACGATAAGGTGGTCGCTTCGATTGTTACGCACGTTGGATATTTGTTTGAACGTGGCGCAAATGAAATGGATTATCTTCGTTATCTTGCGATATATGCAATATGCGTGCATGATATGGGGACCGAGCCATATTCATACACCTCCTTTAGTGTCTGAAAGCGAGAGGGAGAAACACTCCTGAGTAATTGTTCCCCAGTCTACACCCCCTTCAGTCTCCGGGTCGAGGTTGATGGCCACGGTCGAAGGAATATGGGCAAAGATCTCATGGTGCTGGAGCTTTGGGCACTGGCAGGCATCAACAAAACGGCGATTCTGGCTGAAAAACCGCACATTTCAATGTTGTGAGAGCTTGTAGGTGTTTGAAGAGCGGTGACTGTCTGTCCACTGTTGCCAAAGTCACGCTCGATTTGAGCGGATGAAGATGGCACTGCGAACACATTTCTTACAACGAGCGGTAAGAAACGGTAGGTTGTCATCTCGGACCGACGCTTCCAATACTGAAGGACTGATTCAGGTCGGCCTTCGTGCGCCTCCAGCACGCTCTGATCTCCAAACCTATTGTCGATTTCTGCGTCGATACGTGTATCTATGATGCGTGCTCACTGGAGGTGGGGCTTGACGAATCGTAAAAGCGTTCATCACGTCAAGGTTGAACACGTTGTCTGTCACACGTGAAGCCGGAACAGGTGCCGTTGGACGAGATGTTCGAGGGGTTGCATTGTTGCCTTGCTTTTCAGCCACTATTTTCATCACACGCTTGATACGGTCGATGATTGCAGAGCGAATTCGAGCAACGTGACGCGGCATCTCGGCAGGAGTAATCCGTTGCTGCTGAGCCACCGCTGCGATGATGGCATCCATGGGACCCCCGGCATGTTTTACGGCTGGATGCAATGACTGCTGCCTCTCGAACACAAAATACCCCTTCGTAATGTACTTGCGATCGATGTAGCGCTGGAATAATCGCTTGTAAAATACTTGTTGAAGGAGAACACGTGTCCGCTTAGCTGTGCACGTCAGCTCTGTCGATTGAATAACGACGACGGCAATGGGGCGAGAGTCGAATCGTTTAAATTGGCTTGTCGAGACCCAAGATTCCTGTCTGCAGGGTGTACAATTGAACCAGGACGCCAACTTGGTTTGCGGCTTCGCTTTGTGATATCTTGCACAGGATCTCAATTGGTGCAAGAAGCGACAGTATTTGTTCGAACGTAGTTCTGTCGTTAACAAGAGGAAAGCCAGCCGGAATATCCCCCTGCTCCATTACGAATCGCCTTCGCTGTACGTTCACTAAGCCAGCACTCCAAGGCATCCTACTTCAAAAGGATACGCCAAATGCTTTTAGCCAACCCCATGAATCGATGGGGTTTGTTGTACCCAACTAGCCTCTTTGCATTGTCCTTGCCAAGCCGTTGCATCAGCGACTCCATCAGATCTCCCATTTTTTTCATTTCTGTGAACTTGGAAGATCATCTGCGAAATCCATTTGATCAGTTCAGACATCTCGGGGGTTTTGCTGGTCTGGCTTAACCCTCATGAAGCTTTGGTTGCAGCATTGGCTAGATGAGGAATGCACCACTCCCATTTCAGCAGTAGCCATTCTGTCATCATCCATTTGACGTCAGATCCGCCATCCGTTGTTGCGCCGAAGAGATCACTAATGACGACGTCAAAATCGTTTAGGATACCCTGAATCCACCGATAGAACGGCTTACGGATTCCCAGATCCCGTTCACCATACTGCGGCCGAAAGTGGCGAGCTCCCAGCAAATAGACTTGAACTGGTTCTGAGCGTCAATCATGTACACGCGGAGGCCAAAATACTTTTCTCCTTGGATCTTTGATGTCCAGAAATCTGCAATCACGGAAAAGCATGGAATGCCAGCAAGACGATTGTCGCGCAAAAACCCAACCACCTCACACCTTCCAGCCGAATACAACTCCACGATAGCATGCACCACCGTCCTCGAGTTAATTGTTGCCTGAAACTCTGACCTGGTGCAAACTTCTTTAATCACCTGGGACTCATGGTATTCACCGAAGCAAAAAGGTAGGTTGTTGTTCACGATGCGTTGAGTTTCCAGAGCAGAGGCAGTCGTTTGGCGTCATCTCGACACAGCGACGAAGGTAGAATGAGAGAAATCTCTTCATCATGTGAGCGCTTACGTGTTGTGTTGAGACAAGTTGTCTCAACAGTTGTTTTTCTGACGTCACCCGTGCACCATGCGTAAGAGAAGAGTTGCCTTTAATGTTGTTCCATTGCTCAGTTGGAAGACAGTGTTGGCATCCCGACAAGCTTGATTGGCCAAGCAAATCCAACACACCACCGGTACACCATCCATTTCTGTTTGCACTCGGACTCCATACTTAAAAATGACAGAGCGCTCCCGGGCTCCCATGGGTATGACTGTACACCCTTCCAGTGGTTGATAACCTAGAACCGCCTCTCGAACACATGCAGGAATGGTGGTAAGGTCGCGATTGTCATATACTTGAAGAAGAGGCAGTTCCGTCGTGCCGCCTGTAGCTTGGTGCGCGTTGATGGCACTGTGTGTGGCTTGTACTGCCGTCGGAAAGTTTACCGGTGCTGGAGCTATACGAAGGGGGGCTCTGTCATCCCACCCCGCAATTACGGAGCCCAGATGCTCCTCAACAATTCTTGCTGCTGTTGTGCGCGGAGATGCACCGATTCGATTGGGCTGGGCCGGTGGTGGCTCTGCGGACGTGTGTGGCAACAAATGGCACGGAGGGGTTATCGTCTTGGCTGCTGTCGTGGTCATCCGAAGGCGACGGCGGTGTCATTAAGCAATCGCTAACGGCTTCACTACTTGGATAGTTCATAGCGATCCCAACAATCACCACAGCTTCTCGAAACTTGGATATTCGAGACACAGGCTGCCTAAATATTGATTGATCAATGCAGGTGGACCTCGGGGTTGCCGGGAAGATTGAAGTATGATTGTCACCGCGGCTATTGATCAAGACTGTTGTGCAGAAGATCTAGCTCAAGATAACCCAGACTGCCCATTCACCATTTTTTTCGCGCGCCTGTCGTTTCTCTATCCAGGTCAAATAAGCATGCGAGAATGGTCTTGTGAGGCTTAAGTCCAGACCGATGCTGTATCTTCCTGGTGCCGTTAGTTGCGCACTACCACGCCTGTCTTTCATACACAAATCTACAGTCTACCGTAGTTAATAGACGACACGGCTTGTATGACTGCAGCTCTGCCAGCAGATCTGTTCGGGCGAACACACTTATTATACAATGCAAAAGATTCCCCTGCGGACTTAGTAAAAGGGTGGTCAAACAAACATGCTCTCATAATCTCAACCAATGATGGAGCCATGACTCAAACCAGCTTTGTAACGCTTTATCGGATGGCTTATAGGTTTTTGCAAAAATGAACATGAACCCAGTCGTGCTCGGAATACCGACTTCATGCAATTGGTTTACCACAAGCCGAGCCCAATAAATCGGTTTGCCGACTCAAGAGTCGCGGGCTTGTTCAGGCCGTGCTTGCCCTGCTGATGGATCATTTAGGGAGATGCTACAAAAACCGTGCATTACCCAAGTCTGACTGGCACAATGGGTGCGACACGTGTTACCGCCAGTACGCATTTATTTACGCCCGTGAAAAAATGCATCATTTCGGCCGCTTGATGCATTTATCTAGGGAGCGTGATGCAAATTTATACGCTCTTGACGGTAATGATAAATCATCGCCAAAATTGGGCTTCCGATTTTCGTACGTTTCGGAAGTTTTGAAAAATTAAAAACCGTCACTCAAGCTTGTTCACTAAAGAAACTATCTTTGTTAGGATAGATATCAGTTTACTACAAAGAGGGTTGTCTCGTTTTAGAGCTAATACGTCCAATAGAGTACTATCATACCCACTCTACGCAGCAAACTTATCCAATATTACCAACAGCAAAGTGCGTCCAAAACCTGTCGATGCGCAGCGCATCTCGCAATGCCAGCACTTCTCACAATACAATCTTCTGCGGTGCAGTCATTAAATACGTCATACAGGCCAGCATTCGCGTATGTTACACTAGCGCAAAGAAAACGGGTGTACTGGTCGGACAGGAAAATATTTTTTGCACCCACAACATTGTCTCGATATTGTGAAACTGACGAAAATCGTGTATTAACCCTATTGAGGTATCCCTCTGTCAAACATGCACATTAGGCATGTCTTACAAAACACACACCAATCAAAATGTTGGATTTCGAATATTAGCCAATTATATCAATTGCGGAAAATTTTGTAAAATCTATTCATGTGGCATGGTTTTACATTAAGTACGAACAAAACATGCCCTTAATTCCGGTTTTGAATTGCGGGTTGCGGGGTAAAACCGCCTATATAGTAACGTTTTGCAGTATTGTATCAATTTTTCACATACAAAATTTAAGTATAGTTTTGATAGCTAAAGGGTTAACCCTATGGCGGTTGCCCCTGTGTTAAACCAAGCCATATGGGTATGTTTAGCAAATCAAGGGAAATCATCAATTTTCCTATCAGAATTAAAACAGGTCTGGCCAGGATTATACCGTGTTTTAGTACTGAGAAAGAGCAGAATATAGTTGACATTTATCATTTTTGCCCAATCATATTCGTCACCGTACTCTGAGTATCACGTTTGAATTTTAGATTCAACCCACAGTTTGCGTAGTTTACAAGCCTGGTCGTAAAATACCGAATGGAAGGAGTGGTGGGAGAGTTGTTTCTACCGTATACATAGTTTCATATAGTTGCCCAGAACTCACAATAACTAATCACTATTGCGTCACTAACCAACACGCCATGCCGGACTTTAGATACGATCAAGACGCGCGCTTAGTTCGATTGGTTCGGCCATATCTCCAGAATCGACAGCCAATTCGGTGGGACAAGGTGACGGAGCGTATGGGTGTTAAGGGGAAGTCGGAAAATGCTCTCCGAGAGTGTTTGAACTTCGCTGGACAGCAACTCAGTTCCAAACGAGTCGGCATATAAATGGTATTCCCCGCAGCACAATTCTCGAGGGTATTACCCGATAAAACCGCATCAATGGAAACGAACTACGAGCTGACACTTGGGATGTTCTTCGGCGTCCATATCGCGAAAAAACTCATGGTGGGGATTGGTGGGATGAATTCGAGGTTAGTGAAGAGCTCGCACGATAAGACTGTCGCGAGACTATTCCAGAAGACGTTGACGAGGTGGAATGTGTATCCGCTATGGATTTTCAACCGCGAACAGTGATGAACACGCCGGCAGATCTATTTGGACATGATGGTGGGTCTACCTACATCTTCTCGTGTCAAGCCCGAGTTCGAATCAATCTTTAAGCACCCAGCATCGTTCAGCTTTCTGGCATATCTACCGCTGGCATTCTGGAATAAAGTCGTCCACAATACAAACGTTTACGCAGCAGACCAGAAGCGCTTTCTCGTTACCTTGGATGAAATGATGAAGTTCCTAGGTATACTGTTCTACGTGGCATTGATCGACAAAGGAGACTATGCAAATTACTGGGGCTAACAAGTCGAAGAGAGTATTTTTGAGTCTCAAAATGTCCGACTTGATCCTGTCATGTCACTAGCCGCTTCGAGTTCATCCGCAAGAACTTCTCGTTTGGTGATGCTGTTTCGAGAGGCGAACTACAGCGAGATCCAGCCGCACGCATTTTCGACCGTTGATGAACATGTCAAAACGTCGTGCCTCAAAGTTTGTTGTGCTCGGACGAAACATTGCTGTTGACGAGTCCAGCACTGCATGCCGCTCACGCATTGCCCGCCATTTGCTCGTATACAATGCGACTAGGCCGACTGGAAAGTATCACTTTAAAATCTACATGTGCTGCTGCTCTGAATCATGGCTGATGGCCACCTTTCGTCTCTTTTGTGCAAGTGATTTGCGTGAACGCCATGAAGGCGTGATTTCGGTTGAGGATCTGAACGCGCTGGCATCCGTAACGGCTGTGGCAGCAGAGGTTCGCAAATGTGTGACAGAAGTCACAAGACCTATTAATCGACTGGGTCGTATTGCCAACACCGATAAATACTACACATCGGTACAGCTCCTAGAAATGTTGCGAGTTCTGGAGCTTTACTGCCGTGAGACTATACGAGAGAATAGCAAGCACTATCCACGCTGTGTAATGATTTTCAAGAAAGATGACCTACCTCGTGGGTCCATGAAGCAAGCAGTGAGCGTGGCCAACAAGATAGTGACAGCATCATGGGTGGATGGAGCCGTGGTGAATGTCGTTTCAAATGCAGATAAGTCCACATCTAATCCAGTGTATCGTCAAGTTGGGTAAGTGAAGCGACCATTGGCAGCCCCCACCTGTGTGACAAGTATAATAAGGCGATGCAATGTTGATCGCATTGATCAGTTGCGAGCTCGCTTTTCAATTGCGGATGGTCACTCGTTTCGAAACTGGCACAAAAAAATGGCACTTGCCTTTATCGATCTCACTCGATGTAATGCGTTCATTACTCGCAAGATGGCAAGCGGGTGCAAGAGCAAATAAGATCCTCACCGAGAGTTTATGTTCGAGCTGATAGGTCAGCTGTTGTCTGGAGCATGGGAAAACTCCATCCTGGATTCAGGGATGCACTACGCGAACCCAACTGGTCCAGATCTCGACGTACTTCGTACCCCGTCCAGAAATGCACAACCGCGTGGTGTTACTGAAGTCCGACAGACTGAAGACGTTTCATCCAACCCAATCCATTCACAAGTGCAATTTGCACACTCAAAAGTCAAGCGAGGGTGTGTAATTTGTCGATTTGAGGGACAGCAGTAACAAACTGGTGCACCCAGCATGTAGTCAATTATGCAGTATTAAGTATCCGGCCCAACCGGCGAAGGGATTGGTTTGTCAAAAATATTGGACGTGCTGGAAAAGGTCCCACGCTCATTATCTACCGGAGAGATTGTTCAACACCAAGGGTCATATCCGACAAACATCGACGCTCTACCAGCGAAGCAGAGAAAGCGATCTGGACCCGGTGGGATCTACTTCAACGATATCAAGGTGTTCTACCGTCTACGTCTAAACACGCGTTGACGAATCGAAGGATGATCGGGAAGAGGCAGTTAGTTAGCTAGTTAGTTGACTGTACGTACGTTTATTGAATGAGATTTGCACAATCCGAGTATGGTTCAAACCTTAGGGAGATCTATACGCTCTACATGTAGAATGACTGTGTATTGCTGGACCATCTAGTGTCGAGGTGTAGCAGTCGTTTGAAACGCCATAGCAAGCCAAATATGCGTTGACAGGAGTCGTGATGACGCGGATACATGCTCCTTCCCACCAAAATTCGTGAAGCTACCGATGCAACACACAAAAGCTGCACCAGGGCAATATTAGCAGTGTCTTCAAATACCAAGCTGTTTGCGAGAACAACGGAACAGAGCGCGACTGCCGAATGAGGCCACTGATGAGCAGATATGACGATAAATATGGATACTGCGGGCGGCTCTGGGTACTGCGCTGAATGTTGCTATAGAGCACTGTGTGCAGTTGCTACCAGCTCCGGTCTGACTTCAACTCCGATGCACGCTCGGACATTGGATACTTCTGCAACTTGGATTAGAACATTACCGATTCCGCATCCAATATCACCAAATGTGTCGCTCTCACGCACATTCAACTCCTTCAGCAACGTAGAAGCCCCACTTAGGGCGATTTCACCAGCGTTCAAATGAGTTTGTCCAGACCGTTGATGAACATCTTTCTTGGTAATACCGCGAAATATTACAGCCGAAACATTGTGGGCAGTTGCTAATGCCCTTACCTTCGGTCGCACACTGTATTAGCGCTTGTTGGGAGCTGTATTGAGCTGATTTAGCTGAAGTCTTGATCGCGTCCGAAAAAAGACAGACGGAAAGCGGTTGAGATCCTTGCCGTACGTCTTTTTCAGTGTTTTCAGACGCTCTCGGAGAGCATTTTCCGACTTCCCCTTAACACCCATACGCTCCGTCACCTTGTCCCACCGAATTGGCTGTCGATTCTGGAGATATGGCCGAACCAATCGAACTAAGCGCGCGTCTTGATCGTATCTAAAGTCCGGCATGGCGTGTTGGTTAGTGACGCAATAGTGATTAGTTATTGTGAGTTCTGGGCAACTATATGAAACTATGTATACGGTAGAAACAACTCTCCCACCACTCCTTCCATTCGGTATTTTACGACCAGGCTTGTAAACTACGCAAACTGTGGGTTGAATCTAAAATTCAAACGTGATACTCAGAGTACGGTGACGAATATGATTGGGCAAAAATGATAAATGTCAACTATATTCTGCTCTTTCTCAGTACTAAAACACGGTATAATCCTGGCCAGACCTGTTTTAATTCTGATAGGAAAATTGATGATTTCCCTTGATTTGCTAAACATACCCATATGGCTTGGTTTAACACAGGGGCAACCGCCATAGGGTTAACCCTTTAGCTATCAAAACTATACTTAAATTTTGTATGTGAAAAATTGATACAATACTGCAAAACGTTACTATATAGGCGGTTTTACCCCGCAACCCGCAATTCAAAACCGGAATTAAGGGCATGTTTTGTTCGTACTTAATGTAAAACCATGCCACATGAATAGATTTTACAAAATTTTCCGCAATTGATATAATTGGCTAATATTCGAAATCCAACATTTTGATTGGTGTGTGTTTTGTAAGACATGCCTAATGTGCATGTTTGACAGAGGGATACCTCAATAGGGTTAATACACGATTTTCGTCAGTTTCACAATATCGAGACAATGTTGTGGGTGCAAAAAATATTTTCCTGTCCGACCAGTACACCCGTTTTCTTTGCGCTAGTGTAACATACGCGAATGCTGGCCTGTATGACGTATTTAATGACTGCACCGCAGAAGATTGTATTGTGAGAAGTGCTGGCATTGCGAGATGCGCTGCGCATCGACAGGTTTTGGACGCACTTTGCTGTTGGTAATATTGGATAAGTTTGCTGCGTAGAGTGGGTATGATAGTACTCTATTGGACGTATTAGCTCTAAAACGAGACAACCCTCTTTGTAGTAAACTGATATCTATCCTAACAAAGATAGTTTCTTTAGTGAACAAGCTTGAGTGACGGTTTTAATTTTTTCAAAACTTCCGAAACGTACGAAAATCGGAAGCCCAATTTTGGCGATGATTTATCATTACCGTCAAGAGCGTATAAATTTGCATCACGCTCCCTAGATAAATGCATCAAGCGGCCGAAATGATGCATTTTTTCACGGGCGTAAATAAATGCGTACTGGCGGTAACACGTGTCGCACCCATTGTGCCAGTCAGACTTGGGTAATGCACGGTTTTTGTAGCATCTCCCTAAATGATCCATCAGCAGGGCAAGCACGGCCTGAACAAGCCCGCGACTCTTGAGTCGGCAAACCGATTTATTGGGCTCGGCTTGTGGTAAACCAATTGCATGAAGTCGGTATTCCGAGCACGACTGGGTTCATGTTCATTTTTGCAAAAACCTATAAGCCATCCGATAAAGCGTTACAAAGCTGGTTTGAGTCATGGCTCCATCATTGGTTGAGATTATGAGAGCATGTTTGTTTGACCACCCTTTTACTAAGTCCGCAGGGGAATCTTTTGCATTGTATAATAAGTGTGTTCGCCCGAACAGATCTGCTGGCAGAGCTGCAGTCATACAAGCCGTGTCGTCTATTAACTACGGTAGACTGTAGATTTGTGTATGAAAGACAGGCGTGGTAGTGCGCAACTAACGGCACCAGGAAGATACAGCATCGGTCTGGACTTAAGCCTCACAAGACCATTCTCGCATGCTTATTTGACCTGGATAGAGAAACGACAGGCGCGCGAAAAATGGTGAATGGGCAGTCTGGGTTATCTTGAGCTAGATCTTCTGCACAACAGTCTTGATCAATAGCCGCGGTGACAATCATACTTCAATCTTCCCGGCAACCCCGAGGTCCACCTGCATTGATCAATCAATATTTAGGCAGCCTGTGTCTCGAATATCCAAGTTTCGAGAAGCTGTGGTGATTGTTGGGATCGCTATGAACTATCCAAGTAGTGAAGCCGTTAGCGATTGCTTAATGACACCGCCGTCGCCTTCGGATGACCACGACAGCAGCCAAGACGATAACCCCTCCGTGCCATTTGTTGCCACACACGTCCGCAGAGCCACCACCGGCCCAGCCCAATCGAATCGGTGCATCTCCGCGCACAACAGCAGCAAGAATTGTTGAGGAGCATCTGGGCTCCGTAATTGCGGGGTGGGATGACAGAGCCCCCCTTCGTATAGCTCCAGCACCGGTAAACTTTCCGACGGCAGTACAAGCCACACACAGTGCCATCAACGCGCACCAAGCTACAGGCGGCACGACGGAACTGCCTCTTCTTCAAGTATATGACAATCGCGACCTTACCACCATTCCTGCATGTGTTCGAGAGGCGGTTCTAGGTTATCAACCACTGGAAGGGTGTACAGTCATACCCATGGGAGCCCGGGAGCGCTCTGTCATTTTTAAGTATGGAGTCCGAGTGCAAACAGAAATGGATGGTGTACCGGTGGTGTGTTGGATTTGCTTGGCCAATCAAGCTTGTCGGGATGCCAACACTGTCTTCCAACTGAGCAATGGAACAACATTAAAGGCAACTCTTCTCTTACGCATGGTGCACGGAGTGACGTCAGAAAAAACAACTGTTGAGACAAGTTGTCTCAACACAACACGTAAGCGCTCACATGATGAAGAGATTTCTCTCATTCTACCTTCGTCGCTGTGTCGAGATGACGCCAAACGACTGCCTCTGCTCTGGAAACTCAACGCATCGTGAACAACAACCTACCTTTTTGCTTCGGTGAATACCATGAGTCCCAGGTGATTAAAGAAGTTTGCACCAGGTCAGAGTTTCAGGCAACAATTAACTCGAGGACGGTGGTGCATGCTATCGTGGAGTTGTATTCGGCTGGAAGGTGTGAGGTGGTTGGGTTTTTGCGCGACAATCGTCTTGCTGGCATTCCATGCTTTTCCGTGATTGCAGATTTCTGGACATCAAAGATCCAAGGAGAAAAGTATTTTGGCCTCCGCGTGTACATGATTGACGCTCAGAACCAGTTCAAGTCTATTTGCTGGGAGCTCGCCACTTTCGGCCGCAGTATGGTGAACGGGATCTGGGAATCCGTAAGCCGTTCTATCGGTGGATTCAGGGTATCCTAAACGATTTTGACGTCGTCATTAGTGATCTCTTCGGCGCAACAACGGATGGCGGATCTGACGTCAAATGGATGATGACAGAATGGCTACTGCTGAAATGGGAGTGGTGCATTCCTCATCTAGCCAATGCTGCAACCAAAGCTTCATGAGGGTTAAGCCAGACCAGCAAAACCCCCGAGATGTCTGAACTGATCAAATGGATTTCGCAGATGATCTTCCAAGTTCACAGAAATGAAAAAAATGGGAGATCTGATGGAGTCGCTGATGCAACGGCTTGGCAAGGACAATGCAAAGAGGCTAGTTATACAACAAACCCCATCGATTCATGGGGTTGGCTAAAAGCATTTGGCGTATCCTTTTGAAGTAGGATGCCTTGGAGTGCTGGCTTAGTGAACGTACAGCGAAGGCGATTCGTAATGGAGCAGGGGGATATTCCGGCTGGCTTTCCTCTTGTTAACGACAGAACTACGTTCGAACAAATACTGTCGCTTCTTGCACCAATTGAGATCCTGTGCAAGATATCACAAAGCGAAGCCGCAAACCAAGTTGGCGTCCTGGTTCAATTGTACACCCTGCAGACAGGAATCTTGGGTCTCGACAAGCCAATTTAAACGATTCGACTCTCGCCCCATTGCCGTCGTCGTTATTCAATCGACAGAGCTGACGTGCACAGCTAAGCGGACACGTGTTCTCCTTCAACAAGTATTTTACAAGCGATTATTCCAGCGCTACATCGATCGCAAGTACATTACGAAGGGGTATTTTGTGTTCGAGAGGCAGCAGTCATTGCATCCAGCCGTAAAACATGCCGGGGGTCCCATGGATGCCATCATCGCAGCGGTGGCTCAGCAGCAACGGATTACTCCTGCCGAGATGCCGCGTCACGTTGCTCGAATTCGCTCTGCAATCATCGACCGTATCAAGCGTGTGATGAAAATAGTGGCTGAAAAGCAAGGCAACAATGCAACCCTCGAACATCTCGTCCAACGGCACCTGTTCCGGCTTCACGTGTGACAGACAACGTGTTCAACCTTGACGTGATGAACGCTTTTACGATTCGTCAAGCCCCACCTCCAGTGAGCACGCATCATAGATACACGTATCGACGCAGAAATCGACAATAGGTTTGGAGATCAGAGCGTGCTGGAGGCGCACGAAGGCCGACCTGAATCAGTCCTTCAGTATTGGAAGCGTCGGTCCGAGATGACAACCTACCGTTTCTTACCGCTCGTTGTAAGAAATGTGTTCGCAGTGCCATCTTCATCCGCTCAAATCGAGCGTGACTTTGGCAACAGTGGACAGACAGTCACCGCTCTTCAAACACCTACAAGCTCTCACAACATTGAAATGTGCGGTTTTTCAGCCAGAATCGCCGTTTTGTTGATGCCTGCCAGTGCCCAAAGCTCCAGCACCATGAGATCTTTGCCCATATTCCTTCGACCGTGGCCATCAACCTCGACCCGGAGACTGAAGGGGGTGTAGACTGGGGAACAATTACTCAGGAGTGTTTCTCCCTCTCGCTTTCAGACACTAAAGGAGGTGTATGAATATGGCTCGGTCCCCATATCATGCACGCATATTGCATATATCGCAAGATAACGAAGATAATCCATTTCATTTGCGCCACGTTCAAACAAATATCCAACGTGCGTAACAATCGAAGCGACCACCTTATCGTAACAAACAGAAATCACCATGCATGTTACAGGTAGGAAAGCTGGTGAACACCCCTTCATTTTCCACTACAAAATGGCCACACCTGTTGAACCAGGCGTGAAGTAGGCAACTATAGAATTCTCTCTAGAAATGCTTAAGCCACTACCGCGAAAAAAGGCTACCCAGATGTAATGTCATAGATCGAATCGTGTTGAGTTTGAAGCTATCCAAATGCAGAGCTATCAATATGCAGTAGCAAAGACAAAAGGCTCATGGGCTACAGATGTCTAGTCAGCATTTCCGCCACGTGTTTGCAGTAACATTCGCATTCTACCTTGAATGTGTTGTTCCAGACGATGCGAAACTTCTTGACGAGCTTTTTCCAACTTGGGGTTACATCGACATGTTGAGATTCCAGCCTCGCTTTGTTCAGCTTTCCGCGCTGCAGCAAATGCCTTGCGTCTGTTGGTTGCTGCAGCTGATTTAGCTGCGCATATTGCTTTTTCGGTGCTTGTTGGTCGACTTGCTGCTGGACACGCCAACTTCGGTTTTGCAGCTAACTCACGAAGTTTTTTTTTCAGCTCGTAAATCATCGGAATTACCCGCGCTGATAAATGTTTCGTGGTTGGCAGTGATTTCTTTAGCGACAACTTCTTCTACCACAGCATCGATTTGTGTGTGTGTGGTCTTCTCCATGAACTTATGCGCATCTTCCGTTGCAGTCGCATCAAGCTTCGCTCGAGAAGAACACAATTGTTTTTGAAGACGTGCTTCGATGCTTGTAACGTACTTCACACACTGAGTTAGCACCGCCTGCTGTATATGTTTATGAAGCTGTTCGGTTTGTTGTTCAAGCATTTGTGTCACAACAGATTGAGTGACGATGGCTGCCTCTCGTTTTATTTTCTCCAATTGACTCCAAATCGCTTGTTTTTCTTGGTTGAGCTGCTGTTCCGCGTGCTGCAGCCTCTCACCCAGACGTAGTTCAATACCACTAGCAATCCGCTTGGTTTCATCCTCCAACATCGCGCGTGTTGCTTGAATTTCCTGATCACGAGCCGTTCGAAATTTTTCTTGGAACCGTTTTTCGATGAGCTCTTCTTGCTGCTTTTGACTGGATTCCAGTATACTCTCCAAGTCATCACGAATAGCGGCAAACCGTGTCTCGGTGTGATCGTTCACACAGGCACCGACAGATTGCTGTAAGTGTGTCATTTCCTGTTGATGTTTGTCTTCATGGACAGCCTCACACTCGGCGATGGTTCTCTGCGCCGCTTCGATCGATCGCAGCTCCGAGCTATGAGCAACTAATTGCAGCTCCGAGTTCAACGCTGCTGCATGCGAATTATGCATGGCTTCCAGCGTTTCATGAGAAGCTCGAATTGCCCCTTGTATTTGTTTTTGCTGTACGGCGTGGACCTGGGCATGGACTTGCGCTTGAGCCTGATCTTGTGCATGAACTTTAGCAATGAAGAGTTGTTGGAGCTTGGATTCAGTGTCCACTCGGACGTCATGTACATGTTTGTGGGTATAATGCAGCAACTGCTGCATACGCCGCTCTGATATCAAGCCGTTATCCTCGCTACGCGAAGACTGTCGCGAACTGCTCGAGCTAGCACGTTCTTCTCGTCGTCCACCAGGTAAATATCTTCGCTGAGTGAAATTTTGCCGATTTCGCAGGAGCACTTGCTGGGATGATGGGTGCTGGCCAATCCATTCGGATAGCTCCTCAGCACTGTCACGAGTTGGTGTTGCTGCTATAAGTTCATTCATCGTGATGAAGGCCGACCAATGTTGAACAGCGCGTTGGGTATGGTGACCTTTGTGTTTATACAAAACCCTGGCCTCTTCACGAAAGCCGCGGACTTAGTCTTTCGATTTTTACGTTGTCTCACGTGGCCAATCACGTTCCACTTGTTCAAACCCCTAAGTTCGCACCTCCCGCTAAAGTTCAGGTTCAGTATGGTTTGGTTTCGTATAAGTTACTGGAGTCTGAGCTTTTAAAACCTCAAAACCGCGAACGTGGAGTCGGGGGTTTGGCCACCAAAGGAATTGTGTCACGACACATTAAAAAGGTGTAGTAGCACCAACAAATTAGGCAAAACCACACACCAAAAAAACTAGATTTTCCACACACACACACAGTGAAGTTGCACTTTACATATTATATTGGGATTGGCAATAACCTATCACAAAATAGTATTACTTCCGTGTGGAAAATGATGCACATTTCAAAAACAAATTGCACAGCGCTCCGCCTCGTTCTTTTCGGCGGTTGTAAGGTTTACGAAGGTTTACTACTGGAACTTGTGCTAGTAGCGGTGAGGCTGTACCAATTATGAAAAAGAAAAAGGATCAAGATCTGGTGCCTCGAAGAAATACAAGCGTTATTCTGTGATGCAATGAATGGTGATGTCACAGGACGCCGTCCAACAATATTACGTGCCTGAGTTTGGAGCTGGTTAGCGTGTAATTGCACGGCGGATTGTGTTGTGACTAGTCACCTGTGCGTTGAAAAGCGTTTGGACGTCACAGGTCATCGATATTGGCTTTGGATCAGCTTGTCCTTTGTATAATTGGCCTGAGACGGTAGGCGGCTACGCCCACACAGGTTATGGTATGCTCCACGACGATCTGCAGTGCCAGGAACCTGTCACTCGCTGCGGAAAATACTTTAAATTATTATTAGATTTGGAATCCGATCGCTATAAATACGTTATGTTTGAGTAACCGCTCAGGAATTCTCTTTTGAGCCGTCGGTTTGCCGTCATTCGAAAAGAACTACGGCGCCTACAGCACCCTCTCCGCAAGCTTCACCTAGAAAATGGAAAGCTACCCGCCAAGGATCCCAAGAGACTCAAGCTCAGGTAGCTCCGAGAGTGAAGCTGAATCTGACCTGTCAGAGTCGTCGCCTTTCGTACCTGTCTCTGATCGCAGAAACTTTCGCCACGATTACATCTCAGACGATGATGATTGGCAGCCAAGTGGTTGTGAAAGTGATGATGCCTCCGTCTGTGAAGATAGCGAGACTACGTCTAATCGCCGGCGACTGGAGGATTGGACCCAGTTATGGAGAGCCAAGAGCGGTAAACCAGCATTGGATACGTACAGACTCACACTATCCTCGTATAGTATCGACAAAAGTAACATTGTACCCTGCGGAATCGACCATAAAATTGACTCAGATTTCGAACTTGCCGCGTTTCTGCATAAAATGCGCTCCCAACTAACTATCTGCAAGTCTACACGATGCGAGGATGCAGATGGTGACTGCACAGGAAGATACAAGTTCAACATGTGCTTGTCCTCCAGTGTATGTGTGGTATTTCACAAGGGGAACACGATATGGTCGACACAGATGTCGCAAGTCCTTCGAAACCGAAACTTACAGAGGAGATGAAAGCTTTCATTACGAGATGTTTATCTAGTGGGAAGAAGACCACTGGCAGTCGCTTGCATGCAGTAATCGTCGGAATGATTAGCTCGCGTGACATGACCGGGGCCCCCACCGAAGGAACAACAAGCTGTGGATCTCGTTAAAAATCGGAGAAACTCAAATCCGCACAACTCAATGAAAGCCCTTGTTGATTTGTGCAATGGGCACTTGAACGATCAGCTCGACTTTGAATCTTTAGACCCTCTTGAAATGATGTTGCTGTGC
Source organism: Phytophthora quercina (assembly GCA_014706105.1). Taxonomy (NCBI): domain Eukaryota; phylum Oomycota; class Peronosporomycetes; order Peronosporales; family Peronosporaceae; genus Phytophthora; species Phytophthora quercina. The sequence goes on along the minus strand of JACBOW010000012.1, from coordinate 599,105 downwards.
GATGCACGGGTAGATGGAGACGGTCTGGCCGCTGATCTTGGTGATGGGTCCGAGGCACAACCATTTCGTGTTGGGTTGACATGCGCCAAACCGATCAATTTTTTTGTTGCAATACAGAGTCGAGCTGACTGCTCAACGATTGTGCATGTTGATAGTACGCATGGGATGGCTGGTATTTGCTATGGACTACTCAGATAAATGTGGGAGGTTTTTTTCGTTGGTCTGCTTCTGTACATCCCAGCGGAGAGCTTTAGATGTTGGTTGGTGTCTGCGGTTTTTGAAGCGGGTCTGTCGAGATCTCTGTGGAGTCAACTTCGAGCCGCATTTTGTGATGATGGATGCAGATCTGGCTCAATACAACGCTTGTGCTGAAGAATTACCTCGTTCAAGGATCCTAATGTGCTGGTTCCATGTTACTCAAAAATATTCACCGGCAGGCCAAAAAGAAAGGAGTTTCTTAAAAGGACACGCGGATTATCTTTGATGAAATGTATGATTTGCATTTCTGCGCGGAGGATGCCTACCCTGCACTGAAGGAGAGCGTTATTGCTCGTTGGCAGGCACTGCCCCGAGGACCAGCTAGAAGTCTAACGCAACATGTTATCCGTTACGTGGATCAACTCTATTAGGTTCTCGCGTTGGCAGGCCTTCATTACATCACCAGGGTGTGCGGCTACCGACAACCCCCTCGAACAATATCTCAGCCGCCTCAAACGCGAATGTAGAGGAGGAGAAGAGACACCGATCCAGCTGATCGAGAGTCTAAACAACGCACGACTCGCGTTTATAAACAGGGCAGTCACTTTCAGCACCATTTCCGAAGCATCTGAGCGCCTAATTTCCTTATACCGACTTTGTATAGCCGCGAATGTTTGGCGGTGGAGCGCCTGCCTCGTATCCCATCATTCGCGGCAGATTTATGCCGAATGACGCAGACCGAGCTTGCATTGACAGCAACCGAAAAGAAGAAAGGGCTCACTTCTATACGATCTGTCAACACCCGCCGTATGCAAATCAAAGGAATGCCAACCAGAGGTTGGATAGTGGACACAAGAAATCTTGGCTGCGGTTGTCTCTACAACGCGAAGCAAGCTATGTGCGTGCATGTTATAGCTGCATGTATCGCAGTTGGAGCACACTGCCCATCGGCAGCAGCGATCCCGCGTACGTTTGTTCATCCCCGCCAGCGTAGCTCACGCTCCAGACAATCGGCTACAAGGCAGGAGCCCGACCTGGACATGCCCTCAAGCTCGGACTCATCCGATGCTGTTGCCGAGGAGTCCGCCGTGCAGGCGCAAAACAGCCCTGCATCATCCGTTTCCTCCCCAGAGACGATACTGCTCGATGATTTAGTTGACACTGTTCTGCAGACAAATGCCCGCCCCAACATCGATCAGCACGCCCTCGAAGTTAGCAGGACTGCGGGTACGACGGCGGCGCAGTCCGAACCTAACAGTTCGAGCCGAACTTCGGTCGGAGGACCTATTACATGTACAAACTACAGCAACTAGGAGATCTACACGTCGTCGCGTGTCCACACCGAAGGCGCGTGTCTATCAGATGAGCAGAAAGCGGTCTTGTCGCTAGAAAAATCCTTGATTAATGCTGACTCTATGCATATCATCAATCGGTTGTGTGGCTATTTCTATTTTGTGTGTGTTCCTTTCCCAGCTCTGTGAGTGCTGAAAAACGTACGTCTTGGTGGACAGTATATTTGCAAATCTCAAGTGGCAGACTGACATATTCATGTGATTCCACAGGGGATTACTAACGAGGGCCCTCGACAAAAACAAGGCTGTGAGGAATAATGTATCTCCAAAATATGTACATGGGTACAATACATAAAAAATATTTTTTGCACGAAGCCATTTCGAAAGATGGAGGGTGACGAAGACACCCCGCCGCGACCTCCGTCCAGCAGGCTGACGATCGAAAGCAGCTCCGATAGCGATGTCGCGCCACAGCATACCTGCCCTAAGTGCTCTAAGACATTCTCGACTAAGTCAAATCTTACCAGGGACCTGAAATCAGAAATCAGACGTGTGCAACCGCGCGAGAAAGGAGACAAGAGTGAAGCAAAAGATAAAGGATTAAAACCAGCGTTACCAATCAAAACGGCGGGAACAAGCAGACGTGTGCTCTGTTTGCTTGAACCCGGTGGTCCGTGGTGGAAAGCATGGTAATAACTGCACGCATAAGCTTCACCCGAAATGTTGGAAGGCCTGGCTCAAGAATGAACCCAACCCAAGGTACGCTACGTGCACGTCGTGTAGAGCTTTCGTGTCTCGTCCGCCCATCGACTGCTATATTTGCAATGAGTCGCTCGACCCGCCGATATTTGTTGCTGGATGCAACCATGGTTTCCACAAGGAATGCGTCAGGAGGTACATCAGAAATATTAGCGCTCTTGAGCCACCTTGCCCGGTATGCCACAACACTATCCTGAATGCTACCTCGCTCTTTGATTAACCCGATTGCCCCAAAACCCCAACATGCTTGGTTTTACTAATTTAGTCCAATCAAAGTACCCCGAACTCATTTTGGACCAATCATGTAACTTGCGGTAAACCCTGCAACATGCTTGGCTTTACTACAATAACTGCAATAATTATTGGTAAACCCATGCACTATGCTATATTGTGCTGCGGGATGCGGAGTAAAACCAAGCATATATGCATGTTTTACATTGTACTATGGAAATTGAAGTATACAAATTCAAAGTATAAAATTGGCAGCAATCGGGTTAAGATCTCCACAGCACACATTCTTTATACTTCTGACACAACGTAACAAAAAATAAAAATGTTTTCCTTTGAGCAGAAAACCGCCTTACACACAATAAACAAAAGGTCAAAGGGGAGTTCTAAAAACCGTATTATAGTGATCCAAAATACGTCTTACTAAGGTCTAGTTTGATCAAAAAACGTCTTACGTGATCATAAAACCGTCTTTCTGATCTTGAAAACGTCAGACATATTTTAGTTGTGTAAGACGCTTTTATGATTTATTGAATCTAGAAAACGTCTTACAGAAATTATACATGTAAGACTGTTAATGGATTAGGGTAAGACGTGTTTTGGATCAGCTATAGACTATTTCAGTACACTGAAATGTACTGTCCAGGTTGCACCTGCTAATAATCTGGGAAATAGACTTATAAGCGATCTACCTGATATCGTTATGACGCATAAACTGAAACATTTGATCTATTGTTGCCTAGATATGGGCCTGGGCTTGCTACAACTAGAAAGGAGTTCATCCTGCGTATCCCCATGAACACGGAGGTGCTGCAGGCTCCTGATAGGCAGAGGATACATTTGCTGGATACAAACGTGGTAACAGGGATTGTAGTCTGGGCAGAGGAGTCGAGTGGACGGGACGAGGCTCGAATGATCCCCAGAAATGGTTGGAAGCAGCTACGCCACCTCCTGGTGCAGGTGCGGGGTTGATGTAGGGTCCCGAGTTGTTGCACTTATACCACGGTTCACGACATGGGGCCTAAGTCCACGCTTTTTTTTCTTTCGTAGGCTAGCTGGTGCGCATACCCGTGGCTTCCAAGTGTGGATTTTGTTTCTGTAAATCCACCAGTGCGAGTCAAAGGCCTTGGGCTCCAGCTTAATCTTTCCATTGGACATGATGATAGTCACAAGTTCGTGCAGGCATGGTCTGTCATAAATGGCGCGGAATGTTCCAGTACAGGCTGTCCACTGTTTACTACCTGTCACCATGTCTAGTGCTTCTTTCCACAACGCCTGTGTAGGGTTGAGAGCGTAGACAGTGATGACATGAGCTACCTCTGAGTAGCGGTCGTGTTGTAAATGATACGGCAGAATCAATGCATTTCGTGCAGATCGTTCTCTGACTGCGTTTGCTGCTGCTTTCCACCACGGCAACAATCGATTGAACACCGTGAAAAGATCGCCATTACTGTTTTTGAGCCACCGCTTACATTATGCGTGAGTCCCTTCGACTGCCGATGCGTCGCGATATCCGTAGTGTTTGTATTTGTTGGTCCAGGAGTGTACGATCTTCGTTTTATACTTCCACCAATGGTCCTCTAAGAATTTCGCCAGAACTGGACACAACTGTTGAAGTACTGCACATTGCTCGTCGAACGCCTCTTCGGTATCCGCCTCCACCGCTTTGTAAAAGTCGGCCACGAACACTTCAGTGAGCCAGGTGTCTAAAATCTGTCTTGGCCAGGCGCTGGGTTTTCGACCTCAACTTGACCCAAGACTTCTCTAGCTTCGGCGAGCACATTTCGATTTGTATGCCAACGACACACCCTTGCCGGAACCGAATTGAAAACAACATCGAGGGCATTCATACACGCGAACTCGCGGTCAGTCAAAGCAACCGTCGGCAAGCCAATACCAGACTCTCCCATCAAACTCTGGAGAGATCTCAATGCCCACGAGAAATTGCCTTCGTTGAGTCTGGGGAGCCAACACTGTGCGACCGGTAGTACGGTATTCATTCCCGTCATCGAGATAATTTTGAGCAACGGCAGGTCATACAAGTTAGTTTTGAACGTCGCTTCCATAATCATAACATCGCAATGGAGCTTGTACAATTGAGTCGTGTCGGGGTGAGCCCAGAAGACGTACAACATCTCTTTTGTTTCGGGGTTTACCTCGTACCTAGGTATCACTAAGGAGGCAGGGTCGCTGTGCAGTATTGCTGCATGAATATTTGCTACTGAGATGCCTGCGGCAGCTTGAGCTTGAACGAATTCCTGCATGTTACCGGCAGGCGCCGGGGAAGCCCTGGAAGCAGCTCGTCTCTGTGAGCTGAGTGGACACGGATATCCTCGGATGGTTCATGATTGTGCATATAGCTCCGAGCAGTGTGTTCAATACGCCAAGGTCCAGATACGTTTTCCTTAGATACTGCACAAATCTTAATTCGCATGGGACACACGCTCCTCTTAGATCATCGCATTGGTCGCTGTCTTTCCGCTGGTAGCAACTTCTGTGTGCATTTCGGCTTGCCGGCTCTATCACATTCGTAGTTGCGGACCCAAATCTTGTTCGACGGACCTGGTACACGTCTAACGCGCCTGCGAGACACGTTGAACCCATGTATCAACGTCCAAGCATGTAGAGCAGCCTCTACGGCGTCATGAGAAGGGTATTCTAGTTCTGGGGGCGGATCGATGGCACAATTGTCATTTAGCACAGCGTCAACTTCTGAATCCAGAAGCTCCTCGTCACTCTGAGCTAAATCCACACGAACATCTCCATACGCTTTTTCATTGTCTTCATCCCAAAAGACTTGACTTGCAGCAGTGTCGCCTCCAAATTCCAAGCAATGACTACAAGTCTGAACGATGTCACTGATATCATTTCCCAAAAATGCTTCATCGGAGCGGTGGACATCGGGGTTTTCAAATTGCGAGAGATCCCAGTTATTGTCCGCGTTAAACTCAGAAAAATTGGACTCGACAACTCCGCCTGGCATGTATCCATCGCACGCGTCTTCATCGGACCTATTTCTAATTAGCGCGAAGGCATCGGCGTACACACGCGGAGTCACTGAGCGTGAAGACGCTGCTAGTAAAAGCTCAAACATCAGACTAACACTGTTGAATGTCGATTATTAAGTCAAATCTCGCCTAAACAAAACAACGCAGTAGATACGTGAGTCTGGGTTCAGTATACAGCTAGTACCAGATACAGTTTGTATACTCGACCTGCAAACAAACGGTTTGTACGCGAGAGAGAATGTTGAGTGGAGTTCTGTATTGATGACCACTAAACGTTCGGGACCTGATCGCTGGCGTGTTGCACGAAGTAGAGTGGCTTAGAGCTGTGACGGCTAGCTGTTTTTGCTTTTATTGGCAGAGCGTGATCGCTTTGTGCTCGTAGCTTCAAAACAACCTCAAACTAAAGATGCTGTAGTGCCTTGGAGCAGAAAGTGAGCTTGCGGATATGTAAGAGTCGAAGACGATGTAAGATGACTATTTTGAATGGCGCTACCTGCAATCTTACCTGTGATCGTTACTCACAGTAATAATTACTCACGGCCCTGTTTTTGTCGAGGGACCTCCTTAGCAATCCCCGATTCCACACCGTGCCGTGGTGGAGCTTGATATTATCTTGGTGGTGAAACACCGACCTCCCAACTACAGATGATCCTCTCTGTAACGATAGCGCCGGGAAGCCGCATTTTATCGCAATCTAGAGGTAACACTAATGGATTATGTACCCATTTAGAGGTACATGTGACTGGTAGGTACAGCAGGAACGCTAGCCCTTCGCCACAGCCGTCTACCTCCGCTACTTATAGCCCGCCACAGGCTCAAGAACGCCCAGCGTCGTCTGAAATGTCGAAGCAAGCCGGCAACCCCTCGTTGGCTTGATTCGAGCCTCGGCGAGGTTCAATTGGCCAAGCACAGCTGGCTATATGGCTCAGACGGGGTTTCGAACAATGCGAAGTGCTTTTAGAGAAGAGCTGGATAGGAAACGAAGCAGCTATTGTTACTGCTGACATTCTTATGGGGTGTAGTTGAAACAACCCGTCTGAACAAGCTACAGGTAGCTTAGTACCATTGTGTTGGTGCAATTCTGTCGGTGGCATTATTCTGCCAGTGGTATAATTTTTGTCTCTCCATAAACCTCTTGTGGGTGGCATAATTCGGCCGGTGAAATTGAAACCCCTTGGATTTGTCAACATGAAGATCCCTGAACATTTGAGCTGTCTACTACCAATACCCCTAATTACCAGATGTGAAGAAGCAGTGAATGAGTTACAAGGGTGACGAGAGGGCATTGCAGAAGACTCTGTGGCTGTCGACATTCGAGATCTGGGGTGCTTTTCAACTACAACAATTGGTATCATGAAGAAGTGGCACACGACAATCTCAGCTGTTAAGACCATCGAACAAGTCATCTCTTGGATTGACTCCCTGAGATTTTCATGTCGAGAATTTATCTCGGCTCATGCACCAACGGACGTTATCTGTCGACTCCATGAGGTTTCTCTACTTTCCGACAAGGTAACATACAATCTGAAAGTATTTACACTAATTCAGCTAATCAAAGTGGTGTATGTCGGTAGGTCGAACATTTAGATATCGTTGGTGATGGCACGCTGGGAGACGCAGCAATCAATGCGATAATGCGGGCTCTCTTCAAGGAGCGCAGTGATGTGTTCTGTGTGAACCCCACTGCAATCAGCGTTGTTGTGAAAGGGGAGCTTAAGACGGGCTTCAACGCACTTCAGAAGCTACTGACCAAGACTACCAACAAGACACTGCTGATCCCAATAAACATCGACGGACTGCACTGGTGTGGGGTGATGCTAGATATATCGACTGGAGATGTCAGAGCGTACGATCCCCTGAGTTCGAGCGACCAGGAAAGTGTGCGTTCTGTTGCCAAAGCAATTACAAAATTGGTCACTCCTCCTGAGGATAAACGCTTTCGCTTCCAAGCCTTCGTCCAAGACCTTGGTATCCAAAGCGATGTTTTTAATTGCGGGATTTACGTCCTCACTGCATTCGAGACATGCTGTGGAGAATCTCTATGCAAGGAAAAACAGAAGAGAGATACTACAACATTTGCGCTATAGATATTTCAGTCTAGCTGTGTATGATCAATAAACGTTGTCAAGCATTTATCACAACATTTTACGGTGAGCAGCTTGTACACACGTAGACGAAGCTAATAAGCTGTAGCAGGCTACGAAGAAATCGGTATTACAGCGTCAGGGGCCGGCGACATTCGTGACCGCTCTGCTTGTACGATACTTATGCTGTGTGATTTGGTTTTTGACATGACCAAGCATGACCTGAACAGAATATGAACCGAAAAGAACGCTACCACGCTGCAAGAACAAAAGAGCTGTCCGATGCATTCGGCGCTTTGGTTTTGCAGTACTGGAGGGACCAGGGAGAAGATGGCTACGCAGCTTGGCTCGACAGAACCCATTTGTCTGAGTTGTGGGCAAACAGGTTTGGTACTTGTGCCATTCCAGGTGATACACCTAGTCAAAACGCAATCGAGGCGCACCATCGTGTGATCAAGCAGTCGTGTGTGACAAGCCACCGAGACAGCACAGCTACTGTGCTCAACAATTCGCTGCCTCGGATACTTTTCCACCAGTCGGCATCTCCTACTCGTCTCACGCTGGCTCACTTTTGCGAAGGTAATGTCATGTACGAGTTATAATGGAAGTTCTTCACGTAATCTAATATCCTGTTAATTTTGTACAGGGCCAATTCTGGTTGAAACTATCACGAAGGCTCGCAAGCTACTCCGCTCCAAAGAATATTACTACATCAGTCGGATTACCTAACTGAAGGTTGTGAAAGGCATTATTTTCAACGCAAACAAGTACGTGGTGGGAAGTAACAACGTCCATGGGAACGATGTTACGCGTGAACGCGTCCAAAGGTGAGCACAAAGGTGTAGTTGGATTCCGGTATTTATACTGACCGACGTTATATTTACTAGGTACCTCAACTCACTTCGTGGAGAGCTACTGCTAGCGACTACAGTTCATCAGGTTGAGTTGGAGTATTTGTCACTTCATCACGTGAAAGCGCTGCACACGGGGCCAGTGAAGTTGCAAATGCAGTCAACAATTTCCCACACCCAGGTAACTCCCCGGAAAAATTATGTTTGATAATGTCAAGCTGGCTGACGTTTTTTGTGTGTGTGTTTTTTACGTATTATGCAGATTAGTTTAATCAGAAGCAAGGTACTGTACCAGCACTACAGTACATGTGCATGTACACGATAACATGTAGAGGATTAGATGTTGGCGTTCAGAGGTTTTGGATAGCGTCGAGTAGATGTGACCCCTGGATATGGGGTTTCAAATCCAAGGGGTTTCAATTTCACCGGCAGAATTATGCCACCCACAAGGGGGTTATGGAGAGACAAGAATTATGCCACTGGCAGAATTATGCCACCGACCAATAGAATGGTACTAATAAGCTTACTGTAGTTTGTTCAGATGGGTCGTGTCAACTACATGGTACTGACCAGCACTACAGCGCATGTGCGTGTAGCTATTTATGCTGCATGCTCTGATGATGGTGAATGTTCACACAGTCCATTTTATGAATGCCACATGGATAATCTGTCAAGTGGTTTTTGCATGACCTAGTGTGATCTGATCTCCCGCTGACCTGTTTTGCGCTCTTCCTGCAGCGTGCATCTACTGAATATCTGGCCATACGTTCGTCTCGAAAAAAGCATCGTTCTGAAAAACAAACCCCCGGCAAGTTAGCGTACATCAAGAGAGGGCACACCATTAAAAAAAAGTAACAAAGCTGGAGAAGTTTGGGCGCCTTTTCACGTGACTTTCGGGTGAAATGAGGATTGCGGTTTAGCATGTGAATCCCCGGCCACACAGCTGCGAAAGCATTGGCAATACATGCAGTGCAGTCCAGGCTGCCAAACTTCAGATCGAGTTCAATATGGAAGTACCGAAGCGCAAATCGCTTCGAGGTTTCGAACATAGTCTTGTAGGCCATCTCACTTTCAGTACGCACGAACATGTACATCCAAGGAACAAATGTCATGCTGTACTTTCGGCGGTTGAAGTGCGTAGTATAGGTGCCAAAGTCGACCAACGACCAACCCCCTATAAAAAATTGAAAGTAGTTAGTGTGAAATAAGAGTCCTTCCTCACGCAAATTCGTACCGAAATGAAGCCGGTAGGTGCCGTCGGTAACACCAAGGATACCGTCCGAAGCTTGTCCACGGTGGGCATACACAATGTTCCGCATGCAAGTTCGTGACGAAACGACCACGCCGAACGACGTTTTGGCTGTACTGTCAGCACTGTCCACTTCGTGCTTGGACGTGTGTAAAACAAGCCGTTCGTGACGGAAGTCTGCTGATTGGGTAGCAAATGTAGTGGTGTCGTTTTCGGCATCAAAGCCCAGTCCAGCGCCAAAGAATGCATCATTGGTCGTACACATTTTCTCAGCAGCCCACTCAACAAGCTCACATAGTGTACGTATTTCCCAACCACCTAAAACTTAAAGTAGAACAAAACCAATTAGTGAAATCCCAGCAACTCAAAGGTGGTTATGTGGCCATGTTATTGCTACGGGAGTCCCGCTGAAGGACATGAATCTGGATGGGTTGATCTCTCGTCTTCCGGTGTGAAAAGTAGCGGGAGGGCAGCGCAAGTACCGGGGTGCTTTGTGCGTGGATCGCACAAGCAGTCATTTCTTCTCCATTGACAACCTAGTCGAGCTGTTTCTTCGATTTCCAGCTCGTCCGTTGCACTGGGATTGTCTCCGAGAATTTGTTTCTGACGAGGGTATCGAGGCGGAGATGCGTGCTGGGGTCATAACGACGTGGAGTGAGCGCGATGGTGTGTTCGTGTGGGCTGTGCGCTTTTCGAATAGAGAAACAGTCAAGATCGAATGCGAAGAATTAGCCCAGTGCATCAACCGAGCGTGTGTCATGGGACTTGATGTGACGCGTACGATCGAGCTATGACAAGATCCAGGCGGATGTATGCAAGTGTGAGTAAAAATGTATAGGAGGTTTTGCGTGTGGTGCTAGCATAACCGAAAGAGAAAAGCAAAATGGCCTCCAAACAGTGTGTTGAAATTTCTTGAGTGCGGTCTGCAATTGAGCAGTTATTCCTAGTGATCGGTTAATGCAAGTTTACTCTGGTTTTAGAAATTGTCGACGGGCATGGCACGAGGACTCATACCTGGCCACGTTACTCAGGCAGTCAGGGAAAATCATCGTTTACTCAGGAGTCCGGCAAAAGTACTCAAAATTAAGGCCGTTCCCCGCGGAAGCTTGTATTGTGAGAAATGCTGGCATTGTGAGACGCGCTGCGCATCGACAGGTTTTGGACGCACTTTGCTGTTGGTAATATTGGATAAGTTTGCTGTGTAGAGTGGGTGTGATAGTACTCTATTGGGCGTATTAGCTCTAAAACGAGACAACCCTCTTTGTAGTAAACTGATATCTATCCTATCGAAGATAGTTTCTTTAGTGAACAAGTTTGAGTGACGGTTTTATTTTTTCAAAACTTCCGAAACGTACGAAAATCGAAAGCCCAATTCGGCGATGATTTATTATTACCGTCAAGAGCGTATAAATTTGCATCACGCTCCCTAGATAAATGCATCAAGCGGCCGAAATGATGCATTTGTTTACGGCCGTAACACGTGTCGCACCCATTGTCGGCAGTCAGACTTGGGCAATGCACGGATTTTGTAGCATCTCCCTAAATGATTCATCGGCAGGGCAAGGTCGAATGCATCTCGTGGGCGCTTGATCAATTTATTTAGGGATCGTGTTGCACATTCATACCGCCCTCGACGGTAATAGTAGTACATGTCATGTAAAATAAAATGCATAACGGGGGCGAAATGGTAGGACACTTCGGTAACATATTTTATGTTACAGAAGTGTCCTAATATTATTACTAAATGATTGTACACGTACGATGGCTACATAGAGTCGGTTGGCAAGTTGCCAAAAGGCAACATCGCTTCATTGTCACCTCGCTCACATTGTAGCTGCCAGATCGACGCAATGAACAGAATAAAGTAGACAATCGATCAGAGCAGTTCTCACTCTTCAACTTACCGTCTCGCCTCAACGGCCAGTGCCAGAAACTCTACAATGTCCAAGGTGGCGAAGTTAGCGTCCCGAACCAAGGCACTGGTGCCCACCACGGCCATGATCAATCGCCGTTCAGCGGTCAAGAAGTGGCCGCCGCAGGCACCTCACCGCCCACACCTCGCCCGCTCGGTGTTGAGGCAACATGAGCAGATTTTCGACCGTGTCGTTTACTTTCATGGGGTTCCGTGGTTCCCGTGGACGTATCTGGCCAACACGTTCAGGCGCGGCGCGACTGGCATGGTGTCAGTCATCTACGCCCATTTCCACGGGGAATATTTGTTGGTACAAGAGGACGGCTCGATCTGTTTGAATCAGACCAATGGAAGTCACCGCGACATCCCAAGCTCTCTATCTGACTTCGTCGTCCTGCGGCTCTCGTACGCCCTGGGTGATCAGCGCGTCAATGAGGTGATCCTCAACATGTGGAAGACTCACGAGCAGGAAAACTGGCGCCAAGCCATGTCAAGTGATGGTCCTATAATGGAGTACGTGCAGTGGACTAGGCCCTTCGTCATTGGACTATTCTAACGGCGCCCTCCCAATGGCGCTTGTGGAATCTACGTCGAGCATGCCAGCAGTACATTCGAGTTTAATTGCTGCCTGTTCGATGAAGAGTTCTTTGTGGCGTAGGCAGGGGAGGGCAGCAACATGTCTATCATACAAGATCGCCAGGGGTCGTCGAAGCGACGTTGGGTCCAAGGGCGACGTGATGCCGCTGTTTGGCATCGAGGTGGAGCTTCACGAGCTGCAGGACGCTGAAACTCTGTTCTGGGCGAAGCTGACGCAGTAGGGGTTTGGATTTCCGTGTGTGAAACCCACCCAGGGGAGACACTTCGAGACTTTTCGGTTCAATGAGAAGTCGCTCCCGCTCATTCACACCGTGCTGTGTCTGGTGGGGACTGCATATTTGCCGCCGAGCGAGCGTCTCACTACTGACCACCCGGATAGCATTGCTAATCCGATGGAACGGCGTGCACCAAGACGTTCAAGACTATGAAGACCAAGTCTATCAATCTCATAAATGGGAAGGTATTTACCAAGACGATCAAAAATATGAATGGGACGGCATGCACGAAAACGAACAGGCCTGGATAGACTCTCCCTAAACTCCGCACGCTATGCACCAACAAGACGGAGCACCGTTCGCTTGGCCAGCAAACTATACGAACCCAAGATACTCAACACATTCGACCAGTTCTGAGCCGTAGTTAAGATGTCGGTGTTAGCTTCGTAACTTCATAAATGCAAACGTATCGTATTGATCACTTTCTCCATTTCAACCATTAGGCTACACGAAATTGATGTTACACAGCAGTGCATTCCTCTGCATAGATTACCTGGTTATTTTAACTAATATCGAAAACCAGTCCATAATATCGTTGAAGCTAGCATTTGTAAAGGTGTATGCCAAATTTCTGCATTTATAGCGAGCCCCTTTCGAATTTATAGCTTTGCCGAATTCCCTTTGTTGAGGGATACATACTCCCGGTGCAGTTACTACTATGTACTAGCTATGTTCATGAAGCTAAAACGAATCCGACAACGGCATCATCTTTAGTAAAATTACTAAACTGAGCATTCCTCAAAACTCTGGCTAATGATTTTAGCTGCAGCATTAAGCGGCGACGGGTACACCTTCCGCTCGTAGGTCGTTGATCCAGCACAGTAGGTCGTTGATACAGCTCGACCTCGTGTCAGCAGGTAATATCGCTGACGAGTGCTCCTGTGACTGCCTCGCATTCTGCTCTGCTTTCCGTTTAAGGTAAGCCTTTCGATTTAAAAGTTGCTTCTCGCTGGGAAGTACAGTGTCCAACTTTGCTATTCTAGAATGTCTCTCTCTTAGAGGCTTGCGAGCTTTCTGGCCACCAGCTCCACAAAGAAGAAGGTCGTCAGACTCTCGTTTGAGACGAGCGTCAATACCGGGCTTCATCTCCCACGAAACCTATGTTGTGTGTTCATCAGACTCCTCCAGAGTGACAATCTCGCCATCACCGTCTTCTGAAAACCGACACGGAAAAGCTTTCCACAGTTTCGGTGTGTTTTGCAGCCGAACACACGCTTCCCCTTGCCGTTTTCGCCGTAGTTGCAGAGCACGTTGTACTTGTAGCCCGAGCCGCCTGCCATGCCCGCTACCGCCTCCGTTACATAGGAAAATATCCCAACAACAGTGTACTCATGTCGTCGCCGCTTTGAAGGAAGGGATGCGTTAGTAGAGGCGCTCTCGCTGCCAATGCTGTTTATGGTGTCACAGCCCGGGAAAACCACTGTGTTACTTGCCTATTTCTTCTGAACTTGCAAAATGGAGCAATGGCATTCACGTAACTTAAGTTAAGACAACCAATCGTTTGGTTTCCGCAAAATCTACTTGCATAAACACGCGACACGAAATTTTTGTTATCTCAAAAGTACAAATCGAATACCAATTACTCTGGAGTAAGGAAAAGGTACTCAGAATTAAGTGGCGACCTGGCGGTGCGGTCATTAAATACGTCACACAGGCCAGCATTCGCGTATATTACACTAGTGCAAAGAAAACTGGTGTACAGTTTGTTTGGTCGGACAGGAAACTATTTTTTGCACCCACAACATTGTTTACAATATTGTGAAACTGATGAAAATCGTGTATTAATCGCCTTACTCAGCGTCACTAGAGCCACTGGATAGTGCAGCTGCCGCTGCCGCCGCTGCCGAACAGCAGCTCTGTCACTTGAGATTGTGGCCCACTCGTTGTAGAAGGGTCAGCCCGGCAGCGATGCGAAGTGATAATTGCTCCCGCTTAGGATCTAAGTCGTGTGGAGTCCACTGTGCAGTGTGCACACGGTGCACTCGCGCTGCAGTCCATAAACGGGCGCGTCAGTATATGTATCAGCAGGCGTTGCCGTCCACCGCCGCCTTAGTTGTTCCCGCCAAGGCAACTCACGTCTTCATCCCTTCCTCTTCTTTCCTCGCTCCGCCAGTGCTGTGAACGCCCTCGTCACGCTGAGTCAGCGGCTGACGCCTGTACAAGCAGCGTACGTACACGGCTTCCAGCGCCTCTCGTTGCCTGTGCTGCGCACACATGGGCAGCATCGCAGCTATTATAATGCAACCACAATACAAAGTGGCAATGATGTGTCGTTTATTTCTGTAGCCATAGCCACAACGATTTCTGGCTTTTCTGTTCCAAATCCCAGTCGAGAATTCTCTCATTGATTAAAACGCCTGCTAAAAACGTTAGCATGTATGCGGCTGCGCCTCCCCCCGGAGTTGCACGTCCCCCCACGTCGTCCGTAGAGCTGTCACTGAGTGCCAAGGACCTCAAAGACCGAGACATCATCTCGAAATCTGACCCCTTTGCCGTGCTCTACGTGAAAAGTAGGCTCGTTATCTTCCTCACCCTTCCGTCAATTCAAATTAATCTATTTTGTTTTATTATCAGGTGGATCTGGCTGGACCAAATTGGGCAAAACAGAGGCCAAGAAGGACGATCTGAACCCTAAATGGGCCAAACTCTTCCTTGTCGAGTTCCACTTCGAGTCCGTGCAACAGTTTAAGGTGGAGGTATATGACCAAGACAGTTCATCCCCGGACAAGCTCAAGGATCAGGACTTTATCGGTGGAGCTGAGTTCACTCTTGGTCAATTGATGGGAGCTCCAGGCCAGAGTGGGTCCTACCTGCTTACTCGGGGCAAGAACACGTCCAAGCACCAGGGTTCGCTGCTGATCAAAGCAGAAGAAGCCAAAGCTTCCAGTGAGGCGGTGCGTCTCCGCTTCTCAGCGACGGGGTTGGCCAATATGGACGGCATGTTCAGCAAGAGTGACCCGTTCCTGGTCATTACTCGATTGAGAGAGGACGGCAGCTCCTGGACTCAGGTGCATCGAACTGAGACCATCGACAACAATTTGAATCCCAATTGGAAACGCTTCGAGCTACCGATGCAACAACTGTGCAATGGTGACTACAAACGTCCACTGACTTTGCAAGTGTTTGATGAGGATCGTGGTGGCAAATCGGAGCTGATTGGACAGGTGCAGACGACATTGGAGGAAATTCAGGGAAAGCGAGGCACCAACTTCATTCTGCACAATGAAGCGCTGCAAAAGAAAAGGAAAAAGAAGTACACGAATGCTGGCCTGCTGGTGGTTGCGGAGGTGGAGATCTACCGAGAACACACGTTCATCGACTATCGTGAGTGATAGTTGTTGTGGAACGCAGTATTGTTTTCAGCTCGACAGGTGATTGCGATCTAACGCTTGTGTTTGTTTACTTGTTTCGTGTGGCAGTTCGTGGTGGCCTAGAAATGAACTTGATCATTGGCATCGACTACACAGCTTCCAACGGTTCTCCCAGAGACCCGCGCAGGTACAGCCCAGTTCTGGCTTGGAGATTGGTGCTCTGAACTGTCAAGCCTGACGATTTGTCCATGTTTGATCCCTGTGCGCAGCCTTCACTTTATTGATCCTCGTGGACCAAACCAGTACCAACACGCAATCTCAGCAACGGTCTCGATTTTGCAAGAGTACGATGCAGACAAGCAGTTCCCAGTGTACGGATTTGGAGGTATTCCACCTGGAGCATACGACGTGGATCACTGCTTTCCGCTGAATCTGAACCCGTCGAACCCGGAAGTTGCGGGTTGTCAGGGCGTGCTTCAGGTACGGATGACCTCGTTGTCTTACGTGTGCTTTACCATACTCACCGAGCGAAATACTTTCGACGTATTTGTGGTTGTTTCCAGCTCTACACGGCATCTCTTGGTCATATTCGCCTCCATGGGCCAACATTTTTCGCTCCGTAAGACATTGGCTCATACTCAATGCGAATCGATCGTTTTGGCGCTCGTACTTACATAATGATATTGTATACTGACAGGCTGATCAACCAGTCGATGCGAATCGCGAATCAGCTCAATGATCCCCGGAAGCAAAAGTACTTTGTGCTGCTTATCATCACGGGTACGTCGATGCAATGCTCCTCTTGCCCTTGACTCAGCTCATTAAAATGCTTGCTCCCCGTCAATGTGAAGATGGTGCAATCATGGACATGCAGGGTACCATTGACGCGCTGGTCGAGGCATCTCACACTTCTCCGCTTTCGGTAAGCAACCAACGAAGAGCTGTGTTTCCTTGATCACCTGCTGATTTCATGTTGTATGTATCTACAGATTGTGATCATTGGTGTGGGTCCAGCTGACTTCTCATCTATGGTCGCCCTCGACGGAGACGAAGGAAGGTTACGAGCCAGCAACGGGCGAGTGTCTGCACGCGATATGTACGTCATTGAGAGACTGCCTCTTAATTTCATACTTCGAGGTACGGACGTTAACGTTCTAACGTATTGTACCGCAGTGTCCAATTCGTGCCGTACAACCGCTTCGCGGGGTACCCTGACGCTCTGACCAGAGAAACACTTGCAGAGATCCCACGTCAGCTGTGCCAGTACATGAAGGTGCGGGGTGTGACGCCGAACCCAGCGCTACCACCGACGTATCACTTGTTCACCGAGCCAACTGGGTCTGAGCCGAGTGTGCCATCCCCCACTTCTCAGCCTCCTCCTGCTGCCGTTTCTCCGCCCGCCCAGCAGCAATATCCCGCGCAACCCCAGCAAAGTCCTCAAGGACAATATGCACCACAAGTCAACGCCCAGGGCCCTCCCCAGGGATACCCGCAGCAAGGAGGTTATCAACCGCAGCCAGGTTACCCCGGTCAAGCCCCGCCCCAAGGTTATCAACAAGGGCAATATGCACCGCAAAGTTACCCCGGCCAAGCCCCTCCCCAAGGCTACCCACAAGGTTATCATCCACAGCCTGGCTATCCCGGCCAAGGCCCACCGCAAGGAGGCTATGCTCAGCAGCAAAACTACCCTCCGCAAGGCCCACTCCATGGAGCGGCTCCTGGCTACCCAGGCTACCCAGGCTATCGTGGTTGATCGCTTTCTTTCAAGCTGAAATTTGCAAGGAGATCTAGTGACAATTCGTGAGAAGAAGGCTCCTCTCATGGTTGTTCCCACCCGATCGTCTTATTTTCGAGTTCAAGGCCTTACTTCTCGCTTTCTGTATGATCTTCTTGCTTTTGCTCAGAGAAACTGCTTCAACAATTGTCTCTTGTATCGCCATGCTTCAGATTTTGACGAGGACAATTGGTCATGCAGCTTCTTGATTTCTTGTTGTAGGGACTGCGTAGCTTCTTCGTCGAGGTCTGTGCTATTGGTAGTACCCGCTGAAGCACCTTTAGACGGCACAAAAGTTTGTTGACGCCACCGGTGGAAATACGAGGACGTTCGCTTCGCCTAACGTTGACAACGCACACATGGTGTTAGTGAAGTCATCGTAACGACCAAGGAGGTAAGCACTAACTCACCGTGGCCTGTTCAATAACATGGCGAATTCTTTCCACAGCAATCATGCGATTCCAGCACGAAAGTGCTTGAGCCTGAAAAGTGTGAGCTTGGAGCTGTCGGACCTGGTCTCTCCATTTGTTGAAACAGCGTAACTTTTTACGTGACTCAAGATGCAACGCGATGCGATGCATGTGCAGCACAGCGTTCAACCTCATGATCCTGATGTTAGAAGCTTGGATTTTCCATCGGCAAAAAAATTCCTTTGCTGCTTGGCTCAGTTTGGCGTGACGAATGAGAAGTGCCTTCTTGAGAGCTTCAAACCGGCGTGTGCGAACTTGTTCCAGCTGCAGACGCACTAGAACTTCATCCAGTGTTCCAATCGAGAAGTCGCTCTCAGTAGGTTCGCGCGTTCCCGTCGACAACTTGGATTGTGCTTGCAAAAAGGCAACGCGTTGGTCGATTTGAGAGCGTTGCAACGTATGCTTCATCTCCAGTCGGATGCTGTAGCGATCTTCGTCCATGGCGCTTTCCTTTTCCTTGGCTCGTACAGCTTCATTGTGTCGCCAATCGTTCAGTCGGCGTTCACACTCCAATTTCATGTGCTCAACCACGTTCGAGTAGTCAAGTTGCGCTTCATGCAGCGCGAGTGACACCGCCATTTTCTGTCTTTCGGCCGCCTGTTCTTCTGTCAACTCAAGTTTCTGGCAAAGCAGCTCAATGTCCCGCTTGTACTTCTCAATGCATTCATTAAAGTCAAGAGATCCATCCATAATAGCACCAGAGCCGAAGATCACTTGGCCTCGTGGACTTGTTGGAATGTTTTTTGGTACCGACGGAAGCAAACTTTGACTAGTGGCGTCTGCTCTTGATGCCTGCAAAGAGCTGAGCTTGAAGATCGCACTTTGACGAGCACGTTCTGCATCTTCATAACGATTTTGAGCTTCTTCCAGTAACACCACAAGTGACGCCAACCGATCGCGCTCACTAGCTTGAAGTGCTAGAACGACATCTTTCTCTTGTCGGAATGCGTCACCAGCATTCAAAGCATCTTTGAGAGATGCCTCTGACATCTCAACCCGGCGCTCGGTCGCTTGAAGTTTGATTTTCTGACTAGCTTCATGGTTTTTCATCAATTGCACCTCGGTCTCAAGCTCCTGTTTCTCCTTCTCGAGACGTTGGATATACCGACACAATTCCGAGTTCCCGTCTCCTTCGTTTGAACCACCGTCATCTTCGTAAATAAAGCTGTCATTATCATCTTCAAGAATTGGAAGACTAGGTAGCCGAGTCCGTGACGTCTTCGGTTCTGTGACGTTCATATCCAACTTACAAGAAGCTGCAGGAGGAAGAGCAGATGAATTCATGTGCAATGAGGTGAAGACTTGGCAAGCTTTTTCTTGCGACTCCAAGTTCAATCGACCCGTTTCAAAACGCCCTCAACACTCGGAAGTGCTTCTCTTCAAATAGAACGAAGCAAGACATTTCCAAGCTCGTTGACCCGTCCCCTCTTATCTTAGGAACAGCATTAATGCCTTGGGTCTTAGAATCCGAGGACTGTACCAAAGCATGATTCTCCGTCCATCAAGTTCTTCACTTCTTGAAAGCTACGACGATAAAGAGTTAAGAAGCCTGTCTACGGTAGCTCCTCGTAACTTCATCCACCATGGGCTGCATGAATTCGGTACCGAATCAAGTGGGGCAGACGTTCGACCCTGTCATCATCAGCGACGACGCCGTCGGTAAGTTTGCGTACCTGACAATTGTGTGCATCCTTTCCAGATATTCACACCACTATTGTGTTTGCTTTGATCTCAGAACGAAAGATGAGTGTCTTGCTGCGTGAAAAGCGCAACGATGCATTTCGTCGTGGTGACATTTTCGGTGAAAGCGTGCAGTTGGACACACCACTAGAACTCAAGAGTGTGGCGAAATTTACAGAGTCCACCAGAATCATCCGACAAGCGCTGCTCAACAACTTTCTCTTCTACACTATCGGCCACAGCGATATCGATTCCATTATCGATTTCATGACGGAAAAACCTGCTGCAGCAAGTGAAGTTATCATCAATGAAGGCAATCCAGGAGACTTCTTCTACGTTGTCGAGACCGGTTTGTTCTCTGTGTCGGTGCAAGGCAATGTCGTCAACTCAGTACAACGCGGTGCCACATTTGGTGAGCTGGCGCTGGTGTACAATTGTCCACGAACTGCCACCGTGACCTGCTCACAATCCGGTCGCTTGTGGGCACTCGACCGCGTGACGTTCCGTCGGTTGGTAGCTCGCATCCAGTCCGAGCAGATTGGCGAGTGCAAACACGCACTTCGTCAGGTGTCGATACTCCACGCGTTGACCGAGACCCAGTTGAGTCAGCTTGCTGAAGCCGCTCAATTCGTCAAGTTCACGAAAGGTGATCGGATTATCAAGAAAGGTGAACGTGGCAACGTCTTGTACATCATCAAAAGTGGTGCCGTCATCTGCACCGACGTCGGTGATAGTCACCGCATGGAGTCTGTGCGTCTAACCGAGAACGACTACTTTGGTGAGCGTGCACTCATGACACATGCGCCTCGTGCCGCGAACGTGACAGCGGAAACGGATGTGACGCTGATTGCGCTCGATCGACAAGCTTTCGATGACCTGCTTGGCAGTCTCCGCGAGGTGATCGATCACAACATGAGCATGCGCGTGTTGCAGTCCATTCCAATGTTGAAAGTCTTGTCGTCATCGGAAAAGGAAAAACTTTTCATGGCGCTGGAGCCCATTTCGTTTGCGGAAGGAGAGTTTGTGATCAAAGAGGGCGACCTCGGCACGGCATTCTACATCATCAAGAGTGGATCTGCCATTGTCTCGAAATCGACCACCAACACCGACGAAAAAGGCGAGACGACCACGCAAAAGAGGCAAGTAGCCACATTATCCACCGGTAACTTCTTCGGTGAGATGTCGCTACTGCACGGTGATCCTCGACAAGCTGATGTTATCGCCAACGGCAACTTGGAGTGCCTTTCACTCGACCAAGGCAAATTTGTGGAGCTTCTTGGACCAATCCAGGAGATCTTGAATCGTGAGGCTGAAGAACGGATGAACGCCTTGAAGATACAGGAGCAAAGGCAGATCAAATTAGATGATCTGGAAGTCCTGCGCACTTTGGGCTCTGGCACCTTTGGACGCGTGAAGCTGGTACGACACAAACCCACAGGTGCAGCATACGCGCTCAAGATGCTCAACAAGGCATCTGTGGTTGCCTACAAGCAACAGAGGAACGTGGTGAATGAGAAGACTTTCATGGCACAATGCAATCACCCGTTCCTGCTCAAGCTGTACACGACGTATAAGGACGCAGCACGACTTTACCTCCTCATCGAGTTCGTGCAGGGTGGAGAGTTATTCACGTACTTGCACGCGACGCCATCGTCTCCGGGTCGCCTTCCAAATGACCACGCGCGGTTCTACGCGAGTCACGTGCTCATGGCGCTCGAATATCTCCACGAGCGCTGTATCGTGTACCGCGATCTGAAACCCGAGAATCTGCTCATCGACCCGCAGGGGTACCTCAAAGTGGTAGATTTTGGCTTCGCCAAAGTTGTAGACGACCGGACGTACACATTGTGCGGCACGACCGAATACCTGGCACCTGAACTGGTGCTGGGTAAGGGCCACAACCGCGGTGTCGACTACTGGGCTCTCGGCATCCTGATCTACGAGATGGTTGTTGGTCACTCGCCTTTTGCAGGATCCAGCCAAATCGACCAGATGCAGATCTGTAGGAACATTGTCAAGGAGAAAGTCGAGTTTCCTGGGTGGGTCAGTTCATCTTGCCGCGACCTCATCTCCAAGCTGCTGGAGCGTGATCTGACCAAGCGACTTGGTTTGACCCACGGTGGTGCACGTGCCATTCGCTCACACGCTTGGTTCGCAAAGCTGAACTGGGACGCAATGCTGCAGAAGAAAGTGAACGCCCCCTATAAACCCAAACTCGCAGACCCGCTTGACGCCTCCAAGTTTGAAACCATTAACGACCACGAAGAAGAAATTCCAGCTTACAAGTCGGACGGTCACGACTGGGACAAAGACTTCTAGACACTGCAAGCAACAGACAACCACAATTGTAAAAAAAAAGCAAGCAATAGCATAATATAAATTACACTAAAACAAAACCAAAAAACTCGCCAAAAAAAGATTTAGTTCTTTTACTTCTTGGCGCGAACCTTCTTCTTGGTAGATTTCTTCATAGACAGCGGGTTGGGTCCCTTAGCCCGCTTCTTCATGAGTCTCTGCTCTTGATGGTTTTCATTACTGTCTCCTTCCTGCATCTGCTCCAGTTTTCTCTTCTCGTTGACGTCCAGCTTGGCCATATTAGCCTTCTCTTCCTGTCGGACAATAGCTAGCGTGGCACGCGAGATCTCCTCGAACACGAGCACCGAGCGGTTGAGATAGATGAGCGGAACACCTGGCACCAGCCGCAACGCCTTGCGGAGTTCCACCTCCTGCGTGCAGACAACAAACTTGCGCTCGTTCTTGTCGCCAATGATGTTCTGAATGTACTTGGATACGTCCACATCGTCGCTCTCTGTGTAAGCCTCCGCCACCTTGAAGCTCTTGGCCAATTCGTAGGCCTCTTTCGTGGCTTCTCCCAGCATTTTCAGCTCGTCCAGTGCCACACGGGGCACGTAGAACTCACATTCGTGCGGCTTTACCTGCAGATACTTGGACACGCGCTCGTGGACGTCCACCTTCATCTGAATGCACATGGCAATGAAGTTTCCATCCAAAAGAACCTTGTAAGGCGGCTTGATACCGCACAAGAAGTGGAACTGGCGCAGTGCCTTGCGGATGCCCTTGGCGCGGAGGTAGCGCATAGTCTCGAGTGTGTGCTTGCCAGTCGATTCGACACTGACTGCAACGTTGTGGCCAATGAGGCGAAAGGGATTTGTGATTGGACGAAATGATGAAATTTAAATGATGTGATTGGAGGAAACTGCAGTTGTCTTGAAGCGACGCATACCTTGAAGGATGAAGGGCGACGCGTTGGCACTGAGCTCCGTGGTGGCGATTGCAATGAGTGGGGGTAATAATGACAACGCGAGGCAGAAATTACATGAGAACCAGGAATTGCTGGATTCGTGGATGAATTCCGACGACTACAAGGCACTGCCGAGACAGTTGAAGCTCGGTGTCGTGCACTTGCTGTCTGAGACGTTGACCGCGGCAGACTCACCGCATACCAGGTACAAACTGGTCTATTGGGGTTGTGCTGCTACGGGCTACAGTCTTTTCCGACATTTGTTGTGTCGTTATGGTGTTTGTTGCAGCAACCACGTGATGGAGGACACCCTGGCGTTGTCAAGCTACGGGGTGCAGTGTTTAGTAACACACACACTTGCTAAGTGCACAATGGAGCGACTAGAGGCTCACAAGCACCGTCGGGACAAGGAACGACGAAGACTGGATGCAAAGGCGGCGAATCTGATGCTCACGTGGCGGTGTCAGCGGTTCCCCATGCAAGGGATGCCGCCGCTGGAGCTTAAGACCAGCGACTACCTCATTCCTGAAGTGCAAGCACTCCAGAAAACTGGCGGATCAGCACCAGTGCACGCAGTTGCAGAGGTGAACGAAGACGCACTACGTGTTGAGATCAAGAGGTATTCCAAGACCCTGCGACGACGAGTTGAAGTGCGGCAACAAGAACTGGTACGCGACCTGCAGCACCAACAGCGAGGGCAACTAGAGCTTAGAGATCGCAAGAAACTAGGATTTCGCAGAGGCTGGCCCCATTTAATGTAACTTACAGGTAGGTACTGTATCATCGAGGCAAGTAAGTATGCATGTAGAGGTAAAGTACAATGCTGCAGTTCGTGCTGTTCGTATTTAAATCATTGCAGCTTTTCGTGTTCCGTACCCAAACTTATGACACCCCATCTATATCTACGCTTTAGAGCCTTCGCAGAGGTTGCGAGGACGGATGTCAGGCCCTCTAACATTTGACCGTGACTCCCACCAGTCACGCCAATTTTTGGATATACAGACCCATTTTTTGGCATCTTTCGCCATGGAGGCCCCCACCACACCCGTCGCCGCTGCTGCCAATGGAGCCGCCCCGACGCCGCTGGAGAAGCTCACGGAGGCTGTAGACAAGAACCCACTGGACTTCAACTCGTGGGTGAGCTTGCTCACGCTAGTGCAGAGCGAGGTACGACGCGCTGGAACTGCTGGTTATTGCGACTAATAAAGGGCTCAACAAGGCGCTGACTATTATGCTTGTGACAGTCTTTGACGCCCCGTGAGACTGTGGAGACTACGTACGATCGTTTCTTGGCCGAGTTTCCGCTGTGCTTCGGCTACTGGAATAAGGTGTGGCACTGCAATACGCTGAAGAGTGGTGAGCAATTGTACTGACTATTGCTATTGTGGAGTAGTATGCCCACTACGAGTATGGACTCAGTAACAAAACTAAGGAGGACGGGTCAGGAACTGTGGCGACACTGGAAGAATCCAAGCAGAAGGCACGTCAAGTGTACGAACGGGGAGTTGTAGCCGTCAGATACAGCGTGGACATGTGGATGAAGTACTGTGAGTTCCTCATCCACACGCTACACAGCCCCGTGGACGAAACGCGACTGTAAGTCTCACACATTTTTCACCAGTGGAAATTGCTGTTTGAATTATTCTAATCAGTTTGTTATGCTGTTTGTGGCTGCTTTAGAATTTTGGAAAGAGCTGTGGAGGCGTGCGGGGGTGATTCAATGGCTGGTCCATTGTGGGAGCTCTACATCCAGCTGGAGACTGTCAACGTAAGTCGCAGGCTACCTCTATTGGGTGTTTTTTATCTAACCGTGGAATAATTGGATGCTTGTGTTCTGTGCAGAATGACATGCCTCGCCTGAACCAAGTCTTCAAGCGGATCATGGAGAAGCCGTTGCGCAATCTGGAGGAGTTTTGGGAGAAATACAACCAGTTTGTGCTTGCCCAGCAGTTAAATGCTCTGGCGACGCTTGAAGAGCAGAAGGCACTTTCCGGTAACGGAGACGAGCTCATGGATGAAGGGCTGCTGCGTGTCAAGATCGTGAATGCTGTGGAGGCCGTGAAAAATAAGACGATGGAGGATATCTACCGTCGTCAGGCGTTTGAAGCTGGCATCGACCGAAGTTACTTCCACGTGACACCAGTTACTGAAGCCGCGATGAAAAACTGGCACAGCTACCTGGACTTTGAAGAGACTGCAGCCAATAACGAGCGCTGCCAGACTCTGTACGAACGCAGTCTCATTTCGTGTGCAAATTACGAGGAAATCTGGCTGCGCTACGCTGCGTGGATCGAGTCGGTGCATGGGTTTGAAGCGGCGGACGCTATCTTCCAGCGAGCGGTTACGATCTTCCTCAAGTACCGGCCTTCAATCTACTTGGAGTACGCAGCTTTCTTGGAAGCTCACGACAAGCTGCAAAAGGCTCAAGATGTGTACATGAAGGTGCTATCCGATGTGGCCCCAACGCTTGCAGAGGCGTTCTTGCACTACTGCAATTTTGAACGGAGACGAGGTGATGTGGAGACGGCAAAGACGTGGTATGAACGCGGAATGGAAGCAGTGGAACACGAGGTCGAAGTATACGCCAATGTGGCTACCTCGTACGCCACGTTCCTTCATAAGAGCGTTGGCGACATAGTATCGGCTCGTGCTGTATTCGAGCGCGCGACGCAGAGGCACAGTGAATCAATTCTGCTTTGGCTGAATTTCATCCACTTTGAAATCAATGTGGGAGGCAAGGACGCACAATTTGTGCCCCGAGTCGGCCGAGTCTACGAGCTCGCACTCGAAGATAGCTGCAACCTCTCGATGGATGAAAAGAACGACTTGTGGTTCCAGCACGTGGAGTTCTTGGAAATTTACGGAGACAGCATCTCTCAGGTGCGCGATGCTCGCAAAAACGAGATGGCCTGGAAGCTTAAGAATTCCCAGTCGCGTAACCGCACGATCAAGGTGATGAACTTCCAGCCTAGCTGGGAAGGCGATATGGGTGGATACAGCGCCAACGTGGACCCGGGAATGAAGCGTCCTCGTTACTCAGCCCCGCAGGTTTCAGCGGTTCTTTCTACACCTGCAGCAACAGCAACAACAGCAGCAGTGGTGACGACAGCAGCGACAACAGAAGCGGCTGCAGCCTATTACCAAGGCTACCAGGTAAATCCTCGTTTTTCACTTTCTCTATCCCCCCGACTTGCGTTTGTTTAATTGTGGATACGGACTGGGCTCCATGTGAGCTCCGAAGGGAGCTCTGGTGGGCTTTGTCTGGAAGAAGTGACTGACCCCATGTCCTTCTTTCAACCAAGAAATCTGCTGGTAGTGCTGCGCACGTGTTGCGATGAGATGAGGAGGCAGGGGGCGTCGCTTGACAGGGGCAATTTTGCATTCTTTATTTTCTGTAGATGAAGCTTTCATGTAGGGGGATGTGGGTCTCGATCATGGCGTACTAACCGTGTTTGTTCTGGTGACATTCTGTAGGGATATGGAGCTCAAGCCCAAGCTTATTTTCAAGCCGACCCTGCAGCCGTTGCTAGTCAGCAGACTTACACACAAGCACAATACGCTAGCTACTACCAGCAGCAGTAGTGATGCGCAATTGCAGGAGAACGTATCCTCAATGAGGTACTGGCTACTGTGTGTGGCAGCTACCTTAGGCAATGGTGGACAAGCACAATGCACGATGTAGAAAGGGTAACGTTAGTAGCACATGATAACTCGTGGAATAAAGGGAAACACAAAAACATCTCCAAGTTCACTCGGTTTGCCACCGTCACTACCTACTTGCCGATCATATCTAGTGCCTGTTTGCTCTTGAGGGTTTGGACCTGCGAGAGATGCACGAGCCGCAGCTTGGACAGCTCCTTTTGAATACCTGACAGCGCAGTGGGATTCACAAGTCTGCACTCAGCATACCGCTGCTGCAATACCTGGATTTCTCGGTATTGCTGCTGCATGAGACGATGAAGCTGGAAGGAGTGCTCCATCTTGATCTGTTCTGCCGATTTGGACCCTCTAAGTTGGCCGTTGCCATTTTGAGGACGCTGTGCCTGGTTAGGAACAAGTCGTCCCCCTGCGGCAGCAAGCTGGGCCTGCATCTGCTGCGTCGTGTGTGTCTGTTGTTGTTGAGCTGGCGTCGGCCGGGCAACAAGCGTGAGCGCATTGAATGGGACCTGGAACAGCGCCTCATGCTCGTCAATGTAGACGGAGAAGAGCTCCTGGCCATAGATCTGCGGAGCCGCAACAATGCGTCCAGTCTTGCCCGCCAGATTCCGAGCACCACACGCGACTAAGTCAGCAGTATTCTGCAGGAGCATTAAAATGACGTAAAGTAGTTAGCATCGAAAAAAAAGCACCAGGAACACCACAAAATTACTCTAACATACCCGGATGAGCACTGTGGTGCCTACTACAAAGTCCGCTCTTCTCGGCTGCTGTTGCTGTAACTGAGCGTTCTTCATCTGCTGTTGATGCAGCTGAATCTGCGCCGGCGTCATGCGTCCAGTCGTGGCAGACGTCGTGGTCAGCGTCGTAGCTGGGATCACAGTCGACATGGGCGCCGCCGCTGCGAGTTTCGGTGCCGGCTTGACCGCCACCGGCTGCGTTCTAGGTAGCATGGCCTGCAGCTGCAACACGGCCGCGGGGTTGAACGTGGCGGTGGACGGCGCAGGGACCGCCGCAGGTCGCGAGACGTACATCATGCTGGTAGCCGAGGGTTTGAGGCTGCTACCGACCACTGAGCGCTTCTTACGGCTCAGCACAGCCTCGTAGCCCTTGTACGCAACCTTGGCGCGTCGTTTGAGGTTGTACGTACTGTAGGAGCAATAATGTAGCCATGTTAGAGGCGTGAATGATGGCGCAACGGTGGCCGCCGAAACAGTCACTTACCGCTGCTTAGTGAGCTCCTCATTAGCGCGTACGACGTCGGCTACGTGGCCGAAGTACTGCGCCGCATTCTTGGGCTCTGCGGCGGTCGCGCGGCGCGTCACGAGGCCCTGTAGGTTGCGTTGTGCCGACGCAGAGGAAGTCGTTGTTCCGGGCGTGGCCAACATCGACACGGGCTTTTCAAAAAGACTCTGGCCGTTTTGTGTCGACGCAAATTTTGAGACGAACTAAAAATATAGAACAACGCAAATCGCAATCTTCTGCTGAAATCTATTCCTTTGAAGCGAGCTGCTGAGTATTGATCGTCGTCTTCCTCCGCCAGAACAGAATGAGCGACAGCACCAAACTCATCGCCGTGATCGGAGACGAAGACACCGTCACAGGCTTCATCCTCGCGGGTGTTGGCCACCGAACGGCCGAGGGAACCAACTTCCTCGTCGTCAAACCCAGTACGTCCACTTTCTTGAAAGGTTTTTAGGTATAAATGGTCTTTATTGACACGCTACCTATGATGCTGTTGCAGCCACGCCGATATCTGCCATTGAAGCCAGCTTCCGGTCGCTCACAAGCCGAGATGACATCGCCATTATCCTCATTAACCAGCACGTACGGCGCTTAGATCTTTCGAGCGCTGAAACGAGAGCCATCTTAGTCTAGTAACTTATCCACATATTTGCTATTCTGTTGCTGCTGCAGGTGGCTGAGGAGATCCGCCATCTGCTCAACACGTACGACAAGACCATCCCGACGGTGCTGGAGATCCCGAGCAAAGACTCGCCCTACGATCCCGCCAAGGACTATATCATGAAGCGCGTGAATCTCATGCTCGGCGACTCGTGAGTTGGGTTTATTGGCTGTAGTGCAAGAGGGTACCAAAGTGTTCTACAGAAGTGACTGTGTAGGGCACGTGTTGTCCATCGCGCGTGTGCTTCATATGATTTTTGTGTTTCCCGGCGTCTTCGCCATGTTTTCCATATCCTCAAGTTGAGTTGCAGAGATCGATGTGTGGGACGAATTAACGCACTCAAGAAGCTTGCAAACCAATAGATGCACTATTACACGGCGGTGGCCTCCTCTCTGTCTCTCCTATCTCTCCATAGCTTCAGCCTCTTCTCTCTTGGCGACGACAATCCGCAACGCGACCCCACGAGTAGGGAGCGCGACAGCTACCTACGCCTCAGAGTGACGGGGAGCCGCAGCCTACTTCTGCTTCTGGAGAGTGGCCGACAGCCAATCCAGACCCTCGTACAGACCGTCGCCCGTCGTCGCGCAACAAGCCTGGATGAACCACTGGCGGTGGCGCAGGCCGTGCAGACCCAACTTGTCCGTCATCTCCGCGGCGCTCATCGCGTTCGGCAGATCCTGCTTGTTAGCGAACACCAGCAGCACTGAGTCCCGCAGCTCGTCCTCGTTCAGCATGCGGTGCAGCTCGTCACGGGCCGCGTCCACACGGTCACGATCGTTCGAGTCCACCACGAAGATCAGACCCTGTGTGTTCTGGTAGTAGTGGCGCCAGAGCGGGCGAATCTTGTCCTGACCACCCACGTCCCACACCGTGAAGCTAATGTTCTTGTACTCCACCGTCTCCACGTTGAAACCTGGCAATATTAAATTTACAACAACATTAGCAAGGCGTCCAAGGGTTAAGAGGAAGATACCAGAGATCCTGGGTCGCCTAGCGCTTCCTGCCTCCACACCGCTTCCCCGTGAAGGAGAAGGGTAGAAGACAGAATAGGAAAGCACCCAGACGCGCTGGTATCTTCTGTATCTGTCGTAATGAAGTTGACAGGACGTACCGATGGTGGGGATGGTGGTGACCACCTCGCCCAACTTAAGCTTGTACAGGATGGTGGTTTTACCGGCGGCATCGAGACCCACCATGAGGATGCGCATCTCCTTCTTGCCGAAGAGGCGCTCAAACACGCGCGAAAAGGCCATACCCATGGTTGCTGTCTTGGTTCTCGTTGTCTACGTTCGCCCTTGCTTCCTTTACGACCGTCTACCGCCCTGATACAGCGTCGGGAATTCTGAAAGTGAGCTTGGGAATGCGAAGAAACGCCCCCCTTCTCTTTGCTGCCCGTCGCGAGACCTCCGAAAATATATAATATTGCATATGAAAGGAAACACATTGTAGAGATACTTCCCCACTGGCTTGTACAATATGTTTTCAGCTTCGATCCAAGCAAAAACCAACTGAAGGCAGATCAGTCAATAATTACTACCCCAAGTTAGTATCTGCACCAATCTGCTAGAGATGAGGCTACACTTTACGCTTGAGCCTTGATTCGTGTCCGTCCCTAAATGCTCTGGCGCGGAGTCAGGGCGAAAGATTGTTTGAATTTGACAAACAATATTTTGCTTGAATTTGACAACAAACAATATTTTTAAATATTGTTTGTTGTCAAATTCAAGCTATCCTTCGCCTATTAAAATAGGCTACTAAGCTAAGAAGTAAGATATACCATTTTTCCTTCGCGCAAAAACCTAAAAGACTACGATAGGGTAGCTAGCTGTACGTAGTTAAATCTTCTGGTTCGATGTAGATTACATTGAGATACCTAAGTAAGTTGTAGTCACCGATTGTACCTATCATATAAGTACACGAGGGTGACGACGGATGAACTATAGCGGCTAAAGCTCGGTTCACATGCATTTGTCGTACTTGTTGCACATATTTGTTCTGCTAACTTTCCTTGTCGATGGCAACAGAAAGAAATCGAGTTTCCATTATCAAAAAGCACATACCTGAAAGTGGTGTGGCGTGGTCCAATATTAATAAATATAGCAAGACATGCAGTACGCTGTGGGGCAAACTCCTTATCAACATGTAGTATTTCAAGTTTGAACTTCTTTATGCTTCGTGTTCCGAACAATCTCTTTCAGAATACGTTAAAGGAAGTTCTATCAGCTCAACGAGGTATCAACTATGCGAGAAAAACCCGCAAACCCGTCAACCCGGCCCGAACCAGTTGGCCGCCAAAAAGTGGCGCCGCGTGGAGCATGTCATGCTGAGCTGGGTCGGCGGCATTGGCCGCCTAGGTGGCGGAGGTTTATATTCGCAGCAGCGTGTGGTGGCGGACTGTAAGTGGCGGACCAAACCCTTTTCCGTGACGACGGCGTTTGTGGTAAGCGAACAGCAGCCACTTCAAGGTGGCAAACGATCTACCGGTAGTCTAAGACCTAAGTCTTACCCAAAAAGTAGCCAAGAAGCAATGGACAGTTCGCTGCGCTGACAGCTCCTGACGTGGAGGCCTGGCGCTGCATTAGCCAGTAACGGACACAAGGTTCTTACCACTGTAGACTTCCTCCACGTACGTGGCAGCTAAAACAGATCATGGAACAGGAAATGCAACATGAGTAGGAGCGCTAACGATGACGTGTAAGATCGCACGCACACAGGCGTTGACTGCTTGCTTGGGGAGCGACACGAGATGAATGGGGGCACATAAAGAAAGAAATGCAAAATTATAGCAAGCGCCAACTACCCATGATATATAGTCGTCTATATCTCTCCCAACTACCGGCCGATGCACTGGATGGTCGAGCGCGTGCTATTTACTTTGCCTTCTGGAGAGTGGCCGACAGCCAATCCAGACCCTCGTACAGACCGTCGCCCGTCGTCGCGCAACAAGCCTGGATGAACCACTGGCGGTGGCGCAGGCCGTGCAGACCCAACTTGTCCGTCATCTCCGCGGCGCTCATCGCGTTCGGCAGATCCTGCTTGTTAGCGAACACCAGCAGCACTGAGTCCCGCAGCTCGTCCTCGTTCAGCATGCGGTGCAGCTCGTCACGGGCCGCGTCCACACGGTCACGATCGTTCGAGTCCACCACGAAGATCAGACCCTGTGTGTTCTGGTAGTAGTGGCGCCAGAGCGGGCGAATCTTGTCCTGACCACCCACGTCCCACACCGTGAAGCTAATGTTCTTGTACTCCACCGTCTCCACGTTGAAACCTGGCAATATTAAATTTACAACAACATTAGCAAGGCGTCCAAGGGTTAAGAGGAAGATACCAGAGATCCTGGGTCGCCTAGCGCTTCCTGCCTCCACACCGCTTCCCCGTGAAGGAGAAGGGTAGAAGACAGAATAGGAAAGCACCCAGACGCGCTGGTATCTTCTGTATCTGTCGTAATGAAGTTGACAGGACGTACCGATGGTGGGGATGGTGGTGACCACCTCGCCCAACTTAAGCTTGTACAGGATGGTGGTTTTACCGGCGGCATCGAGACCCACCATGAGGATGCGCATCTCCTTCTTGCCGAAGAGGCGCTCAAACACGCGCGAAAAGGCCATACCCATAGTTACTGACTGGTTGATCTCTTGGCTCTCGCCTGCTTTGTCTCTGCTTCTCTTGCGGTCGCGATTCGCAAATGAGGGCGAGGGAGAAACCTCCGGGGGGAGCGAGCGATCAAACGACAAGCGCCAATCTCGCTGGGAATAGATGTGAAACCGCAGCTACTGCGGCCAATCAGAGGCTGCCACCAAAGATAAAAACTGCTTTCAGCAGCGAAATAACCTTCTTTTACGTCAGAAATATCATCGTACTTAAGTGAACAGTAAAACTCGTACATAAGTGAATCACCACCTTGGTGCATCCAAATCCAGCAAGCGAAGACAGGAAGCAGCTCTCGGGTACGTTGTGCCGCGCTCCACTCTGCATTTACCAGCCCCTAAGGACCACTACACGATGGCGTATCTGACTGTACTGTGTCTTATGCTTCTACCACCTGCAGTACGTTGAGGTGTGCGCAGTCTGTAGCTCGCTCGGTCGCAAACAATCAACTCGGTTTGCATTGGCTTACCGCTCGCTCTTCGGTCTCTGCAGCCACATCCTCTCCTCCCTCCGACTTAGGCCCCTTTATCTCTCTATCTGCCTTCTATTGCGCCCCGCTTCTATCGCTGATGGCATTGAACGGCGCCAGCTCTGGCATGAAACGCCAGTTTGACGGCGGCGATGACTTCAATCCGTCCAAGCGCCAGCGCAGCTCGCAATCGGCATCGCGGGTAACTACTTTACTTTGATGCTTGCTCTGGGTCGCTCTCCTTGCTGCTGCTGCACTGTACGACCTGCTCGCTCACTCTCTCTGTCCTACTTTTTATGTCCTTGGCCCTTGCCATCTCGTAGGTTGTGTTCGTCTGCGGACTACCCGCTGATTGTCTCGAGAGCGAACTGCTGGCGCTCTGTTGCCCGTTCGCAGTTGTCGAGAAGAGTCTCATGATCCCGCAGAAACGCCAAGCATTCGTGCAATTACCCGACGTCACGTCGGCATCCAACCTTGTCACCTTCTACCAAACGCGCGACGCTCTCATCCGCGGCAAGAAAATTTTCTTCGAGTTAAGCAACCGCGATGAAATCACAGTGCGTCCGGAGCACGATAACCCGCCGCCCTACCAACAGCAGCAACAATATGGACAACAGCCACCGCCTAGAGCAGCTCCGTACCAACAGCCTCCGTCCATACAATATGCACCGCACCAAGAGATACCACCTTTCCGTGGAGACAGCGGAGGTACGATGCTGCGGTGGTACGTGTAGTTTGCGATGAACTGATGTTGCTGCTTGATGGCATGTAGGCCAGCTTGGTTTAATCCTCCACGAAGGACCTCGTCGTGGAATTGGCCCACCGAACCAAATTCTGATGGTGTCGGTTTCCAAGATCGAGTACGATGTCACGGTAGATGTGCTGCAACAGGTACGCTGGAGCATGATGACCTGCATGAATTATACTATTGCTCACAAATGCAACTGGTGATCGTTCAATGCAGGTATTCCAAAAGTTTGGCAATGTTGAGAAGATCGTCACGTTTTGGAAGGATAACGAGTTCAAGGCGCTCGTACAAATGGAGTCGGTAGATCAAGCCCAGGCCGCACAGTCTGCGCTAGATGGACGTGACATCTACACGGGCTGCAACCAGCTAAGCATTGTGTTTTCTCGCCACCCCGAGCTTCGTGTGCGCTACAATGACGACCGGTCTCGTGATTATACCAACCCCAATCTTCCCCCCGGTCCTGGTCGTGGAGGGGATGCTCGCAGTGAAAGCGAGTCGATGGCCATTCCTACTTCTGACCGACGAGAGGCCTCTCGGGACAGCAACTCACCTGCACGCCGTGATGACCTAGATTACGGCGGGTCAACTAACGCTCCCAGCTCTGGGCGTGGTGACCAATACGCTTCGGACATGCGTGATAATCGTGGTCCGCCGTCACGCTTCGATGATCGCCCTCCGAACATGGATAGACCTCGGGATATTCGCGGCGGGCGCGATTTGCCTCCACACTCGACCGGGCGGGCTATCCGAGGAGATACTCGTCCCTCTCCTGCGCTGATCTGCAGTAACATCGACCGCGAATTAGTGGTAAGTCCCTGGACTCAGTTTGTTAATCCACTTGCAATCCAGCACTAAACCCATGTTTCATGCCGATACGACAGAGTCCGCACCGCCTCTTTACGCTTTTTGGCTGCTTTGGCGATGTCCTTCGTATCAAGATTATGTTTCGCAAGCGGGATACGGCGCTAATTCAGTTTGTTGACGACGTTCATGTACGTGAACTGCTTGTCGAAGTTATGCTGATATGATGACTCTTCTTGTCGTGCTGACTTACACGTGACCTGTTATGTATTGTTGTTGTGCGCTGGCGCTGTTATACCACGACTGGGCACATCCGCATCAATTACTGCGACGAGTACAGTCAACCTCGGCATTGGATCACTTGGATGGTGTCTATGTTTTCGGCAAAAAACTACGCGTGGACTACTCGAAGCACACGAGCGTATCGATGCCACACGCAGACGCGGACCGCTTTGAGATCGAGAATACGCTCGACTTTTCGAACTCACCACTCCACCGATACCGACGTCGCAGTCCGCAAGAGGCTGTTTCGCCTTGCCCTCTACTGCACATCTCAGGCATCCCGATGGAGCTGCAGCGCAACCAGAACACACTTGTCGACCTTTTCGCGCAGTATGGCTTCGTCAAGGACTTCCGCTACTTGCAGAATAACCCCAAAATGGCGCTGCTCGAAATGGGGTCTATGGATGAGGCTATCATGGCGCTCCTTCGTCTCGACAACTTGGAGTACCCGGACTCGCACATGCGCATATCCTTTTCCAAAGCCTACCAGTTTTCTGCCGGCAACGGCGCCGGTCCTGGTCCTGGTCCTATGCGTGGCCCTGGCACTGATTCAGGTGGCTGGAACCCGCCGATGCAATCGCGCCCAAGAGATCGCAGTCGCGATCGGGGTCGCAATCGCGAGAGAGGCCAACCGCAAGGAGGAGATCGAGACCGATCGTTGCGAGACCGAGGCCCGCCACCTCAGCGAGGACGCGACTACCAGCCCCGTGACAACACTCGCCGCCCTCCTCCGTGATATTGATCGTATTCCTCTGTCAGCCCTTG
Organism: Phytophthora quercina; assembly: GCA_014706105.1. Taxonomy (NCBI): domain Eukaryota; phylum Oomycota; class Peronosporomycetes; order Peronosporales; family Peronosporaceae; genus Phytophthora; species Phytophthora quercina. Next base: position 563,879 of record JACBOW010000012.1, on the reverse strand, counting down.
AGGCCTCTCAGCGATCTGAGCCTTTCTTGATAGTACTTCCGAGGGATGCCGCGGCTTCTCTTTCTCCAAGTGCAATGCTCGGACAACTTGGCTTGCACTGAGACTTCGACGAACTTTGACGAGTGCTGTGCTGATCACACTAGCTCGCTAATGCTGCTTTCTTTGTCCTGGTAAACAAACAAGATGCTGCCCTCGGCACAATTTTGCTCTGTTTTCTCCTTCGTACAACAATTCCTAGCAAACCGTAGATGATGTACTTCTTCATGAGTGCAGTTCCTGTTTGTCAGTGAGCCCAGCAATTCTCACAAAGCAACTGCACCGCTCACATCTGCCACTACAGTTGGAATGGACGGTGCTCGATGCAGATCTACACTAGACTGGTCGAGACTGTCGTTTGGTCTATCGTGACGTGTCGCTGCTGCTACAGCCACCGATACGGTGGCAGTAGTCGCTTGCAACTTGCGCTTCTTCTTCTTCTGCACGCGCTTGATGATTTCCTTGTCCATGTGCAGCACGTTCCAGCAGATTTTCGGGTGTTCTTCGCCCGGGTACATGCGAGGCCGGATGCACACAGGTTTCTGACAACAGGCACAGTAATGATCTGTATTGCAGCGGAGACCACGGTAGTAGCACACGGAGCAGCGTCCGTACCTCTTCTCACGACCACAACTGCCATACATGATCGGGTATCCGTCTGCATCAAGCTCCCGTGGCGGCAACGTCGTTGTTCCTGTTGACGGGTCAATTCCAGCGCCATTCTTGCTCAAGTGATCAGACATCCCATGTTGCAGCGAGTGGCTGCTTGGATTGTGCGGATTCTTGGCGGCGGTCCTCATCTTGCGGAGGCGATGACCTTCAAAAGTCCAGATAGCATTCATTGGGTCCCTATCTCCGGTCAGCATCGGGTGATCATCGCTTGCATCGGTCATTACGTCCATGTTAGATGTCGCCACAGAATGCATCGCAGCAGCTGAAGTCACTGTCGTGGTCGCAGGAGTTGGCAGCATCTCACTGAGCATCGTTGGGGCTGAAGATGGGGCCATTGTTTGCGGAGGCTGCAATAATGCAGCAGATAGACTCAACGCAGCAGCGGTGTCCACCGTGTCCGGCTGCCCGGCCTCTAAATTGCAGCAGCATTCCATAACAAAGTGAGCTGTGCTGCTTATAAACTCATATAGTATTGTAGTTGTGACTGACCTTCGTAGTAGCGCTCCTTGGCCAGCACGAACATCTTCTCCATGCGTTGTGGCTCGAGTTTGTATGCCTGCAAAAGACGACGGGGAAGTTAGTTCTTCGCGAAACGGGGCCACGGCGATGGCAATAATGGCAAGGCAGGTGACGCACATCCTCGACGAGCTTGGCGAGGTCGTCGTCGTCCATGCTCTTAAGGAACTTGCCCAAGGACGGCCCAGCCCCCATGATGCCTCTGAGTCGTTCTAGCTTCGTGTCGTAAGTGGAGATGTTTGATTGGTGAATATTGTATATCAGATGATTACAGGTTCCTTCCTATAAATCTAGCTACAATTATATGAGCCCACACGAGTACTATAGGTTGCATGTATGGCGATAATGGGGCCACCGTGGAAGAGGAAGGTACCGGTAAGGCTATCCTCTTCCTCGAAGGAAGTTCCTCCTCGCCGGTCTATGCAGGGAATGGGTTGACGTCCTGAGGCGGCAAGAGGACACTTGAGCGCGGGGGCATGACGATGTTGCTGGGCGGAACGTCAAGTCGGTCCATTGTGGACCGGCTGGTTTTTCGTGACGTCGCTCGTCGCCGATCGTGCATGGCGTCAGCGGCGGCAAGTGCCTCTGGCTCCAGCCCATAGTGAATGAAGAGACTGCGACCCGTTGCGCAGTAATAACGGCCAAGCGCCCGCCCCTACGACTCTCGCGTTGTTGCTGCAATTGGGATCGGCTCATCGTGTACGATAAACACTGAGCTGGGGGCGTGTGTAGCTTCCAGAGAGATACACACACGCGCGTCTTACCAGCGATATATCGCGCCATCGGTGGCCTTGGACGCCTTCGTTCCGTCTGTCGATATCCATCAGACCGCGGTTGTACCCAGCAAACGACAGCGCAGAGAGACGACGCTCGCTTAGAATTAAACTGGACAAAGAGAAGAGCGAGCGAGTGTTTGTGAGGTATGCCAAGCAGCAGCGTCGCGGTTGTCGGGGCGGATGCAGTGGGTAAGACAAGTTTCGTGCTCGCGCTGGGTGCCAAGGAGGCCGTGACGAACTCACCGCAGCAGCAGCGGCAGTATCTTTGGCCGCGACCTGGCGGAAATGGGCACAAAAAGACGGCTGTTTACATATTGCGCAGTCGGGAGGAGGTCCCAGACGGCGACGACGACGGTGTCTTCGTGCTACTGTTTGATCTCACACGGAGAGACTCGCTAGCAGCAGCCATTGCACAATGGGCACATTTGTCGGACGTCCCCAGGAGGAGGTTGCTGCTAGTGGGAACGCATGCTGACTGCACGAGCAAGCGTGAAGTGACACCAGCGGAAGTGCGAGAGATTTCGGGCGAGTTCCATGCGTACGAGGAAGCAAGTTGTCGTTCGGGTGATGAAGGTATGCTCCGTGTACAGCTGACATTGGCCCAATGGACAACCGCTGGTCGTGCAGTGATGGCGAGCGATATTCCGCTTGCCAGAGCTTCAATCTGCGGTGGATTCCCGAGACCAGTTGTGACGATGATGATGTCGAGCACGTCGCACAGTTTGCCGGCATCACCTGCAGGTGAACGGCGCCCTCGTATGCGAGCAGATGTGTGGTTGTACGATCCGACTGAAGAAGCATCTTCCAGTGCTGTGGCAACCGGCGTAGGTGGTGATGTGAAGCTGCGCACGATTTCCAAGGCAATCTACGACATTCGCGGTGCTGTTGCTGAAAAGAGCAGGTCGCTGGCTAAATATCGTGACCGGCAAATGAGTCACTGGTTGACGCGCAGTCGGTACTTTGGCCCGACGGAGAGCAGTCGACACAAACGCTGGCAGGAGGAGCAGAAGAAACGTCAGCAAGCACAAGGTCATTTACACCAACATCACCATGCGAGCAACATGCGGCACCAGTCAAGTGCTCTTGATGCTTTGCAGCAGCAACGTGTACGAAGTATAAGTCACCCTGACAAGTTCGAACCGCCACCGAGTCGTAAACCCGTTGCACGACGTGGTCCGGCGCATTTGTCAAGCTCCAGCTCCAGCGAAAACGAAGAAAGCCCCGGGATTCCGTTGGAGAGGAAGTCTTTCATGCAACCCACCGAGCTCACCAAACAGCGGCAACGTCAGGCTGGAGCAGACAACGCACAGGGGCAAAAGAAGCGCCTTGCTGCGAAGCGTGCATTACGCAAGCAGAAACGAGCAGCCTCCAACGACATTTTCGAGCGGAGCACAACGTCTGCAGCAACATTGTACTCGTACCTAAACTGCTACGATGAGATGAATATGCCACCGCAATTGCAGCCTCTATCGCCGTCGCTAGACCGACGAACTCCCCTTTCGATACCGCCGTCACCTGCGTCCTCTGTGGCATCTTCATCGAGCCGGAAAAGCTTTGCAGGAGAACACAAGACTTTCGAGGTGGACCTTTTGCCGCCAGCTGGAGTTCAGCAGTCCCTCGAGTTGTTGTCTCCTGGGGCAGAGCAAGTGGGTTGTTTGCCGACGCCACTGCCAACGACACACCTACAGTCTCCCGTCCCGCCGATCACGAGTCCACCTGCTCCGTCGTCTAGGCCGTCATCAGTTCGAAGCCACCACAGCGTTGACGTCGCCACTCTTGATAGCCCGCAATACGATTTCCTGTCCGACACAGTGCTGAAGCTGGACACACCGGACAAGTTGCAGACTGAGACCAAGTCTTCGGTGCCATCTCCAGCTACTGCTGCCGACGATGGCGCCGCCAAGCCCACCCCATCACCAGTCACTCCTCATGAAGACGTGGCCATCAGCCGAGCCAACACCATGTGCAGCAGCAGTAGCAGCTCGGAGAACTTGGACTGCAACGATATCGACGATATGGTCGAGTACTTCGAAGGCGTGACGCTGCCTATCTAACGTTCCCCAACGACTAGTCGAAAATCATAATTAACCACTTCGACTTGGCTACCTTTCATACAACCTATTAATTTTGTATGCTATATAACAGGATTCCGATTATTCGCCAAACATTGAGGCTAATTTCTGACACGATGCTCCGTCGTCTGTGCGCACTTCGCGGTCGCGCTCCTGCCCGCACCAGGCAATTCGCCAGCGTTTCAGCTGCTATCGGAGTGTACGAGCTAGAAACTATCTACGCGCTGTCCTCTGCGCCTGGGAAGGCTGGCGTGGCGGTCATCCGCATCTCCGGGGACCAGGCAGACTCATGTCTGCTGCAACTCAGCAACACCACGGCACTACCGGAGCCTCGGGTGTCAGTGAAATTAATACACATACAGTGGGAGTCGTTGTTCTGACTGTGGACGATGATGCAGGGCCGCGTTGAGAAAACTCTACCACCCCAATACAAAGGAGCATCTGGACGACGCGCTAGTGCTGCGGTTCCCGCACCCTAAAAGGTGATAAATGTTGCTGCAATGTGGTTGTATAGTGTACTTGATGGGTTGTTGATTGGATGCTGGTAGTTTTACGGGTGAGGACATTGTGGAGTTGCATACCCACGGAAGCGTTGCAGTGGTTTCTGGCGTCTTGGAAGCGCTGAGTCATATACCGGTGAGTGTCTGGCTGGTTGTAATACGACGATGAATATTATGGTGGCTGACTGTAAATGTCGTCCTGGGTCAGCATTGCCGTGCTGCTGAAGCGGGTGAGTTCACGGAACGAGCGTTTGATAACAACAAGATCGATTTGGTGCAAGTGGAGGGGCTGGCGGATCTCTTGAGTGCTGAAACGGAAGCACAACGCGGCCAGGCGCTAAGACAGCTGTCGGGTGATATTGGAGAGATCTACGAAGGCTGGCGTGACAGTCTGGTTAAGTGTCTGGCTTACACGGAAGCTGTGATCGATTTTGGTGACGACGAAGACGATATCACAGATGCTGCCTACGAGGTTGCAGTAGATCGGTAAGAGTGACGGGTTATGGACAAGAGTTGAGCACTAGCGATTACCAGATTTGCTCACACGTCGCTCTTTGTGCGTTATTTTAGTGTTCGTGCGCTTGCAGATTCCATCCGAGTTCACTTGGCAGACGGCAGGAGAGGAGAGATCCTACGCAGTGGTGTACAGGTAGCCATCCTCGGCCCGCCTAACGCTGGAAAGAGCAGTTTGTTGAATGTACTTGCACGACGGCCTGCAGCTATCGTGTCATCCATTGCTGGAACGACGCGAGATGTGGTGCAAGTGCCGCTGAACATTGCCGGATACCCTGTCATTGTTAGTGACACAGCTGGGCTGCGCGAAACGGAGGATATCATCGAGAAGGAGGGTGTTTTGAGAGCCCAGCAGTGTGCCAGTGACGCCGATATTTGCGTCGTCATGATGGACATTCAGGTACGACCTAGCTTATCAAGTGTAGACGTCTCATCCATCTCTTTGACTAAGCACGGTCCTTGTGTAGAATGCTGCCCAACTGCACAATGATGAATACCAGTCATATCTCAGGGATGGGGCTCTTGCTGTGCTGAACAAGAGTGACCAGGTTGGTGAAGACGAGATTTTTAGCGTGCTGGAAACCTTTGACTCGAAGCAGCGCGACCAGGTGCTCGTTGTATCGTGTGCGGAAGGGGACAACATCAACGTTTTGGTTGACAAACTTGCGACCGTAGTCAAGGCAAAGTACGTGCTTATGTAAGGTGCTCCACAACCACTCAGTACTCATGGTGACTGCTATTAATCTGTTACAGGTTGGAGGTGTCTTCTGGAGGTTCTGCTAACGGCGCGTTGATCACCAGAGAACGTCACCGCCAGAATTTAGTTGAGTGTTTGTCGTGCTTAGATCGATTCCTGGCTGACCCTTACCAGAGCGAGATCGCTGCTGAGGACCTTCGTCGAGCTGTAATAGCGATTGGCCGCATTCTTGGACGGATTGATGTTGAAGATGTTCTGGACGTCCTCTTCGCTGATTTCTGTATCGGAAAATGAACGGTCACATGGATTGAAAAGACGCCAACTTGTGTGTGGATTTCGGACGGTGACGCCAGGGCATGATTGAGTTCACGGCGTGGGAAGTCTACGCGTACGAAGATGGCAGCAGTGTCAACAGCAGTTCAAATGAAGACCACCCAGGAAACGGCCGCCCTGGTAGCACGTCTGAGTCCCGGCAGAATTCAAACTCGGTGTATGGTAGCAACCGAATCGATCGAGTTGTGCTCGCGGAACATTTACCACAAGTAAGTGGTGAATCTGAATGCAATGCCATTAGCCTGCCTCTTAATGCTGCTTTTGATGGATATTGTCAGATTGCAGATAAGGCTCTAGCTTTTGAAAGCTATCACATTCATGAGGACAAAGGGATATTTGGCGGCAGGGTGAGTATGATGTCGTGAGCACGATACGGTGGTTCTCTCTGCAACTGATACAGACCACCTTGCTTGTACCTGCTTACAGCATGATGGTGCCATTATGCACTGGTCTCTCTCTCAATTACCAAGCGTGACAGTTCCGTGTGTACGCTATTGCTCTATTTTCCTGGTTTGCGCGGTTGTGAGTCCTTACTGGTGGAATTGTGTATCATCCCAAGGCAAATACAATGCGTGGGCACACGGGTGCTGTACTAACGCTTGATTTCGCACCAGATTTGGGGCCCGAAGGTTTGCTCTTCTCAGGCTCAGCTGATCGATCCATCAAGATATGGGACCCCTGGGGCGGTAGTGAGTGTCAATTGCATACTAAAAGCGGCTACGCATGCGTCCAGACCCTCACTGAGCATTGCGGCAGCGTCGTTTGCTTGAGAGCCTTAACGCAGCAAAACCATGGTATCGTCAGCTGCAGCTTGGATCGGACAGTGAAAACATGGTATCCAGCGGAAGGACGTGCTTTACTGCTATACCCATGGTATCTACCGGCTCAGTCAATCTCGCAGCCGGGAAGTAGCTGGCCTTCTGCTTTTTGTGTTCGCTCTGGTGCAAATAGTACTCTCTTTGTCGGAGATTCAGCTGGAGGCATCTCTGTGTACACGAATTCTTCTGACAACGGCAACACGATGGTCTCAAACACTACGTTAGAGATGGTGGACGACAAACAGTTGGGTGATCAAGTCGGTACCAGGTTTCAGTTTGGTTTAAAACGCAAGTTTTCGCATTTCCATTCACTTGGGATTTCCAGGCTTCAGATTATCGCGGACAACTGCTTCGTTGTATCCCTCGGATACGATGAGAAGGCCCAGGTTATCGACGCTATCTCCGGTGCGCTCTCGTCAACAATCTGCGGTGCCAGTGCTGCGCGCTTCATTTCATGTACATGGGATGACCGAGGCCATGTTTTACTTCTCGGCGATGCGACAGGATATATCCACTTGTGGAATATTTTCGAAGACAAGTTGGTCGGGAAAAAGCAAATGTTTTCAATAATGCCCTTGGCAATCGTTGGGATACACTCACTGACGAGTGCACCAACAGACGATTTCGTGCTAACCGGACTGGCAAACGGTGTGAAGCAGTGGCACTGCAACCGCAACGTTGGGTATGTGAATTGCAGTGGCCATGCTGGTGCCGTTATTGCGGTTGTTGTGATCGACAACGATATCAGTTCCTTTGCTAACGATGAAGCTGAACCTGCTGAGCGGTTTGATGAAAGAGGGTGTGGATTATCACCTCGTGTCGCTGTCAAATCAGCAAAAACTTGTCAGTTCTTTAGTGCTTCCCTGGATGGATCGATTCGCTGTTGGGATTCGTATGACATGAAGGTGTCGTTTGGATTCGAAGAGAAGGACTCTGAAATCACCTGCATGGTCGCGTCCAAGCAATTTCATAAAATCTTTACTGGGCACGATGACGGGTTTGTCAAAGTCTGGAGTATGCACGCGGGAGAAATGTCCGAGTTATCACTTGAACAAAATGGACCAGTCACATGTCTAGTTGGTAAGTACGCCCTCGAACTTGCTAATGTTGACGAGGATGTCTAGATTAATGACGAATATGTAGCGGGGGTTGTACGAGATCAGGAAGTTTTGATTGCAGGTAGCGCAGATGGCCGTGCTTCTTTGTGGGAAGTAAATTACGACGGTATCTCGCGAGCAGTGCCGTTTCAGCCGATACTTTTGCCCGGGAAAAAGGGAGAAGTTACCGCGTTGGCCTTTTGCAAAGGTACTTTCCTACTCCAAGGAGGTCAAGAATTTTTCGTGGTTGGCTTCATAACGGGACAAATTGTTGTACGTCAAAATATTTTCTGTGAAATTGGTAGAGTTGTAAACTCATGTGGGTTTTGCTGCCGCTGCAGATGTGGAGTTTCGTAAAGAAATGTGTTGTGTGCTCGTTCAAAGCCCACAGCGACGCAGTTTGCAGTCTGACTCTGCACGGTTGTTTTCTTTTCTCGGGCTCAGATGATACGCTACTTCGTATGTGGAATATGTTCAATCTTCCAGAAACCTACGAGTTAGGTATATTGCGCTCTCCATCTTCGCCCTCATCTTCTGGCTCTGGATCACCCATTGTGTGTTTAGACGTGGTCCCTTTACGGGGGCTTGTTCTCAGCGCTGCTGCCGATGGAACCTTGATCGTCTGGGACTACACTGCTCTTGAAGACGAAAACGTGTTCGACGCGAACGGGAAAATCATGTTTCGTGCCAAGTTCGTGCAGCTGGTATCATTTGTTTTCACATTGAATGTGTGTCTTCTCACATTGTTGCTGTAGGGTGGACGGATGCGTCAAGTGCCTTCAGTGCTGGCCGGACCGCAGAGCAATGATATGCGGCACTACCGAAGGCAAGCTCATTGTGTTCACTCTCCCGTCAGAGGTGAGTTGTCTGCCTTGCCTCTGACCCTTTAGGCCCCCTAGTACACAAGCTAACAGGCTTGCTTCAGTTTTTCGATCCTCCTGCAGAACCTACAGAATGCATGGCACACTACAAGACAGCTTTTGAACCCCAATGACAAATTCCAATTCCGGTCTCCGGCCGCGTTTTGGTACCGCCTATTATGCACAAATCCGCCGTAATACGAAAAACACGCCTGCTTTTCGAGTTGCAGCTATTGTTATTGTGGCGAGGCGGAGCACACAAGTGGTTATTACATGTACATCTGAAGCACGATCATCTGGTGGTAATATAATACATGTACATACTACGTAGTATTTCTTACTACTGTATGGCTGCTCTCCCAAGTAAACAAACTGGAACAAAACATGATTGAATCGACGTTTCTCGTATTCTGCGCCGAAGCAGCATGCAGGATCGATGCCTTAAGTTTACTCAACACTCCTGTCCTTAATGGCGCAGAGGAACTCAAACTCGGCCATGATGGGCACGTGGTCGCTGCCGAAGACAGAGTTGGGGATTCCGTTGTAATTTCCATGCAGGCCCGATGGCAGGCGACCTGAACGGTTCAAGCTGTCTGACATTGCCAAGCGATTAAACCAGTTCCCTGGCCCGTCCTCAGCACGCAGCACGCTCTCCGGTGGAATCTCCAGTACTCGCGAGGGCACCAGACTGCTCTTTGAGTACCATATGTAGTCGATCGTCCAGCAGCGTCGATAGTTTACGGTAGTGTGGGGCGGCTCGGCTTTCTTGCCTTCTTCTACCTTGAGCGACTGCAGCACTTCCTCAGAGTGTTCCAATGCACTCGCCAGCGCGTTTGGTTTGTAGAACGCGTAGGCACTTCGGAAAACTTCACTTACACCCTCCAGGTTGGGTTTTTGCATGAACGTGTTTTCCATGTACTCGTAGATCGGCGAATCGGGGGAGTTGTTGAAGTCGCCACATAGTACAATGGGTACGCTGATCTGGCCGGTGACAGTGTCAGCCAACTCGCGCTCGTACTTGTCCCTCACATCAGTGCTCATGCGAATCACCTCTTCCTCAAGTTCGTACAATTCAGCCAGCTGGTGATCCACCTTCCTGTGAACAGGTCAGACAAAGCAAACAAATACTTCAGCTAAGTTCCGCTTCAACACAGACATCCAATCAAAATCCAAGATAATACACAAACGTACTTTGCATTCCACCACAGGTGTGTGCAGCCGACCAACACGAACTGTGCAAAATGACGCATCTTCAGCAACGCCAAAACTGCCACACGGTCGTGCGGGTCATGGAAATTCACAGCCTCAAACTCTTTCAACTCGAACTTGTCCTTCCTGAGACCAGACAACCAACCAAAAAATTAGCACTGTATCATGACAACACGATTTTGGGTGCATCCACTCACTTGTAGAAAATGCCGCAGCCGTCGTGCTTCTTCTCGCCGGACCAGTTCGAGATGTGGATGGACGGCCGCTTCACGTAGACGCTCTCATAGCCTCTGTCCTGCAGCTCTGGCTTGAAGAATCTGCAGCATTAATCGACATCGTTACACTGCCATCTCTCTCCTACAGCAGTAGTAAATGCTGGTACGTACGTCCAGTAGTCGCTGAGTTCCTCGAGACAGAGCACGTCGGCGTCCAGCGCCTCCAGCTGCCTCAACAGAGCCATCTTGCGGTTCTCCCAGTTGAGACTCGACTCCAGTACGTACGGAAAGTGGTTGCGTGTGGCTAAGTTACTCGCCAGGATGTTTAGCTGGTCAAGCACAGAAGCAACGTCAGCAACATGAGCTCAAGTCTGCTTCAAGTCTCCATTGACGTTCGCACCTGCACGACTGTGATCTTCTGCTTGCTGAATCTGCTGGCAGTCACCTGCTCCAGCTCCGTGGCACATGGCAGCAGGCGCGCACTTGACAGGCGCTCGGACGCGGAGCTGCACAGTCCGCGCCGTGCCCGGCAGCTCGCGGATGCGCGGCGGAAAGCACGCCACAGCTTCGCGTTGTGACTGGACAGCGACACCGAGGCCAGCATAGCCACGCCCACGCCCAGACATACGACAGCGGGGCGGCCCGACAGTGTCACGCTCATGACGGCGCGAGAAAGGGAATGCGCGTGCCTCGGGCAGAGCTTGCGTGCACTTCAGCTGACACCTCAACACGGATTATGATTTGAAGTGAGTTTGTAATGAATTAACCGTGTTGAGTATATTGATCAGCGCAAACGAATCAATATTTCATCTTCTTATTGGCCAGTGAGGACACGAAATCAGTACGCTGCATCAATTAAATCAATACAGGTGCCTCAACATAAGGTCGTGAAAAGTATTCACATGAAGTAGCGTTAATGTTCGCCACATATCTTCCTTCATAACGCAACTTCACTACTTTCGATTGGCTGGCCATCCATTCGCCACGCACCGCCAACAGTATGTGCACGGACATTTTGGATTCAGGTTACTGTCAGTCCAAAGCTACTGGTGCGTTTTAGACTGGGTTTGTATAATGTGTCTATCTGCTGGGTGTTGACACCTTCTCTGCCTTGTTACTACAGCCCTCTATCCAGCATCATGTCCCTTGTCAACAAGCCGAAGACCGTCGAGGCGGAGGAGGCCCGCATCCACCGCATTCGCATTACGCTCACGAGCCGTAACGTGAAGAACCTGGAGAAGGTGTGCGCTGACCTCAAGCGTGGTGCCGTGGACAAGAACTTGAAGGTGTCGGGCCCCGTGCGTCTCCCCACCAAGATCCTGCGTCTTACCACGCGCAAGTCGCCCTGTGGTGAGGGTACCAACACTTGGGACCGCTTCGAGATGCGCATCCACAAGCGTATCATCGACCTGCACGCTCCCTCGGACATCGTCAAGCAGATCACTTCGATCTCGATCGAGCCTGGTGTCGAGGTCGAGGTGACCATCGCCGACTCGGCCTAAGCGCCTTGTTGTTGACTGGTTCGTCTCTTCGCTGCCAGCACCATCCACCCAGGAGTTCGGGGCGTTGCTTGCTGCGCCTCGCGACTTTACGAGCGTAATGGGGGACAGATTGTACTAAACGCTTTTGCGGCGTGAATATAATTTCAACCCCACGTCTTTGTGGGACATCCAATTTCCTCGGTGAAACTATTTTATTGTTGTTGTTGTGCAACAACAGTGTTATTGCTGAGGGGTGAGTATCTTGACCTACTCAAACGTACTTATGGCGCTAAAGCACCGATCGGATCTGCCCGAAGAAATTACGACGGCACTCGCGCGCCGGTTCCAGTCTCGCGTCGAGCAGTCCGTCCGCCACTTAATTATCGACTGGCCGAGCGTACCGAACAACGTGTTGTATCGGCTGCGTGACCCTAATAATAACGAAGACAGCGACGATAAAATGGTTGCTGATCTCGCAGCTTTCAACACCAACAAAAGCATCGTTCCTTCGATCATCAGTGGAAGTAGCGGCGACAGTGGGTCCTTGTCATCCTCGAGGTCATTTTCGTCGCTGTCGCCCCACACGCAAGCGGGTGCAGCTTTCCCCGCGATGCGTAAGTCTCCAATGGATGCTGCACTGACCAACGACAGCAACGACAGTGGTGAAAACACTCCTGCGGCTACCGTGTCACCTGACGACAGCGAGACGGCGCCGAACCAGCCGTGCATGTTTCTTCGCCTGTGAACGTGATCGATCCTCCAGCCAAGCAGCTCAAGCGCGCATTGTTTGTATCTATGAACGGACTAGTGTCCTCTCCCAAGTCTGCCTAACTGCGGTTGTTGCGTGCGCTGTGCCGTTTTATCTCCATCGCGCGCGCGCGACGAGTTGAAGCAGACACCAATGATTTCCCCTCAAATGTCTGGGCACGAGCATCACTGCCGTGCCGGACGTGTACACTATGAACTAAGAGCGAGATGTATAGAAATTAATGTCGTACGTTGTAGATCCACCACCAGATCCCGTCGATCCGACTGCAGCTTTCTACCGCACAACGTCAAACTGTATTACCATGAAGTACGAGCGCATGTAGCTCCGCGGCGGTCAGTGGCCGCTCCAGTTGCGCGATGTCTTGGTCTCGCAAGACTGCATGCTTGTAAGTGCCCAGAGGCGTGACGAGGTTTGAACAGGCAAAAAGCGTCTGCCCTGCATTAGCGATCAGCTTGTCAGCGTGCACTATGGTGCTGCGCAATCGGTGAGTGGTTATATGGAGTATAGACGATGGTAGAAAATGTAACCACGCACCTCTGTGTGGTATGGATAGAGGTGTGACCAGCGTCGCTTGTAGTGAACGTCATCCATAAGCGCAGCATACGCGTTCGCGCTTCCTCGCGATCCATGATGCCAAAGACCAGGAAATGGACAACACAATTTGATTGGACACAAGCGGCTCTACACCTCTACTGGTAAGTTCACGCCTCCTTGACGTGCAAGTATCGATGAGGTCAATGTCCTGCTGCAGTTCTCGACTTCGTTCGCTCTTCATAGTAGCAGCCTCAGGTCCAAGGAAGAGAATGTCTTCGAGTTCTTTCTTGGACGCATCTGCAACTGCAACAACGTCCTCAGTCCCTTCTTGTATGCAGCAAGTGCGGCACCTGCTTATGTCTCGAAACACTTGACGCCTTCGCTATATAGCAGGTGTACAAAGTCAACGCCCACCCCATATTTCTGAGGTGAAAATCTAAGGAGCTCGAGGTTACGGAGCTCGAGGTGTGAAAAAACATACTAACAGATCCAAGCAGAAAATGGGTCATCTAGAAAAGTGTAGCTTCACAAATCAATGACTCAAATGCCCATATTTTGAAAATGTCAAAGTGCGATTGTGGGAGAGACCATATTTAGTTGGAATATTTTGGAATATTTTTTGGTACCATACAAAAGTTCATATTACAAAACATTCTAAAAATATCCCAAGGTTTCCTACCAAGGCGACGGTAGTTTGCGGTTTCACAACAGAAACAACTTCCTGAGCGGTAGACATGTCGATCGCCTCCCTAGCTCCCGCGAACACCGGTAAATCCAAGCAGACGGCGATCAAAGCGTTCACCACGTTTCTAGAAGCAGAGAGCGTAGCCCTTGATGCAGCTCATAAGCTCATGTTGCGATTCAGGTTCGCTGTAGAGCTCTAGAGCTAACTTCAATAGCGAACCTCGTAAACGCAAACGACGAAGTCCTATTCCTACTTAGTTGCTCAGCTCTCTCTTTCCCTGAAGCTCTTCTTTTCTAGACGTACTGTTTGACACTAAGACTCTCATGCACTAGATGCACTGAGGGACCAACACACACAGTGGTTCCTTCACCCGTCCGAGGGCCTGGTCTCTCTCTGGGACACCATATTCTCCTTGCAATTCAACTAACGGGTGTCACCTGAGCCAAATCGCAACAGCTCATGGTTTCATGGCCTACAAAGGTTCGAAACTAGTTAGACGATCAGGACTGTGACTATTTGAGAGTAAATGGCTATGTACAAGTTGGAGACTGGCTGGGACCTCAGCGATCACCGAACCTACCAACTGATAGGATTACTCGGCGCAAGTAAGAATGAGAACTGAGCAACGGCAACACGCCTCGCTAACACCACCCGAATTTTCAACGTCCATGCCATTGGTTGTCGTTTTTTAAGTACCTGTGTAAGTAACTCAAAAAGCCCCAAACTCGGCTATCATCAGGGAGGGGCTATAATTGGTCTTGATTGAAGGTCTTGCAGCGGTGACACGGAAAACAGACCCATCGAAAATTCTCTTAAGCGTAGAGAGAATGGAAGCGGCAGTGCCACTCTACAAACGAAGATCCAACAAATGTACTAGATCAACGCCCAGCACAACGAGTCCATGCACCAAAGAGCTCAGCAGATTTTTCGGGGTTCAATGGGGTAAACCCAAACTCACGGAGCTCCGAGCAAGCAAACAACTGGCATACGACAACACCATCACGAAATACGAGTTTCAGAATAGAGCGACAGCAAAAACGATGAGCACAATGAGGTCTTACCTTGACAAGGAGGCCAAACGGATCCTGCATCAAGCTCCTCAGGCCATAGGCCAGACAAATCGACGAAAGGCGGATTCTATCCAGGACCGCCTAATTGCATATCAGGCTTCTATATGTACAAAAACATAAAATCCAAATAGAAGGCCACATTACCCCCCCTCATCAGGGAGGGGCTATGGAAAGCCTATATACACGCTCTCGACCATTTAAACCTGACCACCTCTACAGGGGCAAGCGATGCTTCTATAGAACACTCCTACATGCGTTGGAGCTTGCGGCGCGAGGCCCATGGTCGCGCCACGTGCGCAACAGTCTAATGGCTTGTTAGGGCGCCGGTCACCTTCTATTCTGTTAGCCTTTTACCAATAAAAAAAAGACAATCCAGCTCATATCTGACCGGGGTGATAATTTTAGAAATGCCTGGTCATTTTGTTGGGGCCCGAGTGGTGATATTTTTCGAACCATGTCTTAATTTTAACCCCTAATGTAGTGGGCAGTATACCATAGACACAATAATCAGGGGTCATACAAAATCTAAGCGATTCAGCAATTCATGCAATAATCTGGACTATTATAGGCGGAGTAGACAGTGATTTGCGTTCAGTCTTGACAAGTAACACAATACACTGCGCCACCGATTCGGTGACGTCGCCCTTCCCCCATTACAATAATCTGGATTATTATACAGTCTCCCACAATCGTATTTTGACATTTTCAAAATATGGGCATTTGAGTCATTGATTTGTGAAGCTACACTTTTCTAGATGACCCATTTTTTGTTTGGTCTGTCAGTATGTTTTTTCACACCTCGAGCTCCGTAACCTCGAGCTCCTTAGATTTTCCCATTTCTGAGGCCCCTGGAGTCACACTGTATCGTTCAGCGCTTCTTTTGATCCGCTTGTGATTGGCTAGTGTATCCTGAATATCGCATAATCAGCGTTCAAAACAATCGCGCCTGTACAAGTCAACGCCCACCTACCTACTACCGAATTTCGTGAAAGGGTAGTCCCCCATTCTACTTACTAAAAGGAGGCTAACCTAAAGCTGCATCAATAATTTGCTCGAGCGTAATTTTATGGGATTAAAACTGCTTCACTCGCTACCTGATTAGATCAAAACCAGAAGGGGGGTTACCCTAAATCGACACTGTGAAAAAAACGTGCCCATCACTTATTATAGAAAAACCGTTTGGGGGTACTGCCATAAGGCGGCA
The DNA here is from genome assembly GCA_014706105.1 of Phytophthora quercina. Classification (NCBI taxonomy): domain Eukaryota; phylum Oomycota; class Peronosporomycetes; order Peronosporales; family Peronosporaceae; genus Phytophthora; species Phytophthora quercina. The sequence goes on along the minus strand of JACBOW010000012.1, from coordinate 547,822 downwards.
CAATGGGGGGGGGGGGTCTACCCTTTCGCGAAATTCGGTAGATGCGATGCTAAGGGCCGTTCTTAAGTTCCCGGGAGCGCTCCCGGAGAAAAATGGGACCATTTGATTGGCTTAGAGCATGCGGGTTAGGGGGTTTATTGGAGCAGTTTGCTCCCACTCCCTCATCATTTTCGCGTCGCCGGGAGCTGGGAGATTAAGCACAACTAGTTCGTCTCTTCACGAACACAGGCTAGGTGTGTTTCTTTCGGTCCCATTTCAAACGCTCTATGTGAATATGCAAGTTTTTTCTTTCTAGTTCGCGGTAGATCCCGAGAACGAGACGCTCAAAAAAATACGTACCAAAACCAAGAATATCGAAAAGGGTGTATCTTTTTATTTTTCACGGGAATCGGGAGCGGGAAAATGAGAACGGCCCTTAGGCTGGGAGGACAGTGTAGATCGGTAGTAAAAAGTGGCTGATACGCAAAACTTTTAGCCAATTTTTTTTTTTTATCTTGTCAAAATTGATATTCTTTTTCTATCAGTCACGACTTTTGGTAGGAAAATGCTAGGACAAAATCACATTATACTCGATTTTACTATAGTGTATCAGTATTTTTATCTTAGCCAGCTGGCTAGGACAAAACATCTCTGCAAGTATATATACAAAATCCAAGATATTAGTTCTTGTCGTTTCGTTTGTCCTACTAAAAGTCGCGACTGGGGTTAAGGAAGATTTGTTTTGGAGTTATCAGTGTATGTGGGACACATTGTGAGCGTCATTCCAGAAACCATCAACCACGGCATGTACAAAATTGTTTATGTGTAGTTAGCCATATTCGGTGAACTATCGACTCAAGCGACATTCGCCAATTAAAGCTGGGGGGGGGGCACCTGGCCACTGTAATTAAAATGGGTTAGGCTGTTCAGCCGGCTAAAGCTGTGCTCCATGTAATAACAGCGTTTGTATAGGAAATCCCTTGAGGTCCACTTTATGTGACCATAGTGAACGCAAGTGTATTTGGTATCACTCTCGCATTTGCTTGATATCAACGTGATCATAGGCCCTGCCGAGCAAAAGCTTAGTACAAACTTCTTTAGCACTAACATAGCTAGCGTTTCATCCATCTCTGGTAGCACTGCGGCGGTTGTCACTTACATAGGATGGCGAAATGTGTCGGTCGTCTTCACTCAAAACAATCGGACTGATTTTGTATTGGATAAAGTAAGGAGGATAGGGCAGAGCATTGAAAATGCACCTCGGCCTTCTTCTCGGCATGATGGAGAACAAACTATACGAGAAACATTTGCACCTCGTGCCTGCTACACGAAAATTTACATGTAAGGAACCTAACTAAACCATTGGAAATATGCCACGGAGTGCAATAAACATGTGCTTAAACTGCACTACCGTGTAAGATCTAACACGTAGTAGAAAGATAGGTCCAGCGGTATTACGAAAGTTTGTTTTGGACCTATCTTTCTACTACTTGTTAGATCTTGTTTAAGGGCAACTAATCGTAGTGAGCAATATTATATTCCTGTACAACCGCAAGCGTTTACAAAATTCATCGTGATCTCCTACTACTCGAATCTTGAGGTTGCAGTTTTTGCTGATTTGTCTCCAGCCTTTTTGCAAATGCCATGTCCCGTTTAACAAATTCGGAACTTATTGTGTAATTACGGATACTCGAAGTCGATGTTGGTTATTTCTGTAGCAACAGTACTTATCTGTACGTGCTGTAATTCTCCAGCAAAGAGAGCACCTCGGGGCTGTCAACCTGGTAAGAGCGCTAGCAGGTGCAACCCATCCTTTTAGTTGTCGCATTATAAATGCGGTGCCCACGTGGGGGTACACAAGGGGTTACACGGGAGGGAGGTCCTCCAGGGAGGAAGGATCAGTATTCTTTACGCCTGCGGAAGACTGACCAGCTATGCGGGCATCGCCAACTCTTGTCCCCCCAACTTTAGCCACGGAATAATTCTCTTCCACGGTGTTGAGGTTACAAGGTTTAGAGGGATACTCGCAAGGTTACACTACACAAACAAACGAGATCTTTCCATTCCTTCAAAAAACGTAAAGCCGGCTAGATATAAAAATACACAGACTATAAATGTTAAAGTTGGCCGAGCAGTGTGTAAGAATAGATGAGGTGGGAGGATGTTTGGACCCAGGAGAGGGGTTTTACCTCCCAGCCTCGGTAGTTATGAAACCCACGGCTGCTAAGGACGCTCGGAACATGCGCTCCATGAATTTCGCTTCCTCATTTCCTCTGATCATCTCAATAAAAAAGGTGAAGACATGAAGGCATGAGACTGGGTCCAAACCATACGTTTTTCTGGGCAAAGCCAAACACATTGTGGCCACGACCAAACAAGAAAGATCAGATCAAAACTAAACGCGTCAACGAGACAGAACCAAACGAAAATCCGGGCACAATCAAATTTCAACATCCCGGACGTCGAAGAGGAACTACCAGGTAGACATTTGTGGATGAGATCACGTTCATTAGTGTGAAACACCTAAATTGTTTTTGCACACAGCACTACACAAAAGGATTTTTTAAAAATTTAAAAAAGTACATTGCTGTTGTCCACCAGCAAGACAAGAATTGCAACAAAAGAGCAGTGATTGTGTAATAAATTGTTGTTCGGGAGACACTGAGATAATCTTGATCCAACAAATTAATCTTGATCAGGCGAGTTAATTTTGATCAGGCGAGTTAATCTTGATCAGGCGAATCAATCTTGATCTAGCGAGTTAATCTTGATCGAACTAATTAATCTTGATCAGGCAGTTAACCTTGGTCAGGCGAGTTAATCTTTATCTGGTGACTTACTCTGCTTGATCTAGACTTATTCAACGCCAGAACCAAACCAATCTAAAATTCCTCTTCCCGGACAACAAAAAGGAAACTACCAGGTGGACATCTGTGACCCTCAGACCATTTATTGTGGTCCACCTAAGTATTACAAAGCTAGATGAACGGCCAGCATTCATCTACAGAAGACGAGACTACACAATATTTGTCCACAACTGTCCCCCAACAAGAATATGAGAGGCACGCAGGAATCAACAGCTGCAACAAGAGAACGAGTCATATGGGAAGCCGTTGCTTGTGGCGAAACTGATGAAAGCTACACGAAAGAGAGGTTGGAACGAATGTGCTGTTCAGGCGCCTACACCAAGCGAATTCTAGTGTGCCAGATTTGTCCTGGTGACCACGAAATGGTTGAGAGACGGCTTCGATGCTCAAGTGTTACGTGTATCGCTCTGACAGTACCATCTGGGAGTAACAAACCGGAGTGCCACAAAGTTTGGAAAGTCTGGCAGTGTTCGAGCACACGTGTGTGGCGAATTATGACAACGCTGGGTCGAACATTCTCGCGGAAGCGCTGAATGCAGAGGCACCCACCGTGCTATCATTACGCTTGCAATGGGTAAGTACATTGGAGATATGGATGAGACCGGGTTGGCACCGGGTCACATTTGGTCGGGGTTGCGGCGCTATAGCGCCGCTCCGCCTATCAACGGTATTCCATCTTACAAGCAGGTTGCTCGTTGCGTCAAACATTGCGTGCTAAGCACGGAGAACGCAATTCGGTGGACTCGATTAAGGCATTGGTCCTAATTTCGCGTCTTCCTCCCACCGTGCCTTCTGAAGCTTTGGTCCCTAGCGACAAACTGATGAATCGGGATTTCGCCGACTTCCGGTCGCCGTCGCATCCGTACCAATTGTACTGCCGGCGTCTTCCCGCCCACGCCTGTCTCTATGACACCACCGACTTTGATTTGGACTCGAAGATCTCACAGCGGGCGTCGAACTCGGACTGACTTCGCGGTGTCAAGCGGCGGTGTCATGGCCGTGGCGACGAGTCCGACGCATCGTTGGGTTTTGCTATGTGGGAGCGGGAGCACTGGATTCCTGCCAAGCCCATGGAGCTAATGCTCCGGAAGATGTACGAGCGACTGGATAAACAGACTTCTTGGTCTCCCAAGAAGAAGGCTATCGCTCGTCGGGCCATGGGGAAAATCGAGAAGGCGTGGGACGACTACGGCAACAAGCGTTCGAATCGTGCAGACAACCTCCGGCAGCATGTCCCGTACAAGATGTGGCCCTGGTGTTCAACTCCTACCCCGCAGAGGTCTCGTCTGAAAGCGGAGGTCCTTTTCGAGCCGTCGATGTCCATGTATGCAATGGAGCCTATCTTCTGGCTGCCCAAGTTGACCGACTGGTGTTCGGAGGTGCTGACTTCCAAGGCGAATCGGTCGAAGTTCCCGCTCAAGGTACGCGGTCTCCTGGTGGTGGGTCTGTTCCATCTCAAATCACCTTGGACCTGGAATCCGAGTCTCTGGAGGTGGATGAGAACAGCGATGATCCTGCAATCTTGTTGAAGATTATTGCCGCTGCCGCTTTTGCCCATGCTCGTCGCGAGGCGGGTGCAGGTTTGCCGCCGGCCTAGTATCGTCATCCGTCCTCCAAGCATCCCAGGTTTCCAGAAGTTTTGCAGTATTGGGAGTGGTAGCTTGGAATAGGTTTCATCTTTCATAACTTCATTTCATTTGGGTCACGCTCGCGATTTCGCGTAATATCCCAGTAATATGCAAGAATTTTGGTTGCAGGAGCATTTTTCGTCTGTAAATGTGAGCTGCACCGCCTCACATCTAGTTCAATTTCGTGATAATTTCAACTTAGTCTTCGTCCGCGACTTGGGCCATCTGCAGACGCTGTTCGCTCCTCTTGTTACGCAGGTAATCGTACAGCAGGACAGGCTAGAAGCAGGTTCCAAAGTTGTTGCGTCATATCCAACCCACCTCACTTCGAGTTCTCTGACAACTCGTTCGGCACTCGTCGACATAGGCGTTCGGTCGTTAGGAATCGCTTCAACCTCGTATTCACCGGCAAGTTGATCAGGTTCTCAGCCGAAGTCCAACCTTGTGTCTTCTGTCACATCACGGGCTAGCCGAGGCTTCGGTCGGTCTCCAAATTCGTTCACTGCCTTTAAGCGTGACGCGTGTACCACCGGATAGAAGCGATAACCACTTTTGTCATGCAACTCCAACTCGTACGCAAAACTCCTCGACTTTCTTCTTTACACGGTACGGTCCGTGCCATCGATGGGCCGGTTTATTGACCAGTCCCGGCTTGATGCGTTCCCTGTACAGCCACACTCGACTTCCAGGTTGGAAAAGCGACTTCGGCTGAGTGTTAGTCTCAGAGTTCTCATCGTCCTGCTGGATATCGCTTGACGTTCAGGGTATCGCTGCTTGCTCCTTCCGACTCAGTGCTTCGTTGTGTTCGCGAGCCCGCCGAGCTTTCTCGATGCCTTGGTATGCCTTGGCTATCGTCAGTGCTGTTGCGTACTGCCTGTTGACTTCTTGTTGCCACTCCACAGCTTCAGACTGCTTTCAGACTCCACGTCGGAGTGAAGATGACATTGCACGAAGAGTAGTGTGTGCATCCCGCCCATGTACTAGGTAGAACGGCGTCTTCTTCCTCGTCGTGTCTTGCGAGTTGTTGATCGCAAAGACAAGTCGCTCTGCAATCTCATCCCAGTCCTGCTGTAGTGGGTCGCCGGCGTACACTCTCACCGACTGCATCACCGTCTTGACTTATTGTTCTTGCTGTCCATTAGCCTGTGGCGGATAACTAAGGGTAGCTTTTGACCGAATCTGCATCAATTCAGCGAAAGCTTGGAAGACTTCGCTCATGAAGCGAGGGTCTCTGTCGTACTTGATGAGTGATGGTGCTCCAATGCGTTGGTATACACACTCATCGAAACCTTGAGCCACCTTGAGTACCGACGTATCCGACATAGCTTTGGCTATCACGTAGCCTCTGAACGAGCACTAGAACAACAGTAGAGCCGTATTACCTCGGCGACGTTTAGGCAGAGGTATCACAAAGTCCATCGATACAATTTGGAATGGTCGTTCGGCAAGCACATTGTCAGGTGAGTACCCTTTCAGCTGAGGCAGGCTTTTGCTTGAGCTGCAGTCCAAGCACGACTTCACATGCTTCTCAACATCTGCGTAGAGTCCGATCCAGTAGTAGTCCGACTTCACTCGTAGGTAGGTCCTTACACCACTCTGATGTCCGCTTTCCAATGAATCGTGGCAGTTTTGCAGAACGTCTTGGATCATCGTCGTAGGCACTACGAGCCGTAGCCTCATTGCTGGCTGATCTTCTTCGTCCTCCGACAGTTCGCACCAAAGTAATAGAGGATGTCATCGTTGGACAGCACGAACTTGTCGGCTAATTTCCAGGTATCACGGGCTTCGTTGTAGCTCAACTTACTCACATCTCCACGAAGGAGTGTTTTCAGATTGGACCACTTCAATTCCTTGTCTTGTGCCTTAGCGATTCTTCGACGTCGTTCTTCTTGCACAGCCACCGGGTCAATATCATCAGCACTCGGCGTCTGCGGACTCTCAGCTGTCGGAGTTTGTGGTTCGACTGAGTTCTCGTCCTGCTCCCCTGTCGTCAACACTGGCTGTGATGCATCGGTTGGGTTCTCGTCCGGGATCAAATCCGTAAATCGAACTCTCCGATTCTTGTTCTTCCCTGCTGACGAGTCATCACAGAAACATTTCCTTGCTCATTGCACACGAAGTCTGTGAAAGTCTTCTGTTCCAGTGCTATTTGTCCATCCAAAAATTGAACGAAATTACCAGGATCAGGATTGTTTTACCGCGACTTCGTTCGATGACGGCTCATATATCATCTCCTGGATCCTGGTTAGCCCCATCAGTTCTGACTTCCGGTTTTCGCTGAGCACAACCTTGGACACTTCCAACTCCAACGTTTCTTCGGCAAGTGAATCAGCTGCAGCGTTATATTCTCGAACAACGTGTAGGTGGCTGACCGACTTAAACTTGGTTGTGAGGCTCTTGTGGTGGTTCAACTGGGTCATCAACGACTCCTGCCGACACGCGATCACCCCTAGGGATTGCTGGATTGCGAGTATCGAGTCACCTACAATTACCAAGTCTTCGGCGCCATGTTTCAACATGCCGTCACACCGTTGTTCATGCCGGTATACTCAGCTATATTCACCGTTGTGTGCTCGAGATAAGCACTCGCTGCGATCACTATTTTCCACTCCGGCAGTTTCCACACTATCCCCGAGCAGCTACCATAGCCACCGTACTTCTCAGTCTTCGCCGAACCATCAAACGATACCACAAAACCTTGGTAGTCCCTTGGTAACCGGGCATACAACAGCTGTGGGTCCAACCGAGTAGTCGACGAACCTCGAACAGGTGGTGTCACTCATGCTAATGAGTCCTCCACGTCGACCAAATTGGTAATCGTCGCCTGCAAGAGTTGAGAGAACGCACAGTCCTTCTCTTTTACTCGTTGTACCTTCTGATGCCAGGGTGAGAGCAGCACCTCGAACGCCACCGATCGTCCAAACCGGATCTTTGATTTGTGCGCCCATTCCATTGTAGAGAATCGTGTGTACACATGCATTGTCTTCCCAGCTAGTTGGGAGTAGCGCACCTTCAGCAGTAGCAGTAGAGCAAACACCTCCTTTTCTGCCGTGTGATAGCTCATCTCGGCGTCTTTGAGTACCCGTCCACAGAACCGGACGGGATGCAGCTTGCCATCGTGTTCTTGCATCAAGGACGTGCTCAACGCCCACTCATTTGCGGACAGCATAATGTGTACCTCCTTCTTCTCATCGAAATGCCGCAGAATGGGTGCTTCCGCCACCTTTTGTTGTAGTACTCTGAAGCTCTCCTTTGCCATCGATTAGTCACCTGTTGGTCCAAGGTCTTCGTCCGTTAGCTGGTGTAGTGCAGCACCGTAGACCGCGAAGTCCTAGATGAACCGGCCGTAATAGTTAAGAGCACCTAAGAAGGACTGCATACCGCGCTTCGTCTTTGGGAACGAGAGCTCGGTTATAGCTGTCAACTTCTTTTGGTCCGCTCTGATTCCGCCTGACGTTACTTCATTGGACAAAAAGTCTACCTTCGACTGTACGAAAATGCTCTTGGTGAAGCTCACACTAATGCGGCACTCTTCAAATCGGCTGAGTAGCCTGTCCAAAGTATCCAAACACTCATCAAACGTAGTTCCACCAAAGCATATGTCAACGAAAGACCGCCGTCGGAAAACTGGTACCAACGCTGCCTGATCCACTTCACTGGTTGCAAACATGTTGGCCTTGGGCTGTTCACCAGCTGCAGCACTGGGTCCGTATCTAGCGACGAATTCCGGTCTGTATCGAACTTTGTCCGAGTTATCGTTGGGTCTCCAATGTCAACTCCGAGTTCTCGTCACCCCATCTTAACCCCTGTGCCTTCTCAGCAGCTTTCATGCGTTCGCGAACTGTTTCCAGCCTCCTTTAGGCTGTACGCGTCCCCATAACGCGTTATCCATCATGCGCTGGTATATCATCGGCACATTCTTAAGGCCAAAGGGCATTCGAAGCCACTCAAAGTGCCCCAGTGCACAAACGAAAGCTGAAATCTTGGGAGCTCTAAAAGTCATCATAATGGCCCAGAACCCGCTTGCTGCATCGAGCGAACAGAACCACAGGTAGCTCTCCAGCTCGATCAACAAGTCGTCGACTAGTGGCATGGCATACTCCATGGTTGCGGCGATGGCATTCACCATCTTGTAATCGATGCATAACCGGATATCTTTCCCGTTTTTCTTGAGCACAATCACGATTGGCGACGCCCATGGACTGTCTGAGGAGGCCACTAGACCGGCCTTCAGCAACCCTTTCAGGAACTCATAGAGCTTTTGCAGATGTCTGAGTGGTATCCGACGAGCTCTTTGCTTGATCGGTGAGTGTCCTTGGACATCGATGTCACAGACAACTCCGTCAGCTGGAGGTGGCAACGCATTTCCGCTCGAAACCATGATGCGTTCGTGCTGTTTTAGCACATTCACGAGACGCCGTTGCTGTTTCTCACTCAACTTGTAGTTGCAAACATTCGGAGCCGAATAGTCCAATTCTGTGACAGTCGGTTGCGTCAAATCGGGAAAGAAAGCCAGGTCTTGAGCATAGTCTTCTAATGGGATCTCGTTGGCCGCATGCTCGGCATAGTCACCGTCAGCTCGTAGTATCGTCCTTCCGTGGGAAGCACTCCCATCGCAAAAAAGTCTTGTCTCGTACACCGGCATATGCCAGCACTTGTCATATTTCATACTTCCGCGAGTTCCTGGGGATATACCCACCTTGTCGTGACATTAATCCTCTGGGTACCCACACGACCACGTCGAAATGGACCGGGCGATACACCGGCGTGTCGGTGATGTTGGTAAGCCAGTTCCAATTTGGTTGACCATAGCTAAACCGAGTAATCGTTGGAACAAGCACTGCCGTTCTCCGTATCCACAACTCGTGAGTTCCAGTCGAAGGTTGTCCTTCTGCAGACGGAACTCGGCCCATTCGCCTCCGTGGATGTGCAAGCTCTGGGTAGGACCACCAGTGACGTGTACTCCTTCGAAAGCAGCATCCTCTTCGGTACTCCGAGACATGATCAGCGGCACCACCACTTCTCCAGGAAGTGGTGCTGTAGCGCGGAACAGATCCAGTCGTATTCCGGCTTGATTCATGAGTCTGTTCCTAGCACCACCTCCGAGCCTGCGCTGTGGTCCAGAACCCAGAGATCAAACTCGTAAACCGTTTCTCATCCGAGCGTAATCTTAGCCACCTCGCGGGCACTCGTCGTGATCTTGCCTGCCTTGATCCCTTGGACTTCAAGGTGGAGACCATGACCCATGATCTTCTTCAACCTGAGTTTTCTCGCCAACTTCGCAGTAATAACGCTGCCATTTGCCCCAGTGTCGAGACATATCTGTGTCCTTGTATCATTCCAAGCTCCCTTCACGTGAGCACGCATCCTTACTCGTCGATCGACTTCCTAGACGATCACCATCCCATCCGTTCGCCCGGGAGCAACCGCACCGTCTTGGTGAGCACAGAGGTTTTCATGTCCACTTCCATTGCGCTCGCCGGCCAGTCCTCGTTCTTGGCCTGGTCACTGCCTTCATTATCAGCTTCAAAACTTTACCTCCACCGAGACTCACGTCTCTCTCCTGCCCAAGCCCCATCCTTTTCATTCAGTAATCGTTGTCTTCGTCGGGCCATTCGCACTTGCCAACATACGGAAAAATACACTCAGCGTCAATCACTGACTCGGCTAACTGTGGCTGCCCAGAAGGGACCAACCCAGTTTCTGTTGGCGGGCAGCCTAGTTTAAATGCCCACCGAAGACAATGTTCTGGAGGTCCGGGCTGAGGTCCTTCTACTCGGCCTTGGACCGGAGGAGGGTAGTGAGTTGCTGGAAAGCTTCGCACTTGCGGGCGTCGTGCACTTGCATGCACAGCTTGAATCGCCGATAGCTGTAGTGGGTGGAATGGCTAAGGCCTCCACATGCAGCACACGGCCCGTACTGCCTCGAACGGCTGTCGCGGTAGTCTCGATTGTCTCGTCCGTCATGTGCGCCGCATCGATCACCCCGGTCGAATCCATGTCCAGGTGCTCCACCTACCGGTGGGCGGCGATCACCGCCGGCGTGCGTTCCGTCAGCAGCGGCTCGACGTTCATTATCATTGGCGGCTGCAAGGTGTCGGTCGTCGTTGTCCGAGTTATCTTGGTCGCTGTGACTGTCGTATTGCGAGTCGCAGTCAACACCCTTATCGTCACGATCACTTTCTTCGTCGCCACTGTAGCTTGGTTGACGTTCGTCCGTGTACTCGTCGCGCTTGTCATACGGGTCACGACGTTGTAACTCGGAGATAATGTCCGTCACCGTAGCTTCAGCTAGGGCTACTCGTGGTTGTTGGCTTGAATCACCTCGGCGTCGGTCACAGTCGCGGTCTCACTCACGACGGCGCCCCCGGTCTCGGTCCCCGCGATCGGTGCGACCACGGCGTCCGTGGTAATCCCGAGAGTCGTCATGGCGTCTGTCGTTACGGCGTGCGAGGGTGATCTCGAGCACGCTTTGGATGTAGCACTCTCCGAGTTCGAAATGAACGGAACCGCGCAACGAATTTTCTGAATTTTGATAATGAAAAGTCCCGTAAATTACTTGGAAGGTTTGAGGGCAACCGGGTAATCCAAATTCTCGCTGTAAGGACCCGCGTACAATTGGGAGAAATACATTGCAATAACTACAACAACTATTACTGTGAGGTCATGTACTCCAGTACTTATTATTGCGAATGCCAAAGCTCCATACAATGATATTCTATTGTGTTTTTCCCTAGGGTTTCACCTTTTTAAGTAAATTTTTCAAATTTTTCAAATAATTTTTTATTCTTATAAACCTAATTTCCATTTTCATTCGTTATATGACTATTAGTTGGAACTACTACACGATTATCTACTTCTAAAATTCTAAATTGACCTATTGCTAAATAATCTTTACCTCTGCTCCAAGTGTACCTAGGACATAGTTTTCAATTCTCGACCCGTCTCGAGGACATGGACCAATACACATGACTTCCTATCTCGGAATTCTGCGGCCATCACTACCCTGCCAAAGTTTCCAGAGTAGGATAGAGAAAATAAAAGTTGTAACTGGTAATGTACTTCTCGTTTCGCGAGCAATATGGATACTTCGTGCAAAGTATTGACGTACATGTAGACATGTTTTGATTTTCACTACTAATGTGCGTTGTTTTTTCTATTCTCAGAAATACCATCACCTTTCCTTCCACTGCATTGCCGATCTGTGTACCCTCCCGGAGCACTACTCCAGGTTGCCTAAACTTTCCCCATCACCACTTTATCTTGAAACTGAATATGAGATGCAGTGTCAATGAAAGCCTCTTTATCCGAGTGAATTTGTTCCTTCAGAACCGACAGATCCGGTCCATACGTACCACACACGGCATTCCTTGCTGCACTGTGCAGCATCGCTTTGTCACGAATCAACGGAGACAGTAAACAGTGCTGAATGGCTCGATATGACCAAAGCTCGGTTGGCAATAGTGATCTACTCCAGTCTCTGCTTCGTGAGAACGTCCAACACCTTCGAGTGTCCCATCGGTGTGCACGAGTGCAGCATGAAGCCGACCATAGTCCTGCAGAACTGACTCGAGTCTTCCGGCGACGTGGCACCTAATATTCCATTGAGACAGGTCGTTGACGCCACTGTCAGTACATTGTGACAGACCAGCAGTTCGTCCAGCCGTCGGTTGGGGGGCTTCAAGCGCACTTCCTTCTGCTTCTCGTCACCGAAGACGATGGCAGTGTCTTTGTCCTTGCGTGTCCTGCCGTTCTGCCAACGTAGGTATGCGCAGTGTCACGTCTTGTGGCTAGGCTTGGGCTCATAACCCTAACGGAGGGCGGATCGAAGACACTCAACGAAAAAAATGTTTGGTTAACGGGGAATCTTGGGCTGATAAGCAATGCACCGAGTGCGCACTGCGTTGCCTTTCTACCATCACTCCTGGTAGCTAACTAATTCTCAAAAGACGACCTCTCGTCATCACAAAAGCAGTAGCGGTTTCTAACAGTCACAGCGGTCGGAATCCCCAGCCCGAACGTGGATGTGGATGAACAGGTCGCTGACGTAGAGGCCGAAGTCAAAAACGGTCAGGGAAACGGCGGTCAGGAAAACGACGGTCAGGAGTTCGACGGTGAGAGCAGCCCGCGCGAAGATCCCCCAGACAGCAATGTTGAGACGGAAGATGCTCCTGAAATTCCCCGTCCGGGGTTGCCCGTTCAGGAATCTTTGGCCGAGGATGGTGATCTGTTGGGGTTGCCGAGCTGTGCTATGCTTAGTACGCCTGTGAAAAGGTTGGAACGGGAATATGCCAAATGAATGAAGATCAGTCAGGAAGAACTCGATTTGGAACCGGTTGTCTACATCCACGAAGGAAGTAAACTGTTCTCCCAGTTGCGTGATGAGCTGATTTTGCTTCCTGAACTGGAAGACCGCAGCCCCGAATATGACATCTCGAAGGCTGATGTTGGCGAACCTGACCGGACATCTCCGGCCGAGGAGCGAAAGCTGCGCTCGATCCTGGAATGTCAGCGGAAGCTCTTAACGTCCAAGGTCCATTGCGCCTCGTGTCATGATAAAGGTGTACGAGCTGCTGAAGAAGCTGCTGGAGCCCAAGCTGGTGGAACTTTCTGAATCCACTTGGGCATCTCCGATTGTGACTGTGCTCAAAAAGAACGGCAAGGACATCCGGATGTGCATCGACTACCGGGTGTCAACGGATTTATTCGGCTGTCAAGCTACCCGTTGCCTCTGATCGATGATCTTCTGATTGATATCGAGAGTACGATGTGGTTCATGAGTCTCGACATGGCCAGTGGTTATGGGCGGTCAAGATGACCGAACGTGCAAAGTTGATATCCGCTTTCATATGTCCAATCGGACATTTCCAGTGGGTTCGAATCACGTTTGGGCTAAAGAACGCTCCACTCGTCTACCAGGCAGTGATCAACTACTGCCTTTGGGGTTTTGTACGACTGTCTCAGGAAGCGGAAGAGCAGGTGGACCTGGACGTCTTGGAATTTCTGGGCTTGGATCCGTCCGTACGAGATGAGTCTGAATGTGAAGGTCCTGGACGTAAGACCCCCGCCCCGGTCGATCAGATGACGGTGTTTCAGCGTGACATCCCAGCACCATCCCGGATGGGACCTGTCCTTGGACGGAGTTCATCGCTCATCGCTCATGGGGCGCCTACCTGGTACCAGTTGTGCGAGGACCTGAACGCTCTGCTATACCGGTTACGCTATTGGAACATCTTGGTCAGACTTTCCAAGAGTGAGTTCGGCAAGATGTCCATCCCATATCTCTCATGTGAGACCAGGGTCTTCGAGCTAGGCCCAAGATTGCGAAGGGAGTTCAATCGTTCCTGGGAAGTCTGAACTACTACCATAAGTTCATCAAAGACTTCCCGGTCGTAGCGGCTGTTCTCTATGAGTTGACGGACGAGCAAGTGAAGCCCGGCCGGGACCTATCCAGAGCCAAATAGGCATTCGAGATCCTGAAGTTGAAGATCGTTTCGACCCCGTTGCTCAGGCATCCTGACCGGACTAAACCTTTTGTGATCATCCCTCATGCCAACCGTTGGGCTGCCTGTGTCGTCCTCGGCCAGGAGCACGACGGAGTAATCTTATCGGTGAGGTTCACGGGGCTCGTCCTGAAAAATGCTGAAGTGCGACACCATATCGCTGAGAAGGAAGCTGTGGCTGTGTTTCGAGTCGTGGACGTCTTTGGTACTCTCATCCGAGGTTCTTCAGTCAGGGTGTACACGAGGCATTTTGTTCTGTCCTGGCTGTTGCCGTCGAAGTCTCCAGATGGACGACATGTCCGGTGGGGATTAACATTGTCCCGCTGGGACCTGGAAGTTCAAAAGGTGCAGCCAGACGAAGACGGCCTCGCCGCCACCCTAGGCGCAGGTATAACTCCTCGTGAACACCTGGACGAAGTTGCTGAATCTCTCATCCCGGCCAAGGGGCGAGTCAAGTCCACACCGGTGATCAGTGTAGTGATGATGGAAGAAGATTTCGAAGGCTGTGTCCTGAGCTTTGATGGTGCGGCCAAGAATTCAACCCGTCGTGGCAGTTGTGGATGTATCATTTGTAACCTCCCTGGCTGGCATGCCCTGACCGGACAAGGATTCGCCCTGGCAGAGGTCACTGTGAACGACACAGAATACCTGGGTCTCCTGAACGGGCGGATGATGATCTCCACCCGGGAGAATCCGGATGTAGTTGTTGTGGGCGATTCACGAATCGTTATCCAGCAAGTGCAAGGTCTGATCAACTGTAACCAGCCGAATCGGCAACGACGCCTAACCAAGTATGAAGCAATGAGGGCAAGTTCCAGTCGATTAAGCTGGTGCATGTCAAGCGGGAGTACGACCAGGCCGCAGACTATCTGACTGCCAAGACGTTGATACTCGGAGAATCCTGGTGGGTTGAAGACTCCACCGAGCTGACACATCTGGAGCAGGTTTCCCAAATTCCTGAGAAACTGATGAAGCCTGTTCCGGATAGAATTATGTTTGCAGACTCGATCGATCCCGGTCCAGGACCCGATTGTGTTCCGTTGACAATGGCGACCAGGGTGATGACAGCGTTTTTTCTCGCAGTCACCGCCAGGAGAAGCCTGAACAAGGCGAACCCATGGACCCTTTGGACTATCCAGCGGAACGGTGGCGACGGATCAAGGCGCACGAAGACGCTGATCCTGAACCGATGGATCTCAAGAATTTCCTGAGAGGCGAACAGGAAGACTTCTTCCGAATTGAGATCCGAAGAATCTCCAAGAAGGCAGATCTGTACGCTCTGGACGTCCGACGTGTCCTGTATTGCCCGAGGTGGTCTACACAAAATCGACCCCGAGAGATGATGGACGAACTTCGGTTGGTGGTCCCAGAAGGACTCCGACCAGAAATGTTGCATTACGCTCATGAGGATTTCCAAGGCGGTCAATGGATAACCCGGATGCTAGAGAAACTCCTGTCAGAGTTCTACTAGCACGGCATGTACTCGGATACGGAAGCTCACGTCATGGAGTGTACTGACTGCGCAAGTGGTAAAGGACAACGTCGGAACCCTGGGCCTTCGCAGGTAATATCGAACCCAAACGGCCATATGAAGTGGTTTCGATGGATTTCGTAACCAACCTGCCGAAGTCCAACCGGGGAAATACGTTCCTACTTCTTTTCCAGAATGAGTTTTCCGGATATGTGATGCGCAAGCCGATGCGTTCTACCACCGTCCAGGATGTGGCCGAAGCGTACGAAGAGGTGGTGTTTCGCCATTTCGGAGCAAGCTCCCGGATCCGACATGATCCAGATCCGAGGTTCATGAGTGAAGTCTTCACCAGATTTCGAGAACTTCTGGAGAGCAAGCAACGGGCTACGCTAGGCTACAGTCGAATGAACAGCAAGAACATTTCGTCCAGACCGTGGTCCGGTCCATCCGGGCTTATGTCGCCGAGGCTGATCAGAGCGACTGGGATGAGCACGTTGAACGGCTCTTGTTCGCGCTTAACACTTCGTTCGATGCAACCCAATTGAACACCCCGTTCTATCTGATCCACGGCTGGGATGCCAAGCGTACGCTCTCAGCTATACTGGGCCCTGAACCGTCCAGTGTTCCTGAACGTAATGCTTACGGGTGGAGAAGGAAACTTCGGCGAGACTACGGTTACGCCCAGGCCTGTGCGGAAGATCTTCAGAAGAAGGCTAAACGTTTACGTTCAGACGAGCAGACCCGGAAGTGGAAGGAAATGTCTGACCGACTTAAGACGGGTTTCGACGTTGGGGACGCCGTATGGTTATACATCCCGAAGGTACAGCTAGGATTGAGTCGCAAGATAGCTCATCTTTGATATGGCCCGTTCAGGATCGCTGAGGTTCTTGGCGACTTCCGAGTGAAACTCAAGGTTGAGGATACGGGTTATCGTATCAATCCATTGGGTACCCATCAGTGAGGCGAGGCGGGCGAACGCCTTTTCTCGTCCAGGTGTATAGCACGTAGCCCAAAAGGTGGTGTGGATGGAACATAAACTACTCGAGAACCGGGTTCTCCAAATAGAGATTTCACTGGGGGTCAGTCTCCAAATAGAACACAAGTGTTCCAAATGCAGTTGGCGTGCGACCTTGTTTTATCCTCGTGGGTGTCGTGTGTCTTCGAAGACCGGATCCCACCTAGTCAGTTGTTTTCTAATACAGATCAAATACCAAAGAGAGTACTGAGCGCCGACGTTACTTCCAAACGGAGCGCTTGTACACGGCTGGGCGTTAGACCACTGACAAAGTCTTCCCAGATAATCAAAACAATACAGAATTATACACAATATACAGCCACCCTTATTCTTTTAGACCCTTGAGCGGTGGGTCTGTACACCAGCCGACTTAGAGTTCTGTCCGGAGGCACTGGTCAACCTCGAACCCTCTTCTTAAAAATATGCACGTGGAATCTAGTTCCAAATCGAAGAATATCGCTCAAAACAGAGATACAACGTTTCACACAGAAGTCATTTGATAAAGTTCTAGGGGTGACCACTACTAACCTCCTAAAACCGCAATCAATATGAAATAGAGTCCCGTTACGAGACGAAACACTAACTGGAATATGAAATCAACAGATCAGCGCTCAGCTCAGGTCGCCTCGGTCCCCGTCAAACTTGGTCTTGATTCTTCGAGAATCCTACGATGGGCTTTCGCGTTCCCGACCCGTCCTAGCGGAAGTGTAGTGTCCGGGCCCCTTCAACAAGGCAGCTTGTCCAGACCACTTGTCACCTTCCAGGCAAAACGAATTCTGTTTATGTTATCTCTGCTAGATGTGCGATTAGCTACTAAGCTGTCACACTATCAAACTTAGTTTCAGTATACCTTGGGTTGACTTCGTCGGGCTTCTTCGTACACTCATCAAGTGATGACCAGATACTGGGTATAGCCAGTACTTCGTGCTGGATACCTGTGCTGCAAATCGTCGTCGGTCGGCTTGGTTGGTTGTTTTATCTTGGGCTTTGAATGGTTGGCGGTAGAATAGCTTGGGAATGGTTCTTGGCGCAATCATCCTGCTCCAAATGGAGAACAGGATGTCTCCGTTTGGAGATCTCCTTTTCGGGAGGCATTTGACACGATGCAACTGAACGGAAAATTCCGCCAACGCCTATTCCCAACTCGCACCCGGAGATGTGGATATTGATTGGACATGACCGCCTGGTTGTGTGCGACAAGTGTAACGGCTATGAAGACTGTGGAAAGATCTGACGTGAAGATACCTGGATCCAGGCTACTGATGATGGCTACATTGGTGGAGTGATGTATTGTGATTGAGGAGCGTGCCGCATTCAAGACCACAAGTGATTGAGGGGTGTGAATGGAGTACCCCATATACGTGAAGTCGCAGTTGCCATCAGTGAAGAGCTATTTCGGAGCCCGGTGATGATGTACAAGCCTCACGACCAAGTTTCGTTCCGCACGGAGACTTAGTGTTCCAGACGACGAGAGTCTAATCGGTGTGGTTCCGGATGACCAAGTTCCAGATATCCAAAGTGTACGCACGGGTGGGAATGTACCCAGTCAGTACCCTTGAAGAGACGTTCCAAGTTCCAAGTATACTCCGGCCAAGATGTTAACGACCGAACAAGACGACCGACCGGATCTGCTATGCACGAAGTGTCGGATGATGTGCAGCACCTGACTTCTGATGAGTGTGTCGATTACGCTACCTGCACCTATAGTGAAACCAAGATTAGGACGCCAACATTCGGAAAGACCGTAGTGTAGAGAGCGTCTTGCCTTAACTTTATTCAACAGAGAATTCGCTTTGCCTTGTGAGTGACAAGTGCTGCTGGACTAGCCTGCTTTGAGGGCCCAGAGTCAAGGAACTTGCGTATAAGGACACCTCGGAACGCGAAGACCAGCGTGGAGTTCTCCGAATCATCAAGACCAAATTGGACGGAGACCTCGGCGACGCGCGCTGGGGAGTGACCCGCTTCATTTCATATTCCAGTTGGAGGTATCGTTCTGAACGGTAACTTCATTTCATATTAGGTTACGTTTTAGGAGGTTGTTGGTAGTCGACCCCTCGAACTTGATCGAATAACTGCTGTGTGGCGGGTTGTTTACTTGCGTTGAGAGAGAATTCTCTTCTGGACCGAAACAAGTTTTCCTTCCGGAAGTGGTGCGCATTTGATTGACATTTGGATTGGCCAGTGCGTTTGGAACTGGCCAGGGTTTTGAACAAGGCTTTGTTGACTGGACCGCACACCCACCGTTTAAGGGTCCGAAAGAATAAGAACGACTACATATTGTGTATAATTCTCTGTATCGATATTGGTTATTTTGGGACGGCTTTAGTAATAGTCTAACCCGTCCAGATTGGCTACGTTCGGAAGTAACGTTACGGCAATCCGGAACCTGTGTGTTTTTCTGATTGATATTTGTATTAAAGCAACTGACTAGGTGGAGCTTCCGAAGCTACTGAAGTTAGACGAACCTAAGGGGATAATCACAAGGTCACACGCCAAACTCCATTTGGAACGCTTGCGTGACATCTGGAGCCTGACCCAACTGGGCTTTCCGAAAGGCAGAGTTTACATTCGTAAAACCTCCTCGCTCTTCCGGATCCACAACTTTCTAGTTGTAGCAGTCGGCACGCTATACACCTACCTGGACGACAAAAGGCGTTCACCCGCCTCGCCTCACCTTTACACAGAGAAGTCTTGTCCAACCAGAGTGTTCGTGGTCCTTCGGGTCTTCGGTAGAAGGAAATGTCACTCCATGGGGGGACCATCACTTGAAACACTCTGTCTGGAGACCTGCGTTTCGGTACGTCTTGTCCGTGGGCTTGTATGTGCACATGACTACGTGATTGGACAATATTTCTGCGTCTGCGGCATGGTTAGGGGCGGGATGTCTTCCCAGTATACATTCCCGGGGTATTTTCTGCCTCCATTTGAGGCTAACCCACCGTTGGGCGGTCGGCGGTCCAGACGGGATGTGTACGCTCCAATTTGGAGTCATCGCACTTCCGGACCTGTGATGCCCACTTCTACCCAGCGCAATGTTCCAAAGATCCACCTGAGCTGACGCCACACGGGTCACACACTCGTGCCTCCACTGGACTTCTCTCGATAGGACAATCATGTAGAGAGATTTCCAAATAGGGTTCAGGTATAGGTCGCTCGGAATTTTCCGTTGAGTTCCAGCGTCACATCTGTCGTCTCAAACCCAGGGCGCTGTTTCCCAAACGGCCTTCAGTCCAAATAGAGATCGACGAAGATGATGATTTCGACACAGCCTTGCTTCCACCAGACAGTTGGGAAGCTGACAACCAGAATGATGTGTACGAAGTGGAGAAAATCCTGGATGTGGGCTAAGCGAACCCGAACGTCGAAACGCTGCAGGGAATATCTCATCAAGTGGAAAGGCTATGATAATCCTGAATGCTTCCTATATCGAAGCTGAATTGTGGAGCACTTTTGTACGAGTTCACCCAAGGGGCGAAAGCCCGAGCGAGGCTCCAAGTCATCCAGGCGGGGGATGTTCATCCAAGACTTCACTAGTTTTGTGATGGTGAAAACGTGAACGAGTGATTTCCTGAATGGAGATCGCAATGTTGAGCCTGACCGTGGATTGTGTGGTATCGTGGAATGTTGATTGTGAATTGGTATGGATTAAAATGTGCGCCAACGCTGTGATGGAGATTTGGAGCCTGGATGATGATGGAATTTGATGATGAAGATGACTTAGTGGAAAAGACGAAGAAGTGGATATGGAGAGTACGATGGAATGAACATCCAGGAAGTGGATTAAGATGTTAAGATGTTGCGCTACGAATATGGAAAACGACATCCAGGATCGTTTTCCTGGATAGACATGAAGAGACCTTACTTGAACTCTTCCGAGACAAAGTTGTTACGACATTCAGCTTCCGGAAGGAGGATAGCGGCAGGCACGTGTGCCAACCGTTCATCGTCGGTGCAGGTCGTCCAAGGGTTCCAGCCGGGCTATTCACGTTCAGCCAGCTCAATCTGCTCTTCCAGCGAGTAGCAAGTGTGGTCAGGTTTCCGGTTTGAAGGATCCATCAGGTACTGGTAGCAGACCTTGGACGGATAAAGCCAGGACCCAGGCTCCCATCGTTGCGACTCCGGAAGGCCTTGAGCGATCAGGCGCTGAACGTGGTTCTCGAAGGTCAGCCCCACCGGGTCATGAAGGCTTGAACGGTCGTCGTGAAGATCGGCGGGCACTTCTCCTTCTTCTCAGGCTTGGTCGTCATGACGACCCAGTGCAGGACGTATGGGGACGGAGGGGCGTGCTTCTTGACGTACTTGACATGCTTGGTCAACAGGCGCAGGGCGACAGGAAGCAAGTCTGAACGGCGATGGAAGTACAAGACCCTGACCCGGTTCTTTAACATCTGCTTCCAGGGTTTCTTGGCCATGAGGTTCCCGTACGCGGCAACGACTGCCATGAAACGTCGAGCCAGGATGGGTGTCTCCGGCAAGTGTGGACCGTAACATGGGCAAACTGGTGTCTGGCCACCCCGGCCGTCCTTGGCCGGTGGCTGCTGAGTGAGAACACCACGACGGCGGCATGAGATAACTCCATCCAGTGGCGTCTCAACCACGACCAGCCCCTCAGCAGCCAGGTCCGCGTACTTCTTACGCGCGACTGATATGCGACCGGCATTTCCGGTCAGGCGTGGCGATAATGGACTCGATCTAGCGCCGAGAGCCTCGGACAGAGATGACTTAATCTTCGCCTTCTTCCTCGGAGACTTGGCGGTCCTTGGTTGTCTTCTTCTTGGATTCGTCTTCCGAAGAGCTATCAGATGACGAAATTTCCCGGACGCCCTTGTCCTTACGCCTGGGCGTAGATGGCTTCTCCTCCTCACTGGAAGATGAGTCGTCGTCCTCGTTGGACAACCCTGTCTTGGCTGGTCGCTTGTCCTTGTAGTCCTGACCCCGTGAGTCGTCCGAGTCAGTGCTGGTGCTGGCCAGATGGGAGATCTCTTTGTCGACCTCGACATCCTCGGCCAGGTTCCAAAGCGGGGGAAATTTCTCCGGATATGCACCGCCGGCCAGACGTGAACGTAGGATAACTTCGACCATCTTGAAGAACGCATCCGGGACATGACTTGTCCAGGCTGTGTCGCCCAGAGTACCATGGTACATCATCTGGATGAGCATCTCGAGCATTCAGAGCTTCGGAAAATTCTGGTGAGCAGGTTGGCTTGGGTTCAGGAGATCGACAGTCTCCTCGTAGTCGTGACGCATCCACATAGTGAACTGAACATCCTATCGGACATCGGTCCAGGACACGCACACCGGTAGGGAGGCTGCGGCGTCTTCTATCGACCGAGTAAACAGTGTATTCTTTGAGAGTGGAAGTACATCCGTCTCGCGATGGACGCTTGGACGAGGCTGGACAATCACCGCCCGTGCTTGCTGCCGACCTGAGTCATGTGTCTTGGCACTGAGCCTGAACGATTACGCCTGGGCCTGGATGGCGATTCCGATTTGAGCTTGACCTTAGGCTCGGACGTGGATGCGCCGCTTGGGAAGACCGACCGGATGTACGCCTCGGCGCCCTCCTCCGTCGTCTCTTCGGCCGACGATCCAGAATCCTTAGAGCCTTTGCCACCGATACCCTGGTCATTGTCCGTGTCATCTTCTTCATCCGGAGTCACTGGACTTGGGTAGGGAGGGATCATCCTGAACGGACGATCTCCAACCTCGACCGTGATGTTGGTGATCCAGGTGTCCGGAGGTGCAGATCAGTGAAATCCATGGTGGAGGAGACGCAGTAGTCGAGACCAACGTCCATGTGTGGTGTTGTCGCCTTGATTCAGGACAGCAAGTAGGTCCTGGGCGCTGACTGTTGGTCCCTGACCGGCCTTCTGAAGTTTTTCGACAGGCATGTATGCACGTTCAACCTTGGCTTCCCGTTCAGCGACCTTGTTTTGGAGCGATGTTTCTTCATCTAGGTGGACCTTGGCCGCGAGAGCGACTTGCTTGTCCAGCCGGGCCTTGACCGCAGCAAACTCCGCCTGGAGTGAAGCCACCTCTTTCTCGTGGAAGGTTTTCAAGCAGAGATAGTTGCGCAGCAGCGAGCTGTACTGGTGTTGCAGGCTAGGCGAATCTTCGTCACCATCTCCATCCATACCATGACTGCGATCTCGGTTCAGGACCTGGTGAAGCAGGGACAGCGTATAAAATAGCTTCTCCGCGAATCTCTCGACCAGAAATTGTATCGACAGCGACGCAGACTCGCGCTCTCACAGCAGCGACCAGGTCGTAGATTTCAGAGCTGGTAGCAACGGAGAATCTCCAGTGAGATGCGCCTGCAGCAAGTTTTCGCGAAGCTGCCGACCCGATTGCCAAGATCTTCGAGGTTCTAGACGGAGAGGCCGTCGTACATGGCCAACGCCTTGGTACCTCCGTACCCTTCTTGGACAAAACGCTTGGATCGATACGCGGACGGATGTGTAGGAACCCCGACCAGATACGACTCGCCAGTGCCACGAATCTTGGCCGGAGACACGTAATGCCCTGGTGGGAGATTCTGCACCGCCTTAGACTCCGACCGGGAGTCTGAAATAACGCCGGCTGTCTGGAAGTCCGTTACCTCACTCGCGAACAGGAGATTGGTATCGACGGTTGGAACTGGGATGCTCTTCCATTGAAGTGTCAATCTCCATAGCAGACTTGCCTGTAGACGAAAATGTTGCATTGGTAGCACTCGGAGAAGTAAGGTAGATTGAGAACTGAGTTGGTCTAGCTAGCCTGAAGCACCTTCCTGCTCTTGCTCTTCTCTTTGGTCTCTGTTCCAAATATAGCTACACTTGTTCGCCAGGCTTGAGCCTCCACTCTCACCTAACGCCACCGCAAAGGCAGCAGAGACGGCCTACTTCCAACACTCCTTCCCGCGCAGCCATTCCATAAACATGACGAGTCTCTTGAGCTCGTCCAGCCGAGGTGCTGCAAGCGGCTTGGTGAGAATGTCAGTGCGCATGCTCTTCGACTCGCAATACTGCACAGCGATGACACCTTTCTTAACGTAGTCCTTGATGAACTTGTACCTGACGTCAGTGTGATTTGCCCGTTCAGAACTATCCTATCCATCTATCTGCTTAATGGCTGCCTGGTTGTCAACGTGCAACAGCATGGCCTCTTTCACAGCCACGTCGATTTATCCCATCAATTCACGGATTCCTAGGAGCTCACTCGCTACATGAGACCCAACTTCGAACTCTGCTTCCATCGTGGATAGGGCCACACTTGTCTGCTTCTTCAGAGCCAGCCCACCATTACTCCACCTACGCTGAGCACTCCGGCTCTCACGGACTTCCGTTCGGCGCGGTCTCCAGCATAGTCAGCATCACTATATAACACGAGCTCAATCACGTCACCACTCTTGGCGTTCATCGATGTGCGCATGCAGACCTTTGTACCGGCTGTTCCCTTCAAATACTTTGCGATCCGTTTTGCTAGTCGCCAGTCCGAATCACGTGGAGCATGTGCGCCGTGTAACCCGGTGCACAGCGTACGAAATATCCGGTCTGGTGTAGCGGGCAACCCACAGCAGACTTCCAACAAGTGACTGAAATGTCCGTACAGTTGGGCGTTCAGGTGTTCCTTCGCCCTCCGCAGTGAGCAGTTCACTCTCAGCTTCGTCTTCTTGCTCCGCACCAATCAGTACTCGCACTGACGCTGCCTTCGTCAACCCGAGCTTCTCAAGCATCTCGAGTATGATCTGGTATTGGTCAATGGGCCACCCTTCGGCGCCGTGTTCAAACCTCATGCCTAAGAACTTGCTCACTCGCCCAAATCTTTGACTTGCAAGACCGGCATCTCCTCGAAGAATGTATCCACCCTTGCCACACTCGTGCCGGTGACAAGTAAATCTTCCACATACACTCCAACCAATGTGGTTCCATCCCCATCACGTTTGAAGTACAAGGTTGAGTCTGTATAACACTGTACATAACCCAGCTCCAGCAGTGTTGCGTGTAGCAGTGCGTTCTCCAGACGCCCGGCCTGCATTAGACCATAGAGACTCTTGATAAGTCAAAATGCTAATTATCGCTGGCTCTTCACACCTAGTCGTCTCAGTACTTCGGCAGGAACCTTCATCCCTTGTGGAATTTGCAGCAGAATTTCCAAACCGTCCTTCTTGTCGGCTTTCACGTATGCGTTTGGCACGTCCCCGTGTCGAACCTCCGGCTCCCAGTATTCCGCTAGTACGAAGATGACGTTCCCCGTGGTCATGTCAAGGACGGCCGAGAACGTAAGCTTATAGTCTACTCCGTAGTCCTGCTTGTTCCCATAAACAACCCGTCTGCCCTTGTGTCGTTCAATCTCACCGCCCGCGTGGGTCTTTGTTTTGTAATCCCACTTCGTGTGCAAGAGCTTCCCACGAGGCGGCTTTACCACCACCTCCCAAGTTCTATTCTCCTCGAGAGCTTTAAGCTCTTCCCCCAGTGCCTGTAGCCATTGATTGACTCGGCTGTCCTTCATCGCTTCTCTGTAGTTCTTTGGGTCCGTCACTAAAACAGCCTTCACGTGCTCCACAGGCACACGTTTCTTGTTCATGCTGCGTGTTGTCATTCTTGGCTCAGCGGTGGCTTCACGCGAGGAACCAAGCTCTTGCGAGTCGGCCCTCTTGCCATCAACACCGCTTGGTTCTCCTTCCAACCCGACACTGTCACTTGAGGATGTCTGTATACTGCTGAGTCGTTGCTTTTTATATTTTGCGGAGCGCCGTCCACGCTCCTTCCGCTGAGCAACACCCTCTCGCTCTATGACCGCTTTCTCCAGAGTTTGGTCCTCCCGGAGCAGCTCTTCCTGCAACTGTGTATTGCCAACTGCATCAAGGGTCTCGATGTTCTTCAAACACTGGGTTACAAAGCACGTTCTCGAGGCAGGCACGCTCGGTAACCTTTGGTTCATCCCTACGACCGATAATGACACCCACTTCTGCCCGCGGCTGCCACGCTATCTTGCCAGGATCTCGGAAGGCGGTGCACGGTCTACCGAATGTCACGATGTCTGCAAGCCTGGGCTTTTCACCCGTAAGCACTTCCAGTGGCGACGCTTGCTCTGTGTTGCCTTTGGAGGGGCTGTGATTGATCACGTAGGCCGCGTACTCAACTGCATCCCTCCAGTACTTAGCCGCAATTCCTGAAGCAAACAGCATGCCATGTGCCATGTTAAGAATCGTTCTGTGCATGCGCTCCGCTTTGCCATTTGATGCTTGGTTCCTAGCTTCACTGATCTGACGAGCAACTCCTTCCGTTTTGCAGAACAGGTCTACGTTCCCATCAGTTCGCAGTACGTGTATCGTGCAATCGACGCGCTTCTCGAAGTACACCAAGAATTGCTCAAATTGCTTGGCTGCTTGGTCTTTTGTTCTGGCCGTGAACACGCGAACATAGTTGCTGTGGTGATCTATAAAGTTCACCATGTACCGATGTCCATGGCGGTTGGCAGGCGTCATCGGCCCATTGAGGTCGCTGCATATTCCACCACCAACGCGGTCGATGGGAGAGTGCTCACCGCTATCTCTCTTCTGTTGCGCGTTCTTCGCTTGTTTGCCCTTGGCGCACGTAACCCAATTGAGTCTGGTACGATCGGACAGTTTAATCCCAGAGTCGGCGCTATCTGCCATCTTCTCCACCGTATCGAACCCTAGGTGCCCTAGTCGAGCGTGAAGCCCCATCAATGTTGTCTCCATTACGTCAGGTTCCGCTTAGTTGCTCTCCTCAATAGCGGCCACCATGACATCTCGCCTATCCTGGCTTGAAAACCTTTCACTGTGTCCACTACCCATACATTGTTTCGAGTTGCCACTTCGAACACCTTCATTCCATCCGAACTTCTCACCAGGTACTTCTTGTTGTTCATGTACTTCACCGCGAACCCTTTGCTCTCTAGCTTGCCAAATGGGAGCAAATTGGTAGCTAACTGAGGCGAATATCCTACGTCCAAGACGTCGACATCTCGTTCTTCGCCATCGATGCACACTTGCAGTGTCACAATACCCTGCTTCCGAATATTCAGTGGCTTTCCGCCCGCTTGAGTCACATCCTCATCGCAAGCCACAGCATCCCTCACCAAGCTTTCATCTCGAACAAGATGCTTACTGGAGTCCGTGTCTAATATCCATGAAGCATCATCAATGTTGCCGCCTGGGCGAGCAACCAGAACAATCTTGTCCTTGTTTGACTTTTTTCCTGGGCAATCTCTCTTGTAGTGACCCGTTTCGCCTCATTTAAAACACGTTCGACCGCCCGTTTGGTCGGCAACATGTGCTACGACACCAGCGAAATGACCACTACGACCACTGCGGCCACCTCGGCCGCCACGACCACCGTTATCAAACCTGTTTTTCTCGTACGTGTTGGCAAAGTCGGCAAGGTCCCATGCCTGCTTCAAATGATCAGCGCGGTACTTGTTCCGAGTCTCCATTGCATCACGAACTCTTGGTGGAGCTGATTGGATCATATACACGACCACCATCTCATACGAACACTGTGCCGCGTTCGCGACGCCCACCAAGTATTGGTAATGCTCATTCCACGTTCGATCCGTACGCTTCCGCTCCTTCATGAGATCAGTCGCCTCATTCAGTGTTATCGAAGTCTCGTACGGTTCAAGCATGCGGTTCATCAAATGCTCCAGAGTCTTTGACGTTCGCATCCAATATTCCTCTTGCTGATCACAAAATGCTGGAGCTGGTCCATCCAAGTAGTGGTTGAACACCCGAAGCTTCACGTTCCACACCTTAAACCCCGGTCCAAGCCCCTGGTTCGCTTCCTTCCCGGTGAACTTGCTCATCTGCACCTTCATGTCTTTGTGTGACAGCATCTTGAGACCGAATTCCTGCGGAGGGTAGAGCTGGGCCCCAGCATGGGCATTGAGCTGGTGCTGCAGTTGCGGCGGCTGCTGTTGCTGCACCTGCGGTTGAGCCCATTGAGGTTGCCTAGCAGGCGTGCTTGGCGCTGCTTTACGTGGCGGCGGGTTTGATTCGGCCCCCATTGACTCATCAAACGAGTCAAACCTCATCCGATGGCCACGGATGAACTCGCTAAACGCGATTGAGTCTACAGACGGCTCGGAGGGCGCCTGGCGCTACCACTGCTGCTGACGTTGCTGCTCACGCGTCCTGGCGAGCCGGTCTTGAGCTAAGCCAGGCAGGAGCCATTCGAGGAGTTCTTCCAGCCTGTTACGCCTTGCTTCACCTTGGCTAGAGGCTCGATCACCTCTCGCGAGGTCCCACGGCATCTCTTCGGCTGGGACAGCGTGCCCAGTTGACGCGCCGCCTCTGGCTTGTGTCTTGACGCCTTGAGCGTCGCCTTGGACACCTTGGACAGCGCCGACAGCGTCGGAGAAGCCTTGCTCGGAGCCACTTGAGCTCATAACCTGTTGGATTGGTAGCACTCGGAGACGTAAGGTAGATTTAGAACTGAGTTGGTCTAGCTAGCCTGAAGCACCTTCCTGCTCTTGCTATTGCTCCTACTCTTCTCTTTGGTCTCTGTTCCAAATATGGCTACACTTGTTTTATACTGTCCCGTTCAGCTGGCTTGAGCCTCCACTCTTACCTAACGGCACCGCCAAGGCAGCGGAGACGACCAACTTCCAACAGAAAACGCCGACGAATCGGGGTCTTCCTCCTCTTCTTCTTCATGTTCATCGTCTTCTTCTGCATCCTCGGCTGGCTCTTCAGGGCCGCCAAGTTGCTTGGCGGTTTCCGCATTGTCAGGGGCGCTGCGCGAAGGCTCACCCACGCTAGACGGCAGACCGCTACTCGCGCTACCAGCGCTTGCACTTGCGGCAGGACCGGAGGAGCTTGGAGCGACGCCTTACGTCGCGATGGAGGCGGAGGCAGAAACAGCGGACGGCATGGTGCGCGCGCTGTGTTGTAAATCCCGTTGTGAGCGGCAACTTCGTTGTCGCGGATCGGAAAGGGAGAATGAAAGTAAGTTACCTGGGTGGGAAAGGGCAAAAGAAGGGACGTCATGGTTGGGAGTGGACCGAAGACATCTCTGCCCAGAGATCTTCTCCGACTGGGATTGCTTAGATCGTGTGGTCTTGCCATGATTGATCGTTTCACCGAATGGGCTCTGATGGATCTAAGCAAGAGATGCGGTTGACACGATGAGAATCTGGGTTTTTCGTGTGGATGGGCCAACGCCTATGATTGGCTGAAGATAACGCCAGTTCTGGGACAGGCATACGGACCTGGACGTGTGAATTGGAGTGATTGGAGGCCGGCTGAGCTTGCGTTTAGCCGTGCATGGGTATGGTATTCCTGGATAGAGATCCCCGACTGGTACCCCCAGATGCAACTATGATCCCGACGAAAGGCAATTGCCGTAGGGTGCGACAAAGAGCTTCTACATTTGAGAACCGCCTTCTCTTGGTGGGGCGTAGAGCGCACAAGAAGCCTGACCGGCCTACCAAGAACACACCCCAAGTAAACCAAGAATCCCGGATGGAGATCTCCCAGTGACCTTAAATCCTGAATGGAGATCCCGAAGAAAACATGAACCCTGAATGGAGACCCCCCAGAGATCCTGGATCTCGAATGGAGATATACCCAACAACCCTGAACGTCAAGAATCCAGTATAATAAACCCAAGTGATTAACGGCCGACCAAGCCGACCGGTCAGAAATCTGCAGAGATGAGTGGTACCTTGAACATCAGTCGAGGTATCCGAAGACTCTACACTGTGAATTTGTATGGATTCAGATCCTGACCGACGTCGACGTCAACAAGACCATAGTGAGACTAAGTCAAGACCAGAGAGCATGTGAGACCTAGCAGTAGATAGCCAAATAGCAGACAGAAAAAGATAACAGACAAACAGAATCCGTTTTACCGTCAAGCCCGCAAGCCGTTGGACAAGCCCGACAGGAAGAGACATACCTGGGGGCCGACTAGAAGCTACGGTGTGAAGGCCACTCCGGGTGCGAGGTTCCAATACTGAATCTAAGCCAAATTGAGGTGAGTACCGGGTGTGGAGCCCAGGGTTGATCCACTTCATTTCACATCCCCATTTTGGCTGTATATCCGCAAGGGATCCCGCATTTCATATTACCGTTTACTGCTCTTCCCGGACGGAGTCGCCTCCGGTTGAGTGTATTGATTTAAGAGTTGGTTGCATGTATTGATTTGTGTTAAGTGGGCTCAGTATATCTGAGATGGTGTGCGATTGTAAGGCCGCCCAGGATTACCAGTATCATGGGGTAAGGGAGCTGGCTGGAGTTAGTGACCGACTCTTCCATGGTGCAAAATAATAAGGAGGAGCTGCATATTGTGTGTTACCTGGTTATCCGAGCTGTTAAGACAACGTCCGAAGGTTTTACGTCCTGCCTCACGCTCAAGACCGAATAGTACAAAACAACTCATCCACGATTGGGATTCCTAAGCTACGAAGGTAAACGGACCCACGAGAACAGTTCACAAGGACACACGCCACCCCAGACAGAGATACTTGTACCACCTGCCAGGGTTGGCTTTCCAAGGGAACGGAGCTATACACCCTGGCGCATGGGTTTGGCAGGTTGCTTGCCGTTGCTCTTCTTACTGCCTCGAGGTTTGCCCTAGACGACAGCGCCTCCGAATGGGAGCCTGAGGAGGTGTCATAGCTTGCCCAACTTCAGGTCCATTGTCTGGGTCGTCACCATCGCACTGCTCTATCAAATCAACTGCCAGTTGCTCCATCATGCCGACAACGTCAATACCAAGTGACTTTAGCAAGTCGTCACCTGGGGGGAACTCCTCTTCAGTCCCTGGCCAATGACAAGCCGTTCACACGGCGAACATGAACGGGACCAACCTTCGTGCCGATCAGTAAGCCCACCGTTCACTCATAATAGGAGTAGTCAACCTCGCCACCAGCCCGCTCCACTGAAACAGGCTGATATTACTCAGGCGGGAAACAACCCTCGGCACCGCTGTCAGATCTAAATGGAATTTCCAGGATCTTTGCAATACGGCTGATTTCACTTTTCGTGAACGCGCCTCATCAAGACACTTCCGATCATCGACTTTCTGCGTGGCAGTCGCAGTAGGACACTGTTGCGCGAAATGAAGACCCTTGCAGATCCAACAGCTTCACGTGGGTCTGGCTTCGTCTCAGTAGGCTTAGTGACAGACTCGACAGAAGTCGGAGGTTCGCTCCTTGACTCGATGCTCTTCTTACTGCTCGACGTCTCCACCTTCAATATCGTAGGTGCGAGACTAGCAATGAGCTGCTTGTACCTTTGCTTCATGCGGTCGCGATAACCCTTATCACTCGCTGACCCAACACCAAGCATGGTCTCAAATCCATGGTCTCCGACTGGTTGCTCAAAGTCCACAAAACACTTTAGCACTCTGGCGTCAATGTCCTTCTCTGGCATGTCTATCCTCAGATTTGCCTTAAAGGATGATTGCACACCCGATATGTGGTCATTCTGCAGTGTGCCCGTCCGTTCACGGACATTCCCAATGATATCAGCGTCCGTGATTTCCTCCACGGCCTTGCGTACCATATAGCCAGCCAAAATGCGCGAGAATACGAGGGTTCACCGTGTCGCGAACCTGCATCACAGCAGCGTCGAACGGCTCGTTCGATGTCCTGCACTTGTGTTGAGTCTTCTTAACAGAGCGCTCACGTTCACGCCTCCTGGTCACAAGCGACTCATGGTCCCAGACCGTCAACTCGGGGATGCTCACGAACTCGTAGACGGGCTGTGGGACAGACATTTCCACGTTCCCGTCAGCGTCCACACGGAATGTTGGTATCTTTCTCCATTTATTTGGTATCTTTCTCCAATTACACTCGAAAACGTGCCCATCGGTCTTGTTCCTTGCTCGAAGCTTGATCACCAGCGAAGTTGTTGGCATTGATGGGCCAAAGTTAACTAATATGGTAAGGCCACGTGTTGTAAAGTAAAATGAATTCTCAAGACTTACAGTACCTACCAGCACGCTGTCTTCGCTGCCTACCTGCTCACGGCCCTCTTGGGCACCTTGGGGCTCCTTGGACTGCTGCTGCATCGTCGTTCAGCCGCCGACGCCATTGCCTTCACCCCATGCACAGGACCCGCCACAACTTCGCAGCACTCAAATAAGCAGGCTGCTTGATCGACAGCAGACAGCACGATAGACACGCCGACGCTCGTCATCGCAGCGTCGTTCTTCACTTTTGTCTTCATGCAGCGTAGCGTGACCACACGGCGCGTACACGGCGCCCTTGATCACCTCGCCGCACTTCATCACCGCATCGTTCTTTGTCTGTTGACAGCCCAGCGCGTCGATATGTCACGTACACGACGTGTTTGATCACCTCGCCGCACTTCGTCTTCACTCCCTACTTCGTCGCCTTGTAGCGCCGCGTGGTAACACGCCGCGAGCACGGCGACCTTGGTCACCTCGACACAGTTCGTTCAATTAACTTCGTTCACCTCATTCTTTGAAGACCCCATCGACTTTGCCATCAGCTTTCACAGTCGCGTCACCACGTCACACAAGCATCTTGTGAACCCTAATTCATAGTCAGGTTTACCTTTGTATTTACAACAGCCGCAATTTTATCAAATGAACGTTTCATCAGTATGTTCCCACTCGTCACTGGCAAAGAAGCTTAGTCGTTCAAGACCTTATCCAATTCAACATTGAAACACGCGTATTCAGCGGTGGCTTCTTTATCAGCGTTGCCACAAACGCCACCACTGCAGCTGTATTTTTTTTTTGCGTCGAAGTCAAGATTCTGGAGGGAAAATCGAAGCTCGGAACACGCTACCGATACCAAATCCATGTTCTGGTAAAGTCCCAAGAATGCCAATGCCATTAACTAGAGACTGGAAAAGTGCCATAGCCATATTCAATCTCTCGACATCGCTTCTAACAACCATTTGACCAGACGAGACCTGGTTTTTTTTAGTTTGACAAATTGGATACGGGATTTGACCGGAGGTCCACCAGACGGATCCGTCATAGCACTTCCGTTTTTTTGTTTTGATAGCACTCCCCCTTGCTTCCAACGCATTTCGCAGTGGATCTCATTCATAGTCATAGCTTGTTTATTCACTGGAAACAGGGCCTGTTCATTCGCATCCATTCTGTGGTCAGGAATAATCGAGGCTGGTAGCCCAAGAAGTTTTGGGGGGTGCTTAGCCCGCTCGAAAATCATACTTTTTCATTTGTTCTTCAGATATTCTCATACCAGCGACGGAAGCTTCGTGCGCTGCTTCAGTGACTTCCATTCATTATCAAGACTCTCCTTCGTATGTACATACATAATCCCAAACCACACTTCTTCAATGTCGTCTCGGTTTTTCGGCGGAATATCAAACGTTTTGTCCGCTAGCTTCTTCTTGATGACCGCGACAGCGCGAAAGAAGAACCTGCTAGTACCACAAGAGGATTACGATACTAGCCGTGATTTACGGTAGCATGTTGTTGTCAACAACATGCCGCTGGAACTGTACTTCTTTCATATCGTACCCACAGTGCAACTTACAGTTTAGCAGGATTGTCAACAGGACGTAAGGCTTTACCATGCCATTGGGTTCTTGTTGTAAAGTACATACCGACGGTGTTGTTGAGAGCTCCAAAGCACGTCTAGTAGCACAAGGTAACCACCAAGAGTTCGGGGTACCCTGCGACGAAGTATACGCACCGGTAGCGGGAATCGAGTTGCTGCGCCTAGTGCTGGAAATTGGGACCATGCTGGACTGACATATGCATCAGAAGGATGCCCATGCGGAGTTCCTAAATGGCATCATGGCGAGAGAACCGGAAAACTACGTGAGGCAACCTCACGGTTTTGTGAAGCGAGGCCACGAGGATCTGGTCTATGAACTTCAGAAGGCCATTTACAGCTTGAAGCAAGCCCTCGCATTTAGTATAGATAATTTGTGATGTAGCGCCATGAACGTTCGCCCCCAGCACCACCCGCCGGACGCCTTCTTGGCGTTCTTGCGCTTTCTTGAGTGCGCGTTGTGCAAACTTTGGATCAGGAGATAAGTGCTCCTTGTGAATAGACGGCCCGCCCGGACGAGGGATTTATCCGGGGCAGTGGGCTCCTTGGGGATGTGACGCGAGGCGGGAGAACGCCTTTATCGCCCAGGTATTATAGCTTTGGCCGGTGATATAAATTCTCCGTCCGGGGTGGCGTGTGTCCTTGTGAACTGTCCTCTTGGGTTCGCTTACCTTCGGACCTCGGATCGCCAACCGTGGATGAGTTGTTTTGTACCATTCGGTCTTGAAGCGTGAGGCAGAACGTAGCCTTCGGGACGTTGCCTTGACAGCTTTTGATAACCAGATAACACACAAATACAGAGTCCACACAATATGCAGCTCCTCCTTATTATTTGTACCATGGAAGAGTCGGTCACTAACTCCAGTCAGCTCCCTTACCCCACGATACTGGTAAATCCTGGGCGGCCTTACAATCGCACACCATCTCAGATATACTGAGCCCACTTAACACAAATCAATACATGCAACCAACTCTTAAATCAATACACTCAACCGGAGGCGACTCCGTCCGGGAAGAGCAGTAAACGGTAATATGAAATGCGGGATCCCTTGCGGATATACAGCCAAAATGGGGATGTGAAATGAAGTGGATCAACCCTGGGCTCCACACCCGGTACTCACCTCAATTTGGCTTAGATTCAGTATTGGAACCTCGCACCCGGAGTGGCCTTCACACCGTAGCTTCTAGTCGGCCCCCAGGTATGTCTCTTCCTGTCGGGCTTGTCCAACGGCTTGCGGGCTTGACGGTAAAACGGATTCTGTTTGTCTGTTATCTTTTTCTGTCTGCTATTTGGCTATCTACTGCTAGGTCTCACATGCTCTCTGGTCTTGACTTAGTCTCACTATGGTCTTGTTGACGTCGACGTCGGTCAGGATCTGAATCCATACAAATGCACAGTGTAGAGTCTTCGGATACCTCGACTGATGTTCAAGGTACCACTCATCTCTGCAGATTTCTGACCGGTCGGCTTGGTCGGCCGTTAATCACTTGGGTTTATTATACTGGATTCTTGACGTTCAGGGTTGTTGGGTATATCTCCATTCGAGATCCAGGATCTCTGGGGGGTCTCCATTCAGGGTTCATGTTTTCTTCGGGATCTCCATTCAGGATTTAAGGTCACTGGGAGATCTCCATCCGGGATTCTTGGTTTACTTGGGGTGTGTTCTTGGTAGGCCGGTCAGGCTTCTTGTGCGCTCTACGCCCCACCAAGAGAAGGCGGTTCTCAAATGTAGAAGCTCTTTGTCGCACCCTACGGCAATTGCCTTTCGTCGGGATCATAGTTGCATCTGGGGTACCAGTCGGGGATCTCTATCCAGGAATACCATACCCATGCACGGCTAAACGCAAGCTCAGCCGGCCTCCAATCACTCCAATTCACACGTCCAGGTCCGTATGCCTGTCCCAGAACTGGCGTTATCTTCAGCCAATCATAGGCGTTGGCCCATCCACACGAAAAACCCAGATTCCCATCGTGTCAAAAAGCTTGGATGATGTTATGTACGACTTGATATGCAAGCTGACCTTGCTAGCTCGTAAGTGAATGTGCATTGAGCTTGCTCAAGCGAAGGTGCAGTTTACTAAGGATTGGTTAGACCTGGGGGTCTACACAACTGAAGAAGTGAAGATCATGGCTCACTTCGAGGAAAAGTAAACGTGGTGCAGTTTTTTTTAGTTGTTCGCGAAGTGATCTAGCAAGCTTTATATTTTGCGCAAGCATTTTAGTTTGCCTTGAGTGTCGGTATCTATTTAATACGTTATCAAAGTTGCCGTCATCAATAAGATCGAGGAGTTCTTTTTGCCTCGGGGATCCATGCATTGGGGTCATCGGTGTCTGAGTCCCCCACCCTGGGAACGTATAGTAGCACGTTGTGGAGTACAACCCCCCCCCAAATCCAATCCACAATTCGCTCTCCATCACGTTCATTTCGCAGACGAAGGCGTAATCCTTTCAAAGAAAAAATCTCCTCTTCAATATCCCGATACAATGCTCGTTCCACACACGAATTTTGCTCAGCTCCTTTTTGAAAGTTCGCTGTGCTTCAGTAAGGTGACTATTCCCAGGCTTTTTGAACGCTGGGGCGATCGCAGCATCTGGTTCAAATCCAGAGCCCTGCCAAGCGATACTGGTCGTTGTGAAACATCTCGGCCTGTTACAACTGGAGCTCGCTATTTGCCATTAACCGCGCGTCCTGGGAGTAGCCTGCCAATCCTGAGTAGCGATACCTTATTCGCTTGTGGTCATCGCATACAACAATCCCTGCCATTCTGTAGCATCCCTTGCGACTATATTAATCGGCACCATCACGTTCAGGTTTGCAGGCAAATGGGAATAACGTGCCATCGATAAATCCAATGCAATGCCGGAACCCTGAGACCTCTTCTATCCGAGCACGTATCCCCTCACGCTCCTCAGCTTCTGGCCACAAAACAACTATGTCTTTGAGCTCAAGTAGTGCCGTTATGCAACGGTCGGTGAAACAGGTCAATTATGCCTCTGCACATCGAAAGTGGCGCGCATTTTTTTCCGATAGGTGCACCATTTCCATCGCACCTGAACCGATACAATGCCATCATGAGCTGACACCATGCAAGCAATTGTAACACGTTGGATTCATTGAAGAATATAGGATGATTCTGGATCAAACCCGCAATTTGCGTAAACGGCAGCCTCGTAACGCGAAAGTCTTGGGTGAACCGCGTCTCATCGAGCTGACAGCGTCAAAAGTCGAGATATTCCGCGGCACGCGGAACAGGCTCACATTTGTTTAGGTAGCGGGCTCTGTTGATGGTTCAGTAGGCTTCAATGCAGTCCATCAGCGTATCCATATCGCCCTCGAGACCCAGCATTGTATCGTCTTCTTCATCCAAAAATCATGCAACACTTCCTGGCCTATCGTCCCCGCATGTGTGTCGAGCCAACACACGAGGCTGTACGCATCATGGCTATGGCGCACAGCAGGAAAGCTATAGTACACGTCTGCTCAAACTGCGCTCTATTCAGCGCTAACTGTAAATATGTTTTTTTTCAGCGAAAGTTTCTTTTATCGCGTAACGGGGACGGTTATCTTGAGTTTTGTATGCTAGAATATTTTATCGGGACGCGAATATTCCGGATTATTCCACAGAAAGATATATTGGAAACGGTTAGCCCTACCCCTACGTTGTTCTGATAGGATGAAACATTGAATTTGGAGTTGTAACCCTTGCATGGGTGCTCCTAATTGGCTCAATATGAAATAAGCTAGACTTGCCAGGTGGGGTATCCGTTCGAAATATTCTTATCCTACAGTACGTTTTGTTTTAACTTTCTGTAGGATAAGATAACTCCAGTCATTTGAAGCGTTATTTCGGAGTAAAGATTACTTCAAAACCAAAAAATGTACCTGCCTAGCTATTTTGTCATGCCCATAGTTACTTCCACCGGCAAGTCTTATTCGATTCTTAACGGTGGTCTTTGAGACCTGGAGTTTAGATTAAGACTTGGCGAGCACTCCGTTCCCACAGTGGTGAATCCTAAAGCGAGTTTGAATTACCTTTTGTCCAATAGAAGCACTTATTGCTGAATATTTTTTTACCTATCATATTGTTCGAATGTAGTGCTGGCACATTGTGCAGTGGACACAAAACCAACGTTTTCGGAGAGGGTTATATAGTAGTATCCACCTTTAGTCCACCACCACACCAGATATGAGAGCAGACCACGCTCAAGAACAGGCAAAACTCCGCATAAATAGATGGAGGTCGCGCAGAGCGCTCAGCTCGCTGAGGCGGCAGTCATGGCCTGCCTGCCAGAGAATCAAAAGACCAAATGAAACAAAAACCTCTTTAAACTTTTAATGATTAATCCTATTGTGGTCCAATTTATACTTGAAAATTGTATGTGGATTTCTGATACAAAATTGTCAAACATGCATAAATGCTAGGTTTTAACCCGCTACCCGCAACCTAAGTATTGCAAATATGTATGTTTAAGGTGATATTGTGTCGTCATAATTCCTTAAACCAAATATTTACGTATGTTTAACCCTTTCGCGGTACAAGGGCACATTTTTCGCCCTTTAAGGGGCTTTCCAAAACACGGTAGAAACCACCCGTCTAAAAGGGCGAAAAATGCACCCTTCTACACAGGTTCAACCTAAAGTCTACCGTCCTTTGTGACATATGATAAAAAGTACACGTCGTAATCATCATGTAATCAAGACACTATACAAACCCCAAATCACATGGTCTCTTCCATGTGCACCCAGCAAATTTTACAAATCACCGTAGATGAGACGTCACAGAAGATGGGATGAGATAGCGACCAGGTTTCGTAAAGCAAGGTCAACTAAATACAGACCACCTCTCGAATAGAACCAATAATTTATTTTTGCATAGTATAGTTGAGAAAGGAGGCTCGCGAAAGGGTTAACACAAATTCTCGCAATTCATATTATTGGTAAATAACCAAAACTATAACATTTGATTGGGTAAAATTTCCAAAACCAAGCATTTTGCTTGGTTTTACAAGGGACTACCACAATAGGGTTAATATTAGCGTGTACGGGATGAAGTTCAGATACAGAGGACGACGGATAAAGACGATAGAACTTGTTAACAAACCCCATACAAAAAGAAAACGACATTGTAACTCGCCACAATTGTTTATTGGCTAATATTCGCCGATGGGAACAAAAAATAAACAGTTACAAAAGCGGTCAGAAAGCCGTTTATTGGCCAAAGACGAGACTGGTTGCAGGTTCAACATGCAGCTCGAAGTTACGCGTGGGCCGCGGGGAATCTCGGCAGAGCGTTCGTAAGCCCTTCGCTACAGTCTTAGTCTTAAAAGTCTCCCAAGCTACGATGGTTCTCTTAACAGTTGCAATTCGCTTCTCGTTCGGCGTCGGTGAAGATTGCTTACCCTTACCTGGCGCCATGTTTAGCGGAACGGGCTCACGGAGCCATAAATTCCTCTTTATTCTTTAAAGGACCCATTACATCTACATCTAATGGCTTACAAACGGCTGTGCTATTAGGAGGACGAGGGTAAACGGCAGCACACGCTTCTTCCACTACGGTCCGCATGCCCTCTTCCGAGACGCGGCTGTCGAAGTTGTCGAGCAGCAGCACCGATGGCCCGTCGATCTCATACCGTACGAGTTCTTTAACGTAAATTGACCAAACTTATAGAACCATCCACCCGTTATTTTAACGGTGTATACGTGCCCTTTAGGGGACGATGACAGTTCGTTCTCCTCGATCTTACCCCTAGGGACTGCCCTGACAATAAAAAGAATCGGAAGTTTTTTTTTTCTTCTACAATACAAGATAATAAAAATTAATCACATGTAAGAGCAATTCTGTAAACAATCGTACCATCAGCACGTACTGTCAGCACCGCTGTCAGCCGAGCAGAATGCTTATCGACTTCGGCTAACACTGTAGCATCCCCACCACGTTCTGCCCAGGTTTGCCTGGGAGGAACGTCGAAGTACACTGCGGTTTCACCAAAATTGTAGATTTCAGAGGGAGCATAGTGGTCATACGACTTCCAGAAATCTAAACGAAACTGGGCACGGGCCTCCTCTAGCTCCTCGTGCGACTTTTTCGCACTCTGCATCAACCGACGAGATAATCGGTGCCTACATGTAGCAGCTCAAGGCATTAATATCAATTCAAACAAAACTGCCATAAAAATGAAAATACATTTTAACAGCACCTGTATAATAGAAGCGCTGGCACAACCGCATGATGGTGTTGTAGCCAGCGTCCTCATTCTTCTTTGTGGTGAGGTAATCCTCCAGGCATTGCGAGTAATTGCACTTGATGAACTCGATCATGTGCGAAGTGCTCAGTATCTAAAGTCAGACAGAACAAAAGCATTAGTCTATTGCTAGGTGTTGTCTCCTTTGAAGAACCTTCGAACTCTCGTATAGCCACGGCGTTGTCGACCCAAAACCTGACGGTCCATCTAGGATACCCTAGATCGTTTGCAGCAGTATTCGCGCTGATCTCGTCAGCAAGGTGATGGTTTGCCGTTTTCATCGATAGTGTAAGCGCACTGTTCTCGCGGCATCGGTAAATTAAGTCAACGCCGATGCCGAACGCCGATGCCGAGGTTACTGGTCACCGATTTCCTATCAACTAGCAATTGGTTAAAATTTTAGAAAAAATGTCGTACGATTGGCTAAAAATCCTGTGAAAGTTTTTACTGCGGAAAGAAAGCAAATCGCGAAGTGGCGTGTTTCGTGTGTATTTCTGCCGTCCTCTGGAGCCATATGTGAGCTGGATTGTGCAACCAGAAAGCTGCCTGTCATCCGTAATGCGATGACCACACAAGGCTGAGGTGTGAAGCCGTCGAGGACGAAGTCCGAAGACGAGCTCACTTCATCTTTTGCCTCAGGATACCGAGCACGGATCTAGAGAATATGCATAGCAATAGAGGTTAAGCATTATAGCTTCCTATAACATGTATTCTGTCCATTTCAACATGTCAAGTAAGGTGAGTAAGCCAAACAACGTAAGTCTGACGTCCCTGAAGTTCAGTGGCGTCGATGGTCAGTCCGCGTCGTGGATGGACCAAGGTTTCGTCCACGTTTGCTCGAAGAGCAGTCAGCTTTTGGTAGAGGAGCTCCAGGTCAAGAGGATGAAGCCTATCGCTCACTACGAGAACTCTCTGACCGGCTATGCGACTGACGCCGACCGAAAGATAATGTCACCGAGAGGTAGAAGAAGGGGTACGATTTGGAGTTGGCGTTCAACGACCAGCTAGAGTCGTACATCAAAGATTTGCTGAGCCACCAGGCGATGCCGGGTTTGTACAAGCTGAACGAGATAGTGCACCAGCCGGTGCATGGGTTTGGAGCGATATCGAGAAACGCTACGTCCTTAACATCGTGGCAGGTGTGGTGGGTCTGGTGCAGCAATTCGTGGAAGTACTTCTCTGTACCAACAGTTTATAGGTAGTTTTTTTTTTGTGTGTGTCACACGAAAGTGTTAGAATGATCCTATTGACC
Source organism: Phytophthora quercina (assembly GCA_014706105.1). Taxonomy (NCBI): domain Eukaryota; phylum Oomycota; class Peronosporomycetes; order Peronosporales; family Peronosporaceae; genus Phytophthora; species Phytophthora quercina. Next base: position 507,358 of record JACBOW010000012.1, on the reverse strand, counting down.
AAAATAGTTAAGGTTAGACCAGCGATAAAACGGTTGGTTGGGGAATCTAATTTTGTACGATCGCAACACAACAGAAACTGCGTCGTCACAGGCAAGGATGGGGCAGACACCGGGAGCAAAGGACGTCCCACCTACCGTGCGCGTCGCGGTGGTGGTCTTCCTAACTACCCTAAGTAAGGAAGGCCACCTCCGCTACGGCACTATTGCGCGCGCGAAGAGGGCCTTCAAGCTTAGCCGCGCCACTGTCGAGAACATTTGGGGTCTTCGCATTTAACAGCGTTAGACATGAAACTATAGAGAAGTGCTTCCTCACTTTGCAAAAAGTGCTGGAATGCACTATCACTAGCGAGGGAGGCAACGATTTTAAGTTTCCTCGAGTGCGCAAGGCCTTCGGTCCGTCTGGAGTCGGGCCAACGTCGTATACGACGACAGAGTTAACTGTCAAAAATGGCTACAAAGCTCTGACTACTCAGATCCTTAATCAATACACACAGTTTCTGTTTTCATTAAATCTGTTCTTTACCTCCTTAATTCCGTGACTAAATTGGGGTGAGAGCTGATTGGCTGATATTTTTATGCGATTTGACGCATATAGCATTAACAGGCAATAAAACCTCAAATAAACAGGCGCCTAATAGAGAGTTCTCAGCGCATTTGTGGTACTGGTGCTGTTGCGTAGATGATCGCCACGTCGGACTGAGCATCTGGTTTTTTTTTTTAATATCGCTAACTTGCCAGGGAATTACGAAAAAAGAACCTGCTCTTTCAGAAAACAAGTTCATTCATGCGACGTTATTTACTCCCGGGTCAGTGTTATGAATGCACAGAAAATATGATGAGGACCGCCATGGCCCAAGCTTTTAAATGCGGGTGCCCGGTCGTTAGTGTGTCCCTAGAGATAATGCTAGGCACCAAAAAGTCAACTACCTATAAACTGGTGGGACAGAGAAGTAGTCAATGCCGACATTAAAAGTCCGAGTCACCTCTTTACCCGGCTGATGACCCTGAAAGGTAAGGTCAACCGCAACAGTTGTGAGGCGTCATTTCGGCAAACCTATTGATGCTCAAGATCCTGGACTTTCTGCCAAACCATCTGTGGGGTCAAGCGATTAACTTTACGCCAACCTAATTCACGACATATCGCGTGGAGGCCCAGCTTTGCACCATTTCCGGTAGCAAAAGTAAGAGCGAGATAATGACTCGTTGCAATGGCAATGCACGGCAAGTGAATCATGTCCATGCCGGAAACAGCAAGCCAAAGTAGACAGTGCTGGTTAAGAGAAAGGCACAGGTGGTACCAGTGAATGATCTGCACTAGAACCAAGGCGCCTGGGAGTGCCAGTATTGTGCAGGCGTGCACAACGCCACGGGTAACATCGAGTCGCACAAGCTACGCGGATATTCGAAGCGTGTCATGGACCTGGCAGCTGGTGTCAAGCGCCGGGGCATCTTTCCATATGCCAGGGGCAGGCACGACGGGCCAGCAGCGCGGCCTACAACCAAAATAAAGGGCAAAGGAAAGGCAAAGAAGGCCAAGCGTGAGATTACGCAGGAAGAATGCCGAGCCAAGGCGGTCGTCGACGCTAGCAAAGCGGCGCAGCAAAGCTTGCCGGCCACTCCGACTGGATACGTGAGCCACCTCCAAGTCAAGAATAACTGCCATTGACACCGGGAAGGGGCACATCCCCGTTTGACGACGAAGACGAGTCAATGGACTCGGTCGTCAACGTGGTTGGTGTTGCCGCCGCGAGCCATGCTACGGCTACCGATGAGCAATCGGATAGCGACGTCGACATGCAAGAGGAAAAGAAGAGGTCAGCAGTCCAGGGATCACCGCTACGAACGAGCGTTTCGCGGGCAGGATGAGCGAGTTGGAAAGCAATCCGTAGCTGTATCATGTGTGACGAGGTTGGCAGAAAGATTTCACTCAATCTGTCGATTGGTAGTTGACGACTGTTCCTGGACCCACGATCCCAAAATCTACATTCATCCCTAACGGCAACTGCACTGGCTCACTAATGTACCGGTTTGGTGTCTAGTCGTGCAAGTGTTACAAGAACGGTTCTTCGGTGTTCTACGTAGAAACCCAGATTCCAGATCTCTACGCCGCAAATCTATGCAGTGTGTGGTGTCGATCCAAGATTTGAGGTCCACAGATAAGTGCGCAGGTGATATCTCGGATTCCAGGATGAAGTTTCAAATTTCAGGTTTGACATTCAAGTTTCAACCCAAAATGCAATCTTCAACCGGCGGTTCTGTCCGAAGAGTCGGTTGCCCAGAAAGGGTTGGTTGCTGGTCGAGAGTTGCCGGAAAGGTCGGCATAATCAGTGCTGAGTTGGGCACAAATCAGCTTAGGCGCATGGCCGCGACTTCGATGACCTCACTCGGTTCGGCATATCAGCCCTCAGATCTACGGTGACGCGAGTGACTCCAAGGTGTACCTTCGACCCGAAAATATGAAGCACCGCCGAGCCACCAACAAAAGACAATCCAAGCCAGTGGAAATATGAAATAACGAAGCCAAACCACACCTGAGTACAGAAGATCCTTGTTAAGGGAGCTGAATTTATTCGGAAGAGGTCTTAACACCCAATGACCACACTGTTCTAGCACCACTTGCATCTTTCGGGGCAAATCCAATTCTGATTGAAAAGATAACACATGCAAACGGAGACCTACAAAAGCTAGGGCGCCAGCCCGCTATCAAATAGCTACATCTTGATGTAGAGACGAAGTCATCGAAGCAGTCAGCGAAGACAAGCCGAAGTTGAGCGCGCTTAGTCAGGGACTTAGCATGCGCTCGAATGGCTCTGAGGTTTCGGCAGTACTTTAGTTCTGGGGTCCCAACTTTTAATCCCAGCTCAACGGCAAGTTCCCATTTACGTCCGGCTTTGGCTTATTGTCCGTCTAGTACGGATTGGTGCGCGGGTGTCCCAGGGTTGGTGCGAGGACTCTGAATTCTGACAGGCTCAAACCGAGCCAACATCTCCTAGCTACCCTTAGATCTGAGGGGCGAGTGAAGATCCTGTACGCGGCTCTCAGTCTCAGCTGCCCGGAGGAAGTGTAGTGACTGGTACGACCCGAAGCCGGAGGTCGTCGAAGAGAAGAGGCTGTTAAGCAGCTCTTAGTTCAAGCCGCAAGAGAAAGAGAAGGATATGGGACGGCTCGAAGCCGGAGTTCGTCGAGAAGAGAAGAGGCTGTTACGGCCCGTGTCCTGGACCAAGGAGACAGAGAGAAGAGGACAGCTACGTGTATACAAGGAAAACGGTGGGCTTTTCGGGTTTGGATTCGAGGTGACACGTGCAAACTGGGATCAGCTGAGCCAGGACCAAGCTTCGCTCAATTACTTTGGAGACTTCTGGGATCGAGAACAGCTGCTGTGGCCGACTCACGTCTGGGCCCACAGCGTAGCCCTAGTAAAGGACCAAGAAATGGGATAGCAAGTGAGGACACACGCCTCGCCTAGACCTGCCAGTCTCAGATTTCACAAGTCTGAGTCTAGCCAGTCTGAGCGGTCTGATATCAAGGTCTAACTCTATATATTTCGGGAACTCACCTCACCACACATGCCTACTTGCTATAGCCTCTCTTAACTGTATTCCGGCGGACCTAGCCTGGATTTGCAAGGAATTGACTACTTCTTGTAAGAAGTTGGCAAGGTCAGGTCTAGTTCCCATCATCAAATGTATAATGCTAGTGACTGCCTGCATATTTATGAGTGTGTCCTTATTCAAGTGGCCACGTTTCACATGCCACTACTGCCAATATTTTCTCCAGTCTCCCTGTCTCTGGGGGCGCTAGTAGTTTGCGGGGTTGCGCTTTATCCGCATTGCAGAACATGTGCCGTTCTAACAGCGTTTTATTCTGTGCATAGTACGCTCCATTTATTCGTAGCAACAAATACAAGTTCATTGCTAAAAGAAAAATTTGAACTTTCCGCTTAGTGACCCAAATATCGGGAATCCACTGCGTCTCAACAGAACTCGTTCAAACGTTTCGAGGTAACATTCACCACCATCGCTATTTTCGGATAGAAACGGTCTAGTGCCTTTTGGACCACATAAATACAATTTGATTGTACCAATGTGTTTTGGAATGCTTAGAGGTGCAAAGGTAAACATGTACTGTGGATCGGGTCTCTTGGTCACGAAGTGTGCCATCTTGCTGGTTAAACCGTGTCTGCATCCTGAGTCCAGCACCCAAGAATCCGTCGTTAGAAAAGAATCAGCATCAGATCAATGGGAATGCTATGAACAGGCGAGCATAGTTTCGACACCGAATAACGCGAACACAAGAAGTTATGAAGACGCCAAGCAAGCAAGCAGGCTGGAAAGGCCCTTAAAAATACCTCGTTTGTGTGGAGAGGATCGTCAAGAAGTAGTACGTGATCGTGGTAGGCAGTCTGGTTATTTGAGTGCAGTAATACCACGCTGAATGTAGTATACATGTGCGGATTGTACAGGTATAGTACAGCCCACAATTAACATTTCCCACAATTAACCCTTTAACTACCGGGCCCTCGGATGCCTCGTAGAATTTACGATGCGTTTTCTGTCCGACACGTACTTGCCGACAGCCGAGTATTAACCGTTCATCATGTAGGTTGCGATGCCAATGCAGTGGCAGTCGTGTATTTGCAGTCGGTCGAATACTGACCGTTGTCGCTGCACTGACGTTCGCCGATCGATGTCTTCCAGCCGAAAAATCCCCGTTACCCCAGCATTGACCGTTGTCCCAGTAGTGACCATCGTCCCAGCACTGGCCGTCGCCCTAGCATCGACCTTCGCCCCAGACCGAACGTTTGATTAGCTATCAACCAGTATCTCTCGAGTCCGATGGATGTGTACGTCTACGACGGTGCGGACTACTGCACGAAATACAACAGCCTCAAGATAGGCTAGTACTACCTGAGCATGTTCAGCACGAGACAGGTCAGCAGCACCTCGGCGGCGACCAGCGAGCTTGGAGCAGGGGAGATTTGAAGTTTCTGACTCGAGTAGAACGCTATGCCCTACTTTTTGTCTATTCTATGTGAGCGTGGGACTCATACCTACCGCTGGATAATCCATTTCGAGCACGCTAGTGTGCTTTGCTGATAGAGCATACACTGTGGAGCTCTATATCATTGCCTTTACCTTGTCCAAAGCTTAGCAATAATGTATAATTTTGTCAAAAGACCGGAATATGTTGTGTCCTTGATTTCCGCCAAAATTAACACCAAACGGCGGGTTCTTACGGTCGGTTCGTGTTAATAGTCCTCCAAACTACTTTGTACTAGTTAACGTAGGAGTTATAATCCGTTTGAACCTAATATTCTCAATACGGTGGGCACCTTCGATGTGCTTGAAGAACCCATCGAGCAGTTCCTTCCGACTGGGAAGGACGCGGTACTCATCAGAGCCAATGACCACAAATTGTCGCCCAGCTTGGCACGTGCAATGCAGTGTCAAGAGCCATTGATTTACCGTGGACGATGGACGAGGCCTATTCGCAGCCGACGATGAGCTCTGCTCGCAACTCGCAACCTGACGCCAGGAAGTTGACGGTTGAGGTACCGCAGTTGCTTGCCTTTCATCTGCAAGGTCAGATTTACAGTCTGTGTGGTGAACGCCCCATAGCAAATGTGGCCGTGGTCGATGTCGGGCTCAGCCTTGGCTAAATGCGGCAGAACCCTCCTCGAGTTGGCCGGTGTAAGATTGCCGATGCACTGTAGTGCGTTGTTAATAGAATATAACCCGCAAAAGTAGTATTTGCCTGCTTAATGCTCCAGGGTCTGAATCTTGACGCGGATGCGAGTTAACAAGTATTAGTTGTTGGCTATGATAATCACAGATGAGCGCAACAACAATCACCAAGTAAGGCCCCAAGAAGTTGAGAACTGCTGATCCTCTCGCAGCCAATGGCCCTATTGAGATAGAGTGGTGACTCGAGCTTGAGGCCGCACCAGTAGGCGGCAGTAGCTCTGATAGAAAGGAAGCCCACCTTGAATGTCTGGATCTTGAATTTGTGTAAAACAAATACTTGGTAGTTTACGTAGAGATCTATGATACAATGTACACTGTGTTTGACAAGTGAAAAGTACCTGTTTTCTATACATGTATGCACAGGAAGTTATCCTTCCCTAGATCTACACACTTTCTGGTTTGTCTTTCGTTTCGTTTTGGAGGAACATCCATGCTGGTTGTCCAACCAATAATATTGTCAGAGGAGTCATGCCGCTGCGGACGATGCAGTTAGCCATACCATTCTTGAAAATAGGAACTTAATCTTTTATTCAAGATTGGTGTGGTTTTCGAGAGCACGACCTGCGACCATTGCTTCAAGAACAGTCTCGTGACCTGTCGGTTTAGTTACGTACGTATCATGTATAACTAACAGTCTTGGTGCTGACGTCAGGGGCGGATGGTATCTTTAGAGATGTCGAGTACTGCTTTGCGAAGAGTCAACATTATCGGCGACCAATGCGCTCATGATATCTGCAACCGCCGCAACACACGTTGCCACCCCATCTGCGTTTTGTTCACGCACTGAATACACCAATGACGTGGCCTCTGTCGCCGATGCTGTGTTTAACACCGACCGTCGGTAGGTAGCGATCTGGTCCACATGTTGCTTTGTATCAATATCCGCCGGTTCACTCGACGAAGAAATTTGTTCCCAAGGAACCCAAGGGGCTCTGACTACTACCGCTTGCTGCATTAATGGATATCGAATGAGCTTCTCAAAGCCGCAAGAAGGGTACCGCTTCATAATTATTCGTACTATCGCAAAACCGCAAAGAGAACGATCCCAACCTGCGGTATTGCAGGCAGAACTTGCTGCAACCGATAGGAACTGACAACACGCGAAGCAGTTTCAGTCGCCATAAAAGGGAGCTGACTCCAGTTCACATTGACTTGTTCATCATTATCCTTACAATTGTATGCGATCTTTCCAAAAATAAAGTGTGCATATCAGAAAAAAGGATAGCGTTTTCCCCTATTTAGCGCGTGGCGCAGTGGTCAAAACTGCTTCTGCCACTGAAAGGGCTCGTTCTCAAATAGTAGTAACACCACACGTGGCTTACCAGTATGAGATGAAGCAATTCATTTCTTGGACCGTGTACTGGCACTGCGTACAGCCGGGAATGGGGCGCTTGCTGCCGGTACTGCGATGACACTAGTGATCAAAGCAAAAGAGGGTGTTGAAGTTTCGCGTCCCCACTGGCGCACCGACGCCACATTTCTGAAATTAACAAATTCAATCGCAACTCAGTTTGCCTTCATCGCGACGAGTCTTCCATCCTCTTCGTCTTCTTTGCTTCATCTTTCCCTTCTCTCTCTCTCTCTCTCTTTCTCTCCCCGGGAATGTGGGTGAGCACTGAGGCAGATAGAGCTTCTTGGCGCTAGCTTCTTTAGCTGGGGGTAGTAGAGGACAAGGAACGCTAGAACCTTGGAACTTACGTTTAGTCGTTGCTGCTTTAGCCCTGTATAGGAACTGAAGAGCAAACCCTGCAAACGCCCAAGTCAGCAATGTCGACAGCCGTTGGAAATGCATCCCCCCACCCCACCTCCAGCAGCCGCTCAGGACCATCACCATCTCTCCTCGCGTGCTGTGTTGGTGATGTAGGTCTTATTGGTCTTCGTCATATCCCACGCGTCGCGGTTGAAGATCCATTGCGCTGCTAGACGGTCGTCACCGTTAGTGTGCTGGGCTCCGCCGCGTTGGAAGGAGTGCGACGTCAAGTCAACGGTGCCTCCGGCCGCTTCAGCTACGCGCTTGAGCATCCTGTTCACATATGCCTGTGCGCCATCCTTCCAGCGCTTGACATCTCCGGCCCATGCTTTGGTTTTTCGTCAGCGCAATTGATGGTTGTGCGTACTGATCAAGCTGATCCACTCCTAGAGCATCTTACGCCGCCAGCGCGCGCAGGGGGCACGGACAGGAAGTCGCTCTTGTCCGGGATCAAAGTGAGGCCCTGGGCATCTCCTTTGCAGCCAATAATTTAAAACTTCGATGAGGATTTTCACGTCAACCAATAGTAGAAAGCCACACAACCACGCTGGCCGACGGGTGCTCAGTTTTTTTTTTTTTTTTTGGAGTCAACCCCGCAGATCTTGACGACGTAGCTCAACGGAAGAACTCAGGGTTTGCTCCCTGAAGAGCGGGATCTAAATACGCCGTCGCCAATCATCTCTGTGTGGAGGCCTCGCGCGGTTTGCGGCGTGCAACGGGTGGCGCAGCGTGTGGCATGCATCGGGAAGCGAGGAGCGTGTGGCGTTCAAGAATGCAGCGTGTGGCGTAGCATGTGGTGAGCAGTGATTAACGGTGAGATTGGGCAACTGACTGTAAGGCATAGACAGGTTTAGTAACGCAGGAAACAAACATGTGTGTTAAAAATTTATTGACCAGTGCAATTACATATTTCTTGATTAATTAGCTTACAGATCGTTTTGTGTTGATCTCCCGCCGACCCATGCTTGGATTAAAGCACCCGACCTTGAAGCTGTGCAATTGTTCTCGATGTTGCTTATGGGATTTTAGGTATCCTGTCAGGAATGCTTCTACCATCCACTTAATGGAATAGAGCACAAAGACTTCACAGTCATCTCTTATTGCATCGGTTTGTGAGGACTCCTTTCACGACGAATTCCGACGTCCTCGTATCCGGATACTTTTCTTTAACTCCGCGTCATAGTATCCACCCACCACTCTCTTAATCGTTTTAATTTTAGCATGTACGATGAATCTCGTTAGCATTTCCGTAATCAGCACTGGGTTTTGCACAATTGCAAACGTCCACTGGTAGTTGGTAAAATCACACGGCCGTAGTTTTCATACGAAAACGTTGCCGTAACACCACAACAATGTTTGTGTGTAACTTTAAGTTTTCGCTTCGCTAGTTTGAGCTCGCTGTAAATGTGCCCAAAGACGTTTGCATCCATGGCATAGGTTCTCCCATCGGCGCGAGCTGCGTTCGGATATAGTAGGTGATGACTACATCATTTAGCCATCTGTTGTCATGAATTGTCTTGATGTCAATGTCTTTCACCACTAAACGGGTGCTAGGTTTGTCCACAACAAAGTACGGTGAATGCGTTTTGCACACAATTGTCGACGGAGCAAAATTGAATTCCTCTCCAAAGCAAGCACTCGTCTCCCCGTCATTGCCATCATTATCCAACAAAATTATCTCCGGGGTTTCCGGGAATAGTCGACACTGGAGCCTTGGACTTCTTTCAAGGGGTTCGTCCCCCCGTGATTCCTTCCTGTTGTCCTTATTGGGGAATCGTGAAAAAAACTGCTGAAGTTGCGGCGCTTGATAAAGCGGTTAGTGCATGAGCCTTGGGTCTGGAGTTTTCGTGTATCGAAACCTGGAATAGTTGCATCAGCAATACTGTCACTACGGTGCACTAGTTGGCCCTTTGTCACTTTCATCTCGATGCTCTCAACAATGCCCGCCTCGTATTGAAATGTAGGAGGGATCATGCCAGGTGGCGCCGGGCACTTTAACGACGATATGATAACAGGTTTTCCTTGATTATACTGCGTTGTGATCGTTGATATCGCCTGACTTGTGCAGTTGGCTCAGCGCGCGTAGGACGCTCCCGAAACCTTTTTGCGTTGTTACCCTGCGCTTTCAAGAACACAAGAATGGTCTCTTCAGTGCGGGTACCGGCGACAAGAATTTGGTCTTTGTTGTCGTCTGTCGAAGGATCGAGCGCGAAGCCCTGCTCTAAAAACAGCTTCATGAAGGCGATGACATTGCGGGGCTCCAGCTTTTTCTGACGATCAGCAGACTCCCAAACACGGGGGACGCACTTGTACCACTCGTGCACAGTGGCGGAAAGATGCGTAGTTTGGTTTTTCGGTGCTTGACCTGCTTTGAAGAAATACACTTCAAAATTTGCCACGATGTCCCGACTTCCTCCACTTTCAGCCATGTTCTCCGCGCTTTTTCCGGCAAATAACGCTATATTGTCGGAGCGATATATTATTCTAACGACCGTCGAAGCTTCGTTCGCGTTGCTGAAAGCAGCTCGTGTAAGCCAATCGCCACTGAGATGTTGGAGAGAAGGATTTCATAACGGATGCGACAATGGCTAACTTTGCGACGGTGAAGACGAACCCGACTGTTGGTGTGTACCACAAGGATTTCCAGGTGACAGACGTGAGCGCGATGCACTAGGCCTTGTAGGTGACAGACGTGAGCGCGATGCACTAGGACTTGTAGGTGACAGACGTGAGCGCGATGCACTAGGACTTGTAGGTAACCACCGTGGCTAGCAGCTTGCCGCCGCTAGCAGCTCAATTCATATCCGTTCATCATCTTCCTCCTTCTCACAGTTCGTCCGCTTAACTACATGAGACGAACCAAGGCAGATCCGGTCGCCTCCTTCCAGCCAGTGGTGGCCTCCACCGCGATACCGGCAGCAGCTGCTCTAATAAGTTAGTTGCCTCTGGGGCCAACCGAGGCAGCTCAGGTCGTCGAGGATACATGCGCGACGACCATCACCACATTGACCGCAGCAGATCATATCAGTACCGGTCGATCTACAATTCGCGAGGATGTCGTGGGGTCCGTGATCGTAGCCGTGCATCAGCCGCGGTCGCAGTCGTGTGACCGCGACCGCGTATTGGACAACAGAGAGCGTCCGCGGTACGGTGCATACAATAGGAACCGTAGTCCTGAGTCTTGCACAAGCGTGTGCATCATCAAGTCAGTGCCAGTCATACAACTCAAGATGTTTCCAGACGGAATGCCTTGCAAGGTGAAGACGCGAGTTTAAGTACAGGTGTGGGCGCGCATGGTACTTGAGTAACGCAGGCAAGACCGTACGGCCGGATGCCGGTAACAGTGACACCCGAGTGAATGGTGTGGAGACTGTACGACCATGGTCTGATACCCGTGACGCCCAAGCGGACGGCGACGGCAAAGCAGTACGACTGGTTACCAACTGTGATGTGCTAGTGAACTACAGGGAGGCTGTACACTCCGGTCCATATAACTCTGATACCAGCAGTGATAACGGTGAGCCGAATACTTGTGGTGACGACGCCCTCGTATATGTTGGAGTTCCGGAGCAATTGGAAGTCAACTCGGCTGCTGCGCAAGACCTCTAATACACCTATACACTCCATGGCAAATCGGTCACGCGTGATTGCGTACGTTTTTCATGGTTGAATGGGTTTTCTACAAGGGCCCAAAAGATTGGACATGGAAATCAGAGACGAAGCTGATTGAGGAAAATTCCCAATGCGGTTGAGAACAAGTATAGAGCCATCGCGAATTCCCGTCTCCCTAGGATCTGCTTCCGAGCTGGTGTCAACGACTCCAACACATGCGTCCTAGACGCACTGTGGGTTGCTACTGAGCTGTCCCGAATTTGCGAGTGCCGAGCACCTCAAGAAGATTGAGAACCATACTGGCGAACCGCAATGCGATGGTCTAGAGTGGAGCGAGACGCAACGCTTACTTCAAGCGCTGAGCGAGGACCAATTTTTACAAGAAGCGCAAGCAATTGAAGTTGGAAGTCGCGCGACTAACTTGATCAAGACGCACCGTCGAGGCGACAATCTCAGCATCTTTTTTGGAGGATGAAGTTTACCTCGCCTTAGGGTACGGCCATGCGACTGTAAACGGGGTTGGCCACTGCTTTGTAATTGAAGTGAATGGCAGTATGAGACTTCATTACCCCTATTTCAGCACAACTCCGTCGGTGTTTTCAGGTAAAAAAAAAAACTTCGTTTGGATGCGTCGTTGGGTCTACTGTTATTGATCACCAAGACATTGATATTATACAAAAGTCTTCTGGCTTTTTCTCGAAAACAAGGGCAATTTCTACACAGTTATTTTGGGTGCACCGCGATAAATGCACTTTGTCTTCGAACAGGACTTTCGACTCGAGTCCAATCACTTGTATCTCTTCATCGGTCGATAAGATGCTTGGCCATAGGTACCATGCTCTTGAGAGGTTGCAAGATGTAAAAGCCGAGCATGCTCGTTGATGGCGCGACTTTGTTTGGTCCTGTGTTGCCAGCCATTCGCACAAGGATACAAGCTGAGCATGCTCTCTACATCCAGCAGCTGAAATTGAAATCTCCACAGCTGAGAAAATCCGGACGCGCCGTCGTTCACCTCATCATGGTGGCAAGCATCTGAGCAAGAGCAAGTGTCAACCTTAATCTGGTAGCTCAGTTTTGTGGAATGAAATTTCTGATAATGATTGTGAAAAGAAACAGTAATGATTCATGTTCTTTCGTAAGACAAAACATGCCTTTTGAGAGCTGGCGTCCGACACTGTGTCTTACGTTTTACAATCGATAGAAATTATCATCGAATTTTGCACTTGTTTTCACTATGAATGACCCATCAACAAGTTTTGATGGCCTTTCGGAAGACAGTTCGTCTTACGACATAATTGAGCTCTTCCATTGGTCATTTTATCAAAGCCAGCAGGCCTCCGCTACGTTAGTCGCAACAATGGTGAGATCTGTACTCTCCTCGGTTCTGTCTGCAGCAAACCCCAAGCTAGCAGCTTGGGTTCTTAGCTTAGCTGCGTATCGAATTTACCGCTGCTTAATTACTGTTTCATCCCTCGAAAAGGACTTCTGCGCGGTGCTTTGAGGCGAACGGCTAAATTGATATTGGTTTCACGCTTAATTTTCAGGCCTTTTTTGATAGCTAAAATGAACGATAGTGATGAATAAGCTCAAGTTTACAACACTTGCAGCAGTGACTATCGAGGCGCTGTTAGAGATATCTATCTACCAGCAAAACAAAATGCCGCTTCTGGCTGGCTACACTAACGGCATGAAAAATTTCTTCGCCGGGCCTAAAGCGTATTGAAGCGGAGCGCAAACAGAAAGAAGCGGGCAAGGAAAATGCCAACAAGATGGCAGCGCGCGTGTGCATATCTCTTCCTTACTGTGATAGTCTCGTTACAGGGTACGCACATGTGACCTGTTCATATGAATAAAAAACTTATTCAGAATGTCAAATAATGCAGCGTATTTTGGCAACCATTGATCTTAATACAGGTAATCAACCACCTACCATCATGGCTGAGTAACAGACTTGACCGAGTACAAGTACTGGTAACATGTTTCACTTCCCGTAATAAACAACCTGCCACTCGGCACTTCACGCGAGCCGTGCTGACCAACTCGGCTCAGCGTTACAACAACGCTGCGGCTGGTAAAGGAAGCACACACACCGTGTTACCTTTGGTGAAGTACCAGTCCCACCACAGACACTCGTCGAGGTAGCTGGGCACCACGCTCTTCCGCATGCCCCTTTCGCTCTTCATACGAGCTTTAATCTTTACCTTTAGTGTGGGCTCCGGTCGAGGGATCCACGAAGTTACGGCTGTGGTTGACACAGCGATGCGAGTAGCGCATCCCAATGAGGGCCAAATTGTTTTCCAGCGTGTGCAGGGTGCCCTTGCGTGCGCCAGTCAACACCACAGTTACGTTAGACTTGAACATGTCCGACATGATCATCGTGCTACAAAAATAATTACAAAAAAATAAGAGTTGTTCAGAAAAAATTGAACAAAAATAAATCAAAAAAATAAATCAAAAACAATTACCCCGGCTTGATGTGCTGCTTGATGCAGCGCAACAGCGTGGGCATCGTGCGATCGTCGAACACGACCTTGGCAAGCCACTTCTTCGTGGTGCGGTTTACTCCACCGAAGACCCAGTAGTCCAAGTGCTTCGTGCCTCGGTTGTACTTCTACTTCTTGCGCATGCTCATCTCGTCGATTTCGACGACGTGGCCCTCGCCGCCGACCTGCACACACTTACGTTATATAGGATTTCGTAGGCAACACATGCATGTACAGTTAGTTACCTTCATCTCGCATCGCAGCATCTCGGCGCTGCAGACGTCCCGCGGGAGTGATGTTTTTTGGGTCAAATTCTGCGCAGGTCAACTCGTGCGCAACCCGCGTTTTGGGTCAACGGATGATCAAAACATATCACGACCGTCAGGTATTATAATTAGATCTGCAAATTTGGCCATTCATTTTGCATTGCTACAAAACTTTAAATAATGGATTCGCATTCTGCTCGATTTAAAAATAAATATTAGCCGTGCGTGAAATTCTCTATAGTGTGGCCTATAGTAGTCCATATTTAGCAATAACGAGGTGCGATGTGAAAGAGCTTTACACGTCCCATTTGTCACCTAGCGATGACAATGGTGCTTCCTCTAGCGCGTGCATGAATTTCATTTTCAATTCTACCAAGCGAGCACCACTACGTCCGGCTACCAAAACAAGTATCACGTCCCACCTCGGCGTCATGTATCGACCCGATGACTCCACCGACAACCACTCTGACACTTTTCGCTCAGATCACAGTGGCTACGAAGGCTCCGCTCAAGGGTCCTCCATGAGCGACGTATCGTCTGGTCACACCGAGATCACACCGAGATCACACCGAGTCAGTCGTCAGCCTCTGATTCCCAATGGAGTGAAGACCATCACGTTGGAGCACGTGGGACACGTGACACCGAGATGATATCAAGCCAGTCATTGGGTTCTGATTCGCAATATAGTGATGGTCATGAAGGTGATGTGGTTACGGCTTTGATCAAGAGAGTGTAAGTCGTCAAGTTGAAGATGGCGATGGATGCGCCGAATCTGAACTCCCAGACGGGCTCGAGGCTGTGCCGGGTTCAAAATCGGTGACCTATCGGGGGCATACTTCCGCGTTCTACCATGGAAGAGGGACCACAAGGAACTATCGCTGCAATGTGTACCGCCGCACGGGTGCTTAGTGAAACTGTACATCTCAAGAATGGGGGTCGCCGTACATGGGATACACAAGCCTGATTGCGTTCCAGAATTGGGCCGAGTTCCAACCGGACCTACTCCTACTTTCGTGAATTGGAAGCAGCAAATGTTGCTGGCGACCGATGAAATCGGTATTCGCGATGGACCGTCACTCCAGGAGACGTTTGGCGGCTTATCCGCGAACGGTTCTATAGCGACGACAACATCATTGTCCAGGGTGCAGCCAAGAAGCAGATTTTGGGTCGGCTGTACCGGACCAGAAGAAACCATTTTGCACGGGAGAATTTCGGACGCCTGGAAACGGAACCTTTGTGTGGTGTTAAACACAGCCCAGGTCTCAAGTTCCACTTCACGTATTACGAGGATGAAGTCTTACACAGGGTGATTGGCTGGGCTCATCCGAAGCTGATGGACCGCATGAAACAGCGCCAATGCTCAATCTTCATCGACGCAACATACCGGTGTGTACCAACTCGGTTCCACCAATTGGTGATTGTGATGCTGTACGACTCCATGTTAGAGCTCTACCTTCCTGTTTGGTACGCGTGGACGTCTGGGAAGACGTCTCAAGTTTATGAGCACCTCCTTCACTACATCTGTGTAGCGTCTAAAAACACGTATCGGCCCGGCTCACGTCGTCTGTGATTTTGAGTACGCAATGATCAAGGCAGTCAAGTACCAGTTTCCAGATGCTAGAATTGTGGACTGTCTCTTTCACTTCAAGCAAGCCTTACGCCGGAATATGCTCAAGCCAAAGATCACCGAGGACGAAGTAAGTTTGGCCATGCATGAAGGGTGCATCGACCGTCTTACCGTGATCCGTCGATGCGACATCGCTTTCCGTGGTATCCGCGATGTCCGGCGCATGATTAAACGTGACTGTGGCGACCAAGGTATCGCCTATTCAAGGGACAACTGGAAGAAATTCTGGAAATTCTTCAAGAAGACCTGGATCAAGAAATTTGTGCCCGGATGGTGGAATGTGAATGGTCTGAATGAAGACATCGTCAACAGGACGAATAATCCCCTCGAACGGTACAACCGCACACTCAACGAAGCCTTTTCGGTACCGCACCCAGGCGTGACAGAGTTCATCAGCGTCATCGAGGAGCAGAGCCGTGAAAATGTCCGACTCATTGACGACATTTCAAACCGCAGGGCTCGTGTTCCGAACCATGCTGAACCTCAACACGCGCCAGGATTTCAGTCCGACTCTGATGGGGTTGTGGACTCTGACTCGGGCAGTGAAGACTCAGGTGATTCAGATTCGGGCGATGACGCAGGTTCGGACAATGATTCTGGAAGGTCGATGTCCCCGGAGTACTGAAGGGCATACTAAATGCTATACTCATTTGAATTTGATCACATACGTATATTGCATTTGATAACTTGAATATATCTATTTAATTTACCCATTTCATAATGTGTGTATTCACAGGAAAACGTTTCTAAAATTTACAATGATTTAAAAAGTGACTTGATGTCACTATGCTGTATTGTTGTTGAAAAATAATTTAAAAGTAGGTGCTCTTGCCAACAGAGAACGTTTGTGCCCAGGGAATGATCCCATTTACCGTCCGCCAAACGACTTAACCCGATTGCTGCCAATTTTATACTTGGAAATTGTATACTTCAATTGCCATAGTAAAACGTAAACATGCATATATGCTTGGTTTTACTCCGCATCCCGCAGCACAATATAGCCTATTGCATGGGTTTACCAATAATTATCGCAATAATTGTAGTAAAACCAAGCATGTTGTATGGTTTACCGCAAGTGACATGATTGGTCCAAAATGAATTTGGGGTACTTTGATTGGACTAAATTAGTAAAACCAAGCATGTTGATGGTTTTGGGGCAATCGGGTTAATGACCGAATCCTCACGGTGGGTTATTACTCGTGAGCATTCAATCAGCCTGATCCATAGGAGACTTACTCCGAAGAGCGTGCCGGACGATCCAAATCCTTGGTTATGTTTCAGCTCTGACGGAGGGTTTGCACACGACACTTGCCTCAAGCATCGAGCTCCCCTACAGGTGTGGGATTTGAACCCACGCCACCGGATAAGCAACGGTCTATCTAAGCGCACGCCCTACAGGCATACTAGAATTCAATGCAAAAGTAAAGCAATTTAAAGTTTCACCTTCCAAATTAAATAATTTATCATAGTTGGAAAAAATAAGTTTGGGAGTGATATCACATGTGGTAAAATACATCTTGCCATGGGGGTCAAACTGTGATCAAGTTGACCCACAGTTGACCCAAAAAACGAGTTACGCAGGATGTTGACCTGCGCAGAGTTTGACCCCAGAAAAGGGATATCGTCCCGCGCAAACTGATACCACTGGCCCGCAATCTTGCGCGTCAGCTCCACGTGCTGGGCGGCCTCGGTCACGTGCGTTCCAGCCGCCAAAAAGAACAGGATCATGACAAGCTTCCTGATCGGGGCGGTGGAACGCGCGAAGAAACTGTTTGCGCGCACGGTCTTGTCCGTGCGGCAGCTGCCGCGGTGGTGGCGCCAGCGAGCACCCGCGCGGCTCATGGCGTTGCCGCACTTACGGCACTCAGCCGATGTAGCGAGCAACCCCACACTCATGCACCATTTGATGGCACCTTCCTCGGAGGAGCACGCGGCCGTAACCGCGGCGAAGGTAAAGCGCTCGGCGTCTGTGACGATGTCGTACTCGTACGACGCCATGGTGGGAGGATACGGGAAGGAGAGATCTTTGGGAATGAGCTACAGTTTGATAGTGTGCGTCTTGCAAATGGTTGTACATTTTTACTATACGCCTATCCGGTGTTGTACACATATGCGGGTGTTATTTACCAATGTGCCTACAAACTCAAAATACGCGCATGTTAGTCTTTAGACAGTGCAAAAGGAGCAAACAAACTAAATGAACACACCTGACTTGTTGCAGCTTGCCATCCCTGTCGTCCCGCTCACGTCTGCTTGCCGATCTCAATTTTATTGCTATTTTTGACCAATCACATCGTTCGTCTACAGACTGTCTTACGAATGCTCGACCCAAGTGATTATGAAAAATAACAGTAGAATTCTGCAGCTCCGTATTGGTTTAAAAAAAAACGTTGACTGGACACTAACCCTAAAGGGTTAACCATTTAGCTACCAGATTTAAGTTTAAGTTTGTGTCCAGACCCTAAAGGGTTAAAGGGTTAACCCTTTAGCTACCAGATTAAGGTTAGTTTATGGTTAGCACTTTACACCGTTCACGCTATTTAGTCGTAGTTCGAATATAGTCATGCTTCTGTACTTTTCGAGGTACCATACCAAAATTTATCCGACTGCCGACCTCTCCGACGTGTACCACTATCTTGGTACATTTATCTTTCGGATCTGTACTTTATGTATAAGTGGTGTACTATGGTTTAGGGGAAACAATAACGAGATCGGAACCGACAGAAAGCTTGTTTAAGCCTAGTCTATAGGCGGCAGGAAATCATCTGAAACGGCCTGTGGGCTGAGAAAAACGCCTTTTACTATAAACATGCAAATTAGGCTCGAGAGCCATGTGCTCTCGAGCCGGTAAATTCAACAATGAGGCCAGAATTTTGAGTTAGTCCGGATAACGAGACATCTGTCCGAATATTACGAGGATGCCGGAAACCAGTCATCCCTGGGATTAGCCTATTGGCTACTTATCTACCAATAAAAACTTGCCACTTGTTAGTGTACAGACACGCAGCCAACTAGTGGCTACCAGCCACACACATCCACTCTCGCGAGCCGACGAGGAGCCTTCGCGCTCAGTCTGCATTTTTTCAACGCTACCGCGCAGACCTCCGGCTCGGCCTCTCAGGCCATACAGCCTATACAGCCTGTACGCTCAGCATTCAGCCAGCGCTGGTGCCACGACCCCCCCCCTACCGACAACGTAGCTCAATGGTAGAGCGCAGGGCTAAGCTCTGAGGCTGCTGGTTCGATTACTGCCGTTGTCACTACTTGCTTTGAGATGTATTCATGTATTGTGGTTTAGCTTGCTAACTAACTACCTCCATTACATCCTGTGTGTATCCAGGAGCAGGATCCTTGATGGCAGCGGTCTGCAGCAGACGTTGATGGCGCCCGATCTTGGCGTTAAGGACTCCAGCGCGGTGAAGGGTGCGCAGGTGCTTGAGGACGGCGCCCGACCCGCGCGACGTGATCTTGCGCTCGGCCAGGAACGCCAGCACTGCCGTCTCCGCTTGCTTGCCCACGTCCAAGACTCGATCGCGATAGTCCGATGCTGTCGCGTCCAGCTCAAACCCATCGTCCAAGAACAGCTTCATGAAGGCTACGAGCAGCTTGGCGTCGGACTTCTGCTGTTTCGAGATTGGCGCTTGCCACATCCGTGGCTCTTGTGCGTACCACGCGAATCCGGTAGCGTGAAGGTGAGTCGCCGACGACCTGCGTTGCTTCTTCTTTGGTTTGCTAACATCAGTGTCTGTGCTCGCTGGCTCCTTATGTTTGCTTGTAGCTTGGACAGGATCGTTGTTTTGCTTGGCCTCGAACGCGTCCATCCGCGCATTTGGCGTTGGATGTGCTCCATAAAGTGGTTAATGACAGCGGATTGATGACGAATGATCTTCTGCTCCTCGGATACTTCAGTTAGTTTGGTGGCTTGCGCTGTTGTGGGTTCTGTGTTGCTGTTGGTGTTCTTGGGACAGGTAGCGGCCGCGGATTCCAGATACGTCGACCAGCCAAGGAGGTCTGCCACCGAGCTACCGCTGTGAAGTACGCAAGCTTCCACGCGCTTGATGGCTGGAGCTTCTGGGTTGAGTTCCTTCAGCAGCGGATAGTGTCGAAGCACACAGGCGGTAAGGACATCTAGGACGGGCTGATTGACGTTGTGTCTTGTTACTTCGAGGTTCTGATAGGTAGCGAACAGGAGACGTTGGAAAGCGTCGACCTTGGTGCGCGTCTGGGAGTCGAAGGCCTTCAGCGTCTGGAGCGCGACCTTGGCTTCAGCGCCGTGGCCGCTGAGTATCTTGCTGATCTTGTGGTCTTGCGCACTGGTGTTGAAGATGTAATTAAACCCTTTGTTTGTTGTTGTCATGTTCCAGGCACCGCGATCGAAGATCCACCGCGCTGTCAGCTGCCCGCACGCGTTCGCGTGCTGAGTTCCACCCCGCCGAAACGAGTGAGAGGTCAGAGCAGCCTCCACACCAGCGGACTCAGCGACGCGATCGAGAACGCGGTTCACGTGGGCGTAGATGGTTGGAGTCGTGTCCACGCCGCCGGTCGTTGGAGCGTCAAGTCCCAAGGTCGCCGTCCGATGGTCCAGCATCTCCAGCAGCGGCACGTCCGGGGACAGCTGTATGGTGTTCTGGCTTGGCTGCTCGGGGAGGTTGTCGATGACATTCGCAGACGGCGCAGCTTGGCTGAGAAGCGCCAGCGCCATGGCAAGCAGCGGGCAAGTGCTGAAGTCTGAATCCGGGAAGAGCGAGAGGCCCTGCTCTTCGGACGTCTTCATGCGAATGAAGCGAACGAAGAGCACCTTGCCGGCATCGATCGAGATGTTCTGCTTCCGCAGCAGAGCAAGGTCCGACGCTCGGCCAAACAGGTACCAGAGCAAGCTGAGTAAGGCAGCGTCTTGGTAGTCACTTGAACAACTTGCGTTAACATACAAATATACAAGCATTCTTTTCAAATCTGTCTTAGAGCATGGCGGTGCCTTACTGATTAAGCCACCACCATCTCTCTTCAAACAAAAGTTATCAAGTGTTTTCCCCATTTTCAGCAACCGTGCTTTTCGTGCAGCTCGGTGTTGA
This sequence comes from Phytophthora quercina, assembly GCA_014706105.1. Classification (NCBI taxonomy): domain Eukaryota; phylum Oomycota; class Peronosporomycetes; order Peronosporales; family Peronosporaceae; genus Phytophthora; species Phytophthora quercina. The sequence goes on along the minus strand of JACBOW010000012.1, from coordinate 486,804 downwards.
GGGAACTGTTCGAGTAGCCATAATTTAGGTTGCCGATAGTATTGCATTGAAGTGTTTCGAGCCAACAGCTTGCCTTTTTTGCCCTCGGTAAATGCAAGAAACATACCAAACTTATCCATTACAGATACAAAACACTTTCCATTATCATCACGTTCAATACAAGTACGCACGTACTCAGCACTAACACCCTCAGCCTTTAAGAACTTCTTAAAAGTTGCCACAGCCGTAGCCTTAGCACGCTTAGTGTTGCCAGGCTCTAGTTCTTCTAAACCCATGGCCCTTGTCGGATGAAAGGCAAATATGCAAGTGATACGTAGTTGACTTGGTAAATGAATGGCAATACACATATTTTTCAAAGTTTTCCGATCCGATACGTCGGAACGGCTGGCTCACAGGACTCACCTAACCCCCTACATGTTTATTGGCTATTTATCATAGTCAACCCAATTTGATTGGTCAATTATATCCAATATGAATATGATTGGCTAGATAACTGCATACAATTGTTTAGTATAGTCGGAAAAGTGACCATATACAACCATACAAAGCGATTATCGTCCAAACATATCAAAATGACACAAAGACCGCGTACTTGAAACAGATCTCGTCGAGCTGGATCCAATCATGGTCTTAGATCCTCTCAACTGTAAATATTGTAATCACTAGATCTAATACAAAATTAACTTTTCTGCCCCAAAAATTATAAACCATATTTAGTCAGGGTCCGACTAATTAGCGTGAACGGTGTAGCTACCAGATTAAGGTTAAGTTTGTGTCCGATCAACCTTTTTTTAACCAATACGAAGCTGCAGAATTCTGCTGTTATTTTTCATAATCATTACTGTTTCTTTTCACAATCCTTATCAGAATTTTTATCCACAATATTTGCACTCCACTGAGATCATGACCGACGCACCCACCACCAAGACGCTGTACTGCATCCGCCATGGCGAGTCGACGTTCAATGAATGGCGCAAGAAAAGCCTCTGGGACTTCTCGTGGATATGGGTACGAGACCCCATGATCGTAGATGCGCCGCTGAGCGTCAAGGGCAAGAAGCAGGCGGCCAAACTTCACGAACTGATCAAAGCCAAGCAATTAGAGGACAAAATCCAATTGGTATGGACATAAAGGGCTGTCATTTGGTCATGTGCTGATGTCGTTCTACTGTCATTTCTAGATCATTACAAGCCCTTTAACTCGAGCAATTGAGACGACCATCGGAGCGTTCCCCGACACGAATATCCCCATCATTGGTAAGAAGTTCTACATGTAGATTGAAGGTGGGTTTCCTTGTAATGTATACAAACGTCTGTGTATCTTTACAGTGGAGCCTTCGTGTCGAGAGACGCTGGACACTGCCTGTGATATCGGTCGGGTACCGGCGGAGCTGGCTCAACAATTTCTGCCTCAAGCAGACGTCGACTTTTCACAGTTGGATCCGTTCTGGTGGTTAGAAGCGGAGAAGTTCCCGCGAACTGGACCGGGCAATGCGCCTCCTGCCAATGTTGTGGCTCCTAAGACACCAAATGAGGTGCTGCCACTGTGTGAAACTCAGGAGGAGCTAGACGCACGGATCCGCAAGTTTGTGTCCAAGCTGGCAGAGAGGCCAGAGCAGCATATTGCTGTGGTTGGCCACTCGTCGTATTTCAAGCGCATGCTGGCGATGAACCGGAAGCTCAACAACTGCGAACTGTACGTGTCATCGCTCGGTGATATCCAGCTTCGCTACACACAGTAGAAGGGAATTGTGTTTGAAATGCAAGAAGCTGTCATTATGTTGATACTGCCTAACTCTGTTTCTCTTGGCGTCGTGCTGGTCTTCCAGTGGTCTATGCTTGTTTCTTCCTCGATCTACCGAGATGCATGAGCGAAGCAACGAGCACTCCACCAAACCCGAAGATCATAGCCGGCATCATGATGACCATGAAGATCGGCTCACCACCATGGTATTCACGACTGTAAATGACGGCTTGCAGTGGGAGTCCGAGGATCATACCAAGCCAGAAGGTAATGTTTCCCAAACGCGTACCGCGCAGTCCGCGACCGTAGACGATTATGACCAATTGCACCATCTGAAGTGTGAAGAAGTACATTTTCACCGTGCGAAACATTAGGATGAAGACACATTCGTGTAGGGCTGCCGACATGAAAAACGTAAACACCGTAGCATTGGTCTTCGAAATGTTGTACGAATCCAGAGTTTCAAGATACACGTGACGTAGCAAGAACTCATGCACAGGCTTGTTCCACTTGCGTGCAAACTCATCGAACGTTGTGCTGTTCCACCAGTCCGCGTAAAAGTCACGATCAGCCAGGTAGGTTACCTCAGCGAAACCGTTGCAGATGCACTCGAAGATGATGAACCAAGTGAGGAGGTAGCATCCTAGGAACGGCAGTAAAAGGCTCACAATCGACAGTGCAGGGTTCACGGTTCCAGAATCCTCCAGTTTCGGTATCACGTGAGTTGTCACGATGATATACAGCATCGAAATCCCCATAATGACCGAAAAAGTTTTCTCGACGAGATATCCCCAACGAATTCGGTTGGTACGGGGGAACTTGGGCTCGTACACTAACGACGGGATCAGCATGTACATGGTGTAGTCCTTGATATCAGGTGAAGGCGGTTTGTTCTCAGTGCGTGAGATCTCAAGCTTGGTACGGGTGTAGGAATGCATCTTCATCAACAGCACAAGACCTTCAATGAACGCCGACACCGCGTGAATCAGGTTCCAATCACGCCACACGATGCAGACGATCGTGAAGAAGAAAAGCAGACTCTGTAGTGTGTGGTGTACAATGTTAATAAGCAGTCGGTTCGAGAACTTGTTTGTACCCGCCATGTAGACAGGGATCAATGCTGTGTAGGCGTACAGAGCTTGGCACACGAACGTGGCGAACACCTCAAGCAAGTGAGTTGAGTAGAACACTGACAACAGCAGCTTCAAATCGGCCGGATCCTTCCTCGTTAGCAAATTTGTGAAGAGCGTCGAGAACACGTAGAGAACTCCTGTCAGCATTGCCAAGTTGTACATTCCACGGAACTCGGAGCTGTGCACACCGGAACGCGCATCCGCCGGGTCCAGTGGGGATACAACGTCGCGGAACTTCTTCATGCGCTTCTTGCTGGCTGTAGGCGAGCGTATGTTGCTCGGGGGCCCCACTCGGGGCGCCATCTTGCTCTGCGGTCGGCGATCCGATGTCACGCGGGATTTTCTCGATCTGGCACCAAGAAACGGGAATGTACGTCGGCTGTTACAACGCACAGGCATTAGATTTGAAGGAAGATTGAGAACTTCAACAGCTTCAACAGCTTTATAGCTTCATGATCTTATCGACAGCGCTCGGTGCCGTTACGAGGGCGGCTTTGGACTGTGTGAGCCGGCTATTCTCAACCACTGGGCCGCAGTTGGTAATCCCTCGGACAGTGGACAACAGACAGCATGACAGGTAGGTAGCCCTGTTGAGGTTTTAACATCGCGGTGACGCTGACATCGGTCTCTTAGCAGAGCTCAAGCCGTTGCAGCCGCAGGAGCCCGAGAAATGCCATTCCGATGCCACCAAGTCGGGGAAGTTCAAGTCCGAGGGATGCACGGAGCAGGACCTGCGACTGCGCAAAATGTGGTCCGAGCCGACGTGGTCGGGGTTCCAACTGCGCTCCAAGACGTACTTGCATAGCAAGGTGAAGGAGACGTCTGCACCACCTCGTACGTGTTTATTTACCTAATGCTACGTAGGATATCACACTGACACTGTGCAGTGTTCGAGTTGGTGTGGTTTGAGGTTTTCAGTGGCACCCCTGAGGACCTCCACCACGTGTGCAAGTCGAAGAAGAGTTTCGCGAGCAAGGCGCTGGCCAAGTTTGGAAGCGACGTCCCGCCCCTCTTCGTCGTCACTCTGATTGTACCTGGAACTCCCATCGTAGCTGGGGTGCAGTATTTTGCTTGGACCGGCAAAGCCCCACAGTCCGAGGCCAATGCGCTGTGGCAGCGGTTCCTCGAAAGCGACAACGATTTTCGTAAGGAGAGGCTGAAGCTGGTGCCAACTGTTCACGATGGGCCATGGTTGGTCAGGAAGAGTGTAGGAGCCAAGCCACTGATCATTGCTAAAGCGTTGGAGACCTCGTTTTACCAGACGTCGGCCTACCTTGAAGTGGTGGTGGATATCTGCTCGGACAGAATCGCCAAACACGTCACTGCACTTTGCCGCTCGCACTCGACTCGACTCACTATTGATGTCGGGTACGTTATCGAAGGCCAAGACGAAGCAGAGCTGCCTGAGGCACTCCTGGGATGCATCCAGTACAACCACCTCGACTTGTCCATTTCAACCGCGATCGCAGAGTAACCAGCAATCGACGCAAAGGTGTCGAAGCTACACAACTATTGAATATTGTAAAAAAAAACTATCATGGCAGTTCGATTCATCAACCTTTATGTAGTTCTTTAATACTGTAAAACGTGAAGCCCTTCAGTGCTCTGTTTGAGACGAGATGTCGAACCTGAAGTCAATTAGGGAAGACGGTCTTCCGAGCTCGACCCAGGTTGCCACGTCAGTAACGGATCCCGTTGAAGCAGTTCAAATTGTAAAATTAGGCGAGGACGTCGGTGTCGTCGCTTTAGTTTTAGCATCGTCACTTCAGATCAAGGGCACTACGCGCCACCTCTCGACTTGCTTGCATCCAACGACCATGAAGGGTATGCTTACTGTGCTCGTGCTTAGAGTTCGGATGCCAACACAAAACTAACCATCATGTTATTGCTTTCAAACAGATTTCGCCACCCCGCAAAACGTAAAACCCACTCCTGTCCATGTCAAGTCATGGAAGACGGAGGCTGAGAGCTGCACCACTCAGGATCCTCAACTCCGAAAGCTGTGGTCCCAACCCGACTGGATGCAGTTCAAGTTGCGCTCCAAGACCTACCTTCAGAACAAGATCAAATCGACTGGTGGCCCTCCTTGTACGTATGAGTTAGGTACAACCATATTCTCTACAGTCCATGCTAACGCTTTACGTATTGCACAGTGTTTGAATTGGTGTGGTTCGAGTCGTTCAAGGGCACACACGAGGAGCTCATGCACATTTGCCATTCCAAGAAAAGTTTCGTGAACAAGGCGATGGCCAAATTCGGCAACGACATTCCCCAATTATTTGTCGTTACACTCATCATTCCAGGCAGCCCGCTTGTAGCCACTGTGCAGTACTTTGCGAGGACTAAGAGCGCAAGTGTTGAGGAGCCTACGGAGGCTGAAAAACTTTAGGAGCGTTTCCTCAACAGCGACGACGCGTTCCGCAACGCTCGCTTCAAATTAATCCCCACGATTGTCGACGGTCCGTGGGTCATCCAAAAGAGCGTTGGCACCACCCCGTGCATCATCAGCACTATCAAGACCACGTACTACCAGTCGCCGAACTACCTCGAAGTGCACGTGGATATCTCGTCCGACACGATCGCCAAACACATCACGTCCCTTTGCCGCTCGCAGTCGACTCACTTCACGGTGAACATGGGTTTTGTGATAGAAGGTCAGACCGAAGAGGAACTCCCCGAGGCATTGCTGGGCTGCGTGCAGTATGCTTGCATGGACTGCCTGCTTGCCACCGCTATCAACAACGACTAACATCGTACCATAACTAAGCTTCAACTTCCACAACTGAATTTTAGCAATACCACAATCACTCCACTATCTCATATTTCCAAAATTAAATATGGGTCATCAAATGTAATTTGTGGCCTGCGTCGTCACAAGTGGATTGAAACATGTGAGCAGGAATGACTTACGTATCAATGCCAGCGCTCTGCCTCTAACGTCTCTTTGTGCTACCACCAGGTCTGCGCGTCAAGCAAAGCGTCTGGCCAAGGAGCGCGAAGCCGAGGCCCATGCCGACAGCGATGAGGAAGTGGTGTCGGACGAGGAGCTGGAGGAGAAGGGTCCGACGAACATGGGCTTCGCATTCTTAGCAGATTCGGACGAGAGCGACGACAGCGAAGAGGAGGAGGACGAAGAAGAAGATCAGGAAGTGGAGACGCCTGTAGTGGTGGCTCCAAAGAAAAAGTGAGGGAGAAGTTGCCCCTTGTGTTACACCCTTCCAGCTCACTGGAGATACGTTTGATGCTGCAGGGACAAGAAGAAGGGCAAGAAAAACGAAGACGACGAGGAAAAGCAGTCTGTGGACGACATTCTGGATGCGTTGGCGGCGGAAGCGGGTAACCTAAGCGTTGACGAAGCCAGTTCCATTCGCAACGAGCAGGAGCAGTCGCTTTTCGGCGTGCAGCTCAAGTTTGCGAATGCTGACAAGGAGATGAAGCGCATTTTTGGCGTAAGTCTTTGGGTTGCATTTTTCTTGGTGTTGTGTAGTGGTAGACATGCTTATCCTTGAGGTTGGTGTGTATGCAGGTGAAGGAAGGCTGTCCGAGCAACAATCGAAAGCGTGGAGACCCTCGGTACGATTAAGCAAATTGGGTTGATGAATGTAGATAAATGGGTTGCTCTGACGAATGCTGTATTGCCACGCTTGTAGGAGTGCTGCCAGAGCGACGACAAAGAAGGTGATGATGGTGTCACCTTTGGATGAATGGCCGCGTCCACCCACGTTCGTTGGTGGTGGCATTCGCTGGACACGATCCAACAAGCTGAAGGGTGCTGGTTGGAACAGCTTGTGCAACTACTACGAAATCACGTGGTCAATCGCGTACAAGAAGGTTGGAGTGAATTGGTTGGGTTATTTTGATTGGAGACGCATTAACGATTGACGTGCTGTCTGTTGTCGTATTTCCTATAGTTGCAAGAAGAATTTGAACTTCTGCAGCGGACGCACGATCCGAACCTCATTGCTCACTTCTTGCAGCGCTACCCGTATCATATTGATGCGTTGCTTACGATGAGCGAGGTGTTCCAGCACCATGGTCAGATGGACCACGCAACGGACTGCATCAAGCGATGCATGTACGTACTCGAGCTCGCGTGGGCTGACCAGTTCGACGTCTCGAAGGGAAACTGCCGCATGGACATTCAGGCAGAGCACAACACGGGCTTCTTCAGGGCACTGTTCTTGTTGATGAAGCAAGTTGGACGACGAAGTTGTATGCGTAGTGCCTTCGAAACGGCTAAGCTGCTGCTCAGCCTGGACCCTCAAGGCGACCCGATGAACGTGCTTTTGGCGATCGACTACTATGCACTGACTTCTCGCCAGTGCCAGTTTCTAATTGACTTGTTCGACTCGAAGACACCTGCAGTAGATCGATTTGCCAGCGGTGATGCTGGGTCGAAGACGAAACCTGGTAAGAAGACTTCTTCGGGCGCAAATGATACAATCTCGGCGCTGCCAAACCTCCAATTCTCGCTGGCCCTCGCCCAGTAAGCATGTTTTCTGCCTCAAACATAGTGCTAAAGTCACTCAAAGACTAACTACCTCTGCTTGTTTTAGCTTCTTTTTAGGAAACGAGACTGAGGCCAAGGATGAGCTTGCTGCAGCGCTGCTCAAGTTCCCGACGATTCTCAAGCCTCTCCTAGAGAAAATCGCAGCGAATCCGTCGTCGTGTACGTTGTCGTCGATGCGCTGTCTTGGTACGAATATGTTCTTACCTGGTGTCTTCTTCTTTTGGGTTATAGCTTCATGGCAGCCTATCTTGTCGAGCCGCGTATTCGCCAACGCTCGCAGCGTCGACGGTGAGCACAGCGTCCTCCAGCATTTGCTGGACATCTACGCCTCGAGGAACCATACCATATGGAAGGTGAACGACGCGCAGTCTTTCCTACTGCGTAGTGCACAGCACGCTCTTGCGTCGCCGGCTCTGGTGTCTGCCAACCCTCAAGTCTTGGAACTCCCCGCGTGCTTGCACAAGTATCTTCGCGCGGTCACTGTAGGTAAGGAGACGAACAGCGGGACGTGTGCCTGGAACTGTATCAACTAACGTTATCCAACTGTAGACTACTCGGACGAGATCACGACGCTGCCTGCAGACCACCCGATGTTGCAGCCTCCTCAGCTCCAGAATGGCCAGCCGCTGGACGCCGAGGCTCTCGCTGCGCTGGCGCGGGTACAGGAGGAGTTCGAGGCTGGAAACCTGCCGGCCGACGCCAACCCGCTGCTGCTCTTCCTGCAGACGTTACTTCCCTGGAACCACGTGCAAGGCGCAGGTCAACAGCAACAGCAGCCTCCGCCGCAGTGAGCTCGTTTACGCGGCATGATGAAGCGTGCGCGACGAGTTCGTCCGTGTCGCGGAAATGGCTTCATCAAGGGGTGTAATCATTGCGATGCTAGGTCAAGGGCATAATCGACAACATAAGGCCTTGGCGCAACGTAATGTGGGTTGGGCGAAAATGAAGAAGGTCCTTGTTGCTGTTCGAGTGTCCTCCATGCCGCATGGAGGACACATAGACCATAGACCATGCCGTCCACAGTCCTGTGTTACGCCACGTAGTCTGCTTGTATTTTCTTGGAGTCACCGCACGATAAACTCCATAGCCTATGGGATAAGGGCAAAATGGATCCGTTGTCTTACACCCATGCTATTTGGCTCACGTGTACGATATCAGTCAGCGTACTGCCCATGTTGAACTAACACTGCCACAGGTCGAACACCTCGCAGTCATGCGGTAAGCTTATCATTGGTTTGCATTTGCTTTCTGATACAAGTTCGATCCGTACTCATGCAAACGGCTCAGCAGTGGGTGCAATTCAAACTACCAGGCTTCGGCGAAGCCACTTAACTCTTCTGTCTAAGGTATATCCTCACCACCAGCAATTATCTGTCGTACATGTAGATGACTTCCTCGCCTTGGAATGCATGCGGCGGTAAACTCGCCTCAACCTCGTCAATGTGCATTTCGAGCGGATACTTTACCGGATTTTGCGTCTTACGTTGCTGCAACGATTACCAATTTTGTACCCATCGCTTGGACCAAAAATCACACCCGCCTCCCTCACTCCAGATTCGACTCCCCACCCCCACCTCATGGGCAACAGCAGCAGCAGCAACGCCGGCGGCGCCGCCAATGTGCGGCCACACGGCAAGCGCAACAACGCATCGCACCGTCGCGCGCAGCAGCAGAAGGCGGCGCAGGTCCAACAGGCCGCGCAGCCCACTGCGGCTTCGGCAGCCGCCCCCTTGCCTCCCGCCGCACCCGCCGCCGTGCGTTGCAACCCGCAGACGCGTGAACGTAAGGCGTTCAAGGAGCTGGTAAGAGAAGAGTGATGGTCGTTTTATTATTGACAAGGAAGAAGGGACTGACGTTGTGCTTGATGCTGCAGATTACGGGCGAATTGCGTGACGTGAACGAGTTCTACGACATTGAGAAAAAGGAACTGGGCCACGGCCACTACGGTACGGTGCGTGTGGGTGTGAGCAAGTCCACGGGTGAGAAGGTGGCTATTAAGACCATCCCCAAGGCTAAAGTCAGCCGTCCGGAGACAATGCGTCGCGAGATCAGCATCCTCAAGGTAAGTTCTACCAGGTTGTCACATTGTTACAAGCAATTGCAACACCATTTCTAATATTCTTCACCTGTTTCTTTAGACATTGGACCACCCTAACATCATCAAACTCTACGACGTGTGCGAGGGCAATCGCCACCTGCATCTGGTCACGGAACTCTGCACGGGCGGAGAACTTTTCGACCGCATCATTGCCCGCGGTCACTACAGTGAGGCTGATGCTGCTGTCTTGGTCCGCAAGATCTGTGACGCTGTCAAGCACTGCCACGACCGTGACATCTGCCATCGTGACCTCAAGCCTGAGAACTTCCTGTTCGCTACCAAAGCTGAGGAAGCCGAGCTTAAGGTCATTGACTTTGGTCTTTCCCGCATGGACGACGGGCTTAGTGCTGGTGTCATGACCACACGCGTGGGCACGCCCTACTACATCGCACCTGAGGTGCTGGGACGCCACTATGACAAGTCCTGTGATCTGTGGAGTATCGGTGTCATCATGTACATTCTGCTGTGTGGATACCCACCGTTCTATGGCGATACGGACCCGGAGATCTTTGCTTCGGTGCGTGCTGGACGCTACGACTTTGACTCACCTGAATGGACGAACGTAAGCAATGAGGCCAAGGATCTCATCAGCCACTTGCTGCTTGTGGACGCATCGAAGCGTCTGACTGCGGAGGAAGTGCTGCGTCACCCGTGGATCTCAGGCTCGGCTCCGAGATCGAGCATGACGTTGAACCCGAACATCTTCTCGAGCTTGAAGCGCTTCACGGGCAACAACAAGCTCAAGAAGGCTGCGCTTGGCGTCATTGCCGATTTGGCAACGGAGGGCGAAATTGCTGAGTTGAAGAACCAGTTCATGGCGATTGATACGGATGGCAATGGCGTTATCACTGTGTCTGAGCTGGCTGAGGCGCTGCGTGACACTGGTCTCGGCATGATCGAGGAGGAGGTTCTGGAGCTTGTGAAGGGTATCGACATTGACGGAGACGGACTTGTCGACTACCCGGAGTTCCTGGCGGCCACCATGAAGCGAAACCTGGCCAACCAGGAGGAGCACCTCATCAACGCATTTAATTATTTCGACACCACGAACACGGGCTCAATCACCAAGGCTGACCTCGTTCAATTCATGGGTAGCGAGGAGCAGGCGCAGGAAGTCATCAACGATGTGGATGCTAACGGTGACGGCGTCATCAGCTTTGAGGAGTTTGTGGCGATGATGAACCGCAAGGGATACGGCGATGATTCGGAGATGGACAGCTTGGACGACAACAGTTTCCTTTCCTCGGCACAATTCAAGAGCGGCAACATCCACCAGTCCCCCATCAAGGAGACTGAGCTGTAGGCAGGCGCGAGTGAGCAGGCATACAGATACAATTACTACAGTGGCACAAGGGAGGCAAAGATCACCTGAGGGACTAGCAACAGCGGAAAAACGCTTGGTTGGGCATCGTTTTGTATGAACTTGATTTGTTTCGTAACTTGGAAAGTCTTTAGCATGAAGTGAGCTGGTCTACTTGCCGGCCTTGTTGCGTCTGTTGATGCGGTCGTGTCTCTTCTCGGCAGCTAGCTTCTGCGTGCGTGCAAGAGCTTCATGCTCAGCACGCCGAGCTTCCTGCGCCGAGGTCATCCCAGAGCAATTGGCGAAACGCTGAATGTTGAGCTCCTCCTCACGCGCGTCAGACCGCTCATCCATGTATTGTGCAAGCTTGTGCTGGTAGTGGCGGCGCGAGTTGGTCGAGAAGTTTCCGAAGACCAAACGTCCGGGACCTCGACGCTTGAAACCAGGTTTCTTCTTCATGCCTTCCTCCTCTTCAGTTGTCGGCTTCCGACGTGCAAGACTCTTGCTCGACGGAGAAAGGTTGGGGGCATTCAACAGGAGCTCATACAGATTCGACAACGTGGACTGTTCGCCAACGGTGCTGGGTTCCGACACTTTCGATTTCTTCGTGGGGTCCGGGACACTATCAGCCTCGCTCTTGGTTTGAACGACGCGCTGCAGCTCAGAAAGCGACGATGCGATGTGCTTTTTGCGCGTAGCACTTGCTCGACCAACGAGGAGCAGCTGGAGCTGTGGCACGCGAGCGCCTGAAGCTGTGAGGTCGCATGAGACTTGAACTTCCACCTCGTCCAGAATGTGAAACGCGGTGCGTTTATCCTCAGGAGCAACAACTTCAAGGGTCTCACGATCGCTGTCGTTCCATACAAGCTGAGCCTGAGGAATTCTCCGAATGCACTCAGCTCCACCAAACGCTCCAGTAGCCGGATCAGTGTCCACAATGCGCACGCCGAGCAACAGAGGGTCCATTTGCACGACACCACTCTTGTCGCGAAGATACACTGGTGCACGCAGGTCATACTTTGGCACATACACGATGAAGCCGTTCTGCTTGAGAGCTGTAATGATCGCCGGCACTTTCACGGTGTGACTGCTGAAGTACAGCGCGAGGAACAGTTCATCGCAAGCATGCGCCGCAAGCTTGGCTTGTCGATTTTTCTTGTTGAGGTGCCGAGCAAGCGGGACAAGCTCTTCTGGCGGAAAAAGCATGTCTCCATCCATGATCGTCTCGTCAACTGCAGCAGGGACTACCTCTTCTTGAGCTGGCGGAGCAGTGGTTACTTGTAGCTGACTGTCCACTGAAGAGATGAGATCATCAAGGAAATCCTCATCGCATTCAGTTTCCAATACAGAAGGGGCGAGGGTCTTCGGAAGCACCAACGGTGCAGCAATGTTTGTTGAAGACCGCTGTAGCGACGACTTTGTGGGAGGGCTTGGCGCTGCGATCGAAGCTAGAAGCTGGCGATGTACGATGACGTCGGCATAACGACGGATAGGCGACGTGAAATGCGTGTAGTATTGCAGGCCCAGGCCGTAGTGGGCAAACCGTGTGACATCACCGTTCGCAGTTGCTGCATCTCCTGCTGCCACTGCTCCTGAGCTTACATACTCGGCTTCAGTCATCACGCGTACTGCAAGAGACTTCAGTAGTGACATTGTCTTGGTGCCCATACGTCCTGACCGTTCTGCTGCCGCGAGTGACTGCTGCAAAGTGAAATTGTTCGTAGCGTCAATGACTACGTCGCGCGCTTTAGCGAGTTGAACAAGCTGCGTAAACCGGTCTCCGGACGGCGGTGAGTGGCATCGCAATAATGCGTGCGTCGGGAAGCGGTCCACAAGCCGTCGAGCTACTGTCGAGTTTGCCAATATCATCAGCTCAGCAATTGTGCCGTGGATCTCCAAACTCTCTTTTACTGTAATCTCCACGTCTTCTTGGCCCAGCTCTGAGACGTTCAAGGAAAAGCGCACCTCCTCTTGCTTCGACAGGTCCAAGCCGCCTTGCGAGCCACGCGTTCGACCAAGTCGACGACCCACATCGGTAAGAATACGAAGGTCCTCGCGAATGTCCCGTTGGAGTTTTAACGGAATACGCCCTCCAGCAACACCCTCGACATGCTCATCCGGGGGAGGCTGCGACCTCGCTGAGCCCCGTCGTGGTGAATCGTCGGCATCGGCATTTACGCCCTGCAGCAGGCGATGAGCTTGTTCATACGTCATCGATGAGCAATTACGAATGATAGTGCGCCCAAACCACGTAGAATTTTCCACGACATCGTAAGTCTCACCGTCCAGCTCCCACATCACACTCAGCGCAAAACGGTCCCGATTCTCATGAAGAGAGCACAAATCAGCACTGAGCACGGAAGGAAGCATATCAAGGCGCTGGCCCACCAGATACACCGTTGTGCCGCGGCGTCGTCCCTCTAGGTCCAATGCTGAGCCATGCTCAACGAAGTAGGAGACATCAGCAATATGCACTCCAAGCTCCACATTGCCATTGGGTAAGCGTCGAATTGACATGGCATCATCAATATCCTGACAACCGTGAGGGTCCACACTGAAGACACGGCGCGACTTACGTAGATCACGACGCCGAGGAACCTCCTCAGCAGGAACCTTCCAGTTTAGCAACCCGCACCGGGTCGGTCTTTTTGCTGTTGAACACTCAGCTACACAACCGCCTTCGATATCAATCGGACACTCATCACTTGACGGGAGACAAGCAAGTGCGGCTTCACTGAAAGGCGCCTCTTCCACTTCGTTGTCCACAAGTAATGCACTCAGCTCCGTCTGCAGGCTTCCAGGTGCACCGAGGATTCCAACGTAGTGTCCATTTGGATACGAGCTATCAGCGGCCCAACTGTCAATAACAACCTTCAGGCGTTTGTCCAGAAGTGCGTCAAGTCGCTGCGAGCGAAGGCGGACTTTGGGGAGTCGCAGGTCCATCGGCACAGCAAGTGCGTAGTCATCCCCCACATTAACAGTAGAAGCAATAACAGTAGCCACGTGATACCGCGGGGAGCGACTCAGAATGCCCACAACTTGTCCAGTTGGAATCGCACCAAGCTCCTGCTCGTCTACCTCCGACTCGACGCTTTCAGATTCATGTCCATGCTCATCTTCGTCTTGTGTATAGTGCACCAGCAAACGATCGCTTTGCGGCGCGCGCCAATGTGCCTTGGGAAGTATCGCCACCGCTACCCGATCTCCATGTACACCACGATTCATCGCAGCTCGTCCGAAGACAAACACTTTCTCGACTGCATGCGGTCCCTCAACCAGCACAAAGGCTTCCATCGGGTTATGCGTGCTCGCTTCAAGTTTGCCCGCAAGTACCTGAGAAGAAGGTTGTGCCAACAACTCCTCCAGCTGCGCACGCTTCAAGTGCGATGCAAACTCTGCTTGCGTGCCCACGACATTGCCGTTCTCGTCTGGAAGTCGCTGTGTCTCCTCATATCTCACCGCTTCTGCTGTATTAGCTGCAAGTTCCAACAAAAACGCCGTATCTGCCGAATGTTTGGGTAATCTCTCAGCCAGGAAACTCTCACAGGTAACAGCTTGAGCATTAATCGTTGCAACAAGTTGCACACTCACTGCTGCATCGACATCTCTCGTCATAAACACCACGTTCGCTTTAAACGGTAAATGACTCTGCGTCACATACCATTCCACAGTCTTCAGCATTGCTCTATCATCTCTCATCGTTTGCAACTCCTCCATAACCGTCGGCTCCACGAAAGTCTCCACATGGTGTTGATCTGGGAACAAATACACACTCACACCTCCATCTGTACGTTGATCTTCTCCTCTAAAGAATTTCCTTAGCCTAGAAGCGTCACGACTTGGTGCCAGTCTCAGAGCAGCTTGTAGCACACTCTCCAGTACCAATAGACGTGGTGCTGCGTGACAGAAGAGCGCTTCCTCCTCCAGTAGCTCCATACACTGCAGCAGACTGAAGGCGTCGGGCACCACGTATTCACCGTCATTAACTCGGGGGAGAACTTGAGTCGGAAGCAACGCGCGCACATGGCGACATGTGGAGCAGGAGGCCACACCGCAATGCACGTCGCGTCTTAAGTATCGCTCTTGGGCCTTCATAGCGCCAGGTTTACGGCGTCGACTGCGCTCTACGAAGCTGGCGTCTGTGCGCACGTCCTCCCAGCGCGGAGATCCATGTTGACGCAATCCTACACGGAGTCGACGAGCCTCTTCTTCTTCTTGCTGCTGCTGATGCAGCAGAGTGCGCAGACGCCGAGCCTCCTCCTGCTCCTGAAGCTGCCACGCCATGTTTTGACGAATGAGAGGGAGGGTTGAGAAAAATGGCTACACTTTTGAAAGCATGCGACGTGTGAGAATAGAATGGCAACTTGAAGCGGACTGAAGACGAAACTTGGTCAATTACCTGTGGGTGTTCACGCTCGCTCTTCTTGTGATATGCGCGCTTGAATATACTGAAAGTAGTGGCGATGCGGTGCTTTTCCAATCGCGACTTCGATAAGGTCCTTAGCCAGAGCGCACCGCTGGCTGATTCTCCATGTCCAAAGCAGGATTCCTGGTTAAATGGTGGCAAAAAAATTGTCATCTATTTAGAGTGCCTCGTGTTGTATTCGCAACGGCGGGTGCTCGTCGCAAGCGCTCTGCCAGCCTCTCTGCTTGGAGCACGTCGCCGTTGCAGCCTCATCCTACTGCTGCTCCTGCTCCTGCTTCTTCTGCTGCTCTAGCTGCTGTTGCACCTCCATGACGGCCGCCGGGTTCGGGTGGTACTTGGACGGGTCGATAGCGCGGCCGCCGCCCATGGTCTCCTTGTCACTACGGATAGGCTCAACAGGCTTGCCCTCTTCCTCCTCGTTGATGCTGCCCAGACTGGCGTCGGTCGAGTAGTTCTCCACCTTCATGTCTGCAATTCCCAGCACGTCGTCCTCGTACTCCGAGCGCGTAAACTTCTCCGCCGTCATGTACGGATCGTCCTCGGCAGCACCGAACGGCGAGTAGATGAAAGAGTTGGCCAGCGGGTCCTCTAGGATGAGCGTGAAGGGCTCGGCACCGCGTTTCAGAGCGTCCAGGCGCGCCAGCCAAGCGTTCAGCAACGAACGGCCGCCGTCACTGTCACCAACAGCAAACGGATTGCCCTCTTCGATGTTCCGGCGAACCTTGTCGAGAAGACCCTCCACAGTCGTGTACAGTCCACCAAGGGAGCCATGCGCCATCTCCAACTCAATCTCGGGAATGTTCACACATGCTGAGTCAGCCTTGAGGATATCACGATCCATGACGTCCGGGTCTTTGTTCGGGTCCACCCTGAGTGTGATGCGCTCGCCCTGGGGCGGAATGGCACCGCCGGCCTTCACTTCGTTGGTCTTGAAGCCACAAGCCTCGCAGTTGAACGACATGATAATCACCTCCTTGAAGTGAGGAATGTCCGTCATACACATGCATGAAAAACCAGGCGCTTGGCAAGAGAAGCAGTTGGCAGGGATCTGGATGACCTCCTTCTTCGCGATATTGGCCTCCTCCACGAACTTGTCCAGACCTTCGTTACGGTGCGGCAGCACACGCGGGGCCTGCGAGGGGGCTTCGTGGGACATATCAGGCTGCAGTCCACAGTCCAGGTCCTGCTGCTCCGAGCGGTAGTAGTGCGTAACCTTCAACTTAGGGTCGACAGCAGGCGCGTGCGGGTTCTCAATGTGCGAGTTGCCCGACGGATCGTCCAGTACAATCTTGAATGGCAGCGTGATGCCAGCCGACATCATTGCGAGCTTGGCGATGAACTCGTCGATCTTCTCGGTGGTCTCAGGGTCGATCTCGCGACGGTGTTCCTGGTTCTCACGCAGATCCTCAATAGACTTCTGCAGCACACCTTCGATGGTGTTGATGCTGCCACGTTGAGTTTCACGTGGGATCTCAAAGTCCAGCGACGGGAAGTAAATGGCGCCGGCGTCGGCCTTGATTAGCTGCCGGTTGAGGTCCTCCGGGTCTGTAAGCTCTAGCTCGATCTTGGCACCTTGCTCCTGCACCTTGCCACCAAACTGCACTTCGCTGTTCTTGAAGCCACAGTGTTCGCACTCGAAGGACATGAGGATGACCTCGCGGAAGTATGGGATCATAGTGAGCAGCAGCTTGGTCGTGCCATCCTCGTGGCAGTTCATGCACAAACTCTCCATAGTCGTGACCTCGGGCACGTCGTCCTCAGCCTGCAGTGCGTAGATGGACGGTGCCTGCGCCTTGTTCTCCTCCTCATCCACATCATTCAGATGGAAGCGTCCATCCACGTTAGGGCGTGTGCCGCCCAACACTTGAGGCGCCTTCTCCGACATGCTCAGTTCTGCGTCAAATGGGTCAATGGCTGGCCGATAGCTGCAGAATATTTACGTTGCCGCAACTAAGTTGCGGTAAATTTATAAGGACTATTTTGCACAAATCATTGTCCGATTTGCGATTTGAGCACTTCAACTTGTAAGGTACCCTAGGCACGCAAGCTGTGCCTGCACTGCACTACTAGACCTCGTAGCCACCGCTATCATGGCCAGATTGCTCTGAGCACGACGGAATCGGTCTTGTCTGGTTGGAGACAGTAATACTTCTTGGCTGTCAGCGCTGCTTGGAGCTGGCAGACGTGTTATGGTTGCTAACGAGCGCTTGAAATACTTCTCCGCTTCCTGCTTGACATCTCAACAAGTCAGCTACAAAATACAAAAGTATAGGGACTATACTGCAATGACACACCTTGAAATCTCCAAGCAAGAAGCAACATTTGCCCAGAGCGTCGGTACACGCCATCGTGTGGTCGTCCGTGCCTCCGAAAAGGTTTTCGGCATGCATCAAGCACTGCTCATACAGTTCGCGAGCTTCCTGCACTCGTTTCTAGGAGTGTAACAGCATACAAAGGCACTCGTTAAGACACGGACGGTATTAAGTGAATTCTCTACATGTAGAATGAAAGCAGCTTGCCTACCTGGGCCAGGAGCACCGAAGCGAGTCGCATGTTCAGATGGAAGAGCTTGGCGTTGTAGCCGCCCCCATATCGATCCATCAAGAGACGAAGTAGTGTTTTCAAGTGTGTTTCGGTAAATTTCAGCATCCCTGCCTGTTCACACGCGATTGCCAAGTTTTCCAGTGCAATTGTCGTCTCCTGATCTGCTTCTCCTTTCAAACTGCACTCCAACACACCGTCCAGTCAGCTAAAATACCACTAGGATGTGCATAACACGGACCTGGTAAGAGTGTTAAACGCTTCCACGAAGCAGTGGATCCCTTGGTCGAAGTTTTCACGTAGAAGAAGCAGCTCACCGAGTGCACTGACCCATCGAGCAGTTTCTACATGTCGACGGCTGTGTGTGGCCTCACACAGCGTGAGCCCATTGTCAGCCATGGAGAAAGCATCGGCCAAATTTCCTTTATCCCTGTTCAGTTTAATGAACTGGTTTTAAAAACCAATACGTGAGGCTCATTCTGTCCACGGATAGCTCACTCACCTGTAAAGATTCACGAGTTTGGTGTATGTTGCCAAAAGTCCAGGGTGGTTTTCTCCAAAGCATTGGCGCTTGAAATGGAGTGCCTGGAGTTCCAGCCTAATATCCGAGTTTGGTTCGTCCACGGGAGCTCGTTCAAACTTTTTCAGTTCTGTGTTGTTGACAAGAAGTTGCTGTCGAAACGCTGCCAGCTCTGTTTTAAGTTTATATTGTGCTGATGTAAGTATCTGTTGAATAGAATCACTTTTCGAGGAACACAAACCTTCGAGGCTAAGACCCAGCGGTTTCCAGTCTTTCAGCAGTCGAATGTTATCCTTGCGGGCTAAAGAGACTGCTACGTCTAATGGCGTATGACAACTATTGTTTTTCAGCCGGACATCAGCTCCTCCTTCCAACACCAACGTGACACACTCCAGATCTCCCCACCCAGCGGCCAAATGAAGAGGAGTATTTCCTTGCTGGTCACATAAAACAATTTCAAGACTGTTGAGAATATCGTATGCTTCCTCTTTCGTAAAACTTACCCAATCCTGTAAATCTACGTTCGCATTTCGAGCAGCGAGAAATGCAACCAAGGGGCTATGTCCGTACCGACACGCAAAATGCAGTGGGCTCCATCGTGTTCGCTAAAAGTTAATGTGAGATTTGTTAGATCTTGCTCAGCATATATTACACCACGCTCTTCGTTCACGTACAATTTCCTGCACGTCGATAGAGGCAACAGCGTTGCGATCCAAAAGCGAGCGTACTCGCTCCAGCTTGCCATATTGAGACGCGTACCAAATAGTCCAAATGTTGCTAGCTGCGTCCCGCTCCATCTTCTGGATTGGTGATGGCATGCTTTTCTTCTTGCTAGGAAATTCCGTCATCGTGGGAATGGTTAAAGTGTGAATTGAGAATGATAAAATGGCCTTGAACATTCACTACGAGTTATTTTTTGCCGATGGCCAAAGCAACTTGTGGGGGTCGTTTCCCGTTTAAGCTCCAGCGTTTTTGCCTTGTTTGTTGAGAATCGACATGGAATGCTAGTTCGGTGGGATGCATCTACGTCAATCAAAAGAGAGCACCATTGACAATATGGCCAGCGAGTTCTCAGACATTTCAGGGGTACGTGTCAACATGTTAAAAGCTT
The DNA here is from genome assembly GCA_014706105.1 of Phytophthora quercina. NCBI lineage: Eukaryota > Oomycota > Peronosporomycetes > Peronosporales > Peronosporaceae > Phytophthora > Phytophthora quercina. Next base: position 467,422 of record JACBOW010000012.1, on the reverse strand, counting down.
TCGTGAGAATCGACACTCATGTGTGGTAAAACTTGTGTTGTTGTCGTGGCAGAACACACCCTTGAAAAGTAATGACAAACAACCAAAGAAACGTAGTGGATTGTCCAGGAGAATGAGGCTACTACCACTTGCAGAGACATCTGCCCAAGGAGCCTATGAAATGTTTTCAAGTAACAATGCCGGCAACGGAATGAATGGAAGTAAAAGTGGCCTCATGACTCAAAAGCTCAAGAAGATCACACACAAGCGAGAACTCATGGAGGCTGTACGCAAGGCCAGCACACCTGTAATGCTGTCTGGTCGAGAAAGTGGGTTATCTAGCTCGAACCGACATTTACACGAGGGGAATGGAAGTAACGCAGCCCCAGAAACTGATTCAAGTCGGCGAGATATCGAGACTTTAGAAGATGGCGTGCATCTGAATGCTCGAAAATTCAACGAACTCAAGCTCATGGTAGATCGAAGACAGCGTGAGCTTCATGGACTGCTGGTATGTGGCTTGGCATGATGATACGCACATGAAAATGGACTAAATCTCTCTTGTTGTTCTTTCAGGACGAGCTACGCGTGTTGCAGCTCGAAAATGAAGCTCTCAGTCGGATGCAAAACCAGGATACACCTGTGTCCAAGAAAAATATTCGGATTAAGCAGCATATTGATCAGTGCACAGCCAGTATGGAAGAGCAAATGCATCTACGACGGCAACTCGAGCACATGATCAGACGTTTACAAACCACTCAGTTGCGTGTTGATGCACAACTCACTGGTATGGCTTCAGCAGTCAATGGTAGCGAACGCGAGGTGGAAGAAGTGAAGGTGCTTTGCAGACAACTCGAAGTTGGCAAAAGCCGAGCCGTACAATTCTTGCAGGAAGTTCAACTGCAGTTGCAAGTGGAAAGGAAGGCACGAGCACGGGAGTTGGGAGATCACGAGGTTCGTGCAAGAAACTCGCAAAAAATGGAGACTTGGAGGTTGCGAAGAGCTCATGAGCGTGCTGAGATGGTGGCTGAAATGCGTGGAGATTTATCAGCTGAGGAGGAGGCTCGGTTGGTAAAGTGCATTGAGAATCGTGAACGTGCCAATGAGGCGTTGCATGCTGCAAATTTGGTAACGTCACAGAAGAATGCTGATTTCGAGGCTGTACTAGCAGAGCTCAAGCTAGCAATGGGAGCCTCGAGTCTGCGTGAGGTGGTCGAGAAAATCGCTGCTCAAGCAGCTACCAGCGTATCGCTGGACAAGGAGAAAACACAAGCTGAGGAACGTCTTGTAGCTGTACGACAGGAAAAGGAACAAGTTCTGCAGGAACTCAACGAACTCAAAGCGTCCGGCATCGGAGGCATCGAACTCAACCGCGAAGTGTACAACACACTGGAGAGTGAAATTCAACAGGCTAAAGCCGCTCTCAAAGTCAACAAATCTGCCTACGAGCGACTCGATGGAGTAATGTCAGCAGTTCGGCAGGGATCGTTCGGGTTGGCACGGCGGCTCCAAGCTTTCGACGATGTACTAGAAACTAACATGGGGGATAACTCTTCTGGTGGCACGTCTGGTGCGACTGGCACTGGCGGTGGTGGTATGAACCCGACGAGTTCAATGTTGTCGTTGATGTCAGGCGGTGAACATGCAGGATATTTGGTCACAGCAGAGCTCAAACTCACTAAAATCTTGGAAATCGTGGGTCAGTCGAGTTCTTCAGTGAATAGTTTCGGAGGATATGATGGAGCTGGTACAGACGGCAATGGCGGGACTGGTGATGAAATCTCACAGGGGAACAATCTGGAGGACGGTGGTAACAACAATGCACATCTCGAATTACTGGAAGACGGTCACTTGATGTGGTCACCAACTGCAAATAATGATCCACATCTTCATGAAAACAATATTCGCGTACGACCAGCGACACGAGGTATGCCTTCTGCTGCGTTGATGGCAGCTCGAATCGGTATCACTATCGCTGATAGTGACGATGAACCCGATTCAGCACGTTCTCAAGTTTCTGCAACTGGATCCGACATTGACAACGAGCAGATGAACGTACTGGTACCATCACGTGATATCCTGAAAATGAGCAGCTCTCGTCACTTTGCCGAGGTCATGCGCAAGAAAGAGGTAAGAACGATAACTATTGTGTGTGTGTTATTCGACTTGATGCTCACAATATTTTGTTTGCAGTTGGCGGAGAAGCAAAAGGTGGCAGCGGAAAAAGGGATTTCGGACGAGGAGATGATGGCCAAACTACGAAAGCGAAGCCAACTCGAGACGGACGCTCGACTTGCTACGTCTCCAACGCGTCATGGTGCCGATCTCTTCTTCGCCAAAGCTGCTTCTGTTGCCAAGGAAACTACTGGAGGTGACGAGCCAAGCTCATCCAGTGGATCAGTTCTCAACCCTAGTCAATCTTTAGCTTACGTCACGCAGATGCACTTCAGCGATCTCTAGTCAACACCAACACCATCGGAAATGGAAACACAAAATTACTACTTCCTCTGTTCGGAAATGATGGGTGGAATACATTATGACAGGTCAGAGGTTTTTGATTGACTTGATTAAAGTATACTCATCAAAATAGCAGGGACATCTTTCGTTTTATCAGCAAGAGCACTTCAACGCAGGCTTCATCGCACCGTTTCGACCTTCCAAAGACAGATAGGCTACATCTAACAGCACAAATAACTAGTTTTCATGCTAAGCTACCAAGGCCATGATGGTATTGGTCACCAAACATGTAGAATTCCGAGATACTCCCCAAAATGCGCTCCCAGACCATCCTATTGCAAATATAGCAAAATTGACATCCAAACATCGTTTATGATGGATGCAATAGGTGATATTACAGTGTTTTAAGGTTACATACAGGCTAAAGACCTTTTCTGGGGTGAATGGCTTATCAATGGAGCGCTGTGAATAGCAATATGGCTCTAGTTTTGGGGTGGTGTAGTATTTTGGTTGTTAATCAGGATCTGCGCAACATTATTGGCTGAAAAGGGTGCCATTGGATAGAACAGATAAAACTCAATCTTCTGGTCCAATCAGAACGAATTTTCGTGGAGAACTTCCAAACTTACAATTATTTTTCGGGAATCCATCCATCATTTCCGAACAGAGGAAGTATTAGATCTGTATACCCTTGCGGACTTCGTCTTTGACCTCTTGTGGAATGTGGTGGCTCTAACTGACGTTGCCTGTGCCACCCACTTGGTCAGGACAACGATAGTCCTCAGGCAAGAGCGAGCGTTGCAGCTTGTTGAAGGCAAACTGACGCTTGCCCGTGTTCTTGAGCGCATTCTCGATACGCACACCGTGACTACGCATAACGGAGACCGTGGCTGGAACGCGATGTGCTGGCAGGTCGTGATGGCGCTGCAGGATACGCACCTGCTCTAACGTGACAGACATGGCTGTACGATCCTTGGCACTCTTACACACCGTGACACGTCCACCACCAAGCTCTCGGCACAAATCTGACGACCGCTTCAGGATCTCCGTGCGCTTTGTCTTCACCAAACTTTGTGCTGCTTCGTTGATAGATGTCTCTAAAGCACGCAACTCCTGCGTTACCTCATCCTGTGTGAGATGCAAGGGTGACGTAAGTGTCGAGTCTGTAGACATAGCCTTGTAGCGTTGCGATCCGGCACGACCACGACTTGACGACGACAAGCCACTCAAACCATTGTTAGGCATGGCGACTACAAGCCGACGGTACTTCTCGCAGAATGCCTTCAGCGGCTTCAGACTGCGGAAGTTGATGATGTCTTGCAGCTCCGTCTTCGCGCGTTCCGTGTTGTTGGCAATCGTCTGCATTTCATTGATACCCTGCGAGAACAGCACGGGAGTCACGTGGATCTCACCACTAGCAGCCAAACGTTCGGGCAGTTCAACCTCACTCGTAGCGACCTGAACCGTCACGATGTACTTTATGTGAGACCGCTTCGCTCCTGTCTTGTTCGAGACCGTAACCTTCACCACACCAGCCTCATCAGCAACATCCTTGCGTCTTGACATGCGGAATGAGAAACGGTTCATAGGCTTGTCACGAACATCTTGGATCACAAACGCCACACAACTCAGGTGCTCCACTGAACCAGCCATATCTTCCAGCATACCAATTTCCTTGCCGTGCGTAGACAACAGAGATTCAACCTGGAAAAGGAAGCCCAAGCTTGAAAACTGTCGCAACATGTCTTCGCCGCGGATGACATCAGGGTTTTGAATGGCAACCTCCACTTTTCGCACAAAACTACAAGTGAGAGCCGCTAGTGCCTGTGCAAACGCGCAATCCATGCGCAGCTGCAGATCCCATTTTAGGTCATCATATTCACGCACTTCCTCGGGCCACTTAGACAGCTCAAGGTCTGCATCCGCAATTTTGGCCTCCATTTTTTTGCGTCGATTCTGGTACGAGAGGATGCCACCCTTATTGAACTTGTATACGTGTGCTGCAGGCGCGCCAACAGTTGTAAAGTCGTATGCAGAGACCTCCTTTGAGGACCGCCTCCGCTCGTCGTTGATAAACGCGTTCGTTGGTCCAATAAGTAGGTCTTGGATGTGCATGTTAATCGGCACAAAACGCAAATCGGATGACTTCTTCTCCACACTAGCCTTGAAATAGTTCTTGTGCTTGTCACGGTTCACCAGGTACTGGATGTTTCTGCGCAACATAGCCACATATTCTTTGCGTCGTCGTACACGATCCTCGAGCCACTCTCTCGCAAGCGACGAGTCCGTGTCGTCCTGAATCTGCCCAATCAGTGTGCCGTAGAAACCCATATTCTGTTTACCCTTCTTCTGGTTGAGGAAGTTGTGCAGGTCCTCGCGCGCGCGGTCGGCCTGTTCCTGACGCTCTGCGGCAATCAACTCCATCAGCTGGCGAGGGATCGCGTTAGAATAAACACTTTCCTGCAGATCCTCAACCACGAGACCACCGCCACCATCTTCCGTGTCGTACTGGAAAAAGCGGATAATGTTGCCGATGTTCTTGTGAGATGAACCCTCTTCGCGGTTCGAAATGTCGCCAGGCATCATAACTGTCTGCACGCTCAGCTCGGCGTTTTTGGCGTTGCCCATCAAGATGCTGTTGATTTCACTCTGTAATGACGGGAACTCCTCAAGGATAGCACACGTATGGTCATCCGACGGGTGGATGTTCAACGAGTGGCCGCTCGCTGCTGCGTCCAGGACAGCCTGGGACGAAGTAACAAACTCCAGCACAGGGTGGAACATTGTCATCTGGAACGACAGCTGCGGGTTGGAAGATGTGTCTTGACTGCGTGTGCTCGAGCTTGAACGGTCCAAATAATGCGAAGACGTTTCTCGCTTTCCAAGAGTACTTGCATGTACCATAAAGCGCAGTAATGTGTTCGAAGCAGGGCCAATCACAGGCACCTCCAGAACGGCGACGAATGGGAAAATAGCGTGAGTTGAGCCCGTTGTCAGCACGGACTCCGTTTCACCCGCCACACCGACTGGTTCCGTAGTACCTACACACTTCCAGGCAGCTGCGTTCGAGATGCTGTGTAGCGAGTTGGACGTAATCGTCTCCTTCGACGAGTAGAAGTCGAGCGACACAAAGCATGCACGGTCAAAAGTTGCCGGCAACTTTAGCCGCACGATAATACGCAAGCGACTGCCAGGCTCATCATTGTTCAGCATTGAATCGCCCATGCTTAAGCGGTCGCGCAACAGCTTCGAGTATGGCATGTGACTTGACGATCCAGATGATCGTGGGGTGTAGTTAAACACATCCTCCTTGGAAGACTGGTCAACCGAAGGCGCTTCGTCCTGTCGAAAGTTTTCTGTGCTCGGGTTCCACTGCAAAAACAGAAGCAGGAGCGGCGGGAGGCTGTGTGGCAACCACACAATAAAAATGTACCATACCACGTCCGAAAGCTGGTTATCCTCGCCCTTGTGAGAGACATACTGCGCGATGTAGATGACCTGAGCCGAAACGTAGAGAACACACGTCGTGGCGATGATGGCGTAGAAGATCGTGAGTGACTTACGGATCCGTGCGTCCGACGGATCTTCGTTCAGCATCAGCGTTCGTCCACGACTCATGACCATGCAACCGAGTACCATCAGCATAAGAGTGTAGACGATGAAACCCGTGCCGAATGCCAGGTAGAATGCCTCCATATCGCAATCTTCAATGGCAGACCGAACGATTTTGCCCTCTGCTGCAATCGATAGTGCACACTCCTCTTCGGACGAACAAGACGTAGATTTTACGTCGTACACGCACTCCAGCTTCTCTTCCGCCATAACGGACACCACGATAATGAACGCCAGCACGCACGCATTGATCAGAACGTATGCCAACACGACAGGCGACGTGAAACTAAGCTTCTTGAAGCACTTGAACGACAAAACTGTCGCCCAGTGGAAACACAGCGACAGAATCATTGCGGTGTTGAAAAAATACTGGGCCGTATACCAATGAACGTACGCCTTCGAAGGCTGAATGACCCACACCAGATATCCACCTGTTGCCGCAGCAAAAGAAAACAGTGCTGTAATTGCCACCAAATCTGTCCACAGCGTGTTCACCGTCAATGGCAAGCCGTGCCAACGAATGATCACAAGCGAAAACAGGAAGCACGCGCCATATACTACCACAGTCGCAATATCCAGTGGAGCTGCTTTGAGTGATCGACTCGCATCATCCAGTGTGTAAAACTTGATAGGGGAGTTGTCCACAGCAGACGCCAGTCCTTGGTATGCCGAAAGATACACCTTGTCAATAGCGACCGAGTTGTTGGCCGGGTTGTGGAACGTCGCGAACGTGATATTGACCATATCGCCATTCTGGATGCTGCCTGTAAACGAATCCGGAATCGTGAAGGAGATATTGGACACGCCCACAAACAAATCGAGGGCGACTGAATCTGAATTTTCAGAGTCCGGCAGCACCATCGACGCCGTAGTCACATTTCCAATCAATTTTCCAAATTCTTCTTCGTTGTCACTGGCTACACGGAGTAAGAAGAACGCTCCTGCACTCAACACAGCGCCACTCGCGACACTAAGCGTCACGGGCGTAGAGCTCATAATAATGGCATTCTCAGCTGTCATCGCCGTTTTCGAGAACGATCCAATAAGCTCGTAGGAATTCGACGTCAAGTCCATCCGGAAAGCCTGTTGAGTGCTGCTCGAAGACGACAAACAACCTGTTCCCTCGAATTTCATGGACAGCGTCGTGTCCTCCGTGAACGTTCCCGGTCCCAGTCTCGTCGTCACGTGGTCCACTAGGAACTCGTAACTATTGTGCACTGACATTAAAACTCCAAGAGCATCTGCATCCAGTGACATGATCGTGGCATTGCCGTCTCTCGTGCAGTCCACCGCCGTGTCTTCTGTGCCTGCCGAACAGTCCGAAGCGGTGCCTTCCAACACCCAAAGTGTAGGTGTATCAAGTGTAATTTCGCATGTAAAATTACAAGATGAACCAGCCACTGAGTCTGCTGTAAGGTCGAAAGTCTCGAGCATCTGTGGGAAGTTGTAAGTGGACGAAACCACGAGGGAGCAGTTGGAACATGTGCCATTAAGTGACGAAGCGACCGTCATGCTTGCCACATCGGAGAGGTCGCTTCCTTCGTCCACATTCTGCAAGTCTGAGGTGCGGCACTCTTTGACGCAATCCACGGGGTCCGTATACAGCGTCCCAGACGTGTCCGTCGTGTACAGACACTTGTTACTCTCACATTTGTATGCTAGAGTCGAGGGGAAGTCGCTCATGGCTGCGTCTGCCCCTGTAAGCATCGCTACAGCCAGTACCGTAAGTGTACGGACTCCTACGCCCGGAGGCATCTTGGCATTCCTGTCTTCCGCCAGCTTGGACCTGTGTGTGCCTCGTATCTGTCTGTATCTCCGTACGGTGGAGGCGCACGTCCTCCACTGTTGGTTGCGCTCTCCTTCCTTCGCTTCCTGCCAGGCGAAAAGACACGATGGTCAAGACCCAAGCTGCGAGTCAGCTCTATCAGATGGGCGGGTTGTTGCGCTGTAGACCAGAGTGCCGCCTGGTTGTTTCTCTCGCCTTTCCCCTCTCTCCCTCAATAAAGGGGAGCGAAGAGCCAGTGTAAATCACTTGAAATTTGTATGGTGTCTGCTACGATCAGGCGCTGTTTCAGATGCCGAAAATTGGGATTTCACGGTACAGCGGTACAGCGGAAAATGTCACTGCCTCAGGTGAAGCTTTCAGATATGGCGCCGGTGTTACATGTGGGGTCATGGGCTTTAAAACCGCGATTCGGTTTGCCGTCATTCTACACTTGTATAGCCAGCCATCACGTGAGACTTGCTTGCATCGGTCGACCACTGCCAGGAAAAAAGATACCCTCGTGTCATCTCGGAAATACATGTACGTTTGGTGTTGCCGCACCAACTACAGTACGTAGTTACAGGCAACACCGAGCTAGGCAAGAACAACAAAACCGAGCGTATAGTGCAGTATTGTGCTGCATCTGGCCGACGTAGTGTGGCGCGCTCGAGCCATAATTATCTCCAGTGAAAGCCCGTCTCAAAGAGTTTCCCTTCAGAGTACAACTTGCACCCACGAAATCGTTACAGGTCCTTTGCGACTCACAGGCAAAATCTGCTGACGGTACTGTAGTGGGCTCAGTATAAAAAGTAAGCTTAGCAAGTGAAATGCGTACTGAAACCCAATTTTACATGTTAACGTTAGGAATCCTAACACCATTTATCGCGAAAGGGTTATATCGCTTACCAGGTACTTAAGTAGGAATCCTGGGAAAGCTTTGGGCAAAGAGTTAACTCTTTCACTCTTTAAAATGCTACTGTGAGAGTTACAGAAAAACAGAACTGAGAGACTGCAATATTGTGGACGGGTTCACCTCGTTACATGTGGTTGTGGACTGCAACTACGGATCTGCAACTTGCATCGCGTTCAACGCTTTGAAAGGACATCGTTCGGTGGTCGTTGGTTTAAAATACTCGTCTTGCACCATCGAATAACTAGAATGCAGCGGTCCGGTGAGGCTGTTTGCTTTCACTCCGAGAAAAGCGTGCGATGCAAGCTGGCATCAGCGCTCCGGAGGTAGATCAATTAGAAGTTCTCCATCGTTAAGTCGACGCCGTCAACGCCTTTCAGTGCTCGGCGTGAATTGGACAGGCATTCGCAGTGCGAATTTCGCACGGCGAATGATGCTGACTGAGCGAGGATTTTCCACGCGTAGGGATAGTTCGTTTACGGCTATCAGCATATGTGTCTATTGTTTGTGGCGCAAGGTGCGATCCTGGGATGGATCCGTCGTTTAGTGGGCTCTCCCCCCCCACATCGTTATAAGTTGACCTATATTGTTTTAGGTTACAAACTGTAGAACCTAAAATCAGATCTTACCATTGCTAGATTAGTAATAGTACTTGATGATGCCCGTCACCAGAGCGCGCAGCACATCCGTCGCCGTCGCCTGCAGTGGCGTGAACCAGCTGCGCCACAAGTACTCGTCCAGGTACATGGGCAGCAACCCTTCTTCATTCCTCGCATCGCCTGCATCATTACGACATTAGCACGTCACAGCAACAATAACAGCTAGCTACCTATATCACCTTTATATACTGCTTGATGCGGATCTCCCAGGCGCCCTCCACGCGATTCGTGTGGGCACCAGTGACGGGATCCACGTAAGTCTCGGCTCTCCCTGGATATAGCCCCACATCTAGTTTTACCTATAAAATTTTATGAACCAAAATATTCAGATACGAAAATGTACCCATCCAACTCCCACCCATACTGCCCCACAACAGCGCAACTTCGATGCAAATCCAGATACAATTTGTATTAGGGAATACATACAGAATCAGTTATCGCCCCACAAGCGGGAAATCAAAAAGAGGGCGCGAGCCCACGCACCATTTGCCGCTTGCAAACTTCCAGCGCCGAGCCCCAGTCTCCCCATGGTGCGCACGAGTGCCAGTAACCAGAGCAGCGGAGATGGTCGGCGTTAATGAGCAGGCGGCCATGCAGTGGTATACCTACTGCCGAGACATCTGCTCCAAGATGTTGTCCATCCCCATGGAGATTGGCGGCGAGGGCCGCGTCGTCGAAATCGACGAAACGTCCCTGAAAACAAAATCAAAGTACAACCGCGGGCGCCGCTTCCTCGACTACTGGCTTTTCGGCGGGGTGGACCGGACCACCAACCGGTGGTTTGGTATCGTCACATACGAAGATCGTACGAAGCCGACGCTATCGGCGTTGATAAAAAAAATCAAACCTGGGTATGTGTATCCATGTATGACTTGTATACATTATCTCGTACTAATGTCTCTGTTTGATTGTAGCACGGCCATCATTAGCGACCAGTTCGCGTCGTATGTCTGTCAACGGGGAGCACACGCTCGCCAACAACGGCCTCCTGAAGGACATGAACTACAACCACACACAAGTGCACAGCACGCACAAGTGCACAGAGTGGTTTGTAGTTCATGTCCTTCAGGAAGGCCGTTGTTGGCGTGTGCTCCCGTTGACAACCGATCGAAGATTTGATATGAGACAATACAACCAATACACATACCCAGGTTTGTTTTATCAACGCCGGCTTCGTACGATCTTCGTATGACGATACCAAACCACCGGTCGCCGATCGCCTTGTTTTGAAGGACGTTTCGTCGATTTCGACGACGCGCCGCCAGGATGGACAACATCTTGAGCAGATGTCTCGGCAGTATACCACTGCATGCTCATTAACGCCGACCATCTCCGCTGCTGGTTACTGGCACTCGTGCGCACCGGAGAGGGGCTGGCGGCAAATGGTGCGTGGGCTCGCGCCCTCTTCCCGCTTGTGGGGCGATAACTGATTCTGTATGTATTCCCTAATACAAATTGTATCTGGATTTGCATCGAAGTTGCGGGGGCAGTATGGGTAGTTTCGTATCTGAATATTTTGGTTCATAAAATTTTATAGGTAAAACTAGATGTGGGGCTATATCCAGGGAGAGTGTTCGTATTTTGCCAGCACACGGAGAGCGGGAGAAAATGTATCAGGTATTAAAAACCAAGGCAAAGAAACAATCTGCAGGTACATGTACAATGCTCGGGCGAATGACAAAGCGGAGGTTATCGCTCGGCCTTGATGTAGCGTCGAAGTAGTAATACATGTATTTTAATAGTCCGGAATAGATACATGGATACATTTGTTTAGCTGTGTGCACTACATATAGCGGTTGTGCACACAGCTAAACAAATGTATCCATGTATCTATCCCGGACTATTTTTGGTCCGGAGTGTTGATCAGTTTGCGTCATCATATTATCCGGATCCGGATGAATGACCTGTTTTCGAGCGACAGCTCAGATAATCGTTGACGACCAACATCACTATCGAATTGTCAGAGCAATGGTGGGTATCGCTTATCTCTGCGCTGTCTAAGCTTGCATCTAACTGAGTCTTCTTTGTCTCTCCTTTGCCAGGCGTCTGTGTTCCTCGGTGATCTCAACGACTACATCCAGCCGTCCCAGGCCTGCGTGAACCCGCTGTTCACGTCGGACAAGCCGGACGATGGCACCGGTGCCGCGCAGCCCAACGGCTTCGCCAAGATCACACTGCTGACGGAGCTGTCGGCCGCGGACTTCGCAGTGCCGCAGCCTGTCAAGCCCAATATCATCCGTACTACGACGCAGGAGAAGGCCACCATCTCGCTGGACGACTGTCTCGCCTGCAGCGGTTGCGTCACGTCGGCCGAGACTGTGTTGATCTCACAGCAGAGTTTCAAGGAGATGCTGGATGTGCTGGCCGCCAAGAAGTACAAGCGCGTGGTGGTGACACTCTCGCCGCAGTCGCGTGCGTCGCTGGCTGCGCACTTCGACATGCCTGTGATCGCCGTGCACCGCAAGCTCGTGACGCTGTTCCGCAACCTCGGTGTGCACGTCGTGATCGACTCAACCTGCAGCGGAGACTTCGCACTGCTTGAGTCGCGTGCAGAATTCTTACACAGGTACCGCAAACAACAGAAGACTATTTGGGCGCGACCGCCGTCCTCGGTGGCCGTCTCGTCCGCCAGCACAGAGTACCTGGAGCCCAGCACCATTGCCAATCCGCTACAGAACCCGTTGCGAGCAATGCCGATGCTGGCTTCGTCCTGCCCTGGATGGATTTGCTACGCTGAGAAGTCCCAGCCGAATGCCATCCCGTTCATTGATACGACGAAATCCCCACAGCAAATTGCAGGTTCGATCATCAAACGCTTCGTGAGCGGTGAGCACGGCGTTAAGCCGAGCGAAGTCTACCATGTAGCGGTGATGCCGTGCTTTGACAAGAAACTAGAGGCGTCGCGTAAGGATTTCCAGGACCCAGAAGACGCAACCAAGGATGTGGACTGCGTGCTGGCCACTACGGAGATCATCGAGCTGATTGAGTCGTTGAATATTGACTTTACGTCACTTGAGCTTGCGAACCTTACGCCAAAGGAGGTTATGCTAAGCGGTGTGTCCGAGGACAGCTCGAGTGTGTTGGGTAGCAGTCTGAATGCCAGCTCTGGAGGTCACCTCGAACACATTTTCCGATATGCTGCCAAGGAGCTTTTCAACGTGGAAGTAAACGGTCCACTTGAGTATGTTGCTGGTCGCAACCCCGACTTCCGTGAGGTATCGCTGGTGGTCGAAGGCAAAGAGGTGCTGAAGTTTGCTATCGCTTATGGCTTCCGCAACATTCAGACGATTATGACGAAGATCAGGCGGAACAGGTGCCCGTATCACTACGTCGAGATCATGGCATGTCCAAGTGGGTGTCTGAACGGCGGTGGACAGATCAGGCCGAAGTCGACGTTGTTGGCATCGGACCTACTTGATAACGTCACGAATCGCTTCCAGGAGCTGCAAGTGCGCGACCCTGTTGCCAACCCCGCTGTGAAGTACGTGTACGAAAAGTATTTGGGCGGTATCCCGTTCTCCGATGCAGCGCGTGGGGTGCTGCACACGCAGTTTCACGCTGTGCCGAAGATGGAGCAGGCGAACCCGTTAGGCATCAAGTGGTGATCCACGTTAAGGTAGAAGAACAACCAGTGTAAGCTTAGACTGAATCGAGCCTGGGCACTTATGTACCCCTACAAACAATTTTCTTGTATTCGACAGTCCGTCTGATGCCTGCCGATATCTGCCTTCGTTGATCTCTTTACACATACAGTTCTTCAGGATAAGACACGTTTACAAGTCCTTCCTGGAAGCCTGTGCTGTGATTGCCACGGTCTCCTCGGCCTGATGGCCCACGTGCACGGGGCAAAGCACGTTGGACTCGTCAGCGTGGTGCTGGCCGTCCTTCACTCCCCACAAACTCTCATGGATGCAGAAATCCCGAAGGCTGTGACGAACAGCCCGCACCTTGTTGACGAGCCACGCAGACATGGAGCTCTCATCAAAGTGTGTCGAGGAATGCTGTGACTGGAAATTCTCTACCTCGCCCAAAAAAGCCTCACGCCACACGTTAACTTCCTTCTTGGCTTCAATCTCCTCGTCATCCATCCACTGCTGACTGTGCAGCACCATGCAGCCCATAATTACTGGCAGATACCACAGCGATGCCAGGAAAACCTTCTGCGCCGAAGCGTTGGTCGGGTTGGCGTAGAACTTGTGCGCCAGGTAGATGGTGTACGCGTTCACGACCGTACCTTCAACTGCGAACATGTAGCTTGTGGCATCCGTAAGCGCAGCCACAATCGGGATCGCGCCCATATAGTACGAGTAACGCAGTGCCAACGCTGCACTACGCGATCCCGTGGGGTCATTGCATGCCACCATCTTATAGCCGCCGCGACCGTAGTCCTTGCGCGATCGCCAGCTCAACGCGAAGAAGTGCGGCATTTGCCAGCAGTACATCAAGTACGCGTGCAGTGCAGCTTCTGGTGCCAACACAGTGCCCGTAGCAGCAGCCCAGCCCATAACTGGCGGGATGGCGCCCACAACAGAACCCACCCACGTGTTGAGCTCGCTCTTCATCTTCATCGGCGTGTAGACCAGCGCGTAGAGGCCGATATTGAGCACGCCCAGCGAGGTCACCAATGGGCTGCATCCAGCAGCGAGGATAGCTGTACTAGCCGTGGCTGTTGCAGCTCCATAGGCCAACGCATGCGGCCGTGAGATGCGTCCCGACGGCAACGGGCGGCGGTGCGTGCGCTGCATCTTGGCGTCCAGCTCCACCTCCCAGCATTGGTTAAACGTATTGGCTGACGCTGCAGCCAGCGACGTGCCCACAGTGGCGGCTGCAAAGGTGCTCCAAGAGATGGGTCCGCCGGCCATGAGGAAGCCCGCGCCTGTGGTCATAACCACCAGCGCGCTGAGACGCGCCTTGCTTAGTTGGCTGTAGATCGTGAGGCGCTTCTTGAGCGTCAAGGCCTGGGCCAGCGGGGCCACGTCGGCGACGTCAATGGCCGCAGTGGCCGCTGTCTTGGAGCTCGTGGCCGCGGCCACTTCAGCTGTCGGGCGAGTCGACAGCACGCGGATCACGTGGGGCGGCACCCGGATGGCCGAACGCCGGCCGGACGCGGCGAGCAACGCGGCACGCGAACGCGGAGCGGAAGCAAGCGTGAGCATGGCGAGAGAGGGAGGAACAGTGACCCACCGCCACCGCCGAGACCTCTTCGATTCTGAGTGAGTTGCTGCGCTTGCACCTGCAGCTCCGATGACCCTCTCGGTGCGTGTCTTTGGGGTGCTGGTGGTGCGGGCCCTGATTGTAGGGCTACCGTCAGTTGTGTGCGACCACACCAAGGTACCAAATGGCTGGTACGGTATCTGATGTTGAAGCCAAAAGGACGCAATGTGTGACTTGCTAAAGCCTTCACTCTTTGAGTCACCGAACAGTAGAAGGCCCTCTCATAATGAGTGGCAAACACCACATCATGTCAGTTTAAAGTTTTCAGTTTAAAAGTGGCGCCGTTACGGGAGATAATTTATTATGGGCATCGTAGAGAGCTGAGTGCGTCGTCACCGCCGGTATGCAAACAAAGCTGCTGCCGTGAAGAGCTTCCCAATGTCCGATAATGTGCAAGTCGCGGTGCGGGTTCGCCCGTTCAACGAGCGAGAAAAGTCCATGGAGAGCACGTCGTGCATCCGTACGTCGGCGCAGGCTGCATGCTTTATGGAGCCTTCAGCGACTAACTGTTCTGTGTAGGAATGGTGAAGGAGACACAGCAGACGATCATTACTGACCCGGAAACAAACGTGGAGAAGACATTCACGTTCGATTACAGGTAATCCGCACAGCAGATTCACCTCGAATTGGTGGAAGTATTCACTGCGCTTGTTCCTTCTTTTTTCAACAGCTACAACAGTTTTGTTCCTCCGTCCGAGCTTGACCACGCCTCTCAACAGACTGTGTGGGAAGATATTGGTATCAAGGTGTGTACGAACACGAGAGCTTGTCGTGAAGTCTTTTTCATCCGATTGACTTTGTATTGCGGGTAGGTGCTTGAACACGCGTGGAATGGCTTCAACGTCAGTTTGTTTGCGTACGGTCAAACAGGTACAGCACTTCTGCGCTCATATTATATCTACGATTCAATAGTGATAGTACTAACTGCTTGAATTGCTACAGGAGCTGGAAAATCCTTCTCAATGGTAGGGTACGGTAGCGACAAGGGGATTATTCCCAAGGCTTCCGCGGTCATTTTTGAGCGAATCGAAGCAAACACTTCGGATATCACGTTTAAAGTCGAAGCCAGCATGATGGAGATTTACAATGAGCGCGTGAAAGGTAAGGAACTGCGAGTGGAAACAGAATATGGAGAATGAACGTCGGTTTAGCTGACTATAACGCGGTTAGATTTGTTTAATCCATCGTCGGATAATCTGAAGGTCCGAGACCACCCAAGTCAAGGCCCATATGCCGAGGGCCTCACTCGAAGTGCCGTATCTTCGTACTCGGAAATCGACAGGGTGCGCTAATATTTTGCACGAATATTTTTTACGATGTGATTCAGGCTAATGACCAGCTTCTTGTTGTGTCGTTTCGATAGTTGATGAATGCTGGCATTCTTGCACGAACAACTGCATCGACAAACATGAACGCCACAAGCTCACGGGCACACACAATCTTCCAAATTATTGTAACGCAGTCAGAGCTCAATCCAAGTACCGGTAAAGTTATGGACAAAGTAAGTCGAATCAATCTCATTGATCTGGCAGGAAGTGAACGTGCTGCTAGCACAGGAGCCACCGGGTCTCGATTGAAAGAAGGCGCTGCTATCAATCAGGTACGTAAGCATCTGTACATTTTTTCTGTCACCAATAAGCTCACAACATGCTGAAGTCATTGTCAGCACTAGGAAACTGCATTTCTGCGCTAGCAGATCTGGCAAATGGCAAGAAAGTGCTAGTCCCGTATCGAAATTCAAAGCTGGTAAGCAGCCACTGTTAGCATGCGAAAAAATATCTAAAACTTAACGTGATTTTGGCATTGTGATCATACAGACGCATCTACTAAAGGACTCACTCGGTGGAAACTCAAAAACGATCATGATCGCTGCATTAAGTCCTGCAAGCGTCAATTATTCAGTGAGATAGATATCCGACAGCGTTACGAACGATTGAGTGAAATGTCTGACAGTATTTTATTGCAGGAAACACTTGGTACTCTACGCTACGCCGATAGAGCCAAACAGATCAAAAACAAGGCCATCGTGAATGAAGATCCCAATCAAATCCTTATTCGGCAGCTGAAAGAGGAACTCGAGATGCTACGGAAATCCATGATGGAAAACATGGACGCTCGACCGCCATCAAGAGGAATGGTTGGTGGCAGTAGTAGTGTAGATGGTGAGTTTGGTGCTTCAGGAACTCCACGTGTAAATACTGCCAGAGAAGGGGAATTGGCTACTATTCGCGAACAGCTCGAAGAGAACCAGCGTTTGCTTCAAGAAAGCGAGGTGCGTAAAGTTTACCTATTTGTATCTGGTTGAACCACCACGATAACATTGTTCTTTCAACAGAAATCTTGGAACGAGCGACTTAAGGAGACCGAAGAGCTGGCTAGAAAACGTGAAGAGCAGCTCAAGGTCCTTGGACTTGTCAGCAATGCGACAGAGCTGAAAGAAAAGACCATGACGAATCCTCACCTGCTCAACCTGAACGAGGATCAACAAATGTCTGAAAAGCTGGTATACTTTGTTAACGATGGTACTAACAAAGTTGGTCGCATTGATGCAGACGAAGAGCAAAACATTGTCGTTGGTGGTCTCGGTATCATGAAGGAACACTGTATTATCACACGACGGGAGCAGACGACAATCCGTGAAGATGATACCGAGGAGGAAAATGCTAGGCTACCGCAAGACCACTCCGTATTATTCATTACCGTTTGTCGTGGAGCGAAGGTGTTCGTGAATGCTGAACCACTAAAAGAGGGAGAAGAGATAAAGCTACATCACTGTGATCGATTGATCTTGGGCAACTCGAATGTGTTCCGGGTTGTCATTCCTTCAGCACGGCCTGAAAATGCTACTACCGAAGAATTAACGCACGAATCGCGGTTTGATTGGCAATGTGCGATGAAGGAACTCAACAGTAAGCAAATCAAAGCAACCTTGGAGGCTGAAGCGATCGCCGAGAAGGAGAAGCGCGAAATGGACACACGTATGAAAAACATGGAAGAAATGATGCAAGCAGAGCAGAAACTGGCTGAAGAGAAGCTTGGAAAGCAAAGAGAGGAGTGGGAGCAGCATGTTCGAGTTTTGAACGAGCAGATGAAAATGAAGGAACACGAAATCAAGACCCAAATGCAAACGGAAGGAGACAATGACAAGAAGAACCTCGCCGAGCAGTTAGCACAGCAAGAATCCAAGTTGGCCGAAGAGTTAGTCAAAGCGGAAATTTTGTTCGAGAAGAAGCAGCAAGAGTTGGTTGAAAGACAAAAGGAACTCGAGGTATCACTGCAAAAGCAAATCAGAGAAGCCAAGGTGCTCGGATCTCAAAAAGAGAGAGAACGAATCGAGAGAGCGAAGTTCGATGATCTGTTGATGCAATCCATTCCTCTCGTGAATGAAGCAAACTCAATTGCTGACGAGCTCCAGAAGCAAGCTTTATTCACACTGCGACTTATCACTAGTGGACCTACGCTTGCATCTCTCGCAGGGACAGTTGAAACTCTCGAAGACGACGAACTTTTTATTAGTCACGGAATTGGAGCAGAACTCAAAGTGGAGGTGAATTTTCAAGAATCCGGCACATTTCGGAGCGTGATGTGGGATGTCGAACAATTTCATGCCAACGTCTACGTGATGCGTGAAATGTACCAGACATTCATTGAGCACAATCGTCTGCCGACGTATGTGGATACTTGGAAAAGCACTTATGGTGAAGATTGCGATCCATTCTATGATCCTCCTCAGCCTCAACTAATCGGCAAAAGCTTTGTGTATCTTAGAAATCTCGTGTTTGGCTGCAAAATTAACGAGACGACCTCAATTTTCGATCACTTGGGTGGAACGTGTGGCAGTTTGAAGTGCGAGATTACACCAACCATTCTCTCACATGAATGGCAGGCATGTCAACATCGGTTAGTGGAGACTTGTCCTGAAGATGTAGAAACGCTCGTTCTCCCCACGCTTACCAGTTTCATTGGATCAAACTTACGACTCAACATTTTCGTCGAGTCACTCCGCGGAATACCAGGAAAGTTGTGTAAAAGTGCATACGTGAGTTTCAAGTGGACTGCAAATAATCAGGAGCAGGATGAACCTGTAGAGTACAAGTCTGAACCAACATCTTCACCATCCGTCGATCCTCAACTAAACTTTCAGGTTGTCGTCGAGCAACCAATTCAGCACGAGGTAATAGAATTTCTACAACATTCACCTCTGGAATTCAGCGTCTACGGAATTGTACCGAGTAGCAATCTGAACAAAGTGGCGTCTCATGCAGTTGATCTCAAAAGTACGTCATCAACAGCAGAATTATTTGACGGTGATGGTTCTGTTCAGTTCTACAATGCTGATGCAAACGGTCGGAATACACTACTGAGCAAAAAGAAATCGATGCGGCGTCGGAAGGGGAAAGCGGTGGAAGATGATAACTTGGAGACCACGTTGCAACAGTATCAAGAGCAACTCGCTGTCCAGGAAAAAACTTTGGCAGAAAACACAACCGAACTCGAGAACAAAACGCAGGAAGTCATCACACTCCAGCAGTATCTCGAGTTTGAGCGAACGCAGAATACTGATCTGCGTTGTGCCTTGGAAAGCCTAGAGCGAACCAACAAATTGCTGATGGCGAAGCTCGAACAGCAAATTCTGAACGAGACGAATGCTGTCCCTGCAACACCAGAACTCAAGCAGTTAAAGATCAACGCACCTACATACAGTAGAGACGAAGCTCCTGTCTCCATTGTCAAATCCAGTGGAAGTCATAAGGAGCGTCCTAAGACTGCAACCAGAAGAAGATCACGTCTTGAAATGGAAAAGATGGTTAAGGAGGTGGTATTCGAAAGCGTTGAAGACACAACAGTCGAAGCAAATCTTGCTGACTCGAAATCGACCAAACCGATTGAGAATCAGGAATCGCTGTCCAATGCACTATCCTCCAAAGAATATCGTACGCAGGCCATCAACTACGACATGTTAGGCAGTCAGCGCAGTATACGAGCTGATGGGTCAATGGCGCCTGCTACAATGAGCAGAATAACGACTTATCCAGCCATGGCCGGAGCTTCTGGAGGCAGTGAAAACTTATCAGCAGCACCTGAAGGTCTTACGGTGCCAAAGCGAATACAGAAACCCAGAAAGAGTGAATGCACAGTCATGTAATGCAGAATATATTTACAAGTCACGGCAATACCCTCTTCCAATGGAGTAGTAAGAGATGACTACACTGTATGTGCTTAGTTGATAAATAGTATGGTACTCCAAACGACCTCAATTCGGCGAGGACGATCGGAAGTATTTCATGCGAGTTGATATCCGCGTAGGGATGAATTTCCGCAGTGAGTTCCAGCTCTTGGACTTCTTAATCTGCGTGACCGATCTCCGGATGGAACTTTCTCGTCCCAACCGGAAGTCGTGGAGTGTGCCGCGGTAGACACTTCCACGTGACAAATCTTCGACCTTGACGTCGAAGTTGGAAAAATGCGAGTGAGTGAGTTCCGAAGCTTGTTCCAGTGCATCACCCCACAATCGACAGGTTTTGTAGTCTTGACGTTCGTACAAATGAAGTTCCATCTCTTCACCGTACGGGTCCTCAACATGCAACACGCCGTCCACACCGCGCCAGGAACTGGCCACTGCGATTTGCACCAAAGGTTGAGGTCGAACCTGTTTGGATGGCCGTTGGTCATTGCGGTACAGCAACAGGAACTCATTACGCAGTACTGCATACACTTTCGTGTATCGTTCAGCTTCGAGTGCTGCACTGCTGTCTTCACGACGGGCCCAGTACATCCAACCCTGAATCCGGATATCCTGTGGCAATGGCGACGAAATCTGAGACGATGAAGCAGTGGAGACCGACAAGAACGAGTCCCGCGACTGACTCAGCGAGTCTGGTTTCGATGAAGCACAGCAAAAAGTTTCACCGCGAGGATGTAGCTCCTCCCTTGGCGTCATAGGCAGATCCATGAAAGTTGCACGTGACCGACGAAGTCCTAAACTTTCCCTGGATCCAGCCACGAAAAATTGCTGCGAAAACATCGAGTACTTGGTAGGCGGGCACTCCATCGGGAACTGCCTACTCCTCAAAAGTGAGGAACCAAGTTGCGCCTTGCTTTGATTTTCACCAAATGGTCTCACTTCTCTCTCCCCACCACGTACGTTAACACCCATGGTGGCAATCTGGACTTCGAGAAAGGCCAGACGCGTGCTATGCCAGCCACAGGCTTTCACCATGTGTAACGAAGGACGGCTTATTTCGGTCTCATTGGCGCTCGGAGTGCTACGTTGGTCGAGATACGGCGATGGCAACTCAGCAGATGTCGAGACCTCCATTGCATTGCATTGATTCGTTTTGAACCACGAACATTTACAGCGGATACATGGACAGCGAGAGCGAAGACAGTAATGCTGATACACTGGTATCGCTAAGTTGGCACAGGGTGCGGAGCCTTTGAAGTTCATTACGTTCGCTATCATAGTGTGTGGCAGCGTCCTCAATCTGTTGCTTGCTTATTTTTCACGTGGACGGGGACACCCCTTCGGACGGAAAATGTGCATGTGCAAGCTGGATCTGACAAGGGACAACTCAAGGAATACAGTAGACCATTACAGCCTCAACTGTGAGGCACAATATCCTGCTGTTCTGGACAGATGTAGCTGCGCACTGCCACACAGCCAAGCGCGAGTGTTAAACGGCAGCTGTATCTAAAAAGGTACTCATCCATTCGCATTCGACCTCGTTCGACTCGCGACAAGTCGTTCATCTGTTACCGATCTATCTTCCGCCGCTGCCGCCCGAGAGGCTCATGCGGCTGATCTGACCCAGGTACTCCGAGTACGAGTACGAACCGCCGGGGAAGCTCGCCCGGTCTTCTACTAGCTTCCAGAAGAAGCGGCCCTCGGCCGGGTCGCCCTCCCGCATAATCACCACGTTCTGGTGTGGCAATCTCTCGGCGCGGATCGCCGATAGAATGGAGTCCACGCGGTTGCTTGTGTCGTTGTGCGGGGCCAGAAGTTTCAACTGAGCACAATACCACCAACAAAAGTCACAAGAGTAAGTAATCTATCATCCGCCAGTCAAAAGAGTTCTTATGACTGAGCAGACAGCCAACTGTCCCTTACCTGGCTGCAGTCCACGCCCTCCATGGAAGGAACTCCAAAGAGACTCTCCAACAGCTCAGCTGGGGCCGAGCGGCCCACCCACAGGTACAGACTCAACGTGTCGTCCAGCAGGAACACTCCGTCGCACTGGAGCCGCTCGATTGAAAGGTTGATCACGGGCGGAAGCACGATGGACTTAGCGCTGGCAGCACCGTCAGCATCTTCGTCTTCTGCAGCCGGCAGACCCGCTTCCGGAGGCATGTTGTGGAGAGCGAACATCCGCGGGTAAATGAACACCCGCGACAGCTCGACAGGCATATTATTCAGCTACAGAGAGCACACGAGTCCAGAGTTAGTGTTTTTATTTTTCTAGACGTGCATCTTGGTAAGCTTGAAGCAAATACAGTCACGCGTACCTCGTACTGCAGGAAAGTACGCTCGTCCACGTTCAGGTCGGTGCCACCACGCAGGGTCGAGTTTTTCAAAAGCGACATCTGTTCACAAAAAGCACCAATGTAGGTCAGACTTACTGCAACTAAGAGCAACACTCGATGGCAACATGAACGTACGATGTACAAAGGAAGAAGCTGCAGTGACTCCGGAAGGTGCAACTGGTATCCAGACGCTTGATTCGCACCGTAAGCGCCCGAATTGCGGTAGGCGCGAACGATATCCGCGCACTGTGTCTGCAATCGGGAGCGACCACTGTCCAAACCCGTCTTAAGCGCAACCTCCAGTGCATTCTTAGCCATGATGTTACACATCGCGTCTTGGTCGACCTGGCGGAAGAGATCCGCAAACACTACAACAACAAAGTAGTGGCGTAAGCACCGTTAGTTCCTGGATATCACAGCATGACCAGATAGCACTGCGTGACGACGTACGCTTGGTAACAGGAATGCACACAGTGTGGACACGGATACGTCGCTCGCCGCCTGAGTTCGTGTATAGCAGACCAGCCTGCACGGAAATCGTCGAGGACGTCAAAAGAGCGTCGCTGTGCGTAATTTCCACCGCAAAGGTAGAATCTGCGTTGCACGTCGGTAGTGCCAGCAGGTCCGGTCCACGTAAGAAAAAGTTGCCGTAGAAGTTCGCAAGACGCATCCCCTTCGTACAGCGCACACGCATCACGGCCTCCCACGCAGTTTCGCGAACGAGGCTGTGTGCCAATTCCTTGCTGAATTTCTCACCGTCCCGCTCAGCGTTGAAAGCCGCGTAATAGTATACTTGACCTGCCGAATACTTCGACAGAGAGCCTGCATCACATCAATTGTGCTTTAGCTGAATGCATACTGGACAACTTAATCAAGACGCAAGGCGTGCGTACCCATGGAAGCGATATCAGTGTACATCGAAGAAAACAAGAACATGTCTACGCTGACTTGCTGGCGGCAGAAATCAATAGCATTGGTACGGTAGAACCTGCAATAGGGTAAATCGAAATATGTCAGCTGAGCGCAAGACAATAGCAGCCAGCGCAGAATAAAGTAGATTACGTACGTGTCCACGGCCTGGAGCAGAGTATGCTCCTTGTCCGTTCCGTATAAGCGAGGGTTGTCGCGGTTTCGGAGTGCTCCATTTCCGGTCGACGGTAGTGAATTCTGGAAAACGAGCATTTTGCCACCGATCGACGACTACAAAAACACACAAAACATTTTTGGGATATGTCGATACATCAGCTTGCAACTTGCCGATTCAATAAACATAGAATCCAGTACGTACCATGAGCTTGAAAGCAACACGGATAGCAGGTCCAAGCGCAGTTTCAGCAGACCGCGCATTCTGATGAATAGCCGGCAACGTTTCAAGCAGCATTTCGATGATCTCACGCGAGTCGCTCAGGTTCACAAGCAATTCATCCGGAATGGGAATAAAGAGCTCATCCAGATCAGCAACCACCATCATCTGCGGGGCCTTCAGAGTCGACTGTAATCACAATTGTCAACCACAATAATTGTTAGAAAATTTCTGACACTCCGAACACAAACAGCGAAAACCATTGCTGCAACACGAACCTTCAGGTTGTAGAAGTGGATCGAACTGTCGTATGTGAGGAAACCGACACGCGTACGAGGGGCGCCAGGAAGGTTGTCAAGCTGTTCTCTAATAGTATCAACGGCGATCTGAACAGAGCCCGACGCCACAGCAGTAGCCGAAACATCAATCACAAACACGAAGCAGGGTGGCTGAGGAGGGCGCATCATGTACTCCGAAGGCGCAACAATCTCCACACTGCCGGAGTTGAGCTCGGGGCGTTCCTCGCGGTCCTGACGCTGCTGGTTGGCTCCCAAGTGGCAGAAGTACGAGCTGGCAACGTCGTTGGACACACCGCAGAGGTTGCATCGCCAGCGACGGCCATTATCCACCCACTGCACGAACGGGTTCATGTACGTGCGGCAGTGGCGGCAACGCACGACACCGGTGGGACCGAAGTTCACCACATCCAGGTCCTCTCCTACATCAGTGGGCGCCAACGGGCGGATAATAAGACCATACGTAAGCTTCGACTTGTTCGCGTGGTCGAGTGAGTGCGGCAGCGTGTTCACCGTCAGTCTCATGAACCTCGGGTCGCACTGTGCCGCTATCATCTCCTCAGTCAACGGCGACGGTTGCTGCGCCTGCTGGCCTTGGAAACCAGGCTGACCTCCATATCCATCTGTAAAATAATAGTAAAATCAATAAAAAAAATACTACCAGAATCTCTTCACTTCAACTTCATCATCAAAGATAACCCACCGTTCACCATGTCAGGCTGCTGGAAGTTGCCGCTCGGGAGGTTATTATTGTACGCCTTGGGCTGTTGCTGCTGGTTCATCGTTGGCAGCTGCGGAGTCTGCTGGTTCATAGCAGGTGGGGCCATACTTCCACCCATAGGCGGAGCTGTCATCGGCGCCGGGGGACCTCTTGGTGGCCCGGCCGCGCCTGGCCCGGGCGGTCCGTTGTTGAGTCCCATGTTGGCGAACTGCTGTGTGAGTCCGTTCTGAGCATTGGGGGGTCCCTGGTTCATGGCTCCAGCTCCTGGCGGCGGGGGTCCAGGCGTACGCATTCCTTGTCCCATGGGGGGCGCTGCGCTCGCAGGCGGCGGTCCGCGCATCATCTGCGGTTGTGCGTTGGGCATACCGCCTCGGGGCGGACCATATCCCGGGCCGCCGCTCATGGGCGCGGGTTGGTTGACGAACTGCTGCGGGGGCGGCGCCGTGGGTTGGCTGGCCGGGCCCGAAGAGAAGCTGCGGTTCGGCGGCGCGAAGCCGCGTGGGAGGGCGCTCATCGGCTGCTGCTGAGACGGAGCATTCAAGCTGCCGGTGGAAGGCGGGCCACTGCTGGCGCTGCGCGCGAAGGCGGGGCCGCCGCTGCCCGAGAGCGGCGCGTTTACCTGTGCCGGGTTGAAGGGACGGAAGGTGCCAGCGCCTGCGCGTGGCGGCTGCGACTGTTGCTGCTGCATATTCTGCTGCGGAGGAGCGCCGCCATACCGTTGGTACGGAGGATTGTTCATGGCCAGGAGGCAACTAGAGCGGCGGTCAGTCCTTGGCTCTTCCTTCACCTGCCCTCAGATATCGCACGATGAAGCTCCACGCGGCGGGGGACGGGTTATTTATGCAAAAAAAAAAATAGTCGAAAAAAAAACAAGGGGAAATTGCTAATCAGTACCAACTTCGGATGGGCATTTGCTAATCAGTACCAACTAACTGATTTCGATCTATCCAACAAATTTATGCCTGTTCCCTGAGGAAGCTTCTTTAGTGCTAGTAACCACAGACAGCATGGCATGAAGTTCGCCGTTTGCAAACACCATTGCGGTCTATAGCTTGGCCGTACGTGGTACTAACGCCGCCTCAATCAGATCTCGTTCCTGTTTAGTTGTTTGTAAGCTCCCTAGAAGTCGCATATGTTGTCTATGGTAGTAAAGCAGCACAACGTGCACGCTCCTGCAACTTTGCATGCTCTCCAGCTAATATCGTGCTTTTGAATGCGTCGTTGCTGGACCTCTTCAGTAGCTTGCCGGGCTTGCGCTTGACCTGCTCGATATTTGTAATAAATGCTCTAGAACCGATAGATTATTAACAACCAATCAGATGACGCGCTGTTGGTACCAATTTGCAATTATTTTTGAAGTAGGTACCGATTAGCAAATGCCCATCCGAAGTTGGTACTGATTAGCAATTTCCCCAAAAAACAATTTTGGTAGTTGACAAATCAGTGTATAAATCTTAATCTGATTCTATATTTAATTCGGAGTCAGAATCAAGTATCTCGGTTTCACTATGGACCGATAGTTGCGCGTTATTCTGAGAACATCCGATTAGTGACATCTCGCAACAATAAAACTGTCATATTCACTTTAGTGACAGTTTGTTTATCTGCTCCTGCATCAATCTGCCAGACGATCGCCATGGCTCAAGAGACGACACCGATGCTGCTGGGAACAGCGACGGCAACCCGCCGTGACGACTCGCAACGCAGTCGCGGCTACTTGCTGCTTGCAGTCGCGGGGCTGCTGGTAACACCTGCGCTGCTACTTGCGACGGTCTTCGACTGGAAGGACACTGTATCAACAACGTCGACCACTAACCTCGTGGAGCATCAACTGTTGACGCTCAACGTGGACATCGCGCCGAAGAATCTGCTGGCCCAGTGTAATGAGAAGTTCTTTGCGCAGACGCTCGACCACTTCGACGTCGGAGCACCAACCTACCAGCAACGATACTTTGTCTGTGACAACCACTTCCGACCCGGAGGCGTCATGTTCTTCTACGTCGGCAATGAGGCCGACGTCGAGCTGTACCTGAACCACACGGGCCTCATGTGGGAGAACGCCGACGAATTCGGCGCCATGCTCGTGTTCGCAGAGCATCGGTACTTCGGTAAATCAGTTCCGTTCGGCAAAGAAGTGACGAAGCACATGAAGTACCTGTCGACGGGGCAAACGTTGGCAGACTATGCGGTGTTGATCACGTACTTGAAGAATGAGTTGAAACGTGATATCCCAGTGATTGGGTTTGGCGGTTCGTACGGAGGGATGCTGGGGTCTTGGTTCCGCATGAAGTACCCTCACATTATCGACGGTGTTGTAGCGGGATCGGCCCCGATCCTTTCGTTTCTTGGGGACGAAGTTCCGTTGGATAAGGGCTCGTTTGAGCGTATTGTGACGTTTGATGCCTCTGAAGAAGCGGGTTCTGCTGCGAATTGTGCGTCGAACGTTCGTCGGACGTGGCCGGCGATGAAAAGGCTTGGGAATACCGAGCAGAGACGAAAGCAGTTGAAGAAGGCGTTATCACTCTGTGACTCTGTGAAGGTACAGTCCGAGGAGGATGTGGACGCAATAATGGACTGGGCCAAGTCAGCGTTCGACTACATGGCGATGGGGAACTACCCGTACCCCTCGTCGTACATCATGAACGGTGTTAGTGTGCTGCCCGCGTATCCTGTTCGCGTGGCGTGTTCGTTCGTGGGTGACGATTTTGCTGCGGACGATGATGTGGGTCTGTTGTCTGCCTTCTCCAAGGCTCTGGGTGTATACTACAACAGCACCAAGGACCAAGAGTGCTACGAACTAAGCGCCTCATCCAACGAGTCCGCTCTAGACTCGGACTTCTGGGATTATATCTTCTGCTCCGAGATTTACCAGCCACAGAACGTTGGCGGCGTGAATGACATGTTCTGGCCCGTGCTGTGGAACTTCACTGTTGACAACGAAAATTGCAAGTCCGAGTGGGGGATTGAGATTCGTCCGCTATGGGCCACAATACAGTACGGCGGTCGTAAGGCACTCAGGGCGGCAAGTAACATCGTCTTCAGCAACGGGAACTACGACCCGTGGTCGGGTACTGGAGTGCTACAGAACTATTCGGACTCCGTCGTCGCTCTTTCGGTTGAAGGCGGTGCTCACCACCTCGATCTCATGTTCAGTAACAAGCTCGACACGCCGTCGGTTCTAGCCGTACGCAAAGCCGAGAAGCAGCACATGCACAAGTGGGCCCGTGAGTTTTACGAGCGCAAAGGTTCCGTTGCCAACGAATTAAGTGGAGAAAAGTATGCATCAGAAAGCAGTTCGGACTGAGTAGAGGCTCAGTCGACTTGTCAATAAGTAGCGACAACCGCTTGCCATTGATAAGGCTGTAACCTTGACTTGGACGAATACTGGTAAATTGCAGTTGGCAGACTCACTTCAACATGACATTGTCATGATGACACACGTGCACACTCATCAGCCAACGTGGAGCTGAGAATGCAGACGCTGTGTGTTTTTTATTGCGCAAAAGTTCTTCAAAAGAGAAGGACCGAAAATGTCAGGCGAAGAGAAGACTCCCATCCTGGCGAACGTGGGTGAAGGAGGGTCTACTGCGGAGCACAGCGACCCCTCTGGTCGCTATGGTTTTGCCATGGTGCTCACCGTTGTGATGGTACCTTTCGTGCTGCTTCTTAGTTTCCAAGACCCGAACACGTCTGGAAGCAACGAGATCCAAGAAAAAATCCTTACTCCTAATGGAGCTCTATGCTGAAGCAGAATCAATACACTTGCTGGCCCAGTGCAACGAGAAGTTCTTTACGCAGACGCTCGACCACTTCGACGTCGGAGCACCAACCTACCAGCAACGATACTTTGTCTGTGACAACCACTTCCGACCCGGAGGCGTCATGTTCTTCTACGTCGGCAATGAGGCCGACGTCGAGCTGTACCTGAACCACACGGGCCTCATGTGGGAGAACGCCGACGAATTCGGCGCCATGCTCGTGTTCGCAGAGCATCGGTACTTCGGTAAATCAGTTCCGTTCGGCAAAGAAGTGACGAAGCACATGAAGTACCTGTCGACGGGGCAAACGTTGGCAGACTATGCGGTGTTGATCACGTACTTGAAGAATGCGTTGAAGCGCGATATCCCAGTGATTGGGTTTGGCGGTTCGTACGGAGGGATGCTGGGGTCTTGGTTCCGCATGAAGTACCCTCACATTATCGACGGCGTTGTGGCTGCATCTGCTCCCATTTTGTCGTATTTCGGCGACGAAGTTCCTCATGATCTTGGGGGTTATTCACAAGTGACAACATTTGATGCATCTCCGGCTGCTGGATCGGCCCAAAACTGCGTCCCCAATGTCCGTCGAACGGGCCAGCAATGAAGTCGCTTGGTAAGACCATCGACGGTCGTAAAGAACTGAAACGAGCGCTATCTCTTTGTGAAGACACGCCGCTGGACACTGAAGACGACATCGATGCGTTGATGGGGTGGGCGAGGGACTCGTTCGACTCCATGGCCATGGGCAACTAACTACCCGTACCCGTCGTCCTACATCATGAACGGAGTCGGTGAGCTCCCTGCCTACCCGATGCGTGTAGCTTGCTCACATCTGCAAGACACCATTGACGACACGGAAGAGGGCGAATTGGAACTGTTGAACGCATTCTCAAAGGCAATCGGAGTGTACTACAACAGCATGACGGACAAGAAATGCTACCAGCTGAACGCACCGTCAGCCGAAGACGCGATAGACAGCAATTTCTGGGACTACATCTACTGCGCTGAGTTGTACGGCCCAACGACCACCGATGGGGTCAAGGACATGTTCTGGAGCGCACCATGGAACTTCACAGCGGACAATGCAAGCTGTCACGCCGAGTGGGGCATTGATGCTCGCATTGCGTGTCCGACGATTCATTACGGTGGACGTCGCTTTCTTGAGGTGGCAAGCAACATCGTGTTCAGCAACGGGAACTACGACCCGTGCTCGGCTACCGGCGTGTTGCAGAACTAGTCGGACTCGGTGGTTGCCGTGTGTATCGAAGGCGGCGCTCACCACCTCGATCTCATGTTCAGCAACCTGCTCGATCCGGAGCCGCTCAAAGCCGCCCGTGCCACCGAGAAACAACACATGCACAAGTGGACGAACGAGTTCTACGCCCACAAGGCGTTGGAAACCGATAAGCCGTAGGAAAGCCGCTGCAGATCGTGTGCCGTCTCAATCGGGAATGCCTCGAGTCGATCATGAAGTGGAAAATCGACCGGTTTCATTGCCAGGACTACGGGATCCGCTGGCATCGCAGGCATCACCATGATCTCTGAAGCTTTGCCTGATGACGCCCATGGATTTCGGCGCTTCGATGAGAGTTGTGCCGTCATCCTGTAGGAAACCCCACCCTCATCCATCCTGCTTTAACTCTTTCAGTACCTTAACAACTTGTGTTCGTTCCGCGGCGGTCATGCTAGGAAATGAGTGCATATCGGTGTCGGTACCTCCACCAGTTCGCTGAACTGAGGGTTGGACTGGCAGACCTTGTAGCTGAAATGGAGCGTAAGACCTGGTTACCTGCCCTTACCACCGGACGACAACGAGAGCATTACACGTGCGCAATATACTTTGTTGATTGATAAATAGGTTGCGAGCTATCGAGCTCGCTACATGCGCCTCATGGGCGCTATTGTCATGTCCGGGGCTAATTGCAGGCCCGGAACGTTAAAATCTACCGCTTGGAAGTATCCAAGCGGTCCACGAACTTCTCGAGTCGTCGCCGACACGCAGCACGCAGTCGCTTAGTGGACAGAATTTGCTTCCACGGGGACTTCTTCTGCTCCTTGTTGTAGATCACCAGCGTGCCTGTGTACACCTGTTCCACCTCCTTGATCTCTCGGTGCGGCATCTCAGCCTCAGCCGGTTCGGCCGCCACGGAGCGCTCATAGGACTGAGTGAGCTGCGCGGCGACATAGAGCGCGTCTATCCAGTCCCGCGTGCGTTCACGCTCGTAAGCGAAGAGCTCCATGCCCTCGCCGGAGGGGCCGCGGGCGATGACGCCACCAATGTCCGTGGTGCGCACGCCCGCGACCGCGATCTGAACGACGGCCACCACGTCGTCTGCGCCCTTGGAGAGCCACAAGAGCTCGTTGCGCAGACGCGCGTACATCTTGAGCCAGCAGTCGTCGCTGCGCTTCCAGTAGACCCATCCATCCAAGCAGCATTCCTCGTCCTCCAGCTCCTCATCCATGTCGTCGTAGTCCTCCATAAGCCCGCCGTACGAGCTAGAGGCTGTGGATAATGACGTAAGCGAGTCCGAGGATCCTGACGTCGCTACAGACGACGACAGCATGCTAAAGTTGCCAAACGTCAAGCGTAAGCTGCTCGTAGACTTGCCGCACGCAGAGCTGAGGCTCGCGCGCTGCTGCTGCTTCTGCCGGCGCGACGGCATCGCCGTCAACGACAGTCGCCGCATAACTGGCAGTTCCTGTGATCTTCCGAGGCGAATTGCAAAGTGATCCGCCCCGGGCCTAGAGCGCGGAGCGAGACATGCGACGGCTTGCTGAGCGAAGACGGGGAGGAAATCTACCGTCGTCGTTGTTTTGCCTACCGATGATTAGAGGGAAACTCTCCGACCGTTGCGTCGCCGACGGCTCCGTACACAGTCACGATTAAATGAAGGGCAACGGCACTAGCCACCAAATCGAAGGCATCCAGTGTGGTGGCAAACCCACATCAGCATCGTCGTGGTGGAAAGCTGCGGAAATTTGCTGGCGAGCACGATAACTTCATGACCACCACCATAGGCCGTAAACCGAGGCAAATCCCGAGGTCTGCAAGGCCGACCGAGCACGGACAGGCAACGGCAAATAATTCATGGCGGTCGGGAACGGCAAGAGACGTCGAGCTGCTTCGATCGCAGGCCACTTGACCCAAAGTGTGAACGCACGAAACGTTTGCATTGTTGTTTGGTATTAGTTAAATAGGGTGGCTACGCTCATAATAATGGAAGTGTGTTGTAGCCCCCGAAACGACGGACTTCTTGACCGTGCGTCATTCTTGGCAACGGGGGTGCCATTGCCGCCCATCGACGGCGTCCATCAGTGGCGCCGAAGCATGCGAAATGCCGCATCAACACGATGCTGGGCCAGCTTTGGCAATTTGCCAATGGAAAAAGCCTTTGCTGGCACTGCAGCTGCGGCAGACGGGATCAACTTGACTTAGTCAGGATCAGACAGGTGGGTTCCCGTTTTGGCGACGATCGTTCGACCCGACCGATCACCGCTAGTGTTGCACAAATTTCTGTTTCCATCGCGTCGCCATCCACTCGATGGCGGCCTTGTATCGCGCTTGCTTGCTGGCGCGACGATAGGTAACGAGGCTGCCGCGATAGGCGCTGTTGCGAGGGAGTCGCCGCGCCTCGAGCTCCGTGATGCGGAAGAACTGTGCGGTGAGCGCGGCGGCCTCTTTGAGCCGCTGGCGCCACGTGACGAAGCTGTCTTCGTCCAGCAGCCAGATCTCCATGTCCTCGCCGTTCGGGTCTACGAGCCGCAGCTGGCGCTGGCCAGACACCTCCACGCTCGACACCGCGATCTGCATGAACATGGTCCTGCTCGAGTGGTTGCCCTTGAAGAGCCACAGAAACTCGTTGTCCAGCACGCCGTACACCTTGGTCCAGCAGTGTGCATTGCTGGCGTCGCGCTGCCAGTACATCCAGTCCTCGAGCGTCTCGACGCCCGACGAGAGCGACGGTGACGCCAGCATCGTGGACCGCTGGGACGACACGCTCGAGAGGAATGTGCACGCGTCGCTGCCGATGAATGTGCTCGCGCGCTGTGCGCGCTGCTTTACAAGGCTGGCGAAGGAGGCGGAGGAGCTCATACTGCTTGCTACCTGCTCACTGATCACGAAAAGAAGGACGCTGCACCTACAGTCACCAACTGAGCGCCGCGAAGCTGAATCGCGAGTGTTGCGAGGACTCGATGGTGCTGAGCGCGTCGCAGGCAATCCCAGCCATACACATCTCGGGCGTCGGCATCTGGAGATTCCTGCCCCGAAAAGTTTTTGAAAACCTCTAACCCCACTCTGAATTGATGACCCTCGATGTCATATGTCTCTTGAGGGTAAAGTTTACCTGCCTACAACAAATATCCTGCGTGAATGAAAAGGTTCATCATTATGCCAGTTTAGAGTCTCGATAGTACAGACAAGTAAGTACGAGTTATTTAGACCTCTACAACCGAGTATATAACATCTGATATACGACTTGTCGATTTTCGAACAGAGAAAGAACAAGGCTGCTTGGATCGACTCGTCACGCGTAGTGGCCGCGCGCCATTGGTTCTCGTTCACTTCCCAGCCGTTGCCGGTCTCCGTTGATACGGGACGCCGCTTGCCTCGCCGCATCTAAGCAATGCTTGACTGTCAAGTTTATACGGGTAGCCGTCCTCCAATGGCATGGGCCCCAGCATCTGCTGCTTTTACGCAACTCGAAGACGCTGTATAGCAACCAGGGCTTCCTGGATACGGAGACGAAAATCCGACCTGCAGAAGCAACTGGGAAAACCAGCAGACCGTTTGCCAGGATGAAGCGACAACCCAGGTTGCTTTTAAGCTTGACAATCCACTCG
The DNA here is from genome assembly GCA_014706105.1 of Phytophthora quercina. Taxonomy (NCBI): domain Eukaryota; phylum Oomycota; class Peronosporomycetes; order Peronosporales; family Peronosporaceae; genus Phytophthora; species Phytophthora quercina. The sequence continues at coordinate 434,385 of JACBOW010000012.1, read as the reverse complement.
CTTTGCCGGTTGCAGCGGTTGTTGCCTATTCCCGCGCCTGGTACAGTACGATAAGAGTTGGATACATGGAGGCAGCAACTACATGTATTCCTCTCGTTGCAACAAGAGAAGAGTATAAGAGGTTAGAGCACCGAAGCCTGGCGGTTGAGGCCAGCTACTGTCGGTTCCAGCAATCAACGACCAGCCATGGCTAGTGCGTCACGCGGTGCTTTGGCGTCACAGAGCACCGAAACGTTTTGACTGTTAGCTGAGACCAACTCCGGCGTTAAACGAGGCAGCCTTATTCGCTACGTTCGCACCAGTGCACCACCGCCGCTGAAGCCACGGCGTTTCCTGTCGTACCTGCAATGGAGCAGTTGCTCTCTGCGGCGTTGCGGTGGCTGGTTCTCAATGAGAACTTCTCATACTTCATGACGTGGAGCAATTATAAAGCGATCATCCGATCTCGTCGCTGTTTTGGTTGGCTGCTGGCGTTCGCCAGCGGCACACGCGATGCGGATGCCGTTGATCCATGCCAACTCCTCCATTACACTGCATCGTTACGTCTCACTCCATCGCCAGCGGTGCTGAGCAGCAAGCGAGGAAGCGGCGCTAAACGCAGGGACTGCAGGTTACAGTACATGTACGTACTTACTACGTGTAATGGTTTGGTACAGTACAGTACTGTACCACCAATGTATTTTTCCAATTCAGAAAAATACATTGCAAATCCTGGATTCCAGCCATAAATCAGGATTAGGCCGATGGCCTCCCACCAAAATCCTTCGACCTCGCCTTCGCGGTGGCCGCTTCAATTCCATCCTGGCGCTATGACGGATCCATATCCTCAGCCGCAGACGGCCGAGTTGCGCCTGCGTGTGCCACTGGACTACGGCACGTCCTCAGCGATGGAGGTGGGCGGACGCTGGGACTACGTGATCGTGTTCCCCAATCCGCCCAAGCATGTCATCGAGGTGAGCGACGAGCGCGACACCATCATCAAGCGTCTACGCGGTGCTGGACTGCGGCTGCGGCTCTTCTACTCAGTAGGCAAGGAGCTCGTGTTCTGCAAGATACGCGCACCCGAGGAGCTCATGCGACGCGAAGCTGAGGTGCTCAAAATGCACTTGCAACTGGACCCGACGGAGCTGCGCCGCGCCTCATTTAACGGCATCCCGGAGTACGGCATCGCGCCCTTCCCGATCCGTGACGTGAAGCAGACGTATCGCTACTCACCGTTCGACTACATATTTGCGCCCTATTTCCAGGCGCGTGACCTGCAGCACTTCTACTGTAAGAGGGGCCTCAACGGCTCGCTTTTCTCCAGCACTGACCGTATCGGACTCATCGAGCACATTATCACTAACCATCAGACTGGAGCTGGTCAGGATATTGACAGACTGATTTACGAGGGGATTATAGTGGAAACCTACCCGTTGCATGAAGAAGAGGAGAAGATGGACCTTAAAGAGCACTGGATCGTGTGGAACATGTCCCCCATGAACCAGCCTTTCGATCGTATTTGCCAATACTTCGGCGTCAAGGTGGCACTCTACTTCTTGTATTTGGGGCATTATACCAAGTGGCTACTGTATCCGACGCTGGTGGGTATCGTCACGGGCATTGTGAGCTATTCAATTCCTCACGACGACTACAACACTGTGTTCGCCTACATTTCTCCGCTTTTCGGCGCCTTCATGACCATCTGGATGACAATTTACCTGGAAAATTGGAAACGACTTAACTCTCGCGAGACACTTCGTTGGGGCACGGCACACTTCTCAGAGACCGTGAACCTTCGACCGCAGTTCTATGGTGAACGTATTCCGTCACCCATCAACGGTAAGTCCACGCGATACTTCCCTCCACGTGAAAAACTCAAGCGAGTGGCTTACAGTTGGGTCGTCATCTCCTTCCTCATCCTGATTGTGTTCGTGATCGTGTCGTCGATTTTCATGCTAACGTACGACCTCACCAAGGGCAACGACTCAGACAAGCTCGTGCTGGACGACTACAAGTACGGGTCCATCGTGTCTTCGGTGGCAAACGTTGTCCAGATCACCATCATGACGAAGATCTACAACTACGTGTCGATCGTGCTTGTAGATCAGGAGAACCACCGCACGGACATGGAGTACGAGAACAGTCTCATCGTCAAGACTGTGATCTTCCAGTTCGTTAACAACTACGCCGGTCTCTTTTACGTGGCGTTCCTGAAGGAGGGCTTTGAAGGCTGCGACGTGAGCTGCATGCACGAGCTCGAGTACATGCTCGCCATTGTGTTCTGCTCTCGGCTTTTCGTGGGCAACATCACGGAGGTAGCAATCCCGCGGTTGTTTGTGTACATGAGCAAATACCGTTTGCTGGGTCACTTGGACGACTACAAGAAGTCTGACGCCGAACGCGAACTCTTCATGGCGCAGTACGACTGGCACGGCACGTTCGATGATTACACCGAGATGGCGCTCCAGTTCGGCTTCACGACCATGTTTGTGGTTGCCTTTCCGTTTGCACCTCTGCTCTCGTACGTGAACAACTACTTCGAGATCCGTCTTGATGCCTACCGCCTCATTTTCGAGTCGCGCCGCCCTCGTCCACGCAATGTGCGTAGTATGGGATACTGGTACCTCGTGCTCCAGGCATTCGCAGCCATCTCGGTGTGCACCAACGGAGCCGTTGTGATTTTCACGGGCGACTTCTTCGATCATCTAGAAACGTCGACCCGCGTGTGGATGTTCTCGATATTCATCGGTAGCATGTTTCTGTTCAAATATTTCCTCGAGGTGTGCATCGACGACGTGCCTGAAGACGTGGCCGTGCAGAAGTACCGTCAGGAGTTCCTCATCAGCAAGTGCCTGTATCACATGCCCGACGACGACGTCAACTGCCCGATCGGCGATGACTGCGACGATCCCGAGAACTTGCTCACCATTGACGACGAAGACTCTTTGTAAGTGAGGCCGATGTGCATATTAGCTCAAGGCCCAGATTCCAGCCGCGTAGTAGCCTCTATCAGAGCGTTCACTAAGGGAAAATGTTTACTGTTTACTGTATTCACCAAAATGCACTGTTCGCGAAGAATCAATACTTCATACTACAATATTTTCAATTTACAGTAGAAGGAAGCACCAGTGGATCAGATGCATGAACTTGCTCAGCAGCACTGTGGAATGTTCATTAGTTGTAAAGTGTTTTGGCGCCATAGGATATCTTCCAAAAACCGCACTGCTTATAATACTACGTAGTACCACTGTACAGGTAGTACGACCACCCACGTTCACCTACCTGTTGCTTGTCTGAAGTCGTCACACTTGTGTTTGCAGTGGCCAGCGATTCCACATATCGAACGATACAAGCGAAACATCTTGTGATATTTCTCAGGGTGGACTCCTGGCTTCAGTTAGATACTGCGGGGAATCTGGTGATTCATTTAAGAATAGGAGAAAACATGACAGGTAGTTCAATAAATTGCCTTTGTCGAAGCACGTCGTAAATAAATTAGCCACGTCACGTTTCGACTCGTGTTTCTACGTTGAACTGCCAACATGGCAAATTTTACACGTAAATTTAAGAGTAAAGACTCGTAACTTCACGAAATCCATACCTTGCCAGAGATACTGCCGTAAAGATATGGTCCATTTGCATTATGCGTTCACTCCAAACATCATCTATGCAATAAACTCCATCCATTTACAGCCGTAATGTCTTCATACCGCTGGAAGGTCGAGTCTTCCTTACTGGAGACGAAGCGTGCATGAAACTTTCGTCTCTGTGCAGACCTGAGGTTCAGTGTGCTGGTGGTCTGACGATTGTAAGCTTCCTCGCCAACGTCCCCTTCCATCTGTAGGAAAGTGAGAATGCATACATGTGACGACCTCTCTATTGAACGCGTGCCAGACGCGTTTCGGCCCCCGCCGGGGCCTCGTCAGTGGCTCGACCAATCGAGAAGTGAGCTCTCTCTCTACTCTGGCCTCTCCGCCTGCCCACCTGGGCAGGCGCCCCTACGTAACCTTTTACCTCCTAAAGATCTGTCCCTCTGGTGTCGTAACCTGGTACCCCTTCCATGGTGTACCCCCACGTGCCTGCAGCACTTCCAACACCATCTTGGTGCTTCAGTGCCGACGTCAACACCAGAACAGCGCGTTTACTGGCGCGACAATTTGCGGCCAAAGGTTGTTGTTTCTAAGTGCTCCCGGTTAAAAACGTCGCGTTCCTAAGTAGAAATACCGTGTTCAAGTTATAGTAGAAATAGCTACATTTGTCATCTGCGTGTTTAGTCCCCCCCTTTTCAGCCAATCGTGACCGCGCTAGAGACAGCTCCAGAAGCTCGGTTCCGTCTTCGACACAGCACGCACGCCGAGAGCGACGGCGCTTGGAATTCTCCCGCGCCTGGGGGCCGCTGGTGCTCGGTTGGCCCTCTGCGGGATCGAAATGAGGCGTCTAACGAGTGCAATCACGACTCCGTCCTGTGCGGGGGACGGTGATGCACCGTCCAATGGCAATTTCGGTAGAGAGGCCGCGGCAAGAGAGCAAGAACAGGACGTGGGGCGTTTATCGGACGACAAGGAAAAAAAGACCGCGGATGTCAATGGGGACGATGAATTCTTCGCGTCGGGACACTTTCCTATGGACGATGGCTCCTGGGACGGACTAGAGACTGCGTACAACTTCCACTTGCAGCTCGGGGCTCCCGGCGAGCACGCCATCGCGTGCCCAATTTGCCTTCGCGTGACCCAATTCCCTGTCCGCCAGGACTGCGGTCACGTGCTGTGTTGGTCATGCATGCAGCAGTCGCTATCATCGCTGGGTGACTGCCCACTTTGCCAAGCACAACAGATTTTTAAAGCTGGAAAAAGTGCTACACCGGAAATGGAGTTCCGCACAATGGGGTTCTCCTACGCCGCTGTTGGCCAAGATTTACACATTCCAGTACGTTTTTGCCACAGCAATTATTATTGATCAGATTTACTGATAGATATGTGGTATGCTATATGCGCAGATCTCGTCGTCGGGCATGTTGTCGGGGTCTTATCACGGTTCCATCGTTCAATTTGACCAAATGCACTACAGCAGTAGCAGCAACAACACTCTCACCGCAACCGTGTCTACGGGCAACGACACGAGTAGGGGACATCACGATCTCCTGCCGAATCCCAGTGATGTACCTCTGCAGCTGGACAATCTTAGCGACCTGGACGACGTGATCGACCTTGATGACCTGGTATCGTCCGACAGCGAACGTCCTTCGCCCCCAGTTGCCGCAAGAACGTCAATTAGCGGGAACTTTGTCCCGGGACCTGTGCGGCACCCGCGAATGTCACTAAGAAAGATGAGTAATAGCTCGTTTGGGCAGCCATCGTCGACTGGGGAGTCTATAGTCAAATCGACGCCCAGAGTTGCCCGACCTCTTGCCAGTCAAGTAGGAAAGAGGAAAGCCAGATCGCGTAAGATTAAACGGGAGGAGCTGGCAATTACTCATATGGAGTGGGTTACGGTGAGATCGGAGGGTGTTCCACCGGACGAGCGATATGACTACGGGCTGGCAATTTATGGGAGCCTCTTGATTATCGTAGGCGGCATCGTCGGCACGCTTCGACTGAATGATCTGCACATTTTAGATCTCGCAGCAGGACCGTCGCCTCACTGGGTTCGACCGCCTATCAGCGGTACACCACCTCCGCCTGGTAATCTTCTTCAGGTATTCGTTGTTGGAGACGATTTATATGCGATCGGGGGAACAATTGACGGCAAATTCCTTACGGAGCTCCACCGGGTGAACCTCAGTACGTATCTTCACGCAAGCCATGTCCAGTGACGCTGTACACGTTGATGCCTTACAACTAACGATTTCAACGCCTTACAACGTTTCCACTGTGTAGAGGCAGGAGAGTGGAGGTGGGAGAAAATCAAAATTGCCGGAACACCGCCGTCAATGCGGTACTGGTATTCGCTGATAGTGATGCGGGGCATGGCGATTCTGTACGGAGGTTATGGCCACCCCCAGCGGCTCAGCGATACGTTTGCGCTTCGATTTGGTCCGTGCTGTGTTGATATTCGTGAGGGTAGTAGTTAGTTTTGCTATTCTAACTCGTTGTTGTTGGTACTTGCAAGTAGATACGGAGATTCCGACGTGGGTGGAGCTTCAACCCCGCGGAGACATCCCTGGGCCGTCATCGACGCACTCAGTGTGCGTTATCGAAGACCGCATGTACATTTTTGGTGGATACGACGGCAAATACCGTCGCGGTCAACTTTTTGCTTTTGAAATTGGTAAGGCTCCACTTGCACGCATTGCGTGATGCAAATCTGAAGCTAACACTCGTATGATTGCACAGAGGGTGTGTCAAATGAACACATCGACTGCGTGTGGCGCAAGGTCGATACCCAAGGACACGGACCTCCATCACGCTACACGCACTCGAGCGCCAGCATCGGCTCTCAGCTAATCGTGTACGGAGGCAACACCGGCTGCTTGAAAGGCGACGCGTACGTGTTGGACCTCGGCACTGGTACGTCATCTACAGAGGACACCCGACGCTTTTTGATGTTAATTTGTTTGTACTTGCTTTCCGACGCAGACGACACCCCAACCTGGAAGCTGGCTAAGTGCGACTCTCCATTAATCCCTCGCGCCTGGCACAGAGCAGTCGTCTACAGTGATGCGATGTACGTATTTGGGGGGCGTACAGCCGAGGGCAATGACAACAACGTCATGCGCATAGCATTTCACACTACGGTACCGTAGATGAATAAATTTGTTCACATTATTTTTGCGTTGATAAATCGTCTTCAACATGTACCAAGAAATCCTTAAGCCAATCAGAAGACAGGACGAGGGTTTTGGTACGTCATGCGCCACTTTTCCCTTCTGGTCGTGATGCAACTCCAAGCTCTCCTTTGTCGGCCGCGGTGGCTCGTGGTCTCGCTAGCGTTGCTGTGCTGCATGTCCGCCGCTGTTACATCGCAGAGCTCAAGCGCCAGTGGCAGTGGACCCGCTTTCGTCGAGCTCTCGTCCGTCAGCGATTGGTCCGGCAGTCAATGGCATGCAGCACCAGACACAGAGGAGATTCTCTTCCCCACGGACTCGGAGACGGGCAGTGATAACGCAGTGGTGGACTTTGATGTTGCATCACGTGAAGAAAGCACCGAGGTGCTGGAAATTGCGGCCTATCCCGTCGCGACGGCGCCTCTGCTGGTGCTGAAGAAGGAGACAAATAGCGCGTATTTCAGTGAACCTACTGAGAAAGAGGCGTCCAGTAATACTACAGGTTCTAATGGTGTGTCGAGTTTAAGTGAAATGGAAATTCTGCAGTCGACACAGCCGACGGAGGAGCTGCATGGCGTTCCGTCGAACCCAACCTTTGTTAACGCCGTGGCGTTTGACGGTCGTGCAGCGGTGACGTGGAAAGCTCCGGATGATGACGGCTTAGACGCTATTACGGCGTACGAAGTGGGGTGGTCTGATGAAGAGGATAATGTGCTAGTGGGCACTCAACGAGTCACAGCAGTGTCTGTGAATTTTGTGGGTCAGGCTGGTACGAATGCAACTTATGCTGCCGAGTCGGTACCGACATCCACTGTTGTTGAGCCGCTGGTGAATGGACGATCGTACACGTTCAAGGTGCGAGCTCACAACGTGAATGGGGTTTCAGTGTGGTCGGCCAAGTCTTTGGCGGTGAGTCCGCTTCACCCTCCTGATCTGTGTGAAAGACTCGCGTGTTCCGGACACGGCACATGTTTCCCGAATTACCACAACGACAAAGCGGCTAATATTCGGCAAAAACCGGTTCTGACAGCACTTCACGCAAAAGACAGCAACACGGCTATTGACGAATACTCGTTGGATGCAGTGTGTATTTGTCGACCAGGCTATAGCCCTCCAGATTGCAGCGCTAAAAGCAGCGAAGAGGCGGCCCAATATGTGTGGAAGGTGACTGAGTGGAGTGAGTGTGATAGTGGTTGTGGCGGTGGACGGCGGTCTCGTGAGGCAGTTTGCTTTGACTTTGCTACTAATCAGCAGGCGCTTTCGGAGGACTTCTGCACAGACCCAAAGCCATCAGTAACAGATATCTGCAACGGGATTGAGTGTGGCTCGAAGCGCGTGGTCGTGCGTTACGAAGTAGAGATGAGCTACGACGAAGTGCTCTTCTCACCCTCGGCAATGGAAGCTTTTGAGCTTGCTTTCACTACGGAGGTAGCATCTGCACTACAGATTCCAAGCTCCCGACTGGAAATTACTGCGCTTGAGCGCGGTAGCATTGTTGTATTTTTCCAATTATTGCCCGCGTCTCGTGTCGGAGAGAAGTCGCTTAATGACATTGTTGAGAACCTCCAAGACCAGCTGAGCAACGAAACGAGCATCTTACGCTCGACGGGTACCTTTGCACGACGTATTGAGCTTAACGGTGCAAAATTGAGCTTCTCTATCGCTGACCAAACCGTGGCAGGAGGTGCCGAGGACATCTCTATCGCTGGGCTAATCGGAACGATGTTCGTGTTAGCCTTTTTCGTATCAATGTTTGCTTGGTTCCTGCGCCGCCGTCACTACCGCCTTCTGAAAGACTTCAATGATCGGAAAGAAAACGGGTTGAATAACATGGACATGGAAGCAACGAGTGGTGGCATGAAGCGCATGAACGTTACGAGTGCGACATAGCAATTAGTCAATAACTGGAATGTGTCATTTTGTTAGATTGAATGAAGTGGTTAGTTACTTGCCGGATTGTCTCCCGAAATGCGCGCCTGAGTAGGATGAAAACGGCTTGATGTTTAGCAGTGACACGGATGAACTCGTTGAGTGATTTTGGCGCTCCGCTTTTGAGTGTTACTTGCGCGAGCGCTCGACCAGTCCGACGTCCTCGACAAAATCGAACTTGCCCGACAGAAGCCTGTTTCGGTACTTTTCAAGGTACTCGAGCAGCGTGGGTGCAAGCGGCTGGCCACCCTTTCCGTCTTCATTAAACTCGAAAACGGCGTTCCTCGAGCTGGTATCCGTAACAAGAGCCCCACCATCCACGTTTGCCGCGAACGGGATCAACGAAGAGTCCCATCCCTTTACAGACCCAAGTGTCTCCGCGTTATTGATGATAGCCTACAAGTGTTGCACCATATAAACACAGCGTTAGTGATCTGGCGTTGCATACAGTTAACAATCACACGTACGTCCGCCGAAAGCGACTACACATTCATCGACACACCAATACATTGTCAACACCTAACCAAAGTTAAAACAGCAAGGAATATTGACCTCCTACCTTGTAGTCGTCAAACCAGATACCGCCGCTCTGCGTCGTCAGCAAACTGCGCAACTCCTACACAATACCAACATTTTAATTGGAAGCTTGGGCATTCAAACGATCTTCCTGATCAGCTTTCTGAAGACGACAAACCTCCGGGATCTCCGTGCCCAGCGTCTTCTCCAACGCCTCAATGTCTACCTCATAATGCAATTCAGTTGTCAAATTGTACCAAACAATTTTTCTTATTAACCCGACAGGTCTTACCGGCATTTTTCTCCACCGCAGATTCGAGACCAGCTTTGCGCTGGAACCAGCTCACGATGTCTGTCCAGCAGCCTCAAGCATCAGCCTCGCTGTTAACCCAAATCTCCTCACTTCAATGATATCATACCGCGGATACACTGGTCCCTCTCGTCAACATCCATGGCGCCTTTGCGCGGGTTGCCTTCCGCCACTACGTGTACGCCCGACATGCTCTTCGATTAGTGCCTGCAATGCGATCTTGACGTCGCGAAAGGTTGCAGTCGCTGATTGGCTAAAATAACATTTGGTGTTCACCACACCACGGACGATATCCGCACTCCCGTTATCCAATGCGGATGGAAGTCGAGCGCGAGGTAGGCGCCGCGGCGTCGGCTGCAGAGGCTTCTGTAGCCCCCGAGGCGGTCCAGAAGGTGGCGAAGCGTCTTCACGAACTGGAGGTGGAGCGACAGCGCTGGATTTCCAGGCGTGAGGAGGCTCTGGCGCGTCAGGAGAAGCTGCTGAAGCTTCTGCAGCTTCAAGGACCCAAAACTTCGGAAAGTGAGCCCCATAAGGCGAACGACGAGACAGAATCAGCTACACAAGAGCATGATAAGACGTCGAAGGCTGATGTAGCTGCTCTGACTCGGAAGAAGGAACTGAAGGAGCTGCAGGCGCAAGCCGAGGCGGCTCAAAAGGTTTAATACCCGTTTAAACACCTTAAAGTTGCTATTATGGAGGCTAATTAAGATGCTATTACAGAAACAACAAGCGGCGGCGACTGTGCTGGCCAGGAACTTGAAGACTCTGCAGGCCAAACGCAAGAGAGAGGAGAATCAAATGGACGAACTGCCTAGGAAGAAGATTGATGTGGGCGACAAAGACCCAGTGCAGGCGACAGTTGCTGCCCCTGAGATGCATCTTTGTGAGGGACTTGGATGGATTTGGGTGTTGATTCTAACGAAAACTGACGGCTTTTAATTGGTTTAATTCGTTGCAGTTGCTACAGCGCCGGAACTGGATGTGGGGACGCCAGAACTTGCACAGGCCACATGCTTCCGCATTGCGACGCGCCATTTCACGCAGACGGGAACGGTAATTGATAAATGGTGCTAATTTTGTGCTTGTTTTGACGATGGCTAATTGTTCTGTTGTGTTGAAGATGATATCGAGAGAGAAGCTGGAGCAAGTGTTCCAGACCTATACTGGCAAAGAACTTGATGACTGGGCTTCAGTGGAACGCACTTTGGCGAAACTAATTGCTGACGACACTGTGCAAACTGTTTCGTCGTCGAATTCAGCTCGAATGCAGCCTGTGTGCTGGCAACCCGGACGTCAATTCTTGAAGACACCAATGTTTGTTTCTTCGGATGCTGGTAATTTGTATTCTTGCCTCTGGTAGTGCATTTTGTGATCTAACAGGTGACTTTGTTGTAGGTCGAATTCAGGCTTTAATTGAAGTCGAGAAGGAGGTTGTTGTCGCTGTTTGCGATTCGCTACGCGTTTCCGACAACCGAAGTACAGCATTCATCAGGATGCGTCGACAAAGGCAGTTTTTGTCGACCTTATTGGCTGATGGTAGCACAACACCTACACTTTCGGCTGTTCTTTCTGCCTGTGTTGGGGTCAAATCGGCGAAGCCAAACATGGACAACAACCTAAGGATTTTTTATAGGTCACATGGGCAAATGGCTGGTGTTTTTGATAACATGGAGACTTGGCTTTGCGAACAAGCCGAGACAAGCGAGCCGCACAGCACTTTCTCTCCAAGAATGGGCAGGCTAGATGGGTCTCGTGAACGTTTCTTCTCGTCAAAATACGCCAAGCCGTTTTCTGTCTCAAAGGATTCAGTTGTAAGACAACTGAGGGAAGCGATGCCGAATCCTTTCATGAAGAAGATTGATCCAATGAAGTACGTAACTGCTCATATTGCTGCTTACTTGTGGGAATTCTAACGTCGCTGCCGTGTGCTTATTTCAGAGTACTGTGTCATTATGAGCTAAATGGCGTTTGCAACGATAAGAATTGCTCTAATTATCACCAAAAAGACTTTGAACCGAGCGTGAATGAGTTGAATAACATCAACGATTGCACTGATGAAGGTGATACTGCTGGCGGCGCAAGAGTAGTGGAATTGGATGAGATGGATCAATTGCTAGTGGCATTTGCTGAATTTCGTGGAAGAATGATGGAAAAGTGGCCCGTGATAACCGGTACCAGAACGTCGAGTCCATCTTTGATGGTAAGTACTTATACTTTGCTGCGAAATATCATAAATTGGAACAGTCCTGACGGTTTCTCTGTATGTAGACACGGGGAACAAATGATGACGAAACACCTGTTGCAGCAGGCGTGCCTTCATCTAGCGGTGTCGATCCAACGGTGTCCGTGTCACAAGATGCGGAGGGTAAAACCGAAGAGTCGGAGGAGGACTTTATTTCACTTAATGCTGGAGAAGTGCTTCATGAGACCGGCGATGCTCGTTATTTCGACGCTATTAATTCTAAAGAGGTGTATGGGGATATGCTGCAAGCACAGGTGGAGAAAGATCCAAGTGATACCGATGCATGGCTCCTTTTTGCTATATTTCAACTGGAGCTTGAGGTTGAACTGAGGTACGGTTTAATGTTGTGCTAGCGTCTACAAAGTGGAGACTAACGATTAACTCGTATGCTTGCTCTTAGTGATGAAGCTGTAAACTTATCTAACAATGATCGCTTGCTGCAACAGCTTGTTTTTCTATGTCAAGAGCTTCATTTGAAGCATCACAGTGGTACCTCTCGCTCGTTGGCTACCAAGGAAGAAAACTTAAAACGGTGTCTACACACGCTTTCGCGAGCGTTAGAAGTCGAAGAAAACGCGTATTGCGAAGCACTTTGGCTGCTGTATCTGCATTTATGCAGAAAAGTGACCAACAGGCAGACGGAAATCGACATGGTGGAGCAAGGTGTTCAATTTCTGCCGAAATCTCACGCACTGTGGCTTCGTTATATTTCGACTTACGATTTTGACTCGGTGGGCATGGCAGAAGGAATCTATTGGCGTCTTCTTGAGCATCTTGCCGGAGGGAATTCGGCTGAAGATGCCCTTAATTCATCCAGACCGACTCCCACAAAGGAAAAGTCGATCTTATTGATGGCGATAAGCTTTCATCTATGCATTAAGCTGTGGCGTGCTGGGGCGACAAAGCGTACCCTTGAGCTTCTTTCAGCGTTACTGCAATTTGGCGACACATCTTCGGAGTTTGCATGGTGCAGTATGGTGCATCGCCGATTACGCGGCGATGAGCTGATAGTGTTCTGCTTGGCTTTCGCTCATGTCCTAGTTTTCAAGGAGCTACCCGGACTGATTGAGCATTGGATAGCTGCTAGCAGTTGTGCACGTATTCCAGTGAAAGGATTGACGTATACTGCAGAATCTTTACGGCATGGCAAGCCTGACATCGAAGAAAGCGAATTCGCTCGGGCATTGGCGTCGTATGAGTATGCATTCCAAACGTTTGAAAAGGAACGTGATACGATGCAAGATGCCGGCGATGTTATAGTGAGTAACTGGATACTTTTGCTTGCCTACCAAGGTGATAGTAGCAAGAACGACGAGTCCCTGAAAATATTTTTCGAGGAGAAGTTTGACATGATTCAGCAGTATCCTGGCGCATCGCTTACAGCGGCAAAGGTGATGGGGCTACAGTCGGCTGACGAGCAACGGGCGCATCAATTAATGCGTTTGATGTTGAACCGGAGCTCTAAGACCCAGTTTCCAGAGGCTCTACATCACTATCTGTTCGGGTGTCGCCAGTCCCCAGTACTCGTGGGTGCTTTGGACAAAACGTTTCCAGATGTTATGGAGCGTCTCGCACGTCTGTTGGATGTTGACATCGATAAGGTGGAGAAGTCTATCCAAGATATCATGCACGACACTAGCAATATGTCCAAGACGCGCGCTTTGAAAGCACTGCTGGAGGCTTTATTGGCAGCATGGATGGATCAGCTTGCTTTGCTACGCAAACAAGATCAGTCCGTGAATCAACATACGAGTGTGCTGGCAGATATATACGTGGCATTGGATATCTGCCATTTGATGGGTCTTTTGCTGGAGCCTTCAGTCGCCATCGACGGCATTCAATTGGCTTTAAGTTCTTCTAATTTTGGTGTTTTGTCTTTGGAAGCCCGGCAGCTTGCATGGATGCAACGCTTTGTGTTTGAAGTGGATCTTCTACAACAGAAAGAAGCAGACAGTTTCGAACACCAAACGAGATTAACCCTACTGTTCTGGAAATATATGCTAGAAATGAGTGTGGAGGCCGAAATGGTACGCCAAGTTTCGAGGTGGATCAAGCGGGGTATTGCTAGCAATGCAGTCGCAGACGCCGTGTGCGATTGCCTGTACCCAGAACGAAGTCAACTAATAACTTACGAAGTGAACCTGGAAATTTTCCGGCTGTGCTCAGCTGCAATTGCTGGGCCGGAACAGGCTTCTTTTTTCGCGTCATTCACTGATGCACTAGCACTATCGTCGGAGTTCTCCCTTGCCTTTTCAGGTATGTGTTCTGTGCGATAAAGCAATTTGAGTTCATTCCATTACTAATAAGTCGTTCATGACCTGTGGCACCACTTAAATGTGTAGACACTGCTACTCACGAATGGGAACTGTTGGCCGCGCGAGCAAGTTTAAGAAAATGCCTAGGTGGGACGAAGACTCAACGTCCCAAGATTCTGCAAGCCTTGGTTGCCGTGGAGCTGCGATTGAGAAATATGAAGGCAATATCCACTTTGCTCGAGTACGAGATGCATGCGAACCCGCTGCTTCTTGAGAGTTGGCGTCTTGTTGTGGGCCTGGAAATTTTGTTTGGAGTAAAGTTGGATGAGAGGTCGAAGAAGATTTCAGAAGAAATGGAGAGACGACAATTGGTGTTTGCGTGCAACACATTCGGCGATGACAAAGTGTCAAGAATTGAAAACCTAGATACTGCGTCGCTAAGTCTGCGGGGCCTTGGTTTGGAGTACGTTCCGAACTCGGTTTTGCTCAAGACGGAGTTGGTATCATTGAATATTAGCGGGAACGAGTTGGTGGAGCTTCCCATGAGCTTGCGCCACCTGAAGAACCTCGAGGAACTTGATGCATCAGAAAACGCGTTGGTCGAATTTCCCGTATGTGTCAACAGTTTGGCCCAATTGAAAGAGCTGAGGCTAGCGCACAACGACATGACTACGACCCCAGTGCCAACTCTGCCACATCTCAGCATTTTGGATATTCGCTGGAATGCAGTAGCCCACCTCCCTGCATCAGCTGTAGCTGCTGCTACAAGTCTTGAGGTACTACAAGCTGAGGAAAACCGAATTCCAGAGGATGAGCTGTCGAACATCTCGGATTTGGTGTCGAGCCGTGAATATGTCATCTCTTCTGGTCCAGAAGTTCAAGCGCGCGGACGTAACCACAATTTAAAGCAAGCGGAGGAAAAAGAGGAAGAAATTGCAAGGGAGGAACCTGAATCTGTGAATTTATCTGAGAGCGCCGCTGCCGAACAGATCGTGGTTACAAGTGCTGTTTCTATGACAGAAGCCAAATCTGGGGAAACCAGAAACCCCTCTATCATCGCGGAAGATGTAAGCACTACATTTACGATTAATGGAGATCAAATTATGGAAGAAAATAGCGTCGATGCTGCATCCAAGTCAAAAGAAGATGAAGGAGACGAGATGATGGATGTGGAAATGGTCGATTCAAGTTCTTCGCCGAAACAAGATGAAGACCAAATCATGGGCGAAGAGATCGCTGACGCTCAATCATCGTCTGAAGAGAGTATGGTTCTAGCGAGCGTTGCTAAAACTGATGATTCAGCAGCTAAAACGTCTGTGGCAAAAGCTGTTGGGCAGCCACAAGAAATCATTGATGTTGATAGCTCCGAATCACCGGAAGAAGATCAACAGGAGTCGCTGACCCTAGAAGATCAGGCTGTGACGTCGACTAGCAACACCGAGACTGCGGCAGATACCACAGGGGATACAGTCGTTCTGCCGGCCTCAAACACTGTCGATCCAAACACGGACAACATCGTGGAAGCAGAAGACTTTGCGCAAAATCATTCTGAAGTCGTCGCAGCTACAGCTGCCCGGCAACAATCCAGCCATGAAGTGGCTGCAATTGCGCGGAGAAAACTCGCCGCGTACATGGAGCAAAACCATATCGATAACCGTGCCGAAGTGCGTAGAAGGAGTCCAGCATTGTGGCGTGAGTTTTTTTCTGCCAGTGTTCCTTTAAGCTTGGAGCTGCCGGCATGCAGAATGTGTTCCGCGCCTAATGATGGCCACAATCAGCGCTTTAACTCCACTGTGCTATGTGTGCGCTGCCTGGAAGAAGCTGTCCTCATGCTGAAGAAGCGGAACGAACAAGTGGAAGTGGCGGAGGAAATTGTCTAAGAAACAAAACACACCGGACAGCAGATATATACTGTGATAATCTCGAAGGTCTCCTGTACCAACTCGAATGAATGCAGAAAACTTACAACCCAGCAACCTTCCTATGATGCAAAAGACAGCGAACCCCTGCTACGACTACCCAAATCGACAATGCAATCGCTTTGGCCTGTTGCTTGCTTGAGCTGGATATCACGGAAGTCTTTAAAGTTGTTATGGGCAAATGATGAATTGTTGCGGTAAAGTGTACTGGTGTCTTGTTGTTGCTTCATCTGCACAAACGAAGTTACACCATCACTTTAATCTCAGCACTGATGTTGCAGTCATTTAAGTTGCTTACCATGCGGCGTTCGTGAATTTCCTCAAGTGGTAGCCCAGCAGAAGCCCAACTGAAGATTGATCCGTAGTTGTAGCTGAAAGCAAAGGTAGCTGTTGCAGCACCAATGATGCTACCTGCCAGGATGTCGCTGTAGTGGTGCCAGTTGTCGATGCAGCGCGTCACGGATACCCAAGCGGCTAGCAGCACTGGTACGCAGCAAAGGAACAGCATCACGGACTTCTTTCCGCCTCGGATCATGGAAATACTGCGGTTTTCGCAGTTCAAACGTGATCGGCCCAGCAGGTAAAGCTGTCGTCAAAGCCAATATGAAACAGTGTACATGTACTTAAGTAAGTAATGGAGGCACTCATGGCAAGACGACGTTAAACGCACCGTAAGCACCAGCATCGTCGCCCATGCAAATGAAGCATGACCCGACGGGAAACTCTTGCGGCCTTCCTTCTCACCAGCGGCATCCGTGCACAAATTGGTGACCCCATCCCATACAACGTCGTGGTGCCACTTGCACATGTCGTAGAAGCATGGACGAAAGCGACCGGTGATGTTCTTGGTAAACTGCGTCAAGAAAGTGGCAAGTGCCATGGACTGGAGCAGACTGAGTAGGAAATCTCGCGTGTCGTGGGCGATAATTTGCACTTGGCAAAATCTTGGAAGCACGTAATTCACCGCGAGGTTAGTGCCAATTGGTAAACCAAGACCGAACGTCATTAACGCCCACATGGGCACTGCAGTAGCCACGAGTACCAGTTAGTTTTCCAATGGAGATCTACAAGTACCAGACGTACCGTGTTCCGGCAGCTTTTTCTCGTCCAGCGACGGATCCAGCGACCATGCTACAGCCGTCGCGTTCAAGCGCACGCGAATACCAGGAATAGGGCGTTCGTTTACCTCGATGGCCGACAACACAAACGCCAGCAAGTAAATGAGCACAGTGCAGCCGAACTCCAGCACGCGATACCCCCTCAGCACCCGCTGCAATGTGTTCTGACGTGGAGTGCAGTTGTCTGCGTCTGCGATGTTCACAGACGTGGCGTCGCTCGCTGGTATCGCGTCGAATTCGATGGTGGAGTGGCCGATGACAGGCGAAGAAGAAGATGGAGACAGCATCATGGACTGATACGCCACCTCCACGTTGTTCTTCTCGTCGGAAAGCTCGTTGTGACTAGCAGCCATCTCTACTCTGTAAATTCAAGAATGAGTAGGGCGGCCACCGTTGACTCCAGACGAAAGGGTTCCGAATCGCACTTCAAACACCAAAACGCAGAGTCCTACGCACTCCCTGTCTCAGTTGTTGTGGACACCGTGATTACGGATGATGTTGACACGACAGTGACATGTACATGTAGTTGCAAGATATTGGATCATCGTGGCTGACGTGATCCCAAGAATGTACTATTCGTACTGTACTGGAGATTCTCTCGCGGCGACTCTTCTCGTTTACACCACTAAGTTTGTCGGTGAGGCTTGCTGCCAGCAAGCCTCACCGACAAACAATGCTGCTACTCTAGGATGGATCAACCAAAAGTCTCCGACGCTTTGACGATGAGTGCCAGTGAGTGAGATCGCTGCATTCGAAATCTGATCTCTATCTTTGTAAAATCCAAGATTAAGCAAAGAAATTACCGGGGCTCTCGATTTTCCAGCGATACTACTTCGAAGTACTTAGTCGCAAACTTGCTCTAGGCGTATGAGTAGCACGACTCATCGAGACGATATTCAGCAGTTGACATCGCCCACCTTTTGCGTTTGCTGAAAAAGAATCTCGACAAGTTAGCACTTTAAACACACCATGTAAACTTTAATCTCATTTGGTTTTACCTTGAGATGGTCGTGGATGGTCTCAATAGGTAGTCCTGCAAAATCCCGACTAAAGACCGATCCGTAGTTGCTGTTGAAAGCGATAACGGCTGCACCCGCGCCGAGAACACTGCCCGCCAAAATGTCGCTGTAGTGGTGCCAGTTATCCTTGGACCGCGTCACGCAAATCCACGCAGCTAGCAATAGTGGCAAGCAACACAAGGAAATTATCAACGTTTTTCGGCCGCGTTGCAACATGCTATCGCTTGGGCAGTTCAGACGCGATCGGCCCAGTAGATAGAGCTATCAGTAAAATAGATAGTTTAGCTGTGGATTCGAGGTTACCACCTCACTCAATATTGCGTGAGCTAACATACCGATAGTGTCAGCATTGTCGCCCACGCACAAGATGCGTGACCCGATGGGAAACTCCTACGACCTTCCTTTTCGCCGGCTTTGTCGGCGCACAAATTGGTGACCCCATCCCAAACAACGTCGTAATTCCACTTACACATGTCGTAAAAACTTGGACGGAAGCAGCCGATCATGTTTTTCGTGAACTGGGTGAAGAGCGACGCAAAGGCCACAGACTGGAACAAGCTTAGCAGAAAGTCTCGCGTGTCATGTGCAATGACTCGTACTTGACAACACTTCGGCAACACAAAGTTTACAATGAGGTTGATACCGACAGGCAAGACGACCCCCAACGTCATAAGAAGCCACATCGGCACTGGTTTCACATGAAAGTAACACGATAAAACTTGTTAAGCAAATTGGGCATTGGTTTTAGAAGAGAGAGTGAGAGAGAGAGAGAGGCATGATTTCAACACACCTTCTTCTGCCATCTTCTCCTTGTCTATCGAAGGATCCAGTCCCCATGCCACTGCGGTCGAGTTCAGTCGAACACGGATTCCTGGAATTCGACGTTCCAGAACTTCGACTGATGCACACATGAATGCTATCAAGTATATGACGCCGGTAAGCAAGAAGTCCAGAAGCCGGTAGCTGTCTTGAAGCACTTGGAGTATTTCGTTACAATGATTTTCGTTCTTATGGATGATTGAACTGGTGTACTTCAAGATAGTCATGATCAAGTTCCATGTTGTTATTCTTAACCTCTAAGAAACGTGCCGATAAATGGATGATTCAGTAACAACGACCGACAACCATCTTATCAAGGCTCGCGTGTTCAACACGGACTACGGAGATGTCATCTCATCACTTTTTGTATTGTTCAAAGCGTGGCCCGACTTTCCGGATTGCTGCAGAATTCAATATACACAACCAGGTTAGAACATTATGTACATGTACAAATCATCAAACTCACCCTGTCATTCATTACCTTGATTCGTTCGTGGATGGCTTCAACAGGCAGACCAGCATATCTCCAGCTGAAGATCGGACCGTAGTTGTTGCTGAATGCGAAAATTGCCGATGCAGCTCCAACAACGCTGCCTGCCAAAATGTCGCTGTAGTGATGCCAGTTGTCGATGGACCGCGTAATACAGATCCATGCAGCTAATAGCAATGGGATACAGCAAAGAAACATTATCACGGACTTCTTACCACCTCGTAGCATGGAGTTGCAGCGACCCGCACAGGTAAGACGCGATCGTCCAAGCAGATAAAGCTGAAAATCATCACAGACACATAAAGTTTAGAATGGTGCAGCTCGGAGATGAGACTATAGGTTACTTACCGTCGGAATCAGCATAGTCGACCACGAAAATGAGGCATGCCCAGAAGGAAAACTCTTGCGGCTTTCCTTCTCGCCTGAAGTGCTCGTGCACAAATTGGTAACTCCATCCCAGATGACGTTGTGGTTCCAACCGCACATATCGTAAAAGCACGGGCGGAAGCGTCCTGTCATGTTCTTGGTAAACTGCGTCAGGAACGTTGCCAGCGCCGCGGATTGGAATAGACTTGGTAGGAAGTCTCGCGTGTCGTGGGCGATGACTTGTACTTGACAAAACCTCGGGAGCACATAGTTTACAACGAGATTCGTTCCGACAGGCAAACCAATTCCCAGCACCAGTAGTAGCCACATTGGTACTGGTTACAGGTGTAGATGATACCAATAGTTAGTAAATTTATTCAACAGCCCACCGGGGGTGACCAACATACCCTCTTGTGCTAGCTTCTTCTCGCCAATCCAGCGACCACGTTTCAGCAGTCGAGTTAAAGCGAACTCGAATTGAAGGAATTGGCCTTTTCGTGACTTCAATCAACGCAAATACCCCAGCTAGCGCGTAGATGACAGCAGTACACACAAACTCCAGCACGCGGTAATCTATGATCAGTTGTTTCCAAGAGCGTTGAGGGACTGCGTCATCGTCTGCATCTGGAATATCCACGGTAGCGTCGTATTTTGAGTCTCCACCACGTTGGGTATGGTCAACGGCAGGCATCGAGGTTAATGGTGACGCCGCCATGGATTGGTAAATCGCAATATCCTCGTCCTTCGAGTGGGTGTTGGCGCTTGAATTCATCACCTGGCTTGGTCAGTGCCGGGTAAATCGGAGAATGAGAAACAGATCTTACCACTTTGATAACCCCACACCACCAAATCGCCAATACATTTTACCCATGTCGAAAGCTCGTTTCTCAAAACTCTTGATCAGAAGTCTCCGAGTTTTAACCTACAAGTGTTAAAGGCAGGGTCTACTTGCTTACGCGACCGCGAAAAACAAGCGTGACATCATCGTTATCGCGCGTAAAAGGACGGATGGTCATATTCTCATTGTATTCTCGCTGAAGTTGCATGTCTGCGAGATGCAAATTGTGGCACCAGCAGCAAACTAGTATTCCAACATGTTCAGAATACTCTGGTCACGACAGGGAACCAGTCCTTCCAGGCTCCGGTGATTCTCGTAATGTTCAGCTGCGTCTGTGTCATAATTCTTGTTGCCATGCTCAACAAGTTGAAAGTATCCGTCGTGGCGCTTTGGTACCGCCAGAATCTTCTCAACTGTACCATTGGTTTCTGGTAGGAACAGCTTCGCTCGATTCCCGCTCAGTCGAATGTACGACAGAACGGGTAAACGGTCGAGAATGGTTGGCCTCTCTGCAAGAAAATTGCCTTCAAGCCCAAGCCATTCCAGACGCTGAAGCGATGCAAAGCCGTCGGGTAAATCAACATCAAGGCGATTGTAGTCCAGATTGAGCTCCACGAGGTTACGCAGTCGTTGAATATCTTCTGGTAGCATCTTGATCTGATTGTAACTCAAACCGAGACGGTTAAGCAGTCTCAGCTTAGTGATCTGAATTGGGAAAACTAAAAGTTGATTGTTGTCTAAGCGCAATACACGCAGCTTGGGTGGGAATTTCACCTTGGTAGGAAGAGTTTGTAGTTGATTCTTCTCAAGATATAATGCCTCCAGATCCACCAATTGACATAGTTGTTCCGGTAAAGCCGTAAGCTTGTTGCTAGCAAGACCGAGGACGCGAAGTTTCGTGAAAACTGCAATTTCTGCTGGAAGAGTTCCCAAATTATGGTTTGTCAGCCAGAGCTCCAAGAGGTTCACATGTTCAATAATTATTGCTGGGAAGATCTGGAAGGGTTGGATAGGAGGAGACTGTCGCACTGGCAGAGCTTGAGAATGTCGAGGAAGACTCAAGTCCAATTTCTTTGTCCGTACTGCAGTAGCTAGTCGCTGCTCCACAACTGCCCCAGTTGAACTCAAGTCCGTTTTAATGTCGGGTAGGTGCTTTTTGGCCTTCTGGTTTTGGTTTCGCTTAGAACTTCCACGTACACGAAGAGGTCCAGCCGACGGAACGCGGTGATGCGTCGACATGGTGCTGATGTTGTGTGTCTTGCCCGCAGTGCTGTCATGGTGAGGGTTCATCTTTAATTTGCAGCTCGATTTCTTGGCTGGAGGGTCGGAGATAAAGTTGGAGATAACTACGTGCTTGTGTTGGAATGTGCTGTAGCTGATTGATTTTGATTCTGTTGTCTTTGCCATCGTTTGGTCTTTTTGCTTTTTCGTTTTTCATATTGCTACCCAACCATAAATTGTGCCACGTTTGGCCACAATGTGTGCTTACTCTGTGTCATAGTCGTCGTCTGAAAACCCGTACTCGAAGTAGTCGTCATCCGAGTCGTCGGAGTCGTACAAGTCACCGACCAGATCGTCCCATTCCGCGACTTCAAAGAAGCGGAAGAGGTGACTGTATTGCTGCAGCAACGAGTGCAACGCTGCATCGCCACCTTGGCGGCCATTTTGTCCACATCGCGGCTTCGTCGATCGTTTGGGGCGATCAAGGTGCTTCACGTCACGACCTTCCGAGTCACGGTGCGCGTAGAAGCAACGTGGGCCGAACGGACAGCTACCGAAGAGGCCGTTGAAGTATTTGCACTCACGCAGAGCCAAGTGACTCTTGTACGCCTCAACAACCTTGCGCTTCTCCTCACCAGTAACGAAGATGAGCGATGGCACGATAAAGTCGCTCGAGAGGCGGCATGCCGGGCATGCTCGGATCACCTCCAGCTCCATATCTTTCGACTGGCGCCACGAACGCAGGCAATCCAAGCAGAAGCAGTGGTCGCAACCTATTGAAAAGTTGAAATGGGTCAGCATCCTGATCCTTGTGCAAAAGAAACCTTTTAAGTACATAGGAACCTTACTTAAAAGTCCAAAGTGTTTGCCGGACTGGACGATATCGTCGAAGCAGATGCCGCACGTGAAATCCTGCTGGTTATCTTCACGAACTGCAGCAGCAGTATTGCTAGAGGTTGCAGACCTCCCAGTTCTTTGAGCTGAGCGAGTCGTAGCAGCAGCTGCAGCTCCTGGCAACATAGCGGGATTGTGTCTTAGACGACAATGCTCGCCGTACTTGCAGTTGCCACGCAGGAAGAACGGACAGTCCACCAGCGCCGCCGCCGCCGAGAGGCCCTCGGTCTCATCTGCTGCGCACTCGCTCACCTGTGCCGGTATCGAATGCGAGAAGGTGCAGCGGCTGCCGTAGCGGCACTTGCCTAGCACGAAGAAGCGGCAGAGTGCAGTCGTGGGCACTGCCGCTACAGACTCCGGGACGCTGCGCTTCTCCTCGTAGTCATTGCTCATATCTGATTCGCGGTCGCTCAGATTCTGAGCCGCCAGTCGACGCTGCAAACTCCCGAATACGCGCTCGCGCTCAACGCTATGAAGTTATCAGCACTTTAGCACTGGAATCAGAAGGTCAATGGACGTTTCAGCAACGCACCTGGCACTGCGAGCGGAGCCGGAGGTGGAATAGCGACTGAAGCAAGGATATAGAGAACGTCAGTGGTGATGTAACATGCAACCGTGAAAAACGGAGCGCAGCGCACCTACGAGACCCGGAGCGATGCATGTCGGAGCCGTAGCTCTTCGCGAATTAGATCCTTCTCTTCGAGTCAGATTGGAATCATAATGTACCCTAATTTTGGTACAACTGACATTTAGCCAATCACAGAGTTGTACCTTGCTTCAAGTAGGGCGATACAATCTGATTGTCATTGAATGCTCTGTTATCAGTGATAACGTACTTCCCAGTGGTAAGTCGGCGGCTCAATGCCAACACCTTTGGTGTCTTGATTAGCCACTTGGTACTTGTTCGTAGAAGGCTGCGTGGGTTGCGACTCATACGTTTGACTCAAAAGGTTGAGAATCCATCCACGCCGGAATGGAGGATAGCAGCTTGTGATCTGTCGCCGGATGTCGGATATGTTTACATTGTGTGACATCGGCCCAGCAGCCTTTCATTTCTCAATTCGACAGCTCAAGACATGACTGCGGACAGCGGGAAGCGATCGCACGAGGAGGACGACGGGTACCAGTCGATGGTGGCTTCACCGTCGCTCCCTATGGGGATGAACTTGACGACGAATGGAGGTCTGCGCAACGAACCGACGGAGGAGAGCGATGACGCCCCCATTGACATCGCTGAAGCGGGTGCCATCCGTCCACCGAGGGGAGCCGTACAGCGATTTGTTCGACACTACCGGGTGCTGGAATTCGGTAGTGCTGTCGTTTTGTACCTGCTGGCGCTCGTGTTCGCCAAGATCGAAGTACACGAGAGACCCATTCCTGGGATTCGTGTGCGTTTAAACGCGACGGCTGTGGCGTGGTCGCTGGACCCCTCTATAGACGAGGAGAAACTGTCCGAAGAAGGTGGGTTTGTTGGAAGCAGGTCAATTTACGATAAGAAAGTCTCTAACGGTAGTTTTGTGTATTGTTTTGCTTTGCGATACCAGTACCAATGTGGCTGCTGCTAGCGCTGGGTATCGGTTTGCCAGTGGGAACGAACCTCGTTATGAACTACGTGCTTCCAAGGTTTATTCAAGTGCGAGTTATCGCTCATGATACGCGTGACTTTCTACTCAGTCTGTTCCAGTCCATGGCACTTGCCACTTTCTTGACGCAGTTTACCAAGAACATCACCGGCCGCTTTAGACCAAGCTTCTACGACATGTGCAAGTGGAATCACGATGTTGTTTGGGATGGGGTCACCAATTTGTGCACAGATGCTGCTGGTGAGAAGGAAGGCCGTAAAAGTTTTCCATCCGGTCATGCTTCATTTGCATGGGCGACCATGCTTGTTTTAGCGGTGCGTCTGACTCTTTTGATATTATCGCGTCATGATGCTAAACGTTTGGTTCTTGCTACAGCTCTATCTGCTTGGTCGATCGCGTTTAAACTGCGAGAACCGCAGTAACTCTACCCTTCGAGGCGGCAAGAAGTCTTTGATGCTGTTCATGTGCTGCTCTCCTATTGTGCTTGCTGCTTGGATCTCCATCACGCGCTGCATCGACAACTGGCACCACTACAGCGACATTTTGGCAGGTAGCGTCATCGGAGCTGTGTCTGCACTCTTCGCGTTCAACTACAACTACGGATCAATCTTTAGCTACGACTCGGCGGGGCTGCCTCTCGAGGAGATCCACGAGCGTCGCATGGTAAGGCAGGAGCAGGACGTGACGCACGTGTAGAAGCGGCAGCTTTTACTAAAAAAATCTTATGCTGTTAATCTCTTAGAACAAGGCCAAGAAAGCCAGAAACGAGCACCTCGACCCAGGAGTGGAGCAGCAAATGTGGCGACACCACTTCGATTCACGGCCGCCGCTGCTCAAGCACATGTCCAGCGAGTACATCGTCGACCTGAGCAGCCGCAGCAGAGATTCCCTTGACCATTAATAAATTGAACAGGATGCACGTTAGCCACGCAAATACGGATTGCAAGAATTCGTTCGCACTCCGTTAAGTGCATCTCATGTGACAACGGCTCCAAGGCGGATTGAGACAACTCGGCATCGCGGAAGCCCGACATGTATCTGCTGCATGACTCAACGTCGTGGTTGAACATGCCTGTACGTAGCGTCAAGCGGCGGAGAAGAGGATACCGGTAGTGGCGCCAGGCTGGCAGTTTTTTTCAATGAGCTCCCTGATCACCAGGATCCACGTGAGACTTTGGACTGGCCCACCTTGGTAGTCGCCGGTGCTGGGCGACAGGGGCAGTCAGAAATAACTTGGTTTCACTATGCAAAATTAATCGCGGTACCAGTAGCCGGTGTGTCACTCAGCTGCCTGGATTCAAGTGCGCTCGCAATGCGCTGTGCACGCATCAATGTTCACTTCAGTTTCTGCGCTCTGGTGAAGACATGCCCTGCAACGCGACTACCTCTCTCTTCGAGCTTGAGCGCGGCCCGGCAAGCGAGTTCCTGCCGGTGACGACGCCCCCGGCAATGACCGCGACAACCGCTTGGAAACCCCGTGAGGAGGATGACACGAGTGCGCAGCGCCCGAAGCGCTGGCAGCGGTTGCTGGGCGAGTACCGCGTGGCCGAGTTCGGTAGCACGCTCGTCATGTTCCTCGTCGCCAAGTCCTTCACGCTTATGTCTGTCAATGACCGTACGTGACAGTAATAACTCGGTGGTGAAATACCCTCTCTGATGTGTGTCAATCTACAATTGTGCAGGCCCAACTCCGAGGATTGAGATCCGCCTGAACTCCACGACGGTCATCTATGCGCGGGACCCGACGGTGGACGAGAAGAAGTTGCACGAGCAAGGTATTGTAGCTACTGGCTGGCTTCACGCTGTTTCAAGATTGATCTAACTGTATCCTTGCCATTTGTCTGTTTCACTGTTAGTGCCCATGTGGTCTTTGATCGTGTTTGGACTTGGCATTCCGATCCTTACCAACCTACTGCTAAACTTCGTGCTCCCTAAGATTCGTGACGTCCGTGTGATCCCGCACGACGTTCGTGACTTCCTGCTGAGTCTGGCCCAAGGCGTGACTATGTCGACGCTGCTCACGCAGTTTACCAAACACGTAACAGGTCGCTTCCGCCCGAGCTTCTACGACATGTGCGGATGGGACTACGATGCGGTGTGGGACGGCGTGACCAATTTGTGTTCGGATGCCGCCGGGGAAAGAGAAGGCCGTAAGAGCTTCCCATCCGGCCACGCCTCGTTCGCATGGGCGACTATGCTCTTGCTCACGGTACGTTTGGTGAAGAACGAGGCTTGAACGTTGCTGTTTTATGCTAACTCTCTTCGTATCGTTACTGTTTTTACTGCAGCTCTACCTGCTCGGAAGATCGAGACTCAACTGCACAAGTCGCAGTGAGTCAGCTGTGCGTGGCGGAATGAAAGCTTTAAGGTTATTCCTCTGCTTCGTGCCCTGTTTGGGGGCGTCATGGGTGGCCATCACCCGCTCGATCGACAACTGGCATCACTACAGCGACATCTTGGCCGGAAGCATAATTGGCGCGATTGCAGCGTGCCTTGCCTACAGCTACAACTACGGTTCAATTTTCTGCTCACAGTACGCGGGCTTGCCGTACGAAGCCGTCCATGAAAAACTCAAGGTAAGGCTGCGAACACTCTTTGCTTGATGAACGTGCTGTGCTACAGAAACCTTACACTACATGTATCGTTGTTGAAGCAGTCTGAAGCTATGAGTGACGACGTCCAAGAAACGCGGGAGAAGTTGGCGAGCCAAAGTATCAGAGTCTCGTGCAGCCAGCGAGTGTAGTTCATGTCTAATATCAAATACAAGTACAGCACTGAAGCTACAAAATTTGTATGCAAATGCTGTACGCACAAATATAGTCCGATGGCATAATCTGCGACAAGGTGATCCCAATCTTGAGACCGTACATTTTCATTTTCGAGTTTGCGTTCTTCGACCGAAATGGGCGACGATGCGACTGCGACTTCCGTCTCGAAGACGACAGCTACCACCCAATTTGCACGCCTGCAGTGGACGAGAAGCACAGCAGTGATGCAGTGACTGACGCTGCAGACAGCACAGAGGCCGAACCCAGCACGAATATATGGCAGCGGCTCCGAGTGATTGAATACGCGTTTGCCATCGTTCTTTACATCATTGCAAGGAGACTCGGCAAGTGGATGAAGATACACGAACGTGAGTAGGCAAGATAGAACGACTGTTGTTAGGTGAGGTTTCTAATCTGAGCTAAGCTTAATTTGAATAGGTGCTCTTCCTCGCATCGAAATGCGCCTGAACTCGACCACCAGCATCTGGGGACGAGACCCTGCCATGGACCAGGAAAAACTATCGGAACAAGGTGAGATCTTGACTTTTCTGGGGTAATATTGACGGGCTAACGGAGTCAATGCGACTTGCACAGTGCCGATGTACATGCTGATTATCGTCAGCCTTGCGATCGCCATTGTGATCAACCTCCTCATAAACTACGTGTTCCCGATGTTTATCAAGGTCCGCGTCATCGCCTACGATTTCCGCGACTTCCTGTTGAGCCTGGGCCAGGCCATCACGCTCTCGACGTTCCTGGTCAACTTCATGAAGAATATGACTGGACGCTTTCGCCCGTGCTTCTATGCGATGTGTGGCTGGAACTACGACGTGGTTTGGGATGGCGTCACGGACCTGTGCAGCGACTCGGACGGTGATGATGAAGGTCGCAAAAGCTTTCCATCCGGACACTCATCCTTCGCGTGGTCAGTCATGGGCGTACTCACTGTGAGGGACAATGAATTGCTGGACTGCATCTAACTGTCTGTGATTACTTCATATTAGCTCTATCTGCTCGGACGTGCGCGACTCACTAGCGCCGAACAAAGCAAATCGATTCTTCAGGAAGGCGTGCGAACTTTCAAGCTTTTCTTCTGCTTCCTGCCGTGCTTAGGGGCGGCATGGGTAGCCATCACGCGCTCCACCGACAACCGGCACCATTACAGCGATATCATAGCGGGCAGCGTCATTGGCGCCGCTGCCGCCTGCCTGGCCTACAATCACAACTACGGGTCGATCTATGGCTGGGGGGATTGCCGTTGGAGACCATCCACGAACGGAGAAAGGTGCGCTGATATCATTAACTGCCCACGGAATCAATCGGAAGCCAACAGGAAAATGGGTTTGACGTTTGTAGGCAAAGCTGGAGGACGCTGTGAGAAGCTCACGGATCGAAGAGGGTGTCGGGAATCTGGCAGCGGAGCACGTCATCGGGATGAACAATCGCGGGAGCAGCTCGTCGAAGACGCATGGCGAACGATAATGCACAAAATGAAAGCCTTCGGTTGCTCTGGAGCTCGATCCGGTGAGCTTCAACGACTTGCAGCCCGAAGATATTGCTGGTTACGAGACGCATAGGTTCACCCGCGTCGACACGGGTGATCAACGATGACCAAGGACTGCAGATCAAACGGATTTCCCCCACATTTGGCCTGTCTATGAAAAACTATTTCCAGTTGGCTGTTTTCGGTGACCAGCTGCAAGATTGTTTCTGATACGAGTACCTCTCAGAACGCTTATTTTAGGGAGATGAGCTAATAGAATTCGGAACTTGATGAAGGATTTGTAAGATTATTACCTCTAATAATAAATCTATCAGTATTTAGTAGTCGCACCGAATTAATCAATCCCATCCTGGTGTTTTTATGATCCCAGTCGCAAGTGAGCGTTTGCGAGCCACTGCCATTTCTCTCCTTGTTGCACAGTCTACCTACCGGCTTTCGTGTGCTCGTGGACTCTCTCGCTGTCTGGCTGTCCGTTTGTCGATCAGGCGAGCCACTAGCGAAGAAGCGGTGAAGAAGCCCTCTCGTCGCGCGTTACGCTAGCGCAGTGATCACGGCGAAGCGCGATTACCCAAGCAGACTCCGGGCTGCTTCGAGCAACGCGAGTGACGTGCCCTTCATGGAGTCCATCACGTCTGTGGCCGAGCTGCCGGCGCTGGTGGGGCCTGACTCCCGCTCCCGCAGCGGCGGCAAATGGGAACACCTTGCGCGCGACTACCGCGTGACTGAGTTCGCCATCTCCGTGTTAATGTATGGCTTTGCGCTCTTCTTCGCCAAAATTCAGGTCGCACAACGTACGTCCCACCGTAGTATTTTTCCCTTTGTTGTAATACAACTTGTATGGGGGTTTGAGTAGTTACGGACGTGGTTTGATACTCTGCAGGTGAGATCCCGAACATCGAAGTGCAGCTGAACTCGACGACGTCCGTGTGGGCGCGGGACCCGACGATCAACAACAAGGAGAAGACGCAGCAAGTGCCCATGATCGCTCTGGTAGGCATCGGCGTTGGTGCACCGATCATCATCAATCTGTTCATCAACTACGCGCTTCCCAAGTTTCACCGCGTGCGTAACATCCCACACGACACGCGAGATTTCTTCCTGACGATTGTGCAGTCTACAAGTATGGCTACACTACTGACGCAGTTCACCAAGAACATGACTGGACGCTTTCGCCCGTGCTTCTACGACATGTGCAAATGGAACTACGACGTCGTCTGGGACGGAGTGACAAACCTTTGCCAAAGCACGTCGGGCGAGAAGGAAGGCCGCAAGAGTTTCCCGTCCGGACACGCGTCGTTTGCTTTTGCTACGATGCTTGTTCTCACGGTAGGAGGAGCTGTGCAGTCATGATTTGCTGGAGCGTAGAGTTCTGATGTTTAATTGTTCTTGTGATGTCTACAGCTTTATTTGCTCGGACGGTCATCATTGAACTGCGAAAATCGAAGCGAGACCATGATGCGAGGCGGACGCAAGACGCTGAAGCTGTTCCTCTGCTTCATTCCTACGTTTTTGGCATCTTGGGTGGCAGTAACGCGAACGATCGACAACTGGCACCACTACGCTGACATCCTGGCGGGCAGCATTATCGGTGCAGTTTCAGCGTGTATTTCATACAGCTACAACTACGCGTCTGTCTTCCACAGCCAATATGCCGGTGTTCCTCTGCAAGGATGCCATGCAGCGAGCTGCAAGGTATGTAGATAATATTTGATTTCGGGTTTGCAGCTCTTGGTAACTAACGGTGTCTGGCTTGCACAGGGTAAACTGAGTTCGACTAGTAGCGGCATCACGTACGCTAGCAGCGGGTCACTCAGCACCGACCAGGAAAGCGATTTAGGCAAGCGCGACGGCTATGTTGTGAACGTCCACAACCGCACCAATAATGGTAATTAGGCGCCTCAGTATTTGCATGTGACCAGGGCAGATTGTAATCCAACAACAACCTCTTCTAACGATCGCTTTCCATGCTGTTGCTGTTGTAGTCTACAGCTTATAGGTACCCGCTGCGCTAGTGTGTAGCCATGTGACCTTTCATGAACCAATCACGAGTGACAAGCAGCTGAAGTGCTCGATGACTGCGCTGCTGCCACTGTTGCCTTCCAGGCAGAGGCGCAGATGGTGCAGCACCGCCGTGCGCTGGGTCAGGTCTGGGAGTGTATTATCGCCTAAAGCTATCGCTTCCTTTACGCCTCCATGGATGCGTACATATCGTCTTTTACTTGTATGAAGCTCGGACTTCAAGCTCAAAGTATCACCTAGTTTCTGTTATGTGGACCCCGCCATTCACTTGTCGTTGTGTAACTTGGCTTTTCTCCAAACTATCATGCCGACCTCACCCCGTACAATGAATGTGCTCTTTCAACAGCGCCCAAGCTATCAAGTTGGAAATGGCTTCAACTTGAAGAGGTTCAAACGGCTTCGCTCCTGGATTCTTGATTGGCTAAAACTCAGCAGCGCATTTCACATTGGCTACTTGATCGACTGCAGCGGGATGGCACTCCTCGACGACGATGGCGACGAGGTGGACGAGTACACGCTTATGATGGGGAGCTCACCGGAGCTCTCGTCCACAGGTGAACACTACGGAGCCCGCGACAGTATTGCGCGTCGGCTGAGCGAGTTCAGGGTGCTCGAGTTCAGCTGCACACTGGTCATGTTCAGCCTCGCGCTCTTCTTCGCCTACATCCCCGTACAACAACGCCCCATCCCCAGCGTCGAAGTTCAAATCGACTCGACAACGACCATTTGGTCCCGAGATCCGACACTCAATGCCAAAGTTCATCCAGAGCAAGTCACCACGGAGACTTTGGTTATCTTCGGCGTCACCGTCCCTGTGGCAGTGAATCTGCTGATGAACTACCTGCTTCCGAGGGTACTAAAAGTCCGGCGTGTCCCGCACGACACGCGCGACTTTTTGCTAGCATTGGCACAGTCTACAAGCATGAGCGAGCTGCTGACGGAGTTTACCAAGAACGTCACCGGCCGATTTCGTCCAAGTTTCCACGACATGTGCGGCTGGCAGTACGATGTGGTATGGGATGGTATCGCCAACCTTTGCACCGACACTGCAGGCGAAAAAGAGGGTCGCAAGAGCTTTCCTTCAGGTCACGCTTCATTCGCGTGGTCCACGATGTTGGTGCTGACGGTACGGACTTTTTACTTGAGCAAACCTGGCACTATTCGTTGCTAACTCTTTGTTCTACGATGACAGCTCTATTTACTCGGGCGATCACGTCTCAATTGCAGAACTTGGAGTGAGTCTGCACTGCGAGGAGGCCGCAAAATGCTGAAGCTGGTACTCTGCTTCCTACCCTCGTTTGTGGCAGCGTGGGTGGCAATTACTCGGTCGATAGACAATTGGCACCACTACGCGGATATTTTAGCGGGAAGTATCATCGGTGCTGTGTCCGCTTGTGTAGCATACAGTTACAACTACAGCTCTATATTCAGTTGGGACTCAGCCGGTGTTCCCCGTCAAGAATGCCACATTCGACGGCAATACGGATAACGCACTTCAACCTGCTATTTTACCATTTAACCGTTATTCTAGTTCGAATTATCTCTTTTATTTTTCATTTGGTTTTTGTATCTGATGGCGCAACAAGTGGAAGTGGTAGATCTCTCGGTGGATGGAGCTGGCGATGACGACTCGGACGCCGTGATGTCGTCACTAGCAGCGCGCTGGCTGCCGTACGAGCGCGATATAGTAGAAGAATTATACGCTCAAGACGGAGTGTTGGTGCTAGGTCGCGGACTGGGCCTACTGCGTGTACTAGCGAGCTTTGTGCGTCTCTACTGCTCACCCCGCAGCCTCGTGTTGTGTCTCAACGCCAACGAACAGGCAGCGACGCTGCGGCGTCTGGTGCTGGCGCTGGGGCTAGACCGCCGCCTTCTACCACGCTTAGTGGACGCTAGGAACAACCTGAACGAGCGACAACAGATGTACAAGCGCGGCGGCGTCTTCTTCGTGACGGCACGCATCCTTGTGGTGGATCTGCTGTCGAACCACGTAGACCCAGGCAGTATCAGCGGTTTGCTAGTTAATAACGCTCACCACGTGACGGAGACGTCGATCGAGGCTTTCATCCTTAGACTGTACCGTGAACGCAATCGTGAAGGATTCATCAAAGGATTCTGCGACGATAGTGTCGCTCTTTCGTCGGGCTTTAACCGCGTGGAACAAGTGCTTAAGCATTTGTACGTGCGGAATGTGTATCTCTATCCGAGATTTCATGTTGCTATTAACTCGTGCTTGGAGAAGCATCAGCCAGAAGTATACGAGATCGAAGTGGCTTTCTCACCGTCGATGAAAATTATGCAGGAAGCGTTGCTTGTTGCACTTGAAGCTACGGTGAAGGAGTTACAACGCAGTAGTAAGTCTCTGGATGCTGCAGATCTTACGATGGATAAAGCTCTAGCCAAGTCATTTAGCAACTTCATTCGACGACAATTGGACCCGTTGTGGCACAAACTACCAGTCAAGACAAAGCAGCTCGTTGGGGATCTCTCGACATTGCGTCAACTGCTGGCTTATCTTCCACGCTACGATGCCATATCGTATTACTCGTTTCTAGTGAATTATCAGACAATGAATGGCCAGCAGCGCTTCCCGTCACCGTGGCTGTTCACGGATGCTGCAGATCGGCTTCTTACCGCGGCAAAAGAGCGGCTGTATCAAATTGTGGACTCAAAGAGCAAAAAGCCCGTAAATCTTCGCCGGCTTGCTCCTTCAAATGGTGCTGAATCAAACGCTACAGATAATGCCGAGCTTAAACTTGTGTTGGAGCAAAATCCCAAATGGGACGCACTCAAAGAGATCCTCGATGAAGTCCACGAGGAGCAAAAGAAGAAAAAGAACCAAGACATGGAGAAATTGGCAGCTGGTGGGGCTAGCGTTTTAGTGATGGTCAAGGACGAGCGGACGTGTGTGCAGTTACGTGAATTCTTAAGCTTGGGGGCACAGGAAATGATGCGGCGGCGATTTGGCCATTATTTGCTTCAGAAAGAAGCTACGTTGAAGCAAAAAGGGGGCAGCATGGCATCAGTGGGGCTCGAGCAGAGGCTTCTGCTGGAAGCCGCGGCAAAGTTAAGAACGGATGAACTTTACACTGAAGAAGAGGCAGCTCTTTCATCAGGATCTAAGAGCAAGAAACAATCTGTCAAAACAAAGAAGCGTGTGAGGGAGCCACAGTCAAGCTACAGTGATGTTCAGGTCCATACCACAGAAGTTTCAAGCTTCGGCTTATCGACATCAGAACTAGAGGCAATTACCGCTGCTCAAGAGAAATCTGAGCGAGGGAGCAAGTCGAAGATGTTCTTCGATGGGCGACTTCGCGCTGCATCAACTCGTCTACATGTAGACCAACCATCAGGCACACCCAATTTGTCGCTTGAAGTGGTAGACCCGTTGGATAGCGTCGTGCTGTGCACTTATGAGCAAGCTACACAGCATGGCTACGGTGCCTCAGCGTTTCTAGAGGATCTAATGCCTTCCTGTATCGTCCTGTACGACCCAGATATGGCATTCATTCGTGAAGTGGAGGTATTTCACGCTTCGCACATTGACCCGCTCGAAATTTATTTCATGATGTACGACGAAAGCACGGAGCAACAATCCTACCTGAGCGAAATCCAGCGCGAGAAGCGTGCATTTGACAAACTCATCCATCAGAAAGCGCACTTGATGATGCCTGCAAACGTGTACGACCTCCCGCTTCACATGAAGCTTCGACAGCAGACCGTGGAATACAGCATGGACACACGAACGGGTGGGCGGGCCAAGTCTCATCGCGCCGGCGTTAAAGTCGTAGTCGATGTTCGCGAGTTTCGGAGTGCGTTGCCATCCATGCTTCACAAGGAGGGATTATTTGTGCTTCCCGTAACGCTAGAAATTGGTGACTACGTCTTGTCGCCGGAAATCTGTGTGGAGCGCAAGAGCATCAGCGATCTCTTTGGCTCGTTAAACTCTGGCCGTTTGTTCAACCAGGCGGAGAGCATGCGGCGCTTCTACAAAACTCCGGTGCTGCTCATTGAGTTCACTCAAGGTAAGGCGTTCTCGTTGCAGGACGTGTCAGAGCTTGGCCCTGAAATTAATGCCACTAACATCGTCTCCAAGCTTACGCTGCTGATCCTGCACTTCCCGTCGTTACGAATCCTCTGGTCTCGCTCACCACATGCAACAGTAGATCTCTTCAAGATCGTCAAGAAATATCAAGATGAACCCGACATGGAAGCTGCGGCAGCACTAGGCAACGGCTTACCGATGGATGACAGTGCTGCCCAAACCACCAGTGGAGAGGGAGGGCTGGCGTCGAACTATTACAACACCAGTTCAATTGATGTGCTAAAGAAGTTGCCGGGCATCAACGAGCACAACTTCCGGAAGGTGTTAACGAGCGTCAAGAATCTCGCAGAGCTCAGCCGCATGACATTAGACGAACTTACGGAGCTGCTGGGTAAAGCGAATGGCAAGAAGCTACACATCTTCTTCAACAGCACAGCATAAATGTAAGCATTTTTTGTACTGCCTTCGTTCTAGGTGTTCTGTCCCGCTGTCACGAGCTCAAAACTCTCCTGGACCCAACTAATGCAGGCACATGAGACCAAACGAGAAAACGAGACTTAAACCTACTATCAGCTTAGAACTTGAACACCTGCGTGGAGGTATAGTTAAGCTCCTTGAGCAGGCCCTGCACCTCGCCCTGAGACCTGTCCTTGGCCTTGTCGCCCGAGACGTGGTACATCATCGGCGGTGGACCGCAGACACACACAAGATTGTCGTTCGACGGCTCAGGCATGTACTTCTCGATCATCTCCTTGGAGACGAAGCCCGTAAGGCCCTTCCACTCGGCGGACGGGTTGCTAAGCACATGGACCACCGAAATCTGCGGGTACAGGTACATCATAGCCTCCACCTCCTCGCGCAGGATGATGTCATCCTCCGATACACTGCAGTAGAGCAGCGTGATCTCGGTGCGATCCTCCGGGTTGCGGCAGATGGTCTTGATGAGCTGCAGCATGGGGGTGATACCGGAGCCGCCGGCGATCATACCGATGCTCTTGTACCTGTTGGGGTAGTACTTGAACTTCTGGAAGGGGCCCTTCATGTCAAGCGAATCACCCTCCTTAAGCTCCACGATGTGCTTGCTCAGTTTACCCTGCGGATACCCCTTAACGACCAACTCCAAGAATCCTTTCTCCTCATTCACATTGGTAGGCGTATAGGGACGCACGACCGTCTTGCCGTCCACCTTGGCGCGTGCCATGAGACAGCTGGGTGTGGTGATGCCCATCTCGTGCTCGGGTGTCGGCAGGTCGAAGATCACGCGCTTGGTGTTGTGGTTCACACTCTCCACCTTGCGCACAGTGAAGGAGCGGAATT
Organism: Phytophthora quercina; assembly: GCA_014706105.1. Classification (NCBI taxonomy): domain Eukaryota; phylum Oomycota; class Peronosporomycetes; order Peronosporales; family Peronosporaceae; genus Phytophthora; species Phytophthora quercina. The sequence goes on along the minus strand of JACBOW010000012.1, from coordinate 398,468 downwards.
CCTTGGGGCTCAGCGCCACCTTGGGAGCTTCTTCGCACTGCGTCGATGAAGGGCTGGAGAACGCCGCAAATGCAGCCATACCAGCCGTCACGAGGGCGCCACGCGACAAGAACTTGGCCTGCGCAGGGAAGCGCATGATCATCGTCGACCACATTAGAGCAGAGAGGTCCAAGAGAGGGAATGAAGACAGCGATGACAACTAAACGTGGGGCATGCTATTTTTAACCACTCGTGTCGTTTTTAAAAGAAATACGGTCATTTGATTGGCCAGTTTGGATAACGGTATTCAACGGGGTACAATTGATGGAGCAGGAATTGCACTTTTCGCCATGAGTGTCGAAGCGCAGCAACCTAAAGCGTGGGAGCGTGTGCCGTGCACGTCGTGCCAGCGCAGCTACAAGTTTTACTGCCCTAAGTGCAATATCCCGTTGGGAGTTCCCGAGAACGTGACGGTGCCGGCGCTTAAACTGCCGCTGCAAGTGCACGTGTGGTTCCAGGACAAGATCAAGAAGAGCACGGCGCCGCACGCCAAGGTGCTGGCCCCACAGGACGTGCAGATCGTGCCCTACCCGCCGCAAAAAGATGGAGATGCGTTGCCGACCTATACGCGTGAGGACGCCGTGGTGGTGTATCCGTCCTTCGAGGCTGAGACGCTCGAGCAGATCAGCACTGAGGAGCTCCGAGACATTCGTACGCTCATCTTCATCGACTGTCCGTGGCAAAAGGCACCCGTGATCATGACAGACCCAGCAATCGCCGACTTGCGCTACGTGAAGTTGGCTCAGCCACCCAAGGAGAGCAACTTCTGGCGCTACCACAAGGCTGGAGCGGGTTGTGTCTCTACGATTGAAGGTGCGTGACGAAAGTTGCATGTATTTCGACTTGGATTCTGACTGTATTGGTTTATCTTTTTTGTCTTTGATGCAGCTATTCAACTGATGCTGGAGGAGTACACTGTTGCTGCGAAGAAGTCGGAGATCGCCCTGCTGAAGTGCTCGGAGGATACGCAGTTGTCGGACCTGCTGTTCTTCTTCAAGCTGCAGTTCACACGCATCGTCGAGGAATTTGAGAACGAGGAAGACCCGGAGCGGAAGAAACCGCCGATGGACGCCGACGAGAAGGAACGTCGGCGCCTCATGTACAGTCAGAAGGAGAAAGGCAAGAAGCGACGACTCGAGAACAAGGTGCAGGCGTGGGAAGCGCGTTCCAAGGCCATTCAATCGGGCGAGCAGCCACCCGTCACAACGCAGACCAAACGCCACCGTCGGTGCTACAATTGCAAGAAGGACGACCACCACTCGAAGGACTGTCCGCAGCCGTGTCGCTATTGCAAGCAGCTCGGCCACTTTAGTGCCAACTGCAGCATGAAACAGGCCGCTTACGAACGCGAGATGAAGTTCCAACAGACACCACGGACCAAGGCCCTCTGATAATATCATACAGTACACCGTGTAGTTGCATTGTAGCCATATTGGATGTAGCAGCTGCCATATTTTTGACTTGATATTTGTATAGACGGATTTGTACTCCCCCCTGTACACGCACATTTGCGAAAGTACCGCGTGCGGGAAAGGAAGGCGATACACAGACAGGAGGGACGCGCACGCAGCAGCCATGGCCGAAAGCTTCACGCGCTTCCTGCCGGGGATGCGTAGTAGCAACAGCAGTGTCCGGCACCGTGCAGCGCAGAGCTTACGGCTGTACATCGAGTCCGAGTCACGTGATCTGTCCCATGGGCTTTACATGAAGTGGGTCACAGACATCAGTGCGCGCCTCATGCTGCTGTGCAACTCAAACGAGAACGCAGACCGTATGGGAGGCATCGCCGCTATGGACGAACTAGTGGAGCTCTTCATCGCTGAGCGCAACGACCAGACAATCATCGAGTTCGCACATTCACTCACTAAAGTCTTCGAGAAGATCCCAAGCGCCGACCCACCGATGCTCCGCGTGGCTGCCAAAGCTCTTGGTCACATCGTGTCCACAGGTGGCACCAGTCTCATTGAGTTCGTGGAAGATTATCACGTTAAACCGGCGCTCGAGTGGCTCAAGAACGAGACGTTCCATGTGCGTCGCCATGCCGCCGTCATGATCCTCAAGGAACTGTCCATTAATGCGCCCTCCACGTCTTTTAGATACATGGACAAGTACTTTGACTTCATCTGGAGCGCTTTCTGGGACTCTAAACTTGTGGTGAGAGTGAGTGCCAGTGAATCGTTGCAGTCATGCTTTATGCTCATCCAACAGCGTGAATCCAACCGCAAGACGTCGTGGTACAATCGCGCACTGGATGAAGCTGAGGGCGCCTTTAAGCGCAATAGCTCCGATGCTACACATGGTGCACTTTTGATTCTAAACGAGCTGCTACGCAATACAGGAGACTTCATGCACTCGCACTACCAACGTGCATGTCGACTGGTCTTCAGTCATCAAGACCACAAGAGCGCTACTGTTCGCTCTGCTGTGATCAGTCTCTTCCCACGTCTGGCCAAGTTTAACACGTCGGTGTTCGTGGAGAAATGCTATCGGCCGTGTATGAATCATTTGCTAGAAGTGCTTTTCTCGGCTACGACTACGACGCGTCCGGACGCTTTGCTTTCGATCGGAAAACTTTCTCTGGCAATTGGACCGCTACTAGCGAGAGACGAACAGGCATTGATGGCGATTATGAACGGTATTAAGGGTGGATTACAGGTGCGCAAGAAGGATTTTGATACACATCGAGAAGCACTCGCGTGTTTGCGGATGCTGGCGGAGACAGTAGGTCCTGCGCTTATCAGGGTAGACTTGGAGTCCATGGTGGGGCCGCTTTTCCAGAATGACTTGGATTCATCATTGGTGGAGACGCTGACAACTATCGTCAAGAAGATCCCGCCCATGAAGCCTATTATCCAGCAAAAGCTGTTCGAGCGGTTAAGTTCAATTCTGCGTTCCAGACAAAACGACGTCACTGGATCTGCAACGACTCCTACCAGTAGGAGACTCAAAACAACTTCGATCTCAGTGACGGGTGGAATGCTGTCGAACCTGTTCCTTTCGGCCACAGGAGCAAAGGCCAATGGCACGTCCGAGAATGGCGCACCGTCGACGGAGGTATCATCGGCCATCGCAATGCAGGCGCTTGCACTAGATACTCTGGCAAATTTCGACTTTCAGGGCAACCGGCTCATCCCGATCATGTCCTTTGTTCACGAAACAGTGGTTAAGTTCCTTGACCACGACGTTGCAACTATCCGCAAGAGCGCTGCACTCACATGCTGTAAGTTGCTTCTGCCGGCAGGAGAAGATCGCGGTGGAGGCACGACGATGACCTCAGAAGATTTTGCCCGCCCTGTTACGTCAGTACTTGAGCGTTTGCTAACGGTGGGTATCGCTGATACTGAAGCAAGTATTCGTCTGCGCGTTTTGGCATCACTGGATTCACGGTTCGACCCGTTGCTCGCGCTGAATGATAACTTGCGATGCTTATTTATTGCGTTGAACGATGAGGTTTTCAGCATTCGTCAAACGGCGATGAGTACGCTTGGACGACTGACGCACCACAACCCGTCCACTGTGCTACCGTCGCTTCGGCAGACCCTGGTGCAACTTTTGGCTGAATTGGAATTTAGTGGAGATTCTCGGGGCAAGGAAGAAGGTGCACTTTTGATCGGTTGTTTGCTGCGTTCGGCTTCACAACTTGCTCAGCCCTACGTTCTCCCTATTCTTCGTGTGCTGATGAAGAATCTGCGTGAAGACTCAGAGCGCCGCAGCCATAGTCGAAGCACAGTCAGTGTGAGCAAAGCCATATTGGCAACCTTGGGCGACTTAGCGGAAGTTGGCTCACAAGAACTGACACCATACCTCGGTCAGCTGTTGCCAGACGTTATTGATGAAATGCGCGACTCAAGCAATCCGCAGATTTTGCAGGTTGCTATTAAAACCCTAGGCCAGCTAGTGTCGTCGACCGGTTATGTGGTATTACCATATCACGAGTATCCGGAGTTGTTGGATTTGCTGTGCCAAGCATTGCAGAAGTCAGGTGACGCTTTCGAGTCTTTGCGAATCGAAGCAGGACGTACGCTAGGTGTCTTGGGTGCGTTGGATCCATACAATCTTCGTCTGTTCCACCTGCAAAAGCAAGGCAAGCTCACAGATGCCAAGAAGAAAGAGTTCCGCTCCAGTGCGTTTGCGATCGGTGCTGGTGGAGTATTCAGCTTAATGGTTAGTGCGGCAAACCCTTCAGAAGCGTTGGCGAAGAACGCTGCGAATGGAGGTGCTATTGGTATTCGTATTGGCAATAGAATTGGCGGACCTGGGGTGCTAGATGGCAGCAGCGAGGAAGATGCCCTGCAACTTGGAGAATCGCTTTTGCTCACGCCAGCGCGGAAAGTCGCAAAAAGTGACAAACAGACCAGTGGAAAGCTAACCAACATCATTTTGGAGGTCCCGCCGGATGATTTGCTGCCGTCAATGATCCCCGACTCGTCTCAGTATTTCCCTACGGTCGCGACCAACGCTTTGATCCGCATTTTGCTCGAACCGCGTAACTCGGTGCACTATCAGGGTACGTTTATGGCAATCATGTACATTTGCAAAAGCCAGCGGAAGCGTATGGGACAGCATTTGGACAAGATCATTCCTGCCTTCCTTTATGCACTAGAGAAGGTGAACCGTTCTCTGCGCAAATTCCTGTTCGAACAACTTTGCGATCTGGTTCAAATTGTCGAAGAGCAAATTCAGCCACACTTGGATCACGTGGCCTTGCTTTCTATCGTGAACAGCTATTGGGACGAGCACCTTGAAGAAGTTCTCAACCTGGTCAAAAAGTTGGCAAATTCACTGGGTGAAAACTTCCGTGTCTACCTGCCGGACCTCATCCCTCAAATGCTGCGCGTTATTCGGACAGAGCGTGACAATCCTGCTCGGCCGCGGACTTTATTGGTGCTGAAGACTGCAGTATCCCTCGGTCGTTTACTGGATGGATATCTTCACTTGATCATTCCAGCACTTGTGGCACTTATTCAGAGTGATGCCGACGTCAACGCGAGGAAGCAAGGTCTGGGTTCGCTTGGCTCGCTCGTGAAGAAACTGAATGTGAGCGTGTATGCGTCGAAGATCATTCACATGCTGGCGCGTGTGATCTCGTCGCAGCCGGAGATGGTGTATCTTGCGATGGATTGTCTGTGCTGCATGGTTTACACCATGGGTGACGACTACGCGATTTTCGTCCCAGTTATCAGCCAGGTTCTGGGCCGCCACACATCACGTTCAAACGATATTTTCGATCGATACGATCTGCTGGTGTCAAAGATTCTGAAGTACCAGCCCCTTCCTGTAGCTTCATGGGCAACTGATCCGCTGAAATCGCGTGTTGATACCTCTAGTGACCACAAGGACTCAGGCTCATCTGCACAAGATGAAACGAAAAGCCTACCCTGCGATCAAAGGAACCTGATGAAAGCGTGGGAGGCATCTCAGCGATCTACCAAAGAAGATTGGAATGAGTGGATTCTGGCGTTTTCAGTTGAATTGCTTCGTGAATCTCCTTCGCCAGTCTTGCGTGCTTGCAAGGAGCTTGCCTCGGTGTATCAACCTTTGGCGCGAGAGTTGTTTAACGCATCATTTGTGAGCGTGTGGCCTCACCTATCCTCCACGACGCAGGACAACCTGATTCGATCTCTGGAGTCTGCGTTCCAGTCGCCGCATCTGCCATCCGAAATCCTTCAGACGCTGCTTAATCTTGCTGAGTTCATGGAGCACGACGACCAGCCTCTGCCGATTGATATTCGATTGCTCGGATCTTTGGCCGACAAGTGTCATTCTTTCGCCAAGGCTCTCCACTACAAGGAGCTTGAGTTCAACACGAACCCCAGTACCGATGGAATCCAGGCGCTTATCAGCATTAACTCGAAGCTGAACCAGCCGGAGGCTGCACGTGGTATCTTGAAGTACGCTCTTGAAAAGCTGCCAGGTATTGAAGTGAAGGCTTCATGGCACGAAAAGCTCCTGCGATGGGACGATGCGCTAGCAACGCACGACCGTGTACTCCAAGACAACCCGAACAATGTGGAGTCCATTTTCGGCAAAATGCGTTGTCTGTGGGCAATTGGTGAGTGGCGCAAGCTGAACGATCACGTACAGGAGACTTGGTCTAAAATCTACGGTGAGGGACAGGACTTGAATGGTGAACAAGAAGATGGCGAGAAGCTGCTTGACGTGCCTCCTGCTCTGAAGAAGGAACTATGCAGTAGTGGTGCGCGAGTAGCCTTCTCGTTGCAAAACTGGGACTCGATTCCAAAGTACATCAACTCAGATATGGACGCAACGGAGTCGCATTTGTTTAAGGCTGTTGTGTCTATTCGGCGTATGGAACTGGATGAGGCCATGAGCTCAATTGCTGATTGCCGTAAGGAGATGGATCCAACGCTACGCTCCCTTGTGAGTGAAAGTTATGCTCGAGCGTACCTTCCGGCAATTGTAAATCTGCAGATGCTGACGGAGTTGGAGGAGATTGTCGCCTATCTGAAGACTTTTGCTTACAAGAACAACGGTGAGCTTACGCTTCTGTCGGCGCCTGTATCCTCAACTTCAATGTCTACAACTGCGTCACGCCGCAAGCAAAGTATCAGCAGCCTTAACTTTGTATCATCGTCGTCATCGACTTCGTATGGACATGAGAAGCAAGTGGCACTGAAGAAACTGCAAACGATTTGGACACGGCGTATGCTTGGAGTGGAGCGTAACATTGAAGTGTGGCAGAGCCTCATGCTGGTGCGATCACTTGTGTTTGACCCCAGAGAAGACGTGGATATCTGGCTGAAGTATGCGCGCTTGTGCCTGAAGTCGGGGCATATTAACCTCGCTGCCAGCGCTCTCTGGCGCGTTGGTGCGCAACCGTTCATCCGCAGTGTTGAACGAGACCCATACACACCGATTCCGATTAATCTAGGCGGTAATGCTGGAGCGAGTCAGGGCTTCGCAAATGGACTGTTAAGTCTAGCGGACAGTGCTGCCCAGGACCCCCGCGTGGCCTTCAGCTACTTGCGGCATTTGTGGGCAGAGAACCGCGAAGATGTAGCCTTGAAGCAAATGGATTACTTCATTGAAGCCTTGGAACAGCACGGAGACCCAACGAATGAGGATATGCGCAAGTTGCGTGTGCAGGTGTATATTCAATTGGGCGAATGGCAAATGTCACTTGCTGAACCACACAAGCAAGCCGACGGCGTGTACGACCATGTCCTCGAGTGTCTTGAGACAGCAACAAAGTTGGATCCGACTAACGACCGCGCGTGGCATGAGTGGGCTCTTATGAATTTCAGGGCGCTTGAGGCTACCGTGAAAGAATCCGGTCTAGGAGACCCGAAACGCTATGCTGTTCGAGCCATCCAAGGTTTTTTCCGGTCCATCTCGTTTGGTCATACGAGTTATGATGTCACCAAGGACGTTTTGCGTCTGCTGACGCTTTGGTTCGCGCAAGGCAACCGTAGCGATGTGCACATGGCGATGGTTGAGGGATTCCAGGAGGCGTCTATTGACACCTGGTTGGATGTGATCCCGCAGCTCATTGCTCGTATTGATACGCCCAACCCGAAGACAAGCGAACTACTCCACGATTTGCTCTCTCGAATTGGGCAAGCACACCCCCAGGCCTTGATTTATCCGATTACGGTGGCGTCTAAGGCGCTAAACCCGACACGAAAGCATGCGGCCGAAGGAATTCTTGCTGCCGTGCGTCGGCATAGCTCCCAGCTTGTGTATGAGGCGGATATGGTATCTCGTGAGCTAATTCGTGTGGCAATCCTCTGGAATGAGCTGTGGCATGGTGCTCTCGAGGAAGCTTCTAAGCATTTCTTCAACAACCGCGATGTGACTGCCATGATTGCTGAGTTGGCTCCGCTACACGAGCAAATAGATAAAATCGGTACGGAGGAATCACCTACGCTTCGCGAAGTAGCATTCTACCAAGCATTCGGCCGGGATCTCGCTTATGCGAAGGAGTGGACCAATGTGTACGAGCGTACGAAGAGCCTGGACGATCTCAACCAAGCCTGGGACATCTACTACAGCGTGTTCTCTAAGATTCGCAAGCAGCTCGCAAACCTATCAACGCTGGAGCTAGCTAACGTCGGACCGAAGCTACTATCCGTGCGCAATCTTTCGCTTGCAGTACCAGGCACGTACAAAGCTGGTGCCCCAATTGTTCGCATCCAGACTTTCGACACGAAGGTGACAGTGCTGACGTCGAAGCAGCGACCTAGAAAGGTGTCAATCAACGGAAGTGACGGAAAGGCTTACCCGTTCTTGCTCAAGGGCCATGAGGATTTGCGTCAGGATGAGCGTGTGATGCAACTCTTTGGTGTGATCAACACGCTGCTGGCCAACGACAGCGACACCAGCAAGCGTAACCTGGCTATCGAGCGTTATTCGGTGCTTCCGTTGTCACACACGAGCGGTCTTATTGGTTGGGTGCCCAACTGCGATACCCTGCATCAACTTATCCGCGATTACCGTGAGGCACGTAAGATCCAGCTGAACGTCGAGCACCGCCTCATGGTTCAGATGGCACCGGACTACGACAAGTTACCGCTTATGCAGAAGGTTGAGGCCTTTAAGTATGCCCTTGGTGAGACGACCGGCCAGGATCTGTATCGTGTCTTGTGGCTGAAGAGCCAGGACTCTGAAGTATGGCTCGACCGTCGGCGGAACTTCACGCGTTCGCTGGCCGTCATGTCGATGGCTGGTTACATTCTCGGTCTTGGCGATCGTCACCCGAGCAATCTTATGTTGGACCGCGTGTCGGGTAAACTGGTGCACATTGATTTCGGTGACTGTTTCGAGGTAGCAATGGAGCGTGACAAGTACCCAGAGAAGATTCCGTTCCGCCTCACGCGCATGCTCACGCAGGCAATGGAGGTCAGCGGCATTGAAGGCAACTTCCGCTACACTTGTGAAGCTTCGATGCGTGTGCTTCGTGACAACCGCGACTCGCTCATGGCTGTGCTCGAGGCATTCGTGTATGACCCTCTCATCAACTGGCGTCTGCTCAAGAAGGACGCTGTGCCGTCCCACGCTCAACCCGAGGAAGACGATGGCACTGGTGGCACTGGACGTGGAGGAGAAGGCAGCGCCGCAGACGTCAACGGCGACAGAAGCTCTCGTGTCGGAGACGAAGATGGCAGCGAAACCCATGGAGACGGCGAGGGTGACGCCGCAAATGGAGTCAACCCGGATGAAGACAAGTTGGCGGACGGTAGCATGAAGAGCTCGACGTCATCGGCACCCGTAACCCCCCGGAGGAGGCGACACTCTTCGTCCGAGGCTGCAATGCTGGGCTACAATATGGACTTGCTGGACCCGGCAATGGCGCGTAACTCAATGTCGGAGGCGCAGCGTGACAACTTTGGCACTTCGTTCGTGGCAGCTGAACACCCACAGTTGAACGAGAAGGCGCTGAGCGTCATCGACCGCGTCAAGAAGAAACTGGCCGGCCGCGACTTCGACGACGGTAGCAGGGTTCTCACGGTGGATGCTCAAGTCGATCGACTCATTCACCAAGCCACCTCGCATGAGAACTTGTGCCAGCTCTACTACGGTTGGTGTCCGTTCTGGTAGACATAAGTTGAAGTGCCTTGCTAATGGCTACATTTTGTTAATAACGGCAGCTGTTCTTAACATCCCGACATATTATAATGACTTTTTAGACGAATCATAAAGCCTTCAAGAGGGCTTTCATTATGTCCAGGTTTGACTGGCCTGCCACTCACGTCCTTTGAGTTGACATAGCAACTTCAGGGATGGCGGTGGCAGGTAAAGGCAAGAAGCGCAAGGCCGCTCCAGGCGGCTCCAACGGCAACAAGAACAAGCAGAGCAAGACGCAGAGCAAGGGACGCGGTGGCAGCAACAAGAACAGCAAGAAGAGTGGCGCCAAGAAGCAGCAGTCGACGCGCATCGCCGACCGTGGCGAAGAGGAGGACGTGGAGATCGACGAGGAAGATTTAGCCTTCTATGAGGGCAACGCCCAGTTCACTTCCTTCCTGGCCAACATGGACGCCAAGGCGCTGAGTAAACCTGTGCGTGGTGACAAGAAGCCTGCGCCTAAACCTGTGAAGAAGCAGGAAGGGGACAAGGACGAAGACATGCCTTTGGAGAAGCTGGAGGCACGCCCACGTAAGGCCGCATGGGCCTCAGACAATCAGGAAGTTTTTAAGGACAAGCTGCCGGTCAAGTTCATGGACGGCAGCGTGCGCACTAACAAATTGTTGGCTGAGAAGGAGGAGAAACCCAAGGAGGTGCAAGAAGAAGAAGAGGAAGTAGAAGAAGATGATGGTGATGAAGAAGAAGAGGAGATGGGATCAGATGTGTCGGACATGGAGTTCGAAGAGATCACGGACGCTGAGGCGTCGTCTCCAATGGAGAATCCTACGCCCGAGCTGTCGCCGGTGGACCTCAAGCGCCAGCGGGAGATCCGACTGATCACCAAGAAGGTGGAGATTGCCCAAGTGTGTGAAAGCATTTTGGAGAATCCGGAGGAATCATTTAAGAAGAACAAGGAGCACCCACAGCAGCTGAGCAAGATCCAGCAGCTGCAGGAGTTGTGCCGTGACCCGGACGCCACTGTGCAGCGACTCAGTCTGATGTCGCAATTGTCGGTGTTCTTGGATATCCTTCCCGACTACCGCATCCGTCTTCAGAACAACGATCAGAGCGCGGAGGAAAAGGGTAAGCAGAACCACGGACGCCCCATGAAGAAGAAGGTGCAGCAGATGCAGGACTACGAGGCTACGCTGCTCAACAACTACCAAAAGTTTCTCAAATATTGCGCTAGCTTGGTTACAACGGGGCTCAAGGGCAAGCGCCCGGAGCAGGTGGCCACGATGACCGCGCGTGAACGACGTGACGTGCTGATGGCCGAGACTGGCGTTCGTTGTTTGGCTCAGCTGCTGGAGAAGAAGTACGCCTTCAACTTCCACCTCAACCTCGTGATCGCGCTGGTGCCGATGGCTGACTCGCAGTTCACGAGCGTTCGCGAGCAGGCTTGCGCTGCGTTCGAGAGTGTCTTCAAGAGCGACAAAACCTGTGCGTGCTCATACGAGATTGTGCAGCAGATTTCAAGCTACGTGAAGCAGAAGCAACATCGTGTGCAGCCTTTCATCATCCGTACGCTGCTGGTTATGCCGCTTGAGGTGACTATGGAGCAGGGTGAGGCTGCTCGCAAGAAAGCGAAGTCTGATCGCAAGAAGCGTCGTCGTCTGCAGGCAGAGGGCGATACCATTGCTGCTGGACTCAAGGAAGCTGAGGCTGTCGTGGACCGTGCTGAACGTGAGAAGACGCAGGCCGACATCCTGCACGAGCTGGTGCTAATCTACTTCCGTATCCTGAAACAAGCTACCTACTCGCAGGCTTTACCGGCTGTGCTTGAGGGTCTTGCTAAATATTCGTTCCTGATCAATCTTGACATCATGATCGACTTGCTCAAGGTTCTCAAGGTTGTGCTGCGTGAAGAAGATGTGCTGCCTCTTCCGGCTGCACTGCAGGCTGTGCTAACGGGACTGCGTGCGCTGCAGGGTCCTGGTGGACAGGAGCTCATGATCGATGAGAAGGAGTTCGTGGACATTTTGTACCGCCTGCTGCACCGGTTCGCTGATGGCGAGGCGGGTTCGGACTCATCGTGCTTCCCTACGATGCTTCAGTGTGTTGAGGCTGTATTCCTGCGCCGGAAGGAAATTGTTGTCGAGCGTGTGGCGTCTTTTGTGAAGCGACTACTGCTTGTGGCACAGCACCTGCCACCGCACCAAGCTCTTGCCATCCTGTCTCTGCTTCGTGCACTTTTCCACCGCTACTCAAAGTTGCAGCAGCTTCTGGAGTCGGACGTGGATCGTGTGGCTTCGGGTGAATACCGTGCTGACATCGATGATCCCGATTTTGCCAACCCGTTCTCGAGCGCATGCTGGGAGTTGGCGCTGTTGACACACCAAGCCCACCCGAAGTTGTCGAGCTATGCGCTTGGAACTGCTCAGATGGCCACGACGCTGCCAAACGAACACGCCCGAGCCCTCATGGACGCCTACGACCCGTACGCTGGTGCGACTTTCACTTTCAAGCCGAAGGTACCGGTGCCACCTAGCAACCCGCTGCACAAGAAGATCGCCAGTGAAAACAACAAGAGCGGCAAGAAGATCCGTCAGCGTCGTGCCCGTCAGTTTTTCGTGCGCGATCCACTGGCTAGCTTGGACGAGCAGTACCGCAAGCAAAACGCCTCTCCTTTCTTCCAGAAGTGCCTTGAGCTTGACGAGCAGCGCACAGATGACAAGTTGCTGGTGTTCAAGAAGTAGCTGGACCAAACAATAGATGCATAACCACAAACAAGATCATTTGAACAAAAAGCTATTAGATATCATCACAACTTGTGCTCCACAACTTAGTACGGGCTATCGTAGCGTCGATGCGCTGCATTTTGGTTGTAAAGCACATTAGAGTGCATGCTGAAGTTGTTGTTGTTAGTCGTTGCCTCGCTGTGCTGTGAAAATCCGGGATTCTGGTCATTGTACTGGTACATTGGTGCCGGAGCTGCAGGCGGCATTGCCTTCTCTCGTCGTGCCGCACGCACGTTCTTCCAAAGCACACCAGTCATAGCAAGCACGATGGTAGCTGCAATGATGCAAATGATGCTGGCCACCATCACCACATTAGTCCACTTCTCCACAAGTTCGTAAAAAACACTACGGCACTCCATGAACGGTGCACTGGTCGACATGTCGTCAGCGTCCGTCGCGTTAAGCAGGAAACCTCCACACCAGACCTGGTTGGCGCTCCTACGCGGACAAGAAGCCTCCGTCCAGTCGAGCACCACCGAGTACTCGTCATATTGTGAGACCAAGTCACACACGGCACAGACTTCGTCGATCGCTGCGAGAGTCACTGTGGAGCAGATGTTGGTGAAGTTGGTAGTGGTGTCCGAGAAATAGCCCGACAGCGACACGTTGAACATCTCAAGCACTGAGTTCACCGTAGCGTCTTTGCAGTAGTACGGCACCTGCGCGTAGCAGTAAAGTTTGTTAAAGTTGACACCTAGTGACGCCTCGGAGTCCGTAGCTGGATAGTCTTGACTTCCCCAGTCGTCAGCCTTGGAGTTGGCTATGTGTGCACCCACAGCCACCACCACGAAGAGGATGGCCGCGAGGATGAGCACAATAGCGTAGATAGTCAGTAGCAGCTTCTGTTGCAGCAGTGCACCAAAGCAGCCAAGCGCCGAGAGTGCAATGACCAGAGCACCCAACACGAGTGTGAAGATGAGTGTAGACGTGCCAATCCACTCGTAGTCTCCCTGGAAAGCATCCAACCAGCCGGAACTCTTGACACGATGGCTGAAGTACACGAGAAGGCAACCAGCCACCATGAACGCCATGTTAAGTAGCAGTAGCAGCACTTTGGCTACATTGCCCAGACCACCTACATAGGCCATACCATTAGCACCACCTCGTTCCTCCATGATGGCGATACCGCCACCTATTGTTGTTCCTGTCGTGGCGACTCGGCGAGTGCTTCTAGTCGAAAGGGGGCGCAAAGAGGCAGAGAAGTCGCGAACAAAAGCTCCCCTACTTGGTCGCTGTTTCAGACCACCTGGCTTCTACCGTGTGCTCGTTCCGATACAAAAATGAGCGAAAGGAGCGGGACGACAAGTTCGACATAGTATCCGCTAGCCGATTGGCTGAAAAGCGAGTCCCACAACGCAGTCGTCAGTAAGCCCTTGTATCACAATGTGTGGACTTCGATGGTTGCGGCTCAGCAGATGGCAGATCCGACAAAGTCTCGAAGTTCCTGGATAGCCGGAGACCCCATTTGGCGCTGAGAAAGTCGAACGTGCGCTTGAGACGCTAAAGCAGCGCCGATACAAATTGTACACATCGCGGCTATGGAGACCGTAGCAATGTACGAGGATATGCATAGAGAGAGGTATGCTGTACAGAACATCAAATATGTGTACACCACACAACCCGTGGGTTAAGTGGTTAAACCCGTGGGTCCATACTAATTGTGTGTAAAATACGTAAATTTACTCTACACAAACCCAAGCTAAATGAACGAGCTGCCCGTGGTGCGTGAGTCTACGTCTCCATGATACCTGTCCCCCGAGCCAAACCGCCACTAATCCGCTCTCTGAACATGTCACAGTCTCTTCTCCATGGCGACTGGCAATGCCAGCGTGAGATCGACCTGCTGCAGCGTACGCAGGCTGCGCACCAGCAGCTCACGTCGCGCCTACAGGCCATGACCCGCGAGCTGCGTGGAGAACGCTACTACCCGCTGCATACGGAGACCAAGCAGTTGCGTGTGCGTGTGTACCACACGTACATCCCACCAGTGGAAGCCACGGACGACACGCCAGCGACGCCAGGCAGGTGGACGCTCAAGATCGAAGGCACCGACGCTACTGCAGGAGAACCGACCATTGTGGTGAGCAGTTAATGAACAATTGCAGACCCCTAACCTCCATAGACTGATAAGTTATGTGTGTATCAATGCTGAAGAAATTCTCAAGCTACTTCCGCAAGGCGTCGATCGAACTGGACCCGCATCTGTACTCAGACCGAGTAATTGAGGTGAGTTGTTTTATTTATTTATTATTATTGTTTTACTAATTAATTTTACTTCGATTGCTGCAGTGGACGAGCTTCCAGAAGACAAGTCATGACGTGGACGGACTGGAGGTCTCGAGGACTGGAAGCACAGCACACACGGTCAAAATCAAGCTGCTGCAGGCGCAAACACCCGAGCGGTTCACTGTTTCACCCGAGTTGGAAGCAGCAATCGGACAGTATCTGGGACCTGCCAAGGCGTACACAAAGCAGGATATCGTGCTGGCGATGTGGGAGTACATCAAGCTTCGTAATCTCATCAAGGAGGACGACTGCCGCGTGGTCGTGTGTGACGACAGACTGGTGCAGGTACTCAACTGTGTGTCGCTGCCTTTCACGTCTATTATAGTGGCGCTCAAGCACCACTTGACATCGATCAACGTTATCGACCTGGAGTACACGCTGAGCCTCTCGACGGCATGCGAATCCGAGCTGCTGGATGAAAAGTTCTTTGATGTCTCAGTAGCAGCTACATCCGACCTCGATAAGACTCGTGCCCGTGCCCTCAGGGAGTGCGAAGAACTTCAGCAAGACCAGAAAAAGGAGCTGACGCTACTTAAGGAACAAGAGTTGGATATCCTGGAGCGATTGCAAATGTACACGCGCAAAAAGGAGTGGATGACCCAGTTTGCACAAGATCCGTGCGGGTTCACGGCAGACGTGAAAAAGTCTCAGTTGGCTGACGAAGAGGTTGGTGGTATTATTTTTTGTTGCAATTATTTTCTCATTGAACTGGTTTAACATGTTTTGCTTTGGGTTGGTATTTGAAGATTTTGACTGCCGAGACCGAGCTGGATGAATTTAGTATCCCGCATCCTCAACAATTCACACAGCCATGGGTTCGTGAAGTAGTTGGAGAACTGCTCACGACACGCTCCACTAACTAAATCGTGCAATAAACCGATTTACCTATTATTACGGGGTCTAATATTGAGGTGCGGTGGCGTTCATAACGGATGCAATGCGATATCAATAGCAATGTCTGACCTTTGAAGATCGTTGATGGAGTCCGTTGCCAAGTTTGAAGCTAAATCGCGGAAGGAAACCCAGACTGGTGACAGTATTGTGCTTGCTGTACAACTCGCTCGCTCGGCTCGGTTCCTGGTCTGCCCTCATTTTTCCAGCGCATTCCCCCCATTTCAGGTCATTGCTGCAGTCACCATTAATGCAGCAGCCTGGTACTCGCTTACGTTGCGACCCGACGGATTATGCCAAGCGGCAGCAAGAGAAGAAGGAACGAGCAAAAAACCTTCGTGAGCAGCGACAGCGTGGAGTTTTCTCTGACGAGCATACATTTTCTCCAAAGTACGTTCCCCCAAACTGTCACCAACTCCCCCTTTGTCTAAGGTATTTATTTGGTATTGTTACCTCCAACAGAGTGAACGCGAGGGCTCGAAATCACCTGTCGCCACCAGGTTCACGTGAAGAGCTTGATCGATCTTCCAGATCGTTGTCATCGGACAATATGGCCTATCGGAACTATGGCCACAACAACAATCATCAGGACGGGGGCTCAACGGGCTACGGAAACGATGCCCTCGATAGCTTGTCGCGAAAATACCCGAAGAAAGCTCCTACGACGCCACAGCAGCAAATGGCATCTTTAAATGTTACGCCGCTTGAACCAGGTAATGTACGCTGTTAGTCAATTTGTCGATGCGCTCGATGCTAATGGACCACTGGAATTGACTCAGAGCATGACACGTTGTTTCGAGAAGTTAAGCGGGCGACAGGACGAGAGATCGAAGACCTCCCTATCCGAAAGACTCTAGCACCACCCCAAGCAGGTAGTCATACCGGTCCATGCTTGCGGAGCTCAAGTTGTGGATGCCCGAAATGTGGCGGCGGCGGTGTTAGCTCAAGCAACATGAGCAATTTTAATGCCTCTGACGCTCCAATCCGTCAAAGGGAGCCCAGGGCTACGCCGTCAACAGATACATACAGACAGAACAACCCACATGAAATGGCGGCACCAAACTGTATGGGGGTACGTCTCGATGCAGTTTCTGTGCCCAGTTGTCACTTCACTAACACTTTTTGACTTTCCAGAACTCATTGATGCTTCTCAAATCCAAAATGTCTCGCCGGAAAGCAAGGAGCGCACCAACGAACCCGTCGTCTCTGTTTGTAGAGAAAAACACACCCAGTGCTGTCGTTCACTCAGCACGATTGCCTTCATCGACAGCCATGTCCCGAGATACACCGAGTCCACCATCACGACAACCAGTCGCACCACGACGATCTCCTGCTCAAGCAGCGGCCCCAGCCCCGGCTGCTAGGCGAAAAGCACCTTTGCATGATGTCAACGAAGATTCTATCGGAGATGTCCACCACCCTCCTCCGATCAGCACGGGGTTCAATCTTTCCGAGGAACTCGTACGAGCTCACTATGTGTGTTTATTTCTGAGTAACTTCCTTACAATTGTTATCAAATGTTGTACGCATAGGACGAGTACAGGGACGGCGCGGAACAAATGGAGCAGTGCCACAATTGCAGCCGGAAATTCAACATCGCGTCATTCCAAAAACACCAAAAGATTTGTGCGAAGGTTTTCTCTGGTCAACGCAAAGTTTTCAATATGGCAGCGAAGCGGTTGGAAGGAACGGATGCGGAGAAGATAGCGCGAGAAGCAAAGGCTAAGGCTAAAAGCTCAGGTGGTGGTGCTCGAAAGGCCCCACTATCGACAACAGAGCAGCCTATCAAGGTGAAGAGTGCAGCAGATTGGAAGCAAAAGAGTGACATGTTCCGGAACGCCATGAAGGCTAGTCGCGATGTAACAAAGGCGCTGAAGGAAGGAAAGGAACTGCCGCCTGTCGTACCATCAGCTCCTGACCCCAGTCTCATCCAGTGTGAATACTGCAGTCGTCGATTCAATGAGAAAGCTGCAGAGCGCCACATCAACTTCTGTCGAGAAAAGTCTCAGCGTGACAACATCAAGGGAAATGCAAAGCGGGCACCAGCTGCAAAGCCTGGATCCCGAGCTGCAGCAACAAGGAAAAGATAGACAGTAGGAGAGTGCTGTTAAAAATTAATCGTTATTTTACTCTGGTGGGATTACATTTGATCTGTTCAACCAAGTACGAACAACAGATCTTTCGAGTGCATAATTAATGATGAGGGAGGACAAGCGTATACAAATGGCAGTAGGTTGTCCAGCGTCTGGCATGCATGCCGCATAACGCCGATCACGAGCATTTCCTTTGAAATGTAGTCGAGAAAAACATCAATGAAGGTGCCACCGACAAATTCATCGTCGATTTCCGTATCGAAAAGCCGACGACGGTGCGGAATTCCACAGTAACCTCCAAAGCTCGATGAGTTACGTGACGCCGAACCCAGCATTGCATTATTGTTAACGTCCAATGAACCACTTCCGTTTGCCAAAGCTTCAACCACTTCCATGATGTAGGGATTGTAGAATGCCTGACACACAATGCGATTCAGGAGGCTGGACAGGAAAATTTTACCTCCTGCAAACGATGGCGTCAGAGACGGAAATTCATCCTGGACAGCTTCATCGCACGGTCGACACAGCTTCGCGTTGCAAGCGTAGTGTAGTACAGACAACGTATTTCCGTAAGCTCGCCTCGAGTCAGCAGTGGTGGTCTTCCGTTCAACTGTTTTCAGAGGCTGGCTGTCGAACTGCTGCAATGCGGCGTCAATAATGTCCGATTTTTCGAGAAAAATACCTGGGTCTAGGCCAGGGCAGCGTCCTAATGCTCTTAGTTTTACACTTTCCAACGGAATACCCTGTTCCAACTCGCGTTTGAAAGAAATGTGAGTTGTTGGCGAGGAACCAGCGTCACTTTCAAAGCGGCTACTCCGTCGACGTTGATTTCGTGGTGAAATATGTCTGGAAAGACCTTGGCTGGTAATTTCAACTGCTAACAGAGAGCAGACAACTCCAAAATCAGCGAGTCGTTCATCGTCTGTCCACGTATTTTGCCCGCTCAGCCCGAATTCAGATACCTCATAGGTGGAAGCAAGTTGGTCAGCTTCTCTTGATACGCTTTTATCAAGAGGCAGAATGACGACTTGCCGAGCCTTTGATGCCTCAACACGCACGAGGTCGTTGGTCCGTGCTGGGCTTCCCACCACAACAAGAACATTTTGTAATAACTTCGCAGAGCTTTCTTCCGCCACCATCAGCAGATCTTTTGCGGTTGGCTTGTACGCCAGCAAGAAAACAATACGCACTTCTTCGGCAGATTGAGCTCTCGCACCGTCAAGTGTTTTGAGCTTATATTCCTGTTGAGCGTACCGTCGTAGACGGTTAGCAATTGAAACTGCATCCGATAAGCTCCTTGAGCAAATGACGAAATGACCCGATTGTCCCTTCACGTTCGATCGATAGTGATCTCTCTCGAAAACTGTTTCAATTTTCTCCACATTTTTGCCTTGAATAGCTGCGTGCAATGCACTTCCATTTGAAGGAGAGTTTACTGTCGATGGCATCGAGCGCACTCGGCTTACTCGAGCTGGTTGTGGCTTGGCTTTTGTATCGATAGTCATGGCAGCAGTAGGTGCGTCGCAGTTCTTGATCAGAGTCTCCTCAATTGTGCCTTCTACACTTGCTGCAGGAATACTCCATCGACTGTATTCGACTGGATCCGCCAAATCCAAACGGATATTTCGGACAGAGGCCGATCTCGTTGTCGGGTGGAAACGATGTCGTGGCGATCGACGCCAAAGGGAGTCCGACGAAACTCGCACTGGGCTGGCCAACAAACTGGCGGATGATCTGAGTTCCCCTTCGGAATATTCTTCCCAATACCCATAAGAGTTTACGATCCGAATTACGTCGGATGCAGTTCGAGCAATCACAAAGCCAATATCCCTATTATAAACAACGAAGGTGATGTTTAGATCACTAAACACGTTAGCGATAGCGATCCAGTAAAGGACATTTGCGTACCCTTCATGTATGAATGATCCAAAAGGTGCCAGATGCATGATACTGCCTTGCGCTCCGTCATTTCGCGAAACATCCTGGTTGAAAGTTGAAATGAGTAGTGCTCCGTACCGTTCGTATATGTGGCGAGCTACGATTTCGAATTTCCTGTGCTCGAATCGTGACGAAAAAGTGATCGGGAAAACCTGATACGTCAACCCGTCCAAATACTACGGCAGCAGGTAAACGGAATTGTTAGTTACAGGCATCGTGTGAAGCTGGTTATCGAGTACGCACCTCATGAATCCACGCTTTACTCCACTTTCGTTGCTTGGCGTATTGACCTAAATGATACGAGCGGATTAAGTTCAAGATAAGGGTACTGGAGCCGGGGCATACTGCAGCACGAGCTAGTAGCATATCCTTCAGCGCGGATGTCTTAGTCGCGTTTGCACCAAGCAACATTGACGACATTTCGTATTCGTGCACACGCGACAATAGCTGCACATATATATCCACGTGCTTCCCACAACTATCCGCATAGTTTCGAATGGAGACCGCGTGCAAAATGGTTGCTGCGTCTTGCTGCGCAGGCACGTGCCGATTGTTGGCCAAGAAAAACACCGCAGTTGCAGATGCCATCTTCACTCGACACTGGTCTCGTTCCTTCATTAAGCTTCCTCGCAGATAGCTCGTTCGTCGTCGATATTTTTGCTTTTCGAGGATGCAAACTAGCTCTGCCGACGGCGGCTCATCACTGATGAACACCACGTCTAAATGGATGGAGCCTCGACTAGGGTGATAAAACTCTTGAAGGAACTCCAGAACAGTGCTGGCCGATAAGTTGTACCCCGAAACGATGACATGCCCAGATGACTTCACCGAAACTTCCTTATCCCATGAGTTGCTTAATTTCGCAAGCGCATTAAGCTTGTTGACTTCGGCCGGAACAATCGTGAATATACCAATAATGACAACGATCACAAACACATGTCCCAACAAAGTGCGCGGGGTGATATCTCCGTAGCCTAACCGTGCGTACACAGGCGAATTAGCGAGCAAGTTACCCTGCACAGATAAAAGAAAAATCCTTGCCTATTGTCGACACGGTCACAAGAACAAAATATAATGAATCGTGAAATTGCAGTTTGGCATCGTCGTCGTACTCATCGGACTCCAGTGCTTGGAATATTCCCGCCGCGCACAGAATGACAGCAATAGTCGACAGAATGAAGACGCCAAGCTAGAGTTGCGAAGTACAATGAGGTTACCCTGCTCATAAAAACGAAGGAATTTAGGTTCCACAAGCCTCACCTCGTATTCAAACCCGTGTTTCTTGAACTTGATATAAAGAGCCAATCGTAGAACTCGAAGAACACGAAAAATGCGAAGCACGCGGAACACGAACATTAAGTTTGATCGACTCCCTGGGTCAAAGAACTAGAAAAAACACGTTAAGTATCCCCGTCTGCAGACAACAGCATCCACTGCTGCTACTCACCACAATGAGCGACGGAATGATCGTGACGAGATCAATCATACCATGGGCTGAGAAGACGTAGTTCCAAGGATTCGACGCAACGAACAGGTGCAACCCAAAGTCGAAGGTGAAGAAGGATGTCGCGATCATCTCCACTGCAGTACGAGAGTGCGAGTAGTAGATGTCCTGGTCGTAGAGCTCGGCGATGTACGCGAAGAAGATGAGCATACTCAGAGCGAAGTTCATGATCTCTAGGGCCAGTCCGTATGGCCCCAACAGTGCAATGTGAGCTCGCTCTTGGAGTGTCGGCACGTAAGCTTGAGCCACAGATCGTGCCTCCATTCCTTTGTCTCTACCGCTGACGACGCTGCTGATCCTCACGTCGAATCTGGACGCACTCTCATCTGCATCTAGTTAGTTAGGTTACAATTAATAAAATAAAATAAAAATAATAAGTGCATACATTTATTAGGGCTGTCTGCGACTTGAATGCTGTCTTCATGAGCGTGTACCGACTGTATCGCGCAGAACACAAGGAATATCAGCGCTTTTTCACCACTTTAACTAATACTATCTAGACGACACGCACCGCTTCAATCTCCTCCTGTAGCTCTGCCATGTTCTCGCCTCCGTTAGGCGTCGCCACCTCCAGATACTGTGGCATGCTCCAGTGCGGAATGGCGACTCTCACTTTCTTATGTGCACCACACTAAATTATATTGGTGCCGTGGTTTTATTTGCTAATCAGTACCAACTTTGGGTGGGCATTTGCTAATCGGTACCAACTTCGAAAATATTTGCAAATCGGTACCAGCAGCGCGACATCTGATTGGTTATTACTACGCTTTCACTTCTGGAGCAGTTATCACAAATCTCGAGCCAAGTAGGCCAGGTAGCCCTGCTAAGCTACTGAAGGATTGCGGCGACTACGCGTTGAAAAGCATAATACTTGATGGTGAGCATGCAAAGTTGCAGGAGCGTGCACTTTGTGCTGCTGCACCACGTAGACAACATGTGCGAGTTGTAGGCAGCTGACAAACAACTAAACACGAACGAGATCTGGTTGAAGGCGGCCGATGCGACGTTGGGTGTCGCGCACGTCCACGTTTCACACGGCGATAGTGTTTGCAAACGGTTAACTCCGTCCTCTGCTGTCTGCGGTGGCAGCTCAGAGCGTAGTCCGGAGCATTCGCGACTTTTGGCCTCTGCTGTCGTCGATGGCGATGAACCAACCGATTAGGATGCAGAGCGTGGAAATCGATGCGCACCGTTGGTTGCTGAATAATGGTGACAAGTACAGGTTGTAGGCTGCTAACGTACTTTCGTAGTTGAAGCGGTCAGCATTGAAGTCGACAGAAATCTGCTGTACACGTCGATATCAGTTAGAGAGCAGCACTGGATTTGGTAAGTACCGATCAGCAAATGCCCACCCAAAGTTGGTACCAATTAGCAATTTCCCCTTTTATCATTTTGTGACAGCCTTTCATTCATCAAGTGGAGACCAAGATGGGAGGAGCTCCGTGTGTAACCCCGTCATGCGGCAAGAGCGGCACGCTCGTGTGCCCGACATGCAAGAAGCTGGGCATTCCGCCAGCCATGAGCACCTTCTGTTCGCAGCAGTGCTTCAAAGGCTACTGGATCTCACACAAAGCACTGCATAAGATGTTCACACAGGCTTTGGCAGAAGAGCAGGCTCGTGCTGAGCACGCGTCGCCCTTCGACGGCTTCGAGTTCACTGGCAAGTTGCGCCCCGGTGAAGTCTCGGAGATGAGCACGGTGCCCGAGCACATCAAGCGCCCGGACTACGCTGAGACAGGCATTCCCGTGTCGGAGCAACAGGCCAGCAAGGCCATCCCCACTTACACGGCCGAGCAGATCGCAGGCATCCGTGAGGCCTGTCGCCTCGGCCGCGAAGTGCTGGATATTGCCGGCAAGGCTCTGCGTGTTGGCATCACTGGCGACGAGATCGACAAGATCGTGCATCAGGCCTGCATGGAGCGCGAGTGCTATCCGTCACCACTTAACTATTATCACTTCCCCAAGTCGGTTTGCATCTCAGTGAACGAGGTTATCTGCCACGGTATTCCGGACTCCCGTCCCATTGAGGACGGAGATATTGTGAATCTGGATGTGACGGTGTACAAGAACGGCTACCACGGAGACCTGAACGACACGTTCCTGGTGGGCAACGTGGATGAGGACGGCGTGCGTCTCGTCAAGACGGCGTTCGAGAGTCTCGCGGTGGCTTCTAAGCTCGTGCGTCCCGGCACCATGTTCCGCGAGCTGGGTAAGCACATCGCGACGGTCGCTAACGCTCAGGACTTTTCCGTTGTGAAGACTTACTGTGGTCACGGCATCGGTTCGCTCTTTCACTGCTCGCCCAACGTCCCGCACTACGCGAAGAATAAGGCTGTCGGCATCATGAAGCCCGGTATGATCTTCACTATTGAACCCATGATCAACATAGGCACGTGGCGCGACAAGACGTGGCCGGACGACTGGACGGCCGTGACGCAGGACGGTCTGCGCTCGGCGCAGTTCGAGCACACGTTCCTTGTGACGGAGACTGGTTACGAAATCTTGACTGCGCGCGAGAACGAGCCTGTGATGGAGTGGGATTTCACCAAGGTGCACCGACCGTAAATGTACATACGTTGCAAGTGGCGAATACTATCAGCGGGTGCCATGGCTAGACGAATTTAACTGCTGGATGGTTGTGTGGCTCATTTCCGAGCAAGCGCAAAGGCGCGATTAGGTAGATGACAACCATCTTTGTACTTGATGCGCGCGATGCTCCGCTGGTGTCGAAGGTGTGCAGCTGAACTGGTGCGTAAATGTTGTAGGCAAATTAGCGCAATGCATTTGTACTAAACATGAACCCGTTTTGAGATTTCAAGAGATATTTTATCAGCAGGTGGTCACAGCGTCACACAAAAATGAAATGAGTTGCTTTGAGCTGGACTATCAGCAACTCTCACCCGAATTTTAGGCGTGTGGACGACAAGACAGCTCGCATTGAAGCCATCTTATGCCCACTTGCCGATGAGCGCCATCAAACCGGCACTCAGCCACAAACAAATGTACAAAGCAAAACGCTGCGATGCTGGGCGGGACAGGAACTGGCCGTTCGTGGTCATGTTGTACGTCAACAGCTCCACCAGACCCGTGTACAGCAGGATTCCACCAGCAACGCAGTTGAGAATACCTTGTACCCACAGGGACGTCGTAGACGAGGCCGAGTATGTGCTACGAATGGCGATACCAATCACTTGACCAACAGGAGTTGTGATGGCGAAAACGAAGTTAACCATGAAGAGGTTGTTCTTGCTTTCAAGCGAACTGAGCGCTGAGCTACCGATGGCAATGCCTTCAAAGAACTGGTGGAAGCACAAAGCTGCAAGAAGCGTCTTGAATTCTGAGCCCGCGGTGACTCCGAGGTCGAGTCCAATGATGACCGAATGGAAGATGACTCCAGCGTCGAAGATGAGTGTGGCAATTTTGCGGCGGATCTTGGAGTCGTCGGCGCTTTGGTCAAGAGATTTCTTGTAGTACGGATTCTCAGCAGGCTGCGGAGTCACGTTACCGGTTGGAGTAAACGTAGTCTCTTGTGCAACAACCTCTCCGTGGGGATGACCATGACCATGCAGCATGGAGCCCTGGGCACCAAAGAACACCGAGCTCTCGCACTCGATGAAGTGCATGAGAATCAATGTGATTAGCACAAAAGCCAGCCCCACACTTTCGTAGTTCTCCACAACGGCGCCAAGACACTCGTTGCTCAGCATTTCAACACCTTCGTTGACCATGTGGATGAGACCCGTGGCAATAACAACTCCAAAGGCAAAGGCGCTGACAGCCTCCATGATGACCGAGTTGGCCTTGCACTGCGGGATTTTCTGCGAGATCACCGGGACCATCGTTCCAACCGCGGACACAGCAAAAATGATGAAAATGGAGCCGATGTGGAGGCCCATGTCGTACTCCTCAGCTTCGTCGAGCGAGACGTATCCGCAGCAGGTTTCTTCAGCCATGGTGGTGAGCCGGTCTTGTTTTTCACGAGTGTTGTGAGTACTGGTACGCAAATGAGAAAGTGAGGTTCGGAATCTCTTTCACCATTCAATGACATTCGGCGTACGGTGTATTACGTTGCTTCGTGAGCACAGCCCACTCGTAGAAGCTGACTGGCGTCGTCGGCGCAAATGTACGTCGCGTCTCACCCGCATCGCCGCCGGACAAAGTGCATGCCTATCAATGGCAGAACCTTGTACATATACATGTAAATGTATATGTATAATAGCACACAAGGAATTCTCCGACGACGCTTTGGCGCCAAATACTGTGTGTGCAAAACAACGAGGTCGCTGATGAATTGCTGCATGAAGACATCATGTCGTCTGATCACCAGTTATTATATAACGTTAGAATAGTATATAATAGATACATGTACCCGCGTGGCACAACTTTGACCCATCCGAAAAGAATATCGAGTTGCAGCTTGATATGAAAGTATTTGCAAACTAAACTAGATGTGGTGAATGTCATTTTCAGTTATAGTGTCAGTCTGATATTATCAGATACAAGAACGATTTTTTAGGGTTCGATACGGTCATATTGATGACCATGTTGATTCAACATGGTAACATTGTTGAAGCAGCCACGCTCGCCAGACTTGGTAAGTTAGTATTGGTTTAACCTTCTTTTTTTAATAAAACGTTTTGGTCATTTCAACCTGATAAAAATCGTTTTTTAACCGTTATATTATAAACGCATAGCATTACTTAATGCTTCACTTCTTAGGTAGAAGTAACAAGTATTGCTATGCGCAACTAAGAAGTTCTTAGCAGGACGGAGTGAGATGTTTTGACATAAAGCTGGCTGCCGCCGGCTAAGTTGTCTCGAGTGAGTAGCATTGTATTGTTTTTTTGTATGTCCGCACCACTCTTGACAAAGTTCCACGTTCATAGCACTTGTTGAAAACGGCGTTAAAGAGCAAAATTGAAAAGTCGATTTCTCCCTCGCTGCGTTTTTAGCGATCGACAGGCATCGAGGACAAAAAAACATTTTTTTGTTTTTTTTACTACTAGTACACAGGGTTTCCTAAAAAACCGTTATTGTATGGTAAATTACGGCGATTTATTGATATTGCCATAATTTACTATACAATAATGTATTTCCAGGAACCCATTGCCCCCATGCCATAATTTATTTTGCCAACTTTGCTGATCTCGTTTTCAACTAATCAGAAACGCGAAAGTATGAATGCGTTATGTATTTCCTAGTGTTAAAGTATGCAATAATGTATTTCTATTTTTTTAATTTAGTGCCATAATTTATTTCATTAATATCCTTCCATACTGTTGCAATAGTATTTTAGGTACTTTTAAAAACAAAAGGTACATTTTTGGATTTGTCCCACAAAAAATATGAAAAACAGTGGAGCAATTGCAGCGGTTTCTAATCTCTTTTCAGAACCACCTGTGGATTCTACCGGTAGTTTGATGTCTGCGTGTAAGCTTACGATTGAAGACTTTGCGCTAAGCTTATCGCCTCGAGAACAAGACTGCCCGTGTGGAAATCATGACCACCAGATCCAAATCTTCAATAGTTGTCGAGATCTTTTGCGGGAAACATTTCAATGGACGTCAAGCCTTGACTCAAACCTCGACCAAGCATGCCAAGTCTAAGCATATCTGATTTACTTGCGCTGAAGCGATGAAGGGTAGTAGTTGTGAGCAAGTACGAGTCTATGGTCCTTTCCTGGCCGATCCCTCCCTAATGGTGGCTCAACCTAGGCGTCCTTCTTGATCTCCTTCTCAACGCCTGCAGTTGAAGCGTCCTTTGGCTGTAGCTTCTTCTTGTCCCCAGCCACGGACGCGCTCGAAATCAATTTGCGCGCGATCATGTAGAACCAAATGTACTGCAGTATGAAGAACGGTGAGCAGCCTAACACGTACAGAGGTTGGCACTGCTTGGTCACCCTCGGGATGATGTAGACGGTGTTGAATACCACGCGGGACAGGAAGAAAGAGCTGGCGAACAACGCGCCCGCCACCGTGCTGTCCGTGAGTCGGAACCAGTTGTAGAAGCCCGTGCTCACCTCATTCGTTTGCATCCAGACGTACGCGTTGCCGAATGATGCATCGCACACGGTGGCCTCATTCACGAAGAGTACCACGCCCCAATACAGACCGAAGATGTGGTGTATGTAGTCCATGAGTCGCGATTGTCGGAGCGATAGCAGGTTACGCAGGCCGTCCGAGTGTACCATGACCACGAGGTCCACTAGGAAATACGAGAGTGAGTCGGCCACCGAAGTGGTCGTGTCCAGCCCATAGTAGAGCGTGATCGTCGAGGAGATTGTGGACACGATACCGTGCGCCGCGTTCAGCGTGATGATGTGGTTGCGTCCCCGGGCTCCCGCGGGAACGACGTTCAGAATTAGCGTCCACAACATGGCCCAGCACGCGACCACCACGGCCAGGCTTGGTAGTCGCGACTCTTCCAGCTCCACCGTCATTTCGAGTGTCCTCTGATCCGTTCAACAGCCTCGGATACTGTTGGGGCGCGTAGGGGCCTCGTTCAAAAGATCGCGCGGCGACCAGTACCGGTGATGTACCGTTGAATCATGGCTCCGAAATGGGCTGAGGAGCGTGTGCCTCCGACCAACGAGGAAGACATTTCACGGTGCACAGGGCCTGGCGATTAATGCGAGGGTCCGATGGAAGTGGAAGTGGTCATCACACGTGTGATTTTAATCACTAAAATAGGAGGAACGTAATGTAGACGAGATACATGAAATTACTTTTATTTGTCAAATGCTGTCAAGATAAAGGATACTGCTGCACAGTAACTAAATATCTCATTCACGCGTACGTTCACTTGGACTTTTTGAACGACAACTTACGCCCACTTGCCAATGAGCGCCATCAAACCGGCACCCAGCCACAAACAAATGTACAGCGTGAAACGCTGGGCCGCTGGACGAGACAGGAACTGACCATTCGTGGTCATGTTGTACGTCAGCAGCTCAACCAGACCCGTATACAGCAGGATGCCGCCAGCGACACAGTCCAGGATACCCTGCACCCACAGAGCCGTCGTGGACGAGTCCGAGTATGTGCTACGGATAACAATGCCGATGACCTGGCCGACGGGGGTCGTGATAGCGAAAGCAAAGTTCACCATAAACAGCTTGCCCTTGGTTTCCAGCGAACTCAGAGCAGACGAACCGATAGCCACACCCTCGAAGAACTGGTGGAAGCACAGAGCAGCAAGAAGCGTCTTGAACTCGGGGCCCGTGGTGACACCCAAGTCGAGACCAATGATGACGGAGTGGAAGATGACGCCGGCTTCGAAGATAAGTGTGGCAATTTTACGGCGGATCTTGGAGTCGTGGGCGCTTTGGTCGAGAGATTTCTCGTGGTACGGGTGGTCGGCGGGCCGCGGGGTCATGGCACCTTCGGGAGTAATGACGGCCTCCTGTACCACCGACTCGCCGTGAGCGTGGCCGTGGCCGTGAAGCATCGAACCCTGGGCACCGAAGAACACCGAGCTCTCGCACTCGATGAAGTGCATGAGCACAAGAGTAATCAGCACGAAGGCGAGACCGAGACTTTCATAATCTTCAACGATAGAACCAAGGCACTCGTTGCTCAACTTCTCGATGCCTTCGTTAACCATGTGGATCAAACCGGTGGCGATCACCACACCGTAAGCGAAGGCGCTGATGGCCTCCATAATGATCGAGTTGGCCTTGCACTGCGGGATCTTCTGCGAGATGATCGGGACCATGGTACCCGCCACGGATACCGCGAAAATAATGAAGATGGAACCGATGTGGAACCCCATGTCGTACTCATTGTCCGCGTCGAGCGAGACGCAGCCGCAACACGTTTCTTCAGCCATGGTATTAAGGTATCGAGAGAACGAGCGTTTCTGTCGGTGTAGACGCTGGAGCGCAAATGTAGAAGTGATATCCGCAGTGACCGTGGGTTCGTTCGTATCCACTGGACCGACGCCATAGAAATGCCTGGCGCAAACGACGAAGGACCGCACGTGTCACAACCACCAGGACAAGGTTTCCATTGGCCCTCCGGTTGGCCGCCGTCGGACAAGTTACAGCTCCCACTGTCCATTCACCGCCTGGGCTTCTTTTTCACGGATTTGCTTCAAGTGTCAATCAGTGATTCACTGTCCTCGTTGATGCATCAACCCGATCGATGGGCGCCGCGTTCCTGCCTACAGCGATGAACCCCATCAAAATTTGTCCATGCAAGCTGCGTTGGGAGAAGGCAGTTGACGCTGGACGGCTGTAGCTGGAAGATGCCAAGCAGAGACTTTCCGTTTGCACCTCAATTTCGATTTGCAACACGTTTAACGACGCTTCATGATGGAGTTCATCTCGGCAATACGACGCAGCCGAAGCAGAGACTGAGGTGGAAAAGCACCCACGTGACTCACGTGACAATTCGGTGTTTTAATCCGCACCATGTCTTGCGATGGCACCGGATTTAGAGGCCGCAATGAAAGACTCGTCTCATGCTTCCGCCGCTGTTTCGGGTACAAGTGCAGAATGGCGCGTGGTAAAGCCCCTGCCCAAAGTAATCTGCTCATAGACTTCCGTGCATTCCTCCGAAATAATACTGAACCGAGCATCAGAGAGCGTTGGCGTCCTTCCCTCCCTTGACGTTTGCGCCGCATCTCAAGCAGGCTTCATCTCCGACGGCGGGCGGAGAAATCTCGCCAGGGTTGTGCTGACTTTCTGCAGCTGGCAATGTCGGCAATGCAAAACTGTTCAGGCAAACCAAGTCCGCTCGATTTGCGCTGGGCATCGTTCAGTGTGCGTCTCGGGGACGGCGACGGCTAGCCGATCCTGCTGCAGTCATCGCGAAGTACTGTAAGACGATTTCCACAGCCGCATCACTCGTCCGGGTTGTCAGAGTGATCTCAGACGTAGGAACTACCTAGCCATGCCTCGAAGACCTCAACACGGTCCGGTGTATACACGCCGAGAAACCACACCATCATCGGGTCCCGAAAGCGGGCGTGGGAAAATGAAATTCGAGGACCCCCCTTTGTAGCAGAAATGCCGGCGATGAAGGCTTCATGGAAGCACCCCATACGATGAAGTCGAGTATTGTGCGTAGATTTGCATGACAGCACATGTATTTGCACTGCAATTGCAGCCGGGGGGCTGAGCGAACGGTCTCCTTCAAACTCTGTCGTGATTGCAGAAGGTCCTGGTCTCGCCGAGGCCCTCGGATCCTGGGGGGCGGTCATGGGCCATGCCATGCCTCATGGCAAGTCGGAGGCTACCACCGACTTCTAAGAGGCGAGAACGCAGAGAACGCAGCACTGCGTGGCAATCGGTAGCGCATTGAGGAAATTATCATCTCGAAGTTGAGTTCGTCACAGCGTAGCCATCTTTCGAATACCGGAAATAATCGAAACGTTTCGGTACTCCAATTTGGCGCCAAATTCTGACGCAACTTTTGCAAATGCACCAGAGCAGATCGGACACGGAGCGTCGGCTGCGCGCCATGGAGGCGGCGTTCGAGCACGAACGGCTGCAACGTGACCTTCTGGAGAAGAAATACGCGCGTCTGAAACGGCGCTACGTGCGGCTGGAGCGCTCACACAGCCGCCTGTTGACGGAATCGCACGCGGTGCGTCATCTCTGACAGAGAACATTGCTTTATGCCATACTGATTTTCTGTGCTGTTTGCTACTGGTAGAAGAGCAACAATGGAGTACAGACACCCACGCCTCAGTCCGAGTCACCAGGAAGCGTCGAATCCACGCCGAACTCGCGCACGTCGACGGTATTTCAAGTTGTCACAATTGCTACAATGATACATGAGACTAACCCTCCATGCTGTGATCAGATTGCAGTGATCGATCTTACTAGTCCACGTCCTGGACCCAGTTCTGCAGGGAGAGGCAATAACGGGTCACTGGATAGTGTTTCGAGAGGGCTGCGGAGCACTGGGTCGGGTTTCTTGTCCAGAGACAGCATCTGCGCTGAAAGCCCAAGCTCATCGCTGGGGTCTCCACAGTTATCGACGAGGGAATCACACAATAGTGAAGATCAGGAGGAGAAGGAAAGCACGGCAGGTAACTGGCAACGCAGCCCCGACAGGATGTACTCGACTCCTGCGTCACGGCGGCGCCTTCACTTGGACTTTACACTCCCTCGTGATCTCATAGACTCAAATCGTGCACTGCCAAGCCCACCGCGACGGATGCAACGCCATGAACTGCATTCGGACCAATTAACCAGCTCACACAGTTCCCCGCAGTCAGCTCACTCCATGACAACGCACAGTGGAGAGTCACGCACTAGGACTCGTCCGCGGCTTCGCCTACACAACGACTCGCCAGAACGAACTGCTGCCCGCGCATATGGATACGAACTGGAACAGGAACTGGAACCTCGAGCGCATCATCATGATCGATATCGCTGGGTGTCCGCTCCATCACCGGAACCATCCACACCGTCTCCGGTGGTATCTTCTCCACTGATGCCAACAAACCCTTTGCCACCGACGGTTCCTTCGCCAGTACCTCACCCTAGAGATCAGAGCGATGAGGAGGCTTCGCTTGCATTGGCGCGTTATCTGCAGCAACAAGAGGTAAGTGGCAATAGTTTCGAGTTGGCTAGGGGCACACCTAACACTCGCTTCGATTATGGGGTTTGCAGAATATTGCGGCATATGAAGAGTACGAGGCGCGCCTACTTCGTGAGTCTGTTGAGCAAGATTACAATCAGCACGCTCATACTCCCACCAACTCCATCCTCTCGGGTCTAATGGGTCAAGAACGCAATGTCGACCCTGACAACATGACCTATGAAGAACTGCTGAGGCTTGGAGATGAAGTTGGTGATGTGAAGAAGGAGCGATGGCGGCGAATGGCTGTGCAGGTACTTTCAAGCCTTCCGACTCATCGCTGGACACGTGGCCACGGCGACAATACGTACGTACAATGTTAGTGTGGACATTATTGTGAGCTGGTTGCTGACCGCTGTTCGTGAATTTGTTGTTGCTTTCGCAGGTGTATCGTCTGCCAGTACAATTTTGCGCCGAATGATCGAGCGATGACACTACCGTGTGCTCACGTATTTCACGAGGATTGCGTTGGTGGCTGGATCCGTGAAAACAACAGTTGTCCTCTCTGCAAAGCGGAAATCACTCCGATGTAGGGATTTTTTCAGGAATATATTGCACAAACATACTCAAATGTTCAAAGCTAGACAAGGACGTCTTCAGTGTTGGAAGCGGAACCGATCAAATGATGGAATCGGAGCCGGCACCGCCGCGACTTTGGGGGCATGGACAATTCTTGTATCGTTGCCGGTTTGCTCCACGATGTCGTTGGTATTGTACTTCGTCTTCGGGGTTGTAGGTGGGTCTTTAGGTTCATCGAGATTTTCCGGTGTGTTTTCTACTTCAGTTGACTGCTCAACAGGCAACTCAGAACTTGAGTTGGCAACTCTTTCAGGTTCGTTCATTTTGTTGTTTCCAGAGAACGCGAACTGTTCAATACGACTGGAAAGGGGGGCATGGTGCAGTTTTACACTGCGAAAACCTGGTCCAGTAGTCTTTCGTTTCTTCAGTTTATGCTGCTGGAGCATCGATCCAGCGCGCATCATTCTTGAAAATGCTGTTTCTTTCGCCGGTGGAGGGGAACTGGGAGTCGTCTCCTGGGAATTCGGTGCTTGGTTCTCCTTGGAAAACCCGTCCTCTCTCGCAGCCGGCAACACCCGAACTTTCTCGTTTAGCGGATCGAAAGAGATATTTCTTGCTACATCAACTCGACGTGGCTCTTGGCTTTGAAACGTGGATGATGAATCTAGAGAGCGGGGTACACTTTTCTTTACGGCTTCGTCTGGCGGCGACATTTTCTTGGGTTTCCCACCGAAAAAACGACTTGCCACTAACGGACTGTCAGCGGTGGGATTGGTGTTTGGCTTTGCAGCGGAATCCGTGGTGGTGTTCTGACGACTTATCTGCTTTGACGATGCAGCTTTCGATGCCCACTTGTCCATAAATGACGGCGGAAGCTTTCTTTTCACTGGAGTTGAACTTGATCGAGGGGCATTAAACACTGCAGCGGGAGCAGATCCTGAGGCATGGAAGAAGGAAGTGATCGGTGGTTTCAGTCTGGGAGGGGCTGCTGGCTTGCGAGTTGATTGCATCCTGGGTTTGATGGTACTTGGTTGGACTGAGTTGCGGGGTGGGGGCGGTGATTGAGCTGGGAATCGCTTCATGGTAATAGGGTCCATATCTCCATCAGCAATTGCCGTTGCAACGTCGCTGGGTAGCATGGGCCCCACGAAGTCCATTGAATCAGTTTCCAAAAGGTTAGTTGGAATAGGTGTTAATGGAACCAATTCCTGAAAATTTACCACGATATCATAAGCAAGTTAGCACACTGAGAAACAATAACGAGTGGAGGGATCGGGCAAACCTTCTTTGCAGGGCAATACACGCGTTGATGTCGGAAAGTCAAGACTGCCTTCCTGAAGTCGTCTTCATAGGTCGTGGGGACTCGCACTTTTCCTTCAAGACGCAACGCTCGAATGATCTGAAAGAAAGCAGTAAAGTCAGGACCAAGAAAGCAACTTCGTCTTGATAAAAGCATTCCGCCAATACACCTTTGTGAAGGAGCCGTGCTGTTTCATCGCAGTATAAGCCTTTTTCAATCCAAAACCCGGAATACTTGAAAGGTAATCACATCCTGAAAAAATACACATCTCAAGGAACTGCCCGAGTAGGAGCACGTTTCCATCAAGTTAGCGATGCAGCTACATGGCATGCCCCCAATTCGACAAAAAACCGTATCGTACCATTTGCTCAGTGAACATGTGAAAGCTCATCCCCTTGTTCTTCTTGAAGTTGGCCGTCTGGATTTCCTGTGCAACATTGTCGCGGTCCATTTTAAAGAGCACAGTCTGACAACCGAAAGGAAGACAATCCGAGTCTTCAGTGATCACACCGTCCGCGAGTCCGTTCTTCATCAAATAGGCGAGCTGGGCATCTGCTTCGTACGGGGCCACCACGTACGCCACGTTCTGCGCCTTCAGATGCTGATTAAGTGAGCACAAAAACAGTAAAAAAAAAATCAGCATTTCACTAAGAAAATAAAATAAAAAAACAGTTTTGTGCACAACTCACCTGGATAACTCGATGAGCCATGTAGGGGGACACATCAGCAGCTCGGACGAAGCACTTGCGAGCCTCACCGAAGCGTTTGTTGTTGTAATGCTGGATGCCGAGCTCTCGGTTCTTCTGTCGCGACTTGCGCCGTTCCTCCTCCGTACCTTTCTTCATCGGGAGGGGACCTCCATCGAACACAACGTAAGGAGTGACGCCGTTGTGGAGCAGCGTACTGATCCGATCCATGAAGTACGTTACATATCTGTACAACAGAAAGCAAACAGCGTTAAATGACCTCACAACTGCATAGAAATCACTAGTCTGCCATTGTGACGCACTTGTCAGTTTCCTGGCCAAGGCAGATTTCCTGACTGCACGAGTAGATGGCGCGGTGCAACCTGGCAGATAAGAATTATAGAAGGAGTTTAAATATTTCGGTAATAATTTTCTTGTAAAATGACACGGAGGCGTTTGAACACACCAGCAGTAGCCATCGATGGCGAGCGTACGGCCCCTGTACTCCTCGATGGACTTGGTCTCGGTGATGCTCTTGAGCACCGGTAGGAGACCAGAGATCCCCATAGCGAGTGCGGCCCGTTCCCTGCTCGACGGGCGACAGTAAAATGGCGCGCAAATGTTGTTTTCAAAAAGTGAAAATAACCAACGTAAATTACACCAAATGAGTCTAACGTTGGTTTTATTGGGCGCTTTATTGAAGTTTTCACAGATCATGATCGGCGGCGACCTGCCACCGTTCTTCAGCATCAACGCAGCTCTGGCTGGGTGTTTGTACCTCGTGGACGTTGGACTCAACTCGTCCATTGAGTATGGGGACTTGCCGGGTCAAGACACATCGGACAACAGCAGCGACGCAATTGTCTCCTTGTGAGTGGGGAGTTTAGTATCCTCTGTTTGACTCTTGGATCGACATCATCGTCTCACGATTACCAAAGTGTGCAGGTGCTGCTGCAGATCACAGCTTTCGTCAACCTTCTCATGTTGCTGGGCGGAACTTTTCTGTTTCGTAGTGGCCTCTGTAGCATGCTGTGCTCTCAGTTCCGTCTCGTCCTGCTTGTCCATCCACTGTACATCTGCCTGACCATTATCCTGGGCATTGCTCGAATGGTACATGTAGGCCGTATTCAATGTGCAGTGCCTGGGTTATTTGGCAATCGTCTAAAGGTGTTTACTCCGATGTAGAATTTATTGTCCTCGGGAATCACTCACGAGGAAATCTGGGACGCTCGAGGCTACGCAGCCTTTTCCGGAATTCACAAGATAGGTAGGATGTTCTTTCTTGGAAGTGGCTGTGGCGGTGTGCAAAGCTCACTAGCATGGGTATCAACTACAGGAGCGCTATGCTACTATGCCTGCAGTATCTTTGCTGTGGAGAAGCTCCGAAACCGCAAGTTTTATAGTCACAAGTACTGGATGCGAAAATGAACGAGTACAAACTTGATGTTGAGGAAAGCAGCATTTGACATCGCGAAAAACTACACTATCTTAATCATGATCTGATCTCGCTGCTGCCGTTACTGCGCTACACTTAACGCTGCAGCTTTGCCTGACTCCACTCCATCACGGGTTCGTTCTCCCGTGCAGTCAGGATTTCGTAGCCCTTCTCCGTCACAAGGAACGAATGCTCAAACTGCGCCGAGCGCAATCCATCCTTTGTCACAGAGGTCCATTCATCGGGCCACGTCTGGTCACGCCACGTTCCGACATTAATCATCGGCTCAATGGTAAAGATCATGCCGGGCTTCATGATGCCGACAGCCTTGTTCTTCGCGTAGTGAGGAATATCCGGAATAGCGTGCATATGCGTTCCAACGCCGTGCCCGCAGTACGACTTCACAACGGAGAATCCCTCACCGTTTGCAACTGCCGAGATATGCTTGCCCAGCTCACGGAACATGGTGCCGGGGCGAATGATCTTGGCGGCCGCCGCCAAACTCTCGAACGTCGTCTTCACCAGGTGCACACCTTCTTCATCAACGTTGCCCACCAGGAACGTTTCGTTCAGATCGCCATGGTAACCGTTCTTGAACACTGTCACATCCAGATTGACAATATCTCCGTCTTCAAACGGACGCGAGTCCGGAATGCCGTGGCAAATAACCTCATTCACCGAAATGCAGACCGACTTAGGAAAGTGGTAGTAGTTAAGCGGTGACGGATAACAGCCGCGCTCCATGCAGGCCTGGTGTACGATCTTGTCGATCTCGTCACCAGTGACACCAACACGCAGAGCCTTGCCTGCGATATCCAGCACCTCGCGGCCGAGGCGACAAGCCTCACGGATGCCCTTGACCTGCTCGGGTGTGTACACTGGGATGCTCTTACTATCACGCCTGGCGCGCTGTTCCGACTCAGGGATGCCCGTCTCGGCGTAGTCCGGGTGGTTCACGGTCTCGGGCACCTTGACGGTCTCCGATACCTTGCCGGGCCGCATCTTGCCAGTAAACTCGTAGCCATCGAAGGGTGACGCGTGCTCAGTGCGCGCCTGCTCCTCGGCCAAGGCCTGTGTGAACATCTTGTGCAGTGCCTTGTGCGAGCTCCAGTAGCCCTT
The DNA here is from genome assembly GCA_014706105.1 of Phytophthora quercina. Taxonomy (NCBI): domain Eukaryota; phylum Oomycota; class Peronosporomycetes; order Peronosporales; family Peronosporaceae; genus Phytophthora; species Phytophthora quercina. The sequence continues at coordinate 361,749 of JACBOW010000012.1, read as the reverse complement.
GAAGCACTCCTGCGAACAGAAGGTGCTCATGGCCGGCGGGATGCCCAGCTTCTTGCACGTCGGACACACGAGCGAGCCGCTCTTGCCGCACGTCGGGGTCACACAAGCCTCGCCTCCTGTCATCGTCGTGTCCGCTGCCGCTCCAAACAGGGACTGCGTGCTGCGGCGAGGAAGGGATCACGAGGTATCTGTGACGTGTGCGAACGAGATTTCCATGCACCAAAAAGTGAGCTTCACTATCTCTCCATTAAATCTGAAGTAGGGCTGGGGCGCGAAATTTTCGTACTTAGGTCAGTTAAGTACGAAATTTTCAGCAAACGGCCACTCGAATGGTTCAGGCCTTATGCCTGCAGCGGCATGATGTCGCATGTTTGGCGGCGTGCACCCCGTGCTGCTGCTTACGGCAAGAAACGGCTGGTCGTCAGGCGACGCACAAGTTCTGGCAGTGCCCGCCAAGATCATGTTTTTTTGGTCAGACCTTTTCCAACGTCGCGTGAACTTCACGGTGAGATTAGAATCTCGATTCTGGGTCGCGGGCTGAAGAAGCAGGCATCCATTTAGGTGGCCTGTCGAGTTATTTTTCTCGTCAAGGGATCCCCATATCGAATGAGATTTCATCGCAGCGAACAGCGATGGTCAGTTCTGCGCACTGACTCCAGTGCAGCAACGGAAGAGAGCACTGAATTCGGCGCGGCACTACGAGCGACGTGCTGCCAGCGAGGAAGAGGCCGTTCTCGCTTCAACAAGAAAGGCTGCCGCCGTGCCGGATCTGAACGGACTAAGCTGTTGGTGTGCAGTAAGTTGTATAGACGACGGCGTGGAAAGTCGCAGGGAGGAGAGGCTGTTTTCGTTCTGCCAAGACTGCTCACATGATGTTGGCATGTCCGTGAATCACGGCGTGATACATGCCGTCCGACAACGAAGAGCTCTGCACAATAATCGTCGGCGAGGGCGGAATGTCCGCAGGAAACAAGTCGCGTTGCAGCGATTCCGAAATGACAGCTGTCTTCACCCGCGATATGCCCAACGGGCATACAGATTTTTTATCGCAATGCCCGCGTTCCCGACGGGAATCCCGTTGCCCTGCAAGTTGCAACATGCGTCTGCTGCGGTGTTGTGAAGAGTGTGCATTGTCCAATGTAATGCAGACGAACCCCGTAGCAGCGAAAAAATCATTACAAGAATGCTACGCCAAGCCCCATGACCACTTGGCAATTGTTCTCGATGATCAAAATGGCCTTGGCAATATTGGCGCGCACATTACGGACACGAAACGATGCTGCTATCGATGCGAGTCGGCAGTACGGTACTGTAGTCGCATTGCGACTGTACTGCCAGCTAACGAGTTCTATACACTGTACTGTAGATCGCGAAGGTAACAATTTCGCAAAACAACTTGTTTCCTGAATTCCAGACTGTTGTGTATATCGGCTGTATAGACGGGTTCGAAATTTCGATCTCGCTCTATTTCTTTTATGTTCTAACTTCTAGCCAATCACAGTCTTCCTGGTTTTCTTCGACCCTTGGTGCAAAAATCCTTATTCCGAGTTATGCAGCAACAGCAGCACGTGACGCCGCACCAGTAAGTTTCACTTTTCAATTCCTGCATTGCTGTCTGTCTGTATACCGGTATATGTATCTGACCTACTTGCTACTGTCATGTCGACGCACCACAGAGCAGTGGAGCGCCGCGAGCGCGGTCCAGAGTCTGCAGGCGACGGCGAGGCGCCCCGGATACCTCACCTGCTGCCCAGCCGCGCCGTGTTCTCCAGTGAGCGCGCGGCCGACGGCCTACTGGGACTGCTCGCGAGCCACGCGGACAAGCAGCTGCCACTACTGAATCAGCGCGAGCTGCAGCGGCGTCGGCAGCAGCTGCCGGGCAACCCGCGACCCGTCATGTCGCTCGAGGCGGCTGCCAGCGCCATGCACCCAGCAGCCATACTGGAGCGAAATGATGCCACTACTCAGGAACAGGAACAGGGACGCCCCAGAGCTAACAGCACCAGCAGCTTTATAGAGGACAAGGCTCCGCTGGCGTCGCCACTTGTGGCATTTCTCGGCCGGACGAACAAGTTAGGTTCGCTCCGCCTGCCGGTCGACGTGACGTCACCTCGCTCTGTGTGGGAAGAGAGCCTTCCCAACGAGCGACTGGACCCTACAGCCAGTCCAAGACACACCGTCACTTCCACAAGTCGGCATACCACGACCTCGTGGCGTATACACAACCTCCTCTCGCCAGACCCGACGGTGAATATTCAAACCAACAACTCTCACAAGCGGCGCTCACTTCCTTCTTCACCACCACATGAGCAGATCGTCGCCACTGTAAGCGCGGCGAAACGCCCTCGTCTCGTTCGCCGGGTGTCGTCACAGTGGCGTCAAGAGCTGTCGCCACAGGACCGTGCCAAGACGCGCGAGCGTATCATGCGCGGTCTGCACTTGCATTGCCAGGGCGACTACCAGAAGCTCGTGCTCCTGTTGTCGTCCGTGGAGGAAGAGTTACTACATATAAAGACGGCGTCCAGCGAGTTCTACGCACAGCAGGCTTTTGAACTCAGTGACCTCATCGAGCACGCCACACTCGAGCGTTAAACTTCTTGTGAAGTTTGAGTAAATGTTCGCGGGACGAAATAGACCCCGCGAACAGGTCGATATACGACGAGATACGATGGTGTTGTAGGGAGCGCCATGGGACGAAAAATCGCAAGGACAAAGCGGGTCCCTGGAGCGCGTATAAAGAGAATGAATAAACAAGATGTGAACATGTGACTTGCAGCGAAACAATTTCATTCGCGGACGTCCTGAAGGCGTCTGCTCACGAAGTTCGTGACGAACGGCCATTCAAGATCAAGATTAGAGATTGGGATCTCATCGACCATGGCGAGCATGCAATTGCGAGACATCCGCGAAATGGGCGAGGCGATGACTCGAGCGAGGGAGTTGTGTCTGGAAGCGCAGTACGAGACAGGTTTGGCACTCTACCAGACGACACTGCAGACGCTGAGTCAATTCATCCGCCGAATGACCAAGATGTCCGAACGCCAGCCGTGGCTGCAGGTATTTCAGAAAGTCGCACATAACGTTATCGGTACTTCTGTTGTCGCTAAACTGTCACCTCTTGCAGATGCAGATTGAGCTGGAAAACGAGTTAAACCTGATTACAGACTACGTCGAGCTCACTCAAGCTTTCAAAGTTCCGCCTGGGGCAGCTGTAGCGCGGGTTCACCCTAAAGCACCACGACAGGAAGTCGCAGCTTCTCCACGTTGGGAGATTTGCGTCCCACCTGACCCACGACGCTCCGATCCTAGTGTAACGCTTGCTCTACTGTGTTTGTATTTGATTTCACTTTGCACCTCTCACTTCAACTTGTGTCAATAGGCTGAAGATGCTAGAGATCCTGATGTTTGGGCACCTCCATCACCGGATAAGGTTCCAAATCGTTTTCGTGGAGGTGCTCCTGCTGCTCGTGGGGCTCCATCGTGGGCTAATGACAACAATGGTAACAATAACAATCAGCGCAACAAGTACGTGACTTGTGTGTGTTCTAGTTATCACCGGACAAACTTTGATGGATCTTGTCATGTGAAGTCGCGCGGCTAGGAAACCCTCAGCGGGAGCTAGAGCAGCAGCACCTTCAGGAAGACGCACACCTGGAGATAACCAACGACATCAAGCACGTCGAGAAAGAGGAGGTAAAGCTACCCCAAATCCATCCCCAGCTAGACAAAGCAAGGATGGTGGGCTCAAGGCTGCTAGGAAAGATAACGAGCGGGCACGAGAACGTGGTGGCGGTGGTAGTGAGAAGCCCAAGTACTCCGACACGGCAAGGGAAGAAGGCTGGGTGGATTTGGAGCTGATTGAGATGATCGAGCGTGATATCGTGGACTCAGCAGCGGCGGTAAGCTTTGAGCAGATTGCTGGCTTAGAGCACACTAAGGAGCTACTGCAAGAAGCTGTGATGCTGCCGCAGATCGCTCCACATCTTTTTAAGGACGGGCTCCTCAAGCCATGCAATGGTGTTCTCATGTTCGGTCCACCTGGTACAGGCAAGACGCTACTGGCAAAAGCTGTAGCTAATGTGTGTAAGTCCACGTTCTTCAACGTCTCAGCTTCGACTCTTGCTTCCAAGTATCGAGGCGAGTCTGAGCGCATGGTGCGAATCCTCTTCGACATGGCACGGTATTACTCCCCGTCGATCATTTTCATGGACGAGATCGATGCTATCGCTGGTGTGCGCGGCGGCGCCCAAGAGCACGAGTCTAGTCGCCGGTAAGGTCTAAATGCTGTATCATTGATGAACTTTTAGCTAACGAGTGCTGTCGTCGCAGTGTGAAAACCGAATTGCTTGTTCAAATCAACGGCGTGTCCTCTGGTGATCCTGCAGATCCTGGCAACCGCGTGATGGTTCTTGCCGCGACGAACTTACCGTGGGAACTAGATGAAGCCATGCGTCGTCGACTTACCAAACGAGTGTGTACGTTTCGCAGGCTTTACCTCAAGTCCTTGCTTCCTTCTGTCTTGCATGTTTCTGAACCAACCTCGGTGTGAAAATGAACTCGCAGATATACCGCTACCGGAAGTTGAAGGGCGCTTACAGCTTTTCAAACTTAATTTGGAGAAGGTGGATGTGGCATCCGATGTGAACTTTGACAAGCTCGTTGCAGCAACTGAGGTGCGGCTGAATCATGGTGAACGTGCAATTTAATTAACGTCAGTCGACTGACCTTGCTTACGTTGAACAGGGCTACAGTGGCGACGATATCTGTGGGCTTTGTGACACAGCCAAGATGATGCCGGTCAAGCGTTTATATACGCCCGAGGTTCTGAAGGAGTTGCAACGCAAGCAGCAGGAGGGTGCAACCGATGAGGAACTGCAAGCTCACGAGAAAACTGCGTTGGAAGTCACGTGGGCAGACTTCCAGACAGCACTTGAAAACGTGTCCAAGTCTGTAGGCAAGGACCAGTTGGAGCGATTCGTCAAGTGGGAAGAGGAATTCGGATCCAAATGAAGGCAGAGCTGCATTTGCATTTCCTGGTGGCTTTGTTTGCTAAGATACACGAAATATGGTTCGATACAGCACAACCTTACGTACGCACCTTACCATTTTTTACGCTTGGCCGCTGTATGACCTACAACTTGCGCTTCAACAAGCCCGTCAGGAAATCGAACGAGTTTCCGTCCGGGTAGAGCTCCAGGCGAGAACCGTCATCGCCCTGTGCCAGGAGGCATCCCGTGCTGGTAAGCCCCTTAATCACAGCAGGCGCCTTCTTGCCGCCAGCGTCATCACTGCTCGCGACCTGCACCACTTGATCCGTGTGCAACCACCGCGCGAGATAGTCCGCCATAAACGGCTCGAAGCCCTTTTCGAAGAACAGCTTCTCCATAGGCTCGTACACATTGCAGAACGCCGCCAAGAACTCCTCCCTGCAACAGCAAACGATGTGTCAGCAACAACACGGTGAAAATAGTGCAAAGACGTACTTCGTCACAGTGCAGGGGTGTTCCTCCGTGCCCAAAATGTCCTGGAGACAGATCGTCGGCGACCGGTTCGAGATGTTGATGCCAATGCCTGTCCAACAACAGCATCACGTTATTAACCCCCTCATCTCGTCGCCACTAAAGCATCTCCACATACCGGTGGTGACGCTGAATTTGCCGTCGCGGTACTCAGACTGGCAGAGGATCCCTCCGATCTTGACCTGGTTGGCGTAGATGTCATTGGGCCACTTGATCTTCACGGGGCCCGCACTTCCCGGCACTGCAACGTGCACCGCCTCCACAGCCTTGATGATGGCCAATGACACGAGGTACTGCACGAAGGGCAGCGTGGTGCCGTCCGTGAAGACGCTCTGGAAGGAGAAGGTGAGGCAGCCCTCGGGCGACGACCACGCGTTGGCGCCTCGGCCCTTGCCACTGGACTGCAGCTCCGTGTAACATATGAGACCCGCGGGTGCCGTGGGCTTGAGCGTCTGCCGCAGCAGCGTCTGGGTCGAGCCCAGCGTGGGGCCGTAGAGCACGACGCTGCCCAGTTCCTGCGTCTTGAGCAGTGGGAACAGCTTGCTCTGCACCACGTCTGAGCCTCCGGAAGCGGCTGAAGCGGGGTACGCAGGCTTGGCACCTTCCAGCCACGTCTGCAGAGCCTGCAGGTGGCGCTCCGAGCGCGCGTAGTAGCGAAGTTCTTCCGTCATTTGCTTACCGAGCATGTGTCGATGTGGATAGATCCGCAAATTTGGGTGTCTCAAAATGGGTAAAACAACTGAGCGGAATTGTGAACAATGGTCTCTTTCATTAGGCCACATCCTGTTGGTGACGGGACTATCTCTTCTAAAAGCAGGACGTGACATGCTTCTGCTTACTCAAAGCGCATGAAAGACGTCGAGGCCGGGTCCAAGTACTTGATTTCCAAATTGTAACTCGGTCCCATCGAAGAGCTCAAGTGAGCGGCCTACACGTCAACAAGCAACAGAGTGAGTACAACACCTACCTAGTTAACCGATTGAAGGTGAAATCGACACCTTACCTTGATGTACTTGCCCTTAGCGCCCTCCGGCTTGGCGTCACTGAGTGCGACCATGAAGGCGCGCACATTCTCCAGCAGCGCCTCCTCCGAGAAGCTCATCTTGCCCACGCCAGCGTGAATAATGCCCTTCTTCTCCGCGCGGAATTCCACCTGACCGCCACGCGCCGCCGTAATGGCGTCACCGACCTCCTGCGTCACCGTACCCAGCTTGGGGTTGGGCATGAGGCCGCGGGGGCCAAGAATCCGGGCCACGCGACCCACCAGCGGCATCACATCGGGCGTAGCAATGCAACGGTCGAATTCCAGCTTGCCACTCTGCACCTGTTCCACGAGATCCTCGGCACCCACAATGGTGGCACCGGCAGCCTTGGCTTCCTCGGCCTTGGGACCGCGGGCGAACACGGCGATGCGCACCTGCTTGCCCGTGCCATTCGGCAGACTCACCACACCACGCACGCTCTGGTTGGGCTTGCGCGGGTCCACACCCAGCTGGACAGCCAGGTCAATGGTCTGTAGCAGCAATTATGACACAATAGTGAGTCGTCCGTGCACCAGTCCGCAGCAATTACTGGTTCTGGTCCTCACCTCGTCGAACTTGCGGGCGTTCTGGGCCTTGCACTTGCTTAAAGCCGTCTGAATATCAATAGGAGGCTGCATACACCACAAAAAAAGACACAAACGTTGCAGTTAGATCAACAGACCGGTGGATCCTTCATAATGACACACACACGAACCTCCGACACATTGGAGCGGCGAGGCACGAGGCCCAATGCCGTGGGCGAGCGCGTGGGCTTGGCGCTGGGGGTCTCAAGCGTCGAGGATGCGCGCACCCAGCACGAGGTGGCACGCGCGACGTGGGTCTTGACGGCGCTCGAGGTGGAAAGCACGCGCATAGTCATGGTCGGAGGCTTGTCCAGCGTGCGGCTACGATTGATGGTGTTGGCGTCTGTCAACGCAGATGTTGCAGGAATGTTGTACACAAATGTTATATGATGTATGTCGCTTGAATGTGGCACATCGATATTTTGCAACATGTTTTCCACTTCGATTTTCGACTGATAATGCAGCTCTGGGCGGTGGTCATTGCGGTCGCTTGCGCTGCTGTGGAGGCGGTAGCCGGATATGCAGCGGGTGTAGCAACTTGCAGCAGTCGCAATGGACCTTTTTGTGAAGGAATTGGCTTTGGATTCGCAGTAGCGCCACCACACGCGAGGCAGAACCTTGACCTTGATGAAGAGGTGAGACCGTAGGCCCTTTCATCGATAGTGGCCGTGCAATCTGTGTTATATTAATTGGCTATAGTTTTAATATATACTGACGAATGGTATCGCTTTAGGAGCTAGCGGCGACCGAGGCGGTGAAGAACTTGAAGATCGAGAAGGTTCTTAAGGAGTACGAGTTGCAGACAGCTGCGAGTGAAGCGGCTGCGCTCGAGGAGGAGGAGGACATTATACTGGACATTGAGATGCTGCTGGACGAGAGTATCGCGCTGCTGAGTAAGTTGGAGGAGGAGGACGACAACACGAGTCCGATGGCTGGCGCGTTCGCGTTCAGTAGCTCGAACGGCGCGTTTGAGCTGCTGGAAAGGATGGACGGAGACGAGTTGAAGGTGCGGCTTGCAACAATTATGTTAGTGGTGTTATACCGTTGCTGTGACTTATTTCTGCTGTGCAATTATGTGAGCAGGAGTTCTTCGAAACGGCGCTGGACGAGGTGTTGTTGTCGGTGGAGGCCGCACTGCAAGAACTGTCACCTGACGCAGCGCAGGGCGTGCGCACCACGGCACGCCAGCTCAAGACGCTAAAGGACTACTCGACTTATCGATTTACACGGCTAGATGAGACGCAGCTCGCGAGCATCCGGTACAAGTTCGCCAACCACCGCCTCGTGGAGCTGCAGCAGACCTTCGAGCGGTTGGTGATCGCACGAGATGCACAGGACCAGCAGCTGGCCTTTGAGACCGCGGTCTTCCTGTTCCAATTAGCTCAAGAAGAGGCAATTGCTGCTAAAGAGTCTAAAGAGCCTGAAGCAGACACTACCACAGCCGTCAGGGACGCCACGGACACCGCTGGACAGTAATGTAGCCATGTGCATGTAGCGAATCTGTCTGAAGTTTTGTATGGAATCAGATCTGAGCGCATATCCAGCCATTTCGCGCGCAACTTTTCATTCGAATCAATCACCACGATGGCAGGTCGCGGCGGCTTCCAGATGTCGGACGGGGACTGGGCCTGCCCCAATCCTGGGTATGATCTGCATTATATCCACGTGTCCTAGTCCAGATACTCACCGCCTCTCCGTCTGTAGCTGCTCCAACATCAACTTTGCGCGTCGAAACTCGTGCAATCGCTGTCAGACGCCACGAGCTGAAGGTGCAGGCGGCGACAAGCCCAAGCCCAAGGGAGGCGCTGACTCCCGAGGTCCACCGGGACTTTTTCAGCCCGGGGACTGGACGTGCAACACGTACCTATTGAGCTGGGGATTGTGATGTGAATATGGAGAACTGATGGAGTGTTTGTGACAGATGTGGCAACGTCAACTGGGAGCGACGCACCGAGTGCAACATGTGCAAGAGTTCCAAGCCGGGGATGGCAGGACTGGTGTGTATGATTGAGTGCTTGGATGTGAGGGAGGGGGTGCTGATAATGTCGACGGTGGTGACTGTTGTATGCAGGACGAGAAGCGCGACGGTGCAGGTGGTGGCTTCAACGAGCGTCAAGAACGGTGAGACGGTGTAATATTTTTGCTGTAATGTCGTCTGAGCTAACGTAACGTGGTTACGTGACTGCTGTTTACGTATAGGGTTGCGTCGGCTAAGACGGAGGTCGGGGAAGATGGCTACGATGATTTTGGCATGAGGAAGAAGGTGCGTATACACGTAGCGATGAGAAGCAATAGCTGTCGCCGATGAATTTACAATTTTGCTGCTGCTGTTTCGTGTTTTAGAAAGTGAAAGCTTCCAAGGCTGAGCGAGAGGCGGCAGCACTCGCTCGTCTACAGCAGTCGTACAGGTGCAGCGATGAATATCGTTTTAAACGTCACGATGACAAAGAGTTTCTAACTAGAGTTCCTTGGTTCCAGTGCGATCTACCAACCGCCTCAAAGTGCTACCGAGTCCTCAACACTTCGTTCGATGCCCATATCGGAGAAAGGTTGTGACGAAGCGGTAATCCCAGCCGCTTCAACCTCGCAGGACCGCGACGAGAAGCGACGGCGCAGCCGATCACCGATAGCTGCCACGAAATCAGGAGATTCTTCCCGAGTACGCAGCCGAAGTAGAGAGCGACGACGTCGCAGCCCAAGCCGTGAAAGGAGGGACCGTCGCGACCGAAGTCCGGTGGGCAGGGGCCGAGATAGTGACCGGCGCCGTCGCAGTCGTAGTCACGGGCGCAGCAACAGTCGAGACCAAGATCGTAGTCGGCGTGACAGGCGTTATCGGTAACCTACGCGTGCAGCTCAATCAAGCCATGACGATACAACTGGTGTCAAGCTTAATTCAAATGTCTTTGCTTGTTGGATCTTAGCCATTCAGGCACACTACTATTGACCTGGCGGCAAAGGACATGCATCGGACTCAAAACGTACATACTTCCTCCCACGTGATTGGACTTCATGCCATCTTATTGGAATGTCTACGGACTTAGCTCTGGGGGAGCGATCCGCGCGCGCGGTCCACGATGCCCTTCACGAACACTGGAGCAACCTCGAACAGGTTCTTCAGAATAATGTCCGGAATGTTGAAGCTCTTAGCGCGCTCATCCGGGTCCTTATCTAGCTCAACCTTCACCGACCACAGAAGCATACAGCCCTGGCCAGTCGTGTCGCTAAAGTTCTTCAATGACACTCTGTAAAATGTACAGCAAACAAAGCACATAAGTTAGGTTCATGGAAGATGAGAAGTCAACATACAGAACTGGTCACGTACGCAGTGGTGGCGTTGCGGCGAAGGTGGTTAGGCGACTTAGGGTGGCTAGGATCGTCCAGAACGGACCGCGAGATCATCGTCGAGCTGCCGTCCGGGTTGTCGTGCTTCTGGTTGACTGTGAGGCTCTCCTCCTTCATCATGCCTCCGCCGACGGCGGCATCGTTGGACATGGTGAGGTTCACAACTCGGCGAATGTACTTGGTGTTTGGGTCCACCTCCTCCAGAATCTCGGCCGTTTCCGTGAACGCGAAGCCCTTCTCGAAGCTGATGTCTCCGATCACCGACCAGAGGTCGTTCATCACTACGCTCGAGTTGCACCCGTACAGGTGGTGGCGGAAGAAGATGCCCATTTCGTTCTTGCCCATCTCGTACTGGACCTGGAGACCAAAGTATGTCATAGTGGACGTCTTCGGATTGCGGAAAGCCGTCTCGCAGGCCGTGAGCTGCTTCTCAGCATTCACCATGGCCTCCGTGGCCATATCAATTAGCCGGTCACGGAACGACCCCGACTGCAACTGCAGCACCGAGGGCACCGCCGAGATTGTGTTGGATAGAGCGGCGGGCGTGGTGGAAGCTGATGACGAAGAGTTCAGGATCATGTCCAGCGACGGCATGTTGAGCAGCGGCTGCTTGGTGAAGTAGTCCTGCAGCCGCTGGATGAACTTCATCTGTTCCATAAGTGTCTTGCGCAGGAACTCGTTCTCCTGGTCCACACGTGCACGGATCTCGGCGTGCTGCTCGGCCTCCTGCTTCCAGCCGAGCTCCGTGTTGTGCTCGGACGGCTCGGACGACTGCAGCACCTCGATCTGCTCCTTCAGGTCCTTCACCTTGGCACGCAGAGCGATGAGCTCATCCTTCTGGCGCTGTCTGTGTTTACGGGCGGCCTTGGCGATTTGTGCGCGTCGCTTGGCCTTGGGGTCCTCGTACTCCTCAGCCTGCTGGCGGCCGTCCTCGCCCGACTCATCAGCATTGGCGCTGGGGGCCTTGCGCTTCTTGGTGGCTGTCTTCTTCTTCTCGGCAGCGGGTGCAGCGGCGGCGGCAGCAGTAGTGGCGGTGGCTGTGACAGCGCCTGTGGCCCCCATCATGGACGTGGCGGTGCCGCCCAGACTCGGGAATATCTGCGAGTTGGCGGCCATAAGCGGGTTTATGCGGCCGCCGTGGATAGGCGCAAGTCCGTTGGCGCCACCGGGCTGCAGGCCAGGCATGGACAGCGGCATGCTCATGCCCATTGGCAGCCCCATGCCGTGGCCTCCGCCGGCGTTCTGCAGCGCCTGCGTGAGGCTTCCGGGCGTCGGCAGTGGCGAGGAACCCGTGGCGTTGCCGTTGCGCGGGTTCGTGGCCTCGCGCAGCAGGTTGTGGAAGGCGTCCATGGTCGATCGGCTCACTTGGCGTGCTTTGATGTCCTTGCTGTCTTGATTACGAGCAGAGAGCTGACTGATGGGAGCGTTTACGTAAGCGCGGATTCTCAAGTGAAGTCGTCTTCTTCGCCAAAGGCGTTTGGCCAGGAGAGAGGGTAGACCAACCATACAAAAATCAAGTTAAATCATCACTTGGTCAGTCTCGCCAGCTGATGCCGATTTACGTCCAATCGCGGCCACTCCCGCCTCTTAAACACTGCCGATTGGTCAGCACAGGTCAGAGCTCATCACCTCTGACTCGTCTCCACCCATATCGCAACTGCGGATAGCCAATCACAGCCCCGTATCTCCGAGGAGTGGTACACTAGAGGGTTCGTTGATTGCGACATCCAGTACTAGGGCTGCGGCTTCAAAACTCCTCGATAAGCATTTTTGATATATTCCTAATCAGAGCTTATATTTTATTCTAAGTGCGAATTTAGGTTCATCTACAGTACAACTGACCATCACTCCCCATTCCGGTGTAGCCATCGGCCGATTGGTTGAAAGCAGTTGTCAAGGAGCAATGGAGACGACCGGATCGGAGGCTAACAGCACCGCCACCGCGGGACCGCCGCGCTTCTCGGGTCACAGCAAGGCTGCAACAGGGAATGGATGCTGCCAATCTAGCGACGCTACCTGCCCGAGCAATGGGTACGTTCTAACTGACTTGCTACAGCTAGCACACATCCACCCGACAGCCACCATTAACGCCGGACCAATGGACACAGGTGCGGCTCGCAGCAGCTCGTCGCTCACAAACCCAAGACCAAACGCAAGCCGTCAGCAGCTGCACTCAAGCGGCGCATGGCCAATCAGATCCCGGAGGAGATCCTGATGGACCCAGAGTTAACCAAGGCTATCGAGCAGCTGCCGTGGAACTACAACTTTGAGATCCGTAAGACTGTGTGGCGCATCCGTCAGGCCGGCAGCAAGCGCGTGGCGCTGCAGTTCCCTGAAGGATTGCTGCTCTACGCTTGCGTCATCTCGGATATTATCGAGCGCTTTACGGGCGCTGACAGCATCATTCTGGGCGACGTACGTCTGACTGCTTCGTGTACACTAGTGATGCAATGAGAACAGCAACTGACGGACGGGTGTATGCTTGATTCTGCAGGTGACTTATGGTGCCTGTTGTGTGGACGACCTCAGTGCACTCGCACTTGGGGCCGACTTCATGGTGCACTATGGCCACAGTTGCCTTGTCCCCATCGACGTCACATCGATCAAAATGCTCTATGTGTTTGTAGACATCGCCATTGACGTCGATCACGTGCGTGGCGTTAAACGCAGGTGTACTGCTTGTCGATCTTAAGGCTAATCGCATTGTTTATTTTGTGCTGGTGCAGCTCATCGACTGCATGAAGCTGACTTTCCCGCCGGAAACTAAGGTTTGTTGACGAGGACTCGGTGCATCATTAGTTCTGCAGCACACCCCACACTAACCTTGTATAATTTTCACTTCATCATAGCTTGCTCTGATGGGAACGATCCAGTTCAGCAGCTCGATTCACCTCGTGTCTTCGAGACTGAAGGACTATTTCACAAGCATGACTGTGCCCCAGATCAAGCCGCTGTCTCCTGGAGAAGTGCTGGGCTGCACTTCCCCCGTCATTAAGGGCGTCGACGCTCTCGTGTTCATTGCTGACGGTCGCTTCCATCTCGAGGTTTGTTCAGGAAAATAGGAGATGTACTACCTACCCGGCTGCTCTAACATTGTTACCACGAACTGCTACGTACAGTCGGCTATGATCATGAACCCGAACCTGAAGGCGTACCGCTACGACCCGTACCCAAAGCTGCTCACAATTGAAAAATACGATTTGCCTCAAATGATGGAGATCCGTCGTGCCGCCATCGACCAGGCCAAAGGCGCAAAAAAGTTCGGCGTCGTGCTGGGAACGCTTGGGCACCAGGGGAACCCGGTGATTCTCGATCACGTGAAGCAGTTGCTCGAGCAAAGTGGCAAGGAATACTTCGTACTTTTGCTGTCTGAACTTTTCCCCGATAAGGTAAGCACACTTCGTAGTTGTAATTAGACTTTTTGGTGGTTGCACTAACCGTTTATACACCGTGAAATGAGCAGCTTGCACGATTTAAGGACGTTGACGCGTGGATTCAGATTGCGTGCCCTCGCCTTTCGATTGATTGGGGCTACGCGTTCCCGAAGGTGAGTCTATTGTAGTCTTGTTTTCATAGCTCATGTGCGAATCCCTGACGCTGGATTGTATGACACTGTTTTCAGCCGCTGCTTACTGCGTACGAGGCGGAAGTCTGCCTGGAGCAAACGCAGTGGAAGAAGGGATCGTATCCGATGGACTTCTACGCCAAGGGAAGTGGACCCTGGACGAACTATCACGATCGCAAAAAGACCCAAACTGCTGCGTAAGCTGCAGCGTATGCACCGTATTGGGAATCGTCTTTGCATTTTGTCAATAGCATCGTCACTCTTTCTTCGAGCTGTTTTTCCTGTCCTTTGATAATTGTATGCATCCGTCATAGGAGTGCGAGATTCAGTCTTGAGCATGGGAACGAGTCGTGCTGATAAGGCAATCACGATGAACAATCAGCTACGAAAAGGAGAAGAGATCCAATCAAAACGCACCTTGGGCTAAGCACTTGCTCAGTCGGAGGGCTGCTTAATCCAGCTTGAGGCGCTTTTAAGGGGTTGCGCAGTGCATCCGGGTGAATTTTCAGGATCTCCCTGCAATACGAGTAACACAAAATTCGTTAGAAGCGTGATCCATCAGACTGTGGATGTGATACTTACTCAAAGATGAGTTCCTTTAGGCGAGTCTCCGTCAAGTCTTCTTTTTCGAAGTCGAAGCTGAACGAGCTGTCGGCAACAGGCTCGTCCTCCAGGTTGTGCAACGATGCCAAGTATGGGTGCTCCAGTGCTTCCTCCACAGAAATTCGCTTCGCCGGATCAAACACAAGCATGCGCTGCAGCAAATCCATAGCTTCGGGCGTAGCTTTCGGGAAAAGTTTGGAAAATGGCACTCCAGGCCTCATGGGCTGGTTTTTCATGAAGCGTTTAGCTCTTTCGCTGACAACAAAATGCAGATCCTCTTCACAGGGAGTTCCGATCTTGTCACAAATGATCTGTAGCTGGTGGATATAATCGTCGCCGGGGAAGAGAGGTGTGCGACCGAGCAGCTCTGCAAAAATACACCCAGTGGACCAAATGTCAATTGCCTTGGTGTACTCTCTCGAGGAGAGCATGATCTCAGGTGCGCGATACCAGCGCGTGACGACATATTCCGTGAGCTCCATGTTGTCTTCCTCGGGTGTAACACCTCGCGACAATCCGAAGTCACACACTTTCAGATCGCAGTTCGAGTTCAGCAACAAGTTCGATGGTTTTAAATCTCGGTGAAGCACGTTGGCCGAGTGAATGTACTTGAGCGCTCTCAGGATCTGGTACAGGAAGTATTGCACATGATCATCGGTGAGAGGCTGTCTCGAATAGATGATTCGGTGCAAATCGGTCTCCATGAGATCTGCAATGATGTAAACGTCTTCAAACTGTGCCAATGACGGCGGGGGCAACAAGTCCACAATTGTGATCACGTTTTCGTGGTCAAAGTGCTGCAAAAGCTTAATTTCGCGTAAGATGCGCTTGGCGTCCACGAGGTCTTCGAAGGCCCTCGAGATTTTCTTTACGGCTACTTTTTCGTTTGTCTCGGCGTTTTCTGCCGAACTACATGCAACTCAAAACAAGAAAAAGTTAGAACGACGAAATAATTTGTGATTGCCAACGCAACTTCTTACATGACAACGCCATAGGCACCACGACCAACGACCTTGATAAATTTGTACTTGTCGTCGATCTGGAAGTTTGTTCCTGCTACAACAAAAGAGTACGTTCCCGGTCGAGCGGAAGCAGCGGCGACTACCGCAGTGGTGCTCGCTTTACGTGTTGAACTCACTGCATCACTCGCACCAATTGGAGCTGAAGTTTCAGATGGACCATTAAGTTTGTCGCCGCTGGACCCATTTGCTGACAGACTTCTTGAGGCTGACACAGGTGGAGACCCGACCGATTTCAGCGGAGAATTGGAGGCAGGTCCTGTCGGTGTGTAGCTAGCCATTCTGCCGCGACACTTCCGGTTGTCTTGTGCTGGAGTTCAGATACAGAAAAAAAACAGCGACTAAATATAAGCAAACCGCCTCACCATCGAGTTCTTAGTTACCTGAATGGTTGGATAGCTCACCTAGTCGACACCCGAGCGGTGGACAGGGCAAAATGGAGCTGTCGTCGTTGATCTGTCAGACCGGAAGCGGTCGCAACTGCTGCAGCAATGGGCCCTTTGTGCTGCAGCGATACTCTTGGCTGTGGCTCTCACACGGGCGACGAAGGATCAGGACTTTCCAGGCAACGCAAAGGGAAACTCCAAACGGCCTGCGAAATTCCATTGCGCACGGCAGAGGCCAATAGCAACACCGCCCCCTATTAATAACCGGAGCCACAGCAACGGACACGACCTCCCGAAGCGGGTGAGACCGCCTGCGAGGCTGTCACTGGGAACGGCGGCTGTTGGCGATCGAAGTCCACTGTCTGCTTAGAACAACCTATTTCCACCGAAGATGTTATCCATCTGTCACTAGTGCTCGCAGCGAGCGTGTCAAATGTGCCATGATGAGCTGTAACTTACAGCGTGAGATTGCCAAAATAAGGTCACTTCAACTTGGAAGTTGCCTTTCTTTTCGTCCAATCTGCGGTCACCAACTTTATTTTCGTCGTTTTCATTGGTCAAAACTATTAGATCGCGGAGCAAAACCTCGGGTATCTGCATCTCCCGAGGTTTTTTGCTTTTGTTAGAGGGGGAGATCTTTCTGCACTGTGCCAAAGGAGAAGGCGGAGAAGAGTAGCGAGCATGGGTCAGGGCCAGAGCGGACTGCCGCGCCAGACGCGCGAGGAGGCCGCCAAGAAGAAAGAGGATGCGGCTAAGCAGAAGAAGAAGAAGTTCGAGCCGCGCGGCGCCGCCATGACGCGCAAGCGCCGCAAGAAAAAAGGTCCGGCAGCCGCCGTGCGCATCCCGACTGTGTACCCGACGGCCAAATGCAAGCTTCGCCTGCTCAAGATGGAGCGCATTAAGGACTTTCTGCTTATGGAACAGGAGTTTATCCAGAACCAGGAGGTCATGAAGCCCAAGCAGGAGAAGGACGAAGAGGAACGCTCCAAGGTGGACGACCTGCGTGGCACGCCCATGGGCGTCGGCACGCTCGAGGAGATGATCGACGACAACCACGCCATTGTCTCGTCCTCTGTGGGACCTGAGTACTACGTGGGCGTCATGTCCTTCGTGAATCAGGACATGCTCGAGCCTGGCTGCTCCGTGTTGCTGCACAACAAGGTCATGTCAGTCGTGGGCATTCTGGCCGACGATACGGACCCTATGGTGAGCGTCATGAAGGTGGACAAGGCGCCGCTCGAGTCGTACGCGGACATTGGAGGACTTGAGTCGCAGATTCAGGAGATTAAGGAGGCTGTGGAGCTGCCACTCACGCACCCGGAGCTCTACGAGGGCATTGGTATCCGTCCGCCCAAGGGCGTTATTCTGTACGGCGAGCCTGGTACGGGCAAGACCTTGCTGGCTAAGGCTGTGGCCAACCAGACGTCAGCTACGTTCCTGCGAATTGTGGGTTCTGAGCTGATTCAGAAGTACCTGGGTGACGGCCCTAAACTTGTACGCGAGATGTTCCGCGTGGCAGACGACCACGCACCGTCGATTGTGTTCATTGATGAAATTGATGCTGTTGGTAGCAAACGTTACGACTCGAGCAGTGGTGGAACTCGCGAAATTCAGCGTACGATGCTCGAGCTGCTGAACCAGCTGGATGGTTTTGATGAGCGTGGCGACGTGAAGGTGATCATGGCGACCAACGCCATTGAGAGTCTTGACCCCGCCCTTATTCGTCCAGGACGTATCGACAGAAAGGTCTATGAGACTCTGTGCTCGTGTTTGCTGTTTGTTGATGATACTGACTATTGAATTGTTTTATTGTTGCAGATTGAATTCCCGTTGCCAGACATCAAGACCAAGCGTCGTATCTTTGGCATTCACACAGGTCGCATGAGCCTGGCAGATGACGTGGACCTGGAGGAGTTCGTCATGTCCAAGGACGAGCTTTCAGGAGCTGACATCAAGGCTGTTTGCACAGAGGCTGGCCTGCTCGCACTGCGCGAGCGCCGTATGCGTGTGACGCAGTCGGACTTCCGAAAGGCGAAGGAGAAAGCGCTTTACAAGAAGAAGGCTAACATTCCCGAAGGACTCTATCTATAATCGCATAGAGAGACGAACCACGGCTTCAGCGTCCCAGTTCAACCGGAGTTCCACCCGGATTGGTATCTGGTCGTTGCTCTTCGATAGGGTCCACACGGAAATACCACATTGCAAGCCGATTTGAGCTCTGTTTCTTCAAGCGGTGTGTGAATTCTTGACACTAACACGTCAGTTTTAGAGTTTTACTGCTACAGCGGGAGCATTACATAAGAGTTCGGGTTGTTCATCTGCCCAGCAAGCTAGGTCGAAGCGACGAGATCCGTCCCGGCAGCCAGGATATCACGGCGAAGCTGGACCTGGAGGTTTTTATCTCGGCGGTGTCCTTATGTGTCGTCGACACACGGAACGACGGACTCCTAAACAAACCGCGTGACTTTTTTTCAGTGTTGGAGTTGGCAGCGACAAGATTCACGTCGAACCGGTTGGCCAAGTTCACGAGGTTGAGTCGTTGGCTCTCCAGTAGGACAGCTCGACGTTTAGCGTCCGGGTTCTTCATGGCCTTGTCGGTGATGGCATCGTGGACGGACAGCGCACTGCTGGTCGGGTCGTCGAATGTATGGCGTCGCCAATTGTGAATGGCATTGGCCCACTTGATCATGGTCTTGGAGGTGGCCGCAGCGAAGTAGTACGTCTGTTCGCGCTTACCGGCCGACACGAATGCGCCTGCCTGGTCGTTGCGCTTCACCTCGAGCGCGTGCACCGCGAACCGGTTCGGACACGTGCCGGCGTTGTCACTAAAGAGCGGCTGTACTCGGATGCGGTGCCTCGTGAGTCCAATCGACTCGAGCAGCACGCCTCCAGGGTTGTCGAAGAAGCGAAGCAGCCCGTGCTCAAGAACACAGTACTGCACCTTCGCGCTGCGCTCTTTGGCGAAGACGAGCAGGAAGCCCTCCATTTATCTGACAAGTGAGCTTTTGGTGGTGACACTGACAGGCAGCGGAGCGTTACACAGTCGGTTTCTCCGCCGACGACAGGCAAAGCCAAATGACTCTTTCAACGCAGCAAGCGCGTCCTGTGCCGCCCCGGCTGTCGAGGCCATGCTCTGCCTGCACACAACCGCGCTGTGGTCTCTATTGCGCCGTGAATGGCCGCATAGTTGACTCCACATCTTTACATGAGCTCTCTCTTCCCAGCTGTCGCGCGTCGTGACTTGCGCGAGTCGCATGATCATGGCTAGGCGTTAAGTTGCGATAAGTCTGATTAGCAAGGACAATGTTGCGCCAAGGGCTGCTTGGGGTGGCAAGTGGATAAAGAGAGCAGCCAGACGAACAGAGAAACGACGTGCATGTTGCACTCGTTTGCAACGGTAGAATTACACAGACAAGACGGAAGACATTTACAAGTGTATTGTATTGTGGCTTTCACCGATTTTGCCCTCCGATTTGACGCCTTATATCGGACCCCGATTTATATAAATCAGATAGCCGATAGGGTAAGAAAGTCCGATTTATCTAAATCGGACCAGAATTAGGCTTGATAAGGCCACTCAGGAGGACATTTTCGAGGCAGGCATGCTGAGTCTAGAAGCAACTGTAATCCAGAAACCTACGATAGTGATGGATATGACAACGCTGTTGCTCAACAGATTGATCTTTTAGGTTGTTTGATAGCAGGCCATGTTCGTATTACTCCAATGGTCCAGTGACCTGAAGCTCTCGGAGATGTTTTTCCAACAGTCACTTATGCCAGCCCAGCGTCACAACTCGGAGCTTCTTGCGATATATCGGGCCAGAAATAGCTAGTTTACCTCAGCCCTATTACCTAAATCGGACCGTGTTCGCAAATCGGCTCCGATATATTGGATCTCGAGCCATCCGTTTTGCCAAAAAGGATGAAAGCCACAATACAATCACACACATCAAAAGGGAGGAGCACAGAAAGACTTGTAAGGAGGAGTAAATCCACAGATTGTAGCGAGAAATCCACAGATGCAGCTTCTAGCATAGAGTGGATTACACAAAATAGCCTAATCAAGGCTACGATACCAACCACTCATCCTAATTTTGTAGCAAACATCAGTAGAGAAACCTCTATCGTGGTAACACAGCCAGAGGGCAGGAGTTCGTGAGGCGGCGACAGCTCCAGCGCGGCGACACAGCCAGAGGACCGGAGCTTGTGGAGCACTGAGAACGGAAAACTGGAGATAGTTTTGAGACAGTTTTGAAACGCGATGACACGTGCTACGTACAGTTGGGAGGAGTTTTGCACTTTCGACTCGGAAAAAGCGGCTAAGGAATTTGTTGAGGGGGAGTTTTGCTGTTCCCTAGTGACTCACACGGATCCATATCGGCATTGCCTTATTTGTCACAGGGTGGATCATCTAATGGTGGAAAGACGACCGAAGTGCACAAAAAATCGTGTAAAGCTTTTGGCCAGTGTACTATGAAGTTGAAAACTTGGCAATGCAACGAATCCAACCGATCCAAGGTATTTCACGACAGCATGGACCACGCTCGTGATGAAACTACGCTGTGTGAAGGCCCCCCACGAGAGCGTGAAAATATCTGAAATGAAGAAGTTCATCCTCCAACAAGATAAATGTGGGATATCTCCGCAACTTATTCTTAGCAACATACGTCACGTTTCGGACATCACCGAGCCCAAACGTGGCTAGCCCACGCTAGCTCAGCTCACAAACTGCGCAAATTATCTTCGACGGCTCAAAGGCACAAAACCTCGGTGCATGTTGTTAAACAGCTAATGCGGGAGCATGCGTTCGACCCGACGGGAGACCTGAACAAGTCTTTTTTCTTTGGAGGGCGTGAAGATGATGACGGATATGCGTACGTTGGAAAAGGAACCGATGAGGATTCATTCGTTATTGGACTCACCCATCGAGCTCTTGTCAGCGCGTCCCTGGAGTATGCTTCACCCAGTCGCTATACTCTTTTCCACGCGGATGCAACGTTTAAATTGAGCGATCTCGGGTATCCAGTAATTACCTGTGGTTTCTCAGATGCCACGTGGTCGTATCAGCTAGCTGCCATCTTCGTTGTCAGTCGCCGAACCGCTACGGAGTACGCCATGTGCCTGAGTGCACTCACTCGCGTGATCAAGAAAATTCGGCCAACCGCTAGTTTCCACATCGACGCCGTCATGGGAGACGCTGAAGACGCACAATTGATCGAATTTCAACAAGTTGGTGAATTTTCGTCAACTACGTACCTGATGTGTTTTTTTTTCACGTTCTCTACAACGTGCGGAAATGTACTCGTCATTTGTCACCGGTGCACCGCAAAGCGGTGACAGATGGGATACTACGCATCCACTACACAACTAACATGAACAGTTACTACTCGGAGAAAGACGAAGTGCTAGCTACGTGGCGAGCCGTTCCTCAATTGCAAGAGTTTGTAAAGTACTTTACAGCCCAGTGGATCGACAGCAGATTTCGGGGGTGGCAAATATTCCACACGCCTTGTGGGTATGCAACGACAAATAACCCCTGTGAGACTTTCAACGCGCTACTGAAGAGATACAGAACGACGGCGTTACCACATGCAGCGTCTGCTGTGCGTGAGCCAGATTGTCATCCAAGATGCCGTGGCTAGGACACCAGCAGCTGAAACTCAGATCCAGGAACTGGCCCCATTCATGGCCCGACCGGCCTCGACAATGATCACTTTGGAGCGCGTTCTCGTTCACAGTACTGAAAATCCCAGCTTATGCAGAGTCAAGCAACTTCACAAGGATGAGGCTACGGAGGCAAAAGAGCTGGAAGATCTGTGCTGCGCGCTGGACGGCCCTTTCAACGCTTCGTCGGAAGCTGAGCTCGGACAGGATAACTTGATATTGGGTCCTGCATTGCTAGTGCGAGAGCAGCGTGCTTGCACGTCGAAAAATGTGTGTGCGGCTGCAAGTTTTACAGCAAGCACAAGCCATGTTGCCATGTTATCGTAGGGAGCAAGGCAAAGAAACTCGGAAAACCTGGATCAGATGATGTGACTGCCAAGCTCTTCAATCGTCAAATCCGAAAAGCGAGAACTTCCACTAAAACACAATCGGCTAAAAAAGCAGAAGCGGAAGCACGCAGCAGCAAACAAGGCTCAAGCCGGTGATCAACAGGAAGATTGAGCCACAACTGGACCGTCGGACCCCTTGCATGGACCCAAAATTCCTTTGCCTTTATTCGAACGACCTCATGGCCGTCCTCTGTCGGCATCCCGGGCCTTGGATGTTCAGTTCATACTTTGCCCTGATACGTAGACGCTTGAATAAGGTTCTTACCAAATTCTTAGTGGTGTGTATTGTGATTCGTCGAATTCCTAGCGTTAACCACACGTCACCGCTATCCTGGTTGTCACCGTTATTCCATATGTCACCGCTTTCCTGGTTGTCACCGCTTTCCGGTTGTCACCGCTTTCCTGGTTGTCACAGCTATCCTGGTTGTCACCTTTATTACAGTATTCACCACTGTCGTGGTAGTCACCTTTGCTATGTATCACCGTTTTCAGGTGTCGCTGAACCCGTTTTAAGATTTAAAAGTCCCGATGTCATTTGGATTCAGTGTCAACCGCTCTACAAAATGTCGCTTTCCTCGCTAGCGTCATTGTCACCGCTAGCCGCAATATCCCTGGAACTTACACTACTTACAGGACCCTCCTCGTCGCTTGAAGAAACAGGTTCCGCGCGGACTGGAGGGCGCCGATACCCGTGATGGCGCCGGATGTGCTGGTTCAACGAGTTACGTATAACGTAGGTGTTGTCGCAGTAGGGGCAGTTGTAGTCGCCGGGTCTGCATTCTCGAAGGTGAGCTCTTAGCTCGGCCGCCGAGTATGTAGTCGCTAGGCAGCGCTCACACCACCGCGTCCTAAACCCTACAGCTTCTGTCGAATTATCCGCTTGTTCAATGCCTTCGACGAGAACGTAACAGTGTAGCCTAACGTTCCTCGTGCGATATCAAGCACCAGCGTGAGCGAGATCCCCTCTGAACAATACAACTTCGCCTGGCTGGAAACGTAGCGTACGCCTAGCCTCCATCTCGGCTTCAGCTCCGAAGAAACCGGGGTACACATGAAGAAACGTATCTTCCATCAATGCGACAATAACGGAAGCTTGTACAATACCCTGGGTGAGTTGCGCTTGCGCCGTCTCAAAAGAGGGGAAGTCCCGATGGACTGCCTGATCCTGGCCGCCGGGATGCGATATCAGTGCGTGCCATCCACCAGCGTCCAACACCCACCTGTCGTGGACAGCTCGCAGCATTTCTTCTAGCAGATCATGGATCTCTTGAATTGTTGGAGGGAGAGGAATAATATCAGCTTGGACTCGATGCGGGTGTAAGCCCTCAGCGTATACTTCTCCAAAAATAGGATGGTAATCCAAATCCTCAATCTCCCCCAATGCCGTTTCGCACATATCGGCAGTGATGCCGATTCTACCCACAATGAAGCCATTGTTCCAAAAGGCAGCAATGTCTTGGCGAGACAAACGATTCATTTTTGCACACAACACGTACTAATGTAGCTGAACAGCTACGGCAAGCAGGGAGCGGCGGCCAGAGGCGAGTAGAGCGCGGCGGCCAGAGACGACTGAGCGACGGCCAGCGGCGAGAAGTGAGCGGCGGCGGTCCAAAAGGAGAATGAGCACGCTGTATCCAGTGACGGATACTCGTTTGATTGGATAAAAGTGCTGAGACAATTACCCCTTTCCACTGACTCTTTTGCACATCCGTGGATTTCACCTTGCTGTATCTGTGCTTTTCCCTAAACTGTCTGTGCCTTTCTCCTTTTCTCGCCTCACGCCAAGACAGGAGGAGACCTCGGACGGCATAAATATCGTGGCAATTATTACAGATAGCATCATGGAGAGCGCAGCTTTCGGCGCAAACTGGTAAGCTATCGTACTAAATTTAGCACTCCGTCCCCACATGCACCTCATACACATTAGCACTGCCGTCCCCTTACCCACGTGGTGTATTTCTCAATTCAGGCAAATAGTTCCATCACTGGTTCGACATTTGGTTCCGTAAATTGGCCTGCAGTACAACACAACATCACCAGAGTAAGTTCCTTGGTGCCCGCCATCGCTATTCACACGTACTGCAGCACCAAAGCAGGATGCAACCAACACGCTTCAACAGCTCAGAGGAAGAGCAAGCTCAGGTCTGTTTGAATGGAATCGAGACGTACCGTAACCCTTTCGATTGGTGTCGAGGTGTTCGGACGGTCCGACGATCGTGAGTGGTAATTGCCGTAGCCGTACGGCCTGTTTCCAGGCATTTGCTGAGCTTCACCATAGATGCCGCCGTTGTAATGCTGCTGAGGATAAGCTCCAGGTGGATTCAGCTGCGGTGCAGGATGGTTGGCATTCGGATAGCTACCCCACGCATTTCCACCGACGTTGGGATTGCTGTAGTATTGTCCTCCACCGTAATTGCCCGCGTTCCCAGCTGGCGTTTGCGAGTACACCACAACACGCTCGGGGCCAACATTGTCCATTCCGATATCGCTTTGTTGACCTCCTCCAATCCACGGCCCTGCTTGCTGCGGTACCTGCATGGGTTGCTGGTTGTATCCATTCCAATGAGGTGGCGCATTCGCTCGTCTATCGACTTCATCATACCCACGGTAGCCGCTGCCGCCAACATCATACTCCTGATTTGTAGGAGGCGATCGGCGAGCCCGTCGCATTCGATTCGGCGCATTACCACTACGTTGCAGTCGAGGATCCCCATTGCTACCGCGTCTGGCCCTTGTATCGTTGCGCAGTGGGGTCGCTGGTCCGTATGTGGATGCCTCGGCAACTACTGGCTGGCCCTTCAGAGAACTGTTGTACAATTCCGCTACTTCATGGTACGCCCGGGCCGTGTGCTCATGCAGCACCGCTAGTAACTGCTGCGCTCCTAACTGTTTGGCGATTTTCTTCGTCGAGGCAACACCCTGCAAAAAAGGACCCGTTACTACAGGCGATCAAAAACGTTCACACTTGGCCCTCATACCTCTGCAACCGTGCTACCAGCAGTCACGATGGTCTTGAAGAGCTTCACACCGTCGCCCTCGACTGGCACCGTGTTGTAGTTAATCGACACGCCGCGGTTCCGATTTTGATACTCCTGCAGAACTTGTGCCGGTGTCTTGATGGAGAGCTCCATACATGCCTTGTTACAGTTCGATAGATCGGTTAGCCTGCACTGTATTTTATGTGTATCTTGCTAAAGATACGCTCTCATCAGAGAACCCACCTGAAGAACACGCGGATCGCCGATGGACAGCGTCTTGAATCCTTCCAGGGTCTGCACACATAATCTAGAGTTAGTATCAACGTTGATACTACTGCATGAAGTGGAAGCTGAATAAATAAGGATCACCATCGACTGCTGCTTGCCGCCTCCCTTCTGCTCTTTGATCACTGCGTCCAGCCTGCGCTTCTTCGTCTGGATCTGCTTACAAAAAAGATAACAACTCACCTCGCTCAGTCCCATGGGCAGCCGCACCACCAACAGCGGAGCTGTCCCCTGTTCGAGAACATTTAACACCCTTCCTTACGCTACTCGGTTCTTGAGAAGTCAGCGCTGGCAGCGACGGCGATGCAGATACAGGAGCTGCAGACGCCTCCGCCGCGCCCAAACTTTCTTTCCGTCTCCGCGCCGCGACGTCCGATCCAGAAGCAAAAATACTCAGCGGCGGCACGTGCTGCTTGACGAGGCGATGCAGCTCCGGCTGTGACAGCGTGCCGTCGCCCACGTCCAGCGGATACGGCCGCGTCCAGCAGACGACGCCCAGACCGTCGTGCACATAACATGGTAGACCTGAGCCGTGGACGATTCGCTGCCAACCAGGAGGCAGCGACGCGTCTCCAGGCGATGAGATGGCGGCGCTGCTATTGTCATTGTTGCTGTTGCTGCTGTCGTTGTTGCTGCCAATATTGGCTCCGGCATCTGCGGCGTCGGCCGCCATCGCCGCTGAGCTGAGCTGCATGAGTCCGGCGGCGGATGCGAAGTTGTCCAGGCGCTCGGTGCTCTCGGCGCCGGCGTGCGGGGTCCCCATCGCACGCTGCAATACCAATGGGAATGCCAAGCTCACCGCTTTGAAATGCGGAACTAAACGTCCATAATGTGACTTTTGTCCAATTAGATAACTGTATTGATAGCGAATGGGAGCACTCGCTATTTTAGCGCATAAATATGGATGAGACCATGTGAGCAATCCACAGAAGACGCGATCCTATGACATCAACCTAGACTTCACTGAGCACTTGTCGCCGCTGGGCGCTGACCTATTACCGCAGCGGAGTCCGTGCGCAGCTCCGATTCCGAGACGGACACCTCCTCACCCGAGCTGTTGTCACCTTCGTCGACTTCGGGTCGACTCTGCCTCGCCAGACGCAGGCGCTCGAGCCGTTGTTCCAAAACCCCACTGCGGTCCAGCATACTGCGCACGATCTCTTCGCCTGTACGCACCGCTGAGGGCTCATCGCATTCCTGTACCAACGTATCGTCAAGCGTCGTAGAGTGCCACGTCGTGTCAATTGACGGCGTGCCGTCCTCCTTCAGCGAGTAGCCGTTCTTCTCTTGGATAAACTTGGCAGCCTGTTTAGCTACTCTCATGTTCAGTGCTCGGTTCTTTCGCCGCAACGCCTGGTTATCCTTCTTCACTTGCTGCAGGTACTTGATCTTCTGCTGTGGATTGCTGCTGCTGACCAGTTTGACGTTCTCGGCGTCCGCACGCTCCGCATCGGCAATGGCCTCGTCACGCTGAATCCTCATGGCATTTCGCTCGAGCTCGTACGTTTCCACAAACGTCCTGAGCGTGAGGATGACATCCCACAGCTCGTGCAGCTTCTGTTGACACCGCTCATGGTTCTTTAATACCTGTAAGTCCTCCTCCATAACCATTTGAAATGCCGACGGCGCTCCAAATATCGCGGTCGTCAAGCGGGAAATACTTCCATCGTGACCTTCGCCAGCTTCATCGCCGTCCGCGGCACTCGATTCCTGATCTCCTCCTGATTTTTTCGACCTATTGTCGCAACCGATGTCCTTTTCAGGCTTGAATGCTGTCTGGCCTTGGAGTCGTGCGTTCTCCTCCTCCAATCTCTGTACTGTGTTCTGTAGCTGTTGGTTTTCGTCTGTCGCCTCCTTCAGTTGCGCTTGCAACGTCTTAATCCTGTTTAACAGCGTAATAATTGCAGGCGGTCCGTCTTCATCGCTAGAGCTGGAGCTGCTGTCCTGTTGGTCGTCTCTGCTATCGTTCGCTTCACCGCT
Organism: Phytophthora quercina; assembly: GCA_014706105.1. Classification (NCBI taxonomy): domain Eukaryota; phylum Oomycota; class Peronosporomycetes; order Peronosporales; family Peronosporaceae; genus Phytophthora; species Phytophthora quercina. The sequence continues at coordinate 334,413 of JACBOW010000012.1, read as the reverse complement.
TGGTGCGCTCTCTGCAGATTCGCTGGGCGATGCTGAAATCAACTGTACAGGCTTGTCGCCACGCTCTTTCGGTGCCGCGCGTCTCTGAAGATCTGCCGATTCGCCTGCGTCTACGCTTCCCTCTGCCACCGGAACTGAATGCAATTGCGAGCGAAACCTTCCCTGTTGTGTCGCCTCCTGCATCAGTTGTTGCAGCCCATCCAGCCGCCGCTGCATGGCTCGTAAGTGCGTCTGCATGTTGAGCGCCTTCGCGCCGCTCGCCACCACAATATAACCTTCTGGCCTCTCCTCTGCATCGTTGCCGGCGTCTTCACACAGCAGCTCGCTGGTCTCGGTGCTATTAACGGAGCTAGCGTCGCTCGACGATCGCTCCCATGGCTTGGGCTGCTTCCCAACGTCGCTGGCGCAGCTCTCAGCCGGGGACGCGGTGGCGCTGCTGCTCGGCGTGTCCATGAACTCCTCAGGCGGGATCGTTAAGGGCGAGGGCTTGACCGGCGAGGGCGGCGCCTGCCGCTGTGTCGTTGACTCCATCACGCTGCTTTGGCCTGGCTTGCAATAAAAGTGAGGCTAAAAATGAGTCAAGTGTTAAGTTTTAGGTACTGTAACTTCAACTTGTCCGACAAGACACTGTGTCGGAAGTGGCGCTTGCTGGCGTGGCAGCGCAGGCATGGGCTAATATAGCCGGCCTGCCCAGTGACTTAACGCCATCGCCGCCGGCGCGACCGGATGAATGCAGTGCTGCCTTCGTGTGCGATACCGTAGTATCCATAATGCGGGAGGTCCGGTTCGGACATCGCCAAGCAGCTCAAAGATAACTTTATCATAAAGTTCGCCATGACAATGCACCCCCAATGCTGGAGCGTCGCACTTTCACCGGTCCATTTTCCAAAGGCAAGTTGCAGTCATTGCTGGGGGCTTGTCCCTCAACTTGACTCAAGTTGAGGGACAAGCCCCCACTTGAGTCAAGTTGAGGGACAAGCCCCTAGCAAGTTTTGACAGGCAACGAGTGCAACTCGTCTGCGGAGACGTTGCATCGGAGAGTTACCAAGTCACCCAAACGAGGTGGTTTGGTACAATCACCGTCAAATGTAGAGCCTTGCCGGCCCCGGTGTAAGGTAATGCAAGGCGGCAGCCGCAGCAAGCATCGCCATCAGATGTCATCGGCCTCGACGCTGGAAGAATGTTGTCGGCCGGCCGCTGCATTTCTGCCTTTCGGCCCTAACCGCAGGGGCCGGGAGAACGTCTTGGCCACCCGTTGCCGTGGCGATATGCGGCACGTTGTGCACGGTCGTAAGGCGATGCTAGCGTTGATCGCCTGCATGCTCCGCGCTCGCCGCTGCCGCAACACGGAGCAATGCTCGCTCGACATGGTCACCTCGCACCGGCATGGCCAGCTTGAACTTGGCGCGCATACATTGTCCAAATGGATTTTGCGCGCTTCGAGCTTCGTTTTGGCTGATAGCAGCCGTCAAAGAGCAGAAACTGTACTTTCGCATACAAAGACCAAGACAACCGCTCCGAACCCTACCGGGATCTGCGAGACCTTCGCCAGGGAAGACGCGCAGCCACACTTCTCGAAAAGCGCAATCGTAACGACCCGCAGCCCGAGAACTCCTAGCCAGCACCAGCGAAGCCATTATCCGCCAGCAACTACCGCAGCCACCCAATCCCCCCTCCGCCATGATCGAGTCCGAAGTGGCCGAGACGCTTATGAGTCTGTCGGCGCCCGACGAGCGCAAGTTCGCAGACAACCCGCTGTACGCGGCCGAGCCTCCGTCGTCGTGGCAAGCCGGCAAGAAGCGCGGCTTCGCGGCGTTCGATGCGGGCGTAGCCAACTCGCTACCCTCTTCCAGCTTCCTGCATCCGCGCGCGGATGCGTACAGCTCGTCCATGTCCCTCCTGGCGCAGAAGATCCAGGAGCGTCCGCTCACGTCCATGATCCCCGGCCGTGAAGACGCCGACAGCAGCAGCAGCGACGTGGACATGGATTCCAGCGAGGCCAGCGACGAGGCTCCCGAGCGCTGCGCGTGGTCCGCCTACCGTTCGCCCTTCGACGGTCTCGTGGCCGCTGCGGCATCCAACCAGGACGACAATGACAGCTACTCGTCGTCCAATAGCAGACCTATTTCGATCCCCATGCGCGGCGGCAGCAGCAACGGCAGCAACATGATGAGGTATCGCGAGCATTCGTCATCCTTCGACCGGACGTACTCGTCGTCGTACGGCAAGAAGCACAAGGCCAGCAGCCTGTCGCGTGTGTCAGAGGACGAGTCGTTCCTGGGCCGCGACTGCAGCCCCACGGGTGTGGAGGACGATGGCACGTGGTATGACAGCGACTACAAGCAGCGCGTGCGCCTGGCGTCCGTGTGCTCGTCCGAAGGAAGCGAGTACGGCGGACTGGGCCGCCAACACCTGGAGGAGTTCATCCGCATGGAGATCTCGGCCGCGAATGAGAGCGAGCAGCACAGGGAAGGCACGTCGCCCTCGACCGAGGGCAAGTACATCGGCAGCTACTCGCCCGAGGCCCGGAGAAAACGCATTGAGCGTTTCCTTGAGAAGCGCAAGCGCCGCGTGTGGGCCAAGAAGGTGGACTACGACGTCCGCAAGAACTTCGCCAACTCGCGCTTGCGCGTCAAAGGTCGCTTCGTGAAGAAGGAGGACGAGGAGTTGCTGTGCCAGCTCCTGAGCTACACGTGAGGCCGAGGCCAGGCTTCCGTGTGGCGTGCTGTTCTTCGTTGCTTTGCTTTCCCGCCCGTCATAGTGTAGTTGTATAGAGAAGGCATTGGGACCGACCCAACTGCATGTACGTAGCTGCGAGCTAACTAGCATTATCAATCAACAAAAAAGGAATTCCGCATTATGGATGATGCTATCCTATCGAGCCTGCGCAAAGATCACTTCCGGTGTTAATTCCCCATTGTCGAGCGCCGGGAGCCAGCAGATCCTTATGCTGCCCATCGGCACGTACGTGGCCTGCGATCAACTGAGGCGTATCCAGTCCATAGCCACCGCCGAGTCCGTGTTTTGCAAGCGCATCCGTGCGTGTTGATGGTCGAACTTCGATCATCTTCGACTCGAAGTCATGCAGAATGCCCATGCCCTATTTGAAGCCTGCAGCCAGTAGCGGTGCTGGTGCTCTGCTCTGTCCTGTGCTGGCACTGCCAGCCTGGCAGCACGGGACCTTGTCACGAAAGAGCTGTGGCAGGAAGTTTCGTGGCAATCCTGTTATTAATACCTGTACCGATAATACCTATTTCAGCGTGGCAACCGAGCGACAGAGATCACGATGCAGACGAAGCATGAAAATTTCAAGTGGCTTACACCATTGAGCAACTTGCAATCTCAACTTGAAGTGGCTTACACCATTGAGCAACATACACGCACCAGCACAATGAAGCGAGCCAAAGGTGCATTGATCAAGCTAGATGCCGCTCGTCGCGCTGGTGCTGTGCCTGCTCTCGCTGATCCATGGATCCTGCGCTGTGTTCACGGAGCAACTGACGCTGCGTCCGTTACCCGCCATCAACCAAGTGCTCGGTCGCTTCGAGTTCTTCGTGGACGAGTCCTCCCGCCCCGACTGCGCGTCTCTCTTCCCCAACGTCCTGCGCCAGATCCTCGACAAACACGATGCCGAGACGCTGCACTTGACCTTCTCCGTTGGTAAATACGCGGACTGGCGCTACGGCTCAGCGCAGAGTTTCAGCGGCTCTGGATTCGCCCACGCGCCCTTCGGCACGCGACTGCATGTGGCGCTACGCGGCGACGCCGACGTCCAGCAGCGCTGGCGAGGCATCACGTCGGAGCTGGGCGGCATCTTCTCGGCGTCGCTGAACCAGATGGACGAGACGGTGGTGACGGGTCTTCTACCAGGCTCCACGCCCCAGGAGCTGGGCGTCTTCCCGACCACCAACGCCGACCCTGCGCTCGTGTTCTTACACGGTTCGCTGGCGCGTGAGGAGCTCTGCACTGAGAACTTGACGCCATGGCTCAAAATGCTGCCGTGCCGAGCGATCGCTGGACTGGGGGCTCTTATTGACCCCATTAATGTTGTCTCGGGGGAATATCTGTCGCTATCGCTCTTTGCTGAGAGAACTTCGGACGGAAATTGGAGACTACGACAACACCTGACGACAGTGCAAAGCCCTACCAAGCACAACAAAGCGCGCTGGAGTCTTGGATCGTTGTTCTTTGTAAATGACCAACCCAATTCGGATATCGGTGCGTGTCCGCTGGCTGAGGACAGCGTTATTCACACGGAAGGCATGGAGTTGTCTGATGTTGTAACCACTGATCTCCGTGAAAAACCCGTCCCGCTTTCCGAACCGTGGTTCGCAGACTGGAAACTTGCGGCCGAAGAAGCTGCTTCGAAAAACAGCTACAAGGCACAACAGGACGTTGTGTCGGCACACCGCTTCGTCACTGGCTACGGTCAGGTGAGCGGTGGCATCGCAGTGCAGCTTAAGAACAATCACCCGTCCTGTGGTATGCATGTTACGTATCTCGATGTCATCCCATGGTATCTTCGTGTCTACTTCCACACGTTTCGAGCAACCGCCGGTGGCAGCGAGCAGAAGGCGCAGGAATTGATTCAAGCGTTTAATTTTGTGCCAGCCGAGCTGCGTGGAAAACCCAATCAGTTGCGTCTTGAAGCTTTCCTTCCAGCCAACACTACATTGGTTTTCTCACTCCAGATGGAGAAAGTGTTCCTGCGCTTGTCGGAACATCCTCCGGATGCCAACCGAGGTTTTGATATCCCCTCGGGTGTAGCTACTTTCAATGTTCTGGATGACGGCGAAGAAGCGTCGACCTGCGGCAACGAAGCTGGACCTCTTTCGTTTACGAAGACGTTGTTCACGGAGCCTCTGCTCGTGCCACTACCAACACCCGACTTCAGCATGCCGTATAACGTAATTACGATGACCTCGACGGTCGTCGCCTTCTTCGTGGGAACGATGCTCAACGCTCTCCTTCGCAAGGCGCCTCGCTTAAAGCAAATGATGACAAGTAGCCCAAACGCAGCGAAGTAAGTAAGACAAACACGCGATTTAGGATCATAAATATACGCGCTGTCACTCGCGTACGTTATCTATCTTCTCTCGAGACCCCAACTGGATCTATCAGCGACTCGCTATCGCTGGTCTACGGGGGTACAATAGTTGCCATGTAAAATTATTTACACAACGCTCTTGAACACTGGCTGATGCGAAGTAGCCGCCTTCATCACGCAGTGCTTTCCGTTGCCGTTGCTCTGTCCATTATTATGTGCAGTGATAGTCGCCCTGTAGTTCCGACCCGACTCGATAGCGCCGCACGTAAGGCAGAAGAAGGCCCAAACACCCCAAAACAGGACAATTCGGAATCCGATGCGGTAAGTGCAAGCAGCGTTGCATGATCCAACACTTCCGAGACCGCTTGCATCTTCATCCGCGTCTGCGCTGGGGTCGATAATGAAGTTCATGATGAAGCCAGGAATGTAGTTCGACGCTGCATACCCGAAGAGGTTGTAGCTGGCATATGCCACTGAAGAAGCCAGTGGGCGCAAACGCGGTGGTGCTGCTGAGATGACGATTCCTGAGCAAGCAGGAAGGATGCTACCTCCGCAGAATAGCATGAGCCAAAGAAACACCGCAATATAGAATGTGCTGTGCACATACGACACAGGCAAAGCGGACAGGCAGCCAGCGCCTCCAAGCACCATGCACACTCGCAGCGCTTGCATTTGATGGTATGGGCCTGAGTAGCCGCCGAACTGATCAATGAGCCAGCCACCGAAGAATACGCCCATGATAGGTCCTGTGCCACTCACCAGTAGATACGACAGGTGAATCTCGTACATCGAGTCGTTCGTGTTGGTCTCCAAGTACAGCGTCGTCCAGAATTGCACGCCCGCAACCACGAAAAACAATCCAGACAGACCCAAAACGATGAACACGTACACTCGGTGCTGTAGCAACAGCCACAGATTGCTCCATCGAGAAGCGTTCTCCTCCTGTTCATGCGATTCCAATGTTCGAAGTCTGTAGCCGTCTGACACGTTGATATCTCCTGGATGGCTCTTCAAAACGCGTTCGTCATCATACGACGTCGGCATGCTTTGCTCCACACTGGAATCTTCGTCTTCATCTTCGTCCACGATGACGATGGAGCGGCGACGAGTCGAGCGCAGTCGAATGTGTTCCCGCGGTACGAAAAAGATCAAAATGGACAGCGGAAGGATGAGCGCGAACTGGGTCAGGAACGGCCAACGCCAGCAGTAGATTCCGTGGCATAGTCTCATGGAGGCATCGTTCGTGCTGTCAACGAGGTCGGTGTTTGCTTTGATCCCCAGCGCAGCCTTGGACAAAGTGATCACGACACTGTGCAATGAGATTGCAGCCGCCTCTGGTCCCTGTGATGCGAGCCAGATGGTGACGGAGCCGGCGAAGTAGCCTAGTGTGATACCGACCGGTACAGCACCCTGCAGATAGCTCATCCAGGTGCCGCGCTTAGCCTTGGGAGCGTAGTCGTGCACCCACAGCGGCGAGTACACGCAGCTAAATGCTTGTGTCAAGCCTACGAAGCCACGCAATGAGATAAGCAGCGACTTGGAGTACCAGGCCGTGGTGGGGGCGCAAGCGAGGCCAAGTACCGCCAGGTTGTTGACCACGAGTGAGACGCCGAGTAGCTGGCGCGGATCGAAGCGGCGAAAGAGTGTGCTGCACCAAGGCGACGCCAGCGAGATGGCAATATACACGATGGCACCCAGCAGTCCTTGCTCCTGCGGACTCAGGCGGAATGTGAGCGTGAACTGCTGCAGCAGTGACGGTACGGCGCCGGCCTCGAGATACATGAACACCTGGGTCAGCACCAGGAACTTGAATAGATAATCGGTTGAGTCTCGGCGTAGCGCGGCGGACGGCAGCAGAGGCGACGTGGGCGGAGAGTCCACGGCCCCATAGCCGGCGGAGCTCGAGTGGACGCGCGACAGGGCCATGGGCGAACGGAATGTGAAGCGAGTCTGATTCCTGAGTCTCCGGATCCTTCGTTGACCAATCAACGCGTGAGTACTTCAGAAATGGATGTCCGCCCAATGTCGTGGTCAGTGAAGTCAAGGCTTGAGTCGAGCAGTTCTGGGAAGGAAGTTATTATACTTGATCGACTCTACTGCTTCTTGCCGTGGCGAGGTTCTGCTGCTGCTGCCGCCTCGCGCGTTTACGCAAAAAAATCTTTGGCGGTGACCTTGGGCTGTGCTGCAGAGCGCTCGCAGCATTGTCGAGTGCAGCCTGCGAAGCGATGCCCAAGCAATGCCTTTGATTGGCGGCAGCGATCTCGTAGGGCGGCTTGGCTTGGTGGCGACGCGGATCCAGCATTTGCAATCTGCGTCGTGTAAGTCCGTTGCTGCATTCCAGCAGCCACCGCGCCAACCCCGAGGTATTATTGTATGAACAGGAGCGTCGGCTCAACACCATAACGAGCGTTTAGTCGACGTGCTAAACACCCGCGTCAGTCGAGCAGAAATGGAGCATAGTAACAACAGTGCATGAAAAGCATGCCATCGGTGCGACGCATGGCCACCAGCCAGCGTGAGACTCCCATTAATCTATTTATTCGTACTCTACAGCTCATGACACATTTACGCATGGGAGCGCCGGTCGTCGTAGTGGTGGCAGTGCATAGTCGCATGTGGTCGTGTCCGGTCGAGGAGAAATTGCTTGATTGCGGTCTTCAGTGCTTGGGGGTGCGTATGACGCGGGCCTCGCGTTGACACGCGTTGGCGAGACGCGCCTGTGCGCGTTGGCGCTGGAACAGGATCCAATCCTGAGTCTCCAGCTCGTCCTCCGTGTCCTCTCCGTCGGAGCAGTCGTCGTTCGCGTCCACAAGCCCGCTTGCGTAGAAGTCCCAAAGCGGGTTGGCCGGCGTCGAGCACTGTATAGAGGACTCCGACGCCGACGCCACCGCCACGCGGCGCTGCAGCGCGTTCAATCCCTTGGCGGCGCTGACCGTTGTCGACATGGCTGGATGGACGGCTGCGGCCGCTCGAGCCTGGAGACCGAAGGCGCGCGTGGAGGGCCTGAAGACCGAAGGCGCGCACACCGGGTAAATCTGCAAATGGCAATGCGTCCTCTCGCAAGAAACTGCATAGTTGTGCCCATCCCCGAACACACACGCGACTCGAGGCCCAAGCCAACCGAATACAGTGAGACAATCGAGACCCCACTGACGTCAATCGCTGCACTGTTTGTCTGCGCTGCAGGCAGCACCACCCAAGTCTCACCAAGATGATCGGAGACTTGCCTCGATGGTCCAACGCGTGTGGCCGTAGACGAAAGTTTTGCTGCAAAATTCAGCCGCGTTGTCACCGCGAAATGGTCGCTCGTTGTGGTAAATTATCCGCGCGAAATTATTGATCGCTCTTGCTACACGAAAACTAGATTGTACGAGTCGTCCACCACCACAAGTGCCTCGCGCATACCGCTGGAAGCAGGCGGGGCTTCTGTCCGCTGGTGCAGACCACCTTTGCCGCGCTTGCCTTTGCTCATTTTCCGTTGGACGCCGTCCACAAGCTCGCGCGCGTCCTTGGCGAGCTGCTCGTTGCGCGTGATCTTAACGTCCACGAACTGCCTGTTGTCCAGGTCCAGCGCCATCATGATGGGGCGTCTCGCACTGCTGCTGCGGTCGTCACCCACAGGCTTCTCGAGCTGCTCCTCGTCATAGAAATATTGCTCTGCATCCAGCACGCGAGTGCGCTCGGCTCCTGTTTCATCGAGCCGCACGAGCTCCTCCATGTGCTGCTGCGCGGCTTGGTCAGCCGTGGCCGCGTCTGCCTCGTAGTGCAGCTCAGTATCGCAAAAGACACAGCGGCGTGCACCGTTGTATTCGATGCGTCCGCATCGCAGGCAGTTGATGATGAGCGCGCTGTTGAGCAGAGCCGCCGCCTTGCCCTTCTTGCTGTTCTTGCTGGGCTTGAGACGTGAGTTTACCGCTGTAGGTCGCGGGACGAGTCCCTCCTGTTCACGTGTTGCTGCCCCCGCTGCTCCTTTGGCTTCCACTTGTCCTGACTTAGCGGCCGACGGCGCGGGCGAGAACAGCCGCGTGCTGATGTGCTCCGCGCGTCCGGCTGGGATGCCCAACAGCTCGACGAGGTAGCTGGACGCCTCCTGCTTGGAGTGGAAGGTGCTGGTAATGTAGGCTACGATCTCGTCCACCTCCGCGAAGCCCAACGCACTCACCAGCTCACCCTTGAGCCACGCCTTGGTCTCGGTGTCCGGCATATTGATACCTGCTTGGGTTGAAAGTCGGTTTCTTTGCATTGATCCATTTCGTTGCATTAAACTCGTACACCACGGTTATGCATACGAAAGTAAAATGGCTACACTATTGCATTTGCCAAGATGTCGTTCCTTCTACGTGACGACTATGACAGCAGCAGCGGCGAGAGTGAAAGCGATGCAGAGGAGACGGTAACGAGTCAGAGAACCGACGGAGAGTCGAAGACGAGGGAAGATGTCCCCGCGCAGCTCCTGCCGTCAGCCGACAGCGTTCTGTCCAGCGTCTCGGCGTCCACAGCTTCGTTCCTGCCGCCCAAGTCCAGCACCAAGGCCCAAAGCACCGTCAAGTCCTTCGACCTTTCGGAAGATCATGAGGAACAGCGGCAAGAGAAGGAAAAGGAGGAGCGAGAGCAAAAGGAGGCTAAGAGAGTTGCGGAGATTCGTACTACTACTAGTAGTAGAAACGAGCGCAAACGCCCCACGCCGCCGGAAGTGGCGACGCGAGATCAGTCGACTAAGCGCGAGAAGAAGGACGCCAAAGAGCGTGTCAAGAACCAGCGGGTGAAGGGCCAGGCAGGCATTGGATCCGATTTTCGCGCCTGGAAGTCTGAGACGGAGATGGCACTACGCCAGCAATTCGACTAGAGGTAGATGCGGTTCAAATGGCGAAGCTCCAGCACTGACCTGATAGATTATCAAGCAGCGTTCCTTGATTTTAATTTGCTGTAGGTATTTCTGTCGAGCGGGTGTCAAGTGAACTCATACTTTGGTTACCGTGATAACGGCAACTAAGGGAGGATCCATCCGTGAGGGCAAGTTCTACCGTATCCCTGTTCATTTCAAGCCACCGACACTTCCGAGTCTTGAAAAGATGAAAACGCGGTTCTGGAGTCAACATTTGTTGTGCGATCTAAAACCTCGAAACGTTGCGATCTTTCTGGCGAAATCCATACGTCCTCGAAGAGGCGTCATTCGCGGATCCGCGGTGAAAAGCATCAAGCACAGCGATGGAGTTCTTCGCGCGGCTGGGCAACCTCGTGCTGGGTGAGCCCGAGGAGGAGACGGAGGAAGAACAGCAATTGCGTCGCCGGAACCGCGCCAAGCGCCAGCTGCAGGCCAAGAGCCAACGTGGCATCATCCTCGAAGATCTGGAGAGCGCCGTGCGCGGGTTGCAGCTCTTCATGGACGCTAAGAAAGGCACCAACAACAATGAAACCAGCAGCCGTCGCAGTAGCTCTATGGACGACAGTACGGACACGACGACACCGCCCAGCGATAACAATGACAGCCCTAAGGCAGCGATGATGGAGAGCACTGACGACGCCCGGGAGCTGCTGCTGAACGACGAGCAGGCGGTGGTCAACTTGCTGTGCACGCAGCTGGATCGCTGCATCTCTCATGGACTGCGTCTGCTGGAGGCAGATGATTCAGGCACCGGGGCTACCGTCAAATTCTTCGGCGTCGTCAAGTGGACGTGCACTCGGATGGAAGCGATCCGACAGAAACAAATGGTGGAGGCCATGCACCGCGCCGCTGCTGCTGTTTCAGTGCCGTCTTCGAACAACAAGGTGTGCGAGGTCGTGACGTCCAGCGTCGAAGCGGATCTCCCTCGACATATACGCGGTCTGGTGGGTGCTGTGCGTTCAGCTAATGGACTTACAAATGTACACACCGATGAAGGCAAAGCGCGAGCGTTTATTCGTCAAGCGCTCAATACGCACGTACTGCAGTCCAGTCTCAGCATGGTGCTATCGGAGACCAATCTTGACCTGTTGGCTTCGTACTACACCGAGTTCGCCCTGTTTCGCCAGCGTGACGAGGTCAAGATGTTCCTCAATCTCCTGTCGGGACTGGACGATCTTCCATTTGCGTTCTTGATTGACGATCCGCGGTTGGATCTCGCTCCGGAGACGCTGCCATTTTCTCGCCCGTTGCCTCGTCCGAAAGCCCGCAAGATCAAGAAGCAGGCGCCTAAGCTCATTGATCCCGAGGATATGGTGAGTGGGCGTGTGCGCCTTTGCCAAGCCGATGACGAGACTGAGATGCTGGCTGAAAAGCTCGTGTCACACCATGAACTACGTCTGGCATTCAATACTCGCAAAGGTGGCAACCCGTTGTCAGAGACACTGAGGCAAGCTGCTCAGTCACAGAAGATGGAAGACGCAGCTACTGCTGTTCTCCGCTTCTTGGAGCTGGGATATCCAGAGTACGACGTTTTCGGCAGCGACTTACTGGATGTGCTGTGCAACCCGTTCCTTAGTGGCATGGCTCGCTTTGAGACTGCGCTGGGCCTTCCCGATGTGGCCGAAGCCTGCTTTTGCTACCTGTACGAGCACGTGGATTCACCGGGTCTCTTTCAGGCGCACTTGCAAGCTGATCACGTCATGGAGCTGCGTGACACCATCGAGGAACTCGGCGGTTTCCACCGGAAGATGGCGGTGGATCCTCATGAAGTGGTGGCAATTATGCTCCAATATCTTTGGGAGCTCCCCGATCCACTTCTCACGGAAGAGCGGTTGGATAGGTTTCTGGTTTGTGCTGGTCGTCCCGGCAGCGGGATGTCTGAAGAGGAGTGCAAGGCACTTCTTGGGGTGCTTGTGAACGATCTCCCATGGTATTGCAAACCAATACTAGAGCGGCTGTGTCATTGGGTGTCTGTGGCGCTGCAGCCGCGTCATGCTGAGAAGAACGGACTTACAGTGTATGCGATTGCAAACTGTTTGGCTCCTCTCCTTCTCCGAGGCAGGCACGGTGAGCGCTTCCACGAATTTGAAGACTCGAGCTACCGCAAATACCCCGTTGGATATCAACATCGGACTTCTGTTCGCTCTCGGTTGATGCCGGACGAGGATGATTACTTGTCGACATTCCCGGGCAACAGCCTAGGTCTTCCAGCTGAGGCTCGAGCGGTACGTCACAAAACGCGCGATGCCGAAGAGGCCGTCCAAGTGATTGCGATGCTGTTCAGAGATCAAGAAGCTGTACTTCACGACTTCCGAGCTGAGCTCTGCTCGCGCCGTTCCAAGTTGCGCGACAAGGTGCGGCGTTTGGAAACCCTTCGCTTCGGCATGGAGGAGCCATTGGACATGACAAACGAGACCCACGTCGCTCTGCTAAAGCGACTCTGGGATGCACTGCTTGTACCGGAAGACTCGATGGCTGAAGAAGGCGACTCTATCTTGTCGGCCTCCAGTAACAGCGAAAGTGACGTCGCCGGCGTTAATGTGAGAGCAATGTTGGCTTCACCGCGGTGGAAGTACAGTGGATTCCACACGGATAACCCACTAGGTGGATTCCGTGGCGGAGGTGTACTAGCCCTTGAGTGTATTGTTTTCTTCGTGGAGGAGTATCCGGAGAAGGCACGCGCAATGATGGAGCGCAACGCGGAAGCGGGTGGCAATCGCTATCCGTTCCCAGTTGCAAGCATCAATGTCATGCGTATGATGATGCACTTGCTGATGCTGGACGAGGCGCCTGACGTGTGCACCAAGCTTGTTCTGCACTCCGTGGAGACCAACGGTGACACCTCTCCGGCCGTTGTGATGAAGTTGCGTGTATCTGAGCGAGTGAGCCGCACGCCGTTCTGGCGTGTGTTTGACGACCCAAAGGCATTCTTCAAGTTGCACGCCATGGCTTTCATGCTGCTGGATCTGCATTGGGTGCACTCTGGAGCGACGCAGATGGGCTTCCAGCCCGTGCTTGATGCCACACGACGCCAAATGGGTTGGCTATTGGAGCAGGCTCCGATCTCAGTCGAGGAAATGTGGACAACGTGGATGAAGGTGCGCGAGCTGGACGCGACCAAATTTACTGGTCCAACCAATTTCGATTCAAGTGCCGTGACTTCACCAACCTCCTCGATTTCGTCTGCGCTGGAAAATAAGCACGTGGCTCAGCAAATGGCACGCAACTTGTCTGCGAAGCTCGAGGACGAAATGGAGCGGCCACAAGACGGCACTTCATCCCCCACGCCCGCCGCTGGGTAAAGCCGTCGCTGTACTTACGCGTCACCTCTTTCATGTAGCGACAAAAATCCATCTAAACTTTTTTTTTCATGTTCGTTAGCTACAATACTATACTCGTGTGTGCCCTGCATGTCGATGCATGTTGCTACACACCTGTACTTGTGGTAGGATACTTAACATAGACGGACTTGCCATCTCGTGAGACCGTCTTGCCTCCCGGGTGACGGTCGCAGCAGCCGCCGCCGTTGCGTGCGCGCCAGAAGCAAACGTACGAGTAGAGGTTGCACTTGGTCGGCACGTGGTCTACGACATAGCGAAGGGCGTCTTCGCCGTCTCCCTGCTGGAACGGGTAGTCAATCCAGTTGAACTTGCTGAGCTTGGGGTTATTGTCCTTCTCGCCGATCATGTGGTTGCACGTGTTGAGGTAGATGTACGGGCGGTGCGTCTGCGGATGTAGCTTCCAGTCTGAGTGCCCGATCTCCACCTGGTAGTGGTGCATGAGTGAGAACCAGTTGCCGAGGTTCTTCTTCTCGCCCTGCGCCCACTGCTGCTTGCCTCCGTGGTCTTGTGAGTAGATTGTGGCCCACGGCACTGTGGCATTCGGGTCCAGGTCGACATTCCTAGAAAGAGAATTAGTAAAGGATACAGGATAATAACAGACAGCAGTGTCAAGGGATATGTTACCGGAATTCCATGTAGTTGATGTCGGCCGTGCGCTTGTAGGTCCGCCGGTTGAAGGTGCGGTAGCAAAGCGTAGCCAAAGAGTTCTCAATCTCCTCCTGCACGCGATTGTAGCTGGATTCGCCGGCAAACACGATGCAAAGCTTACACACAAGGTGGCCGGACTGGTCGTCGCGCTCGAAGCGGAAGAAGATCTTGACCAGATCGTTGCGGTTCTTGATGTCCACGTCCGGCTGCACGAAAATGGGCAGACAGCGCCGCAGCCATCCGATCTCCGCGTCCAGACGCACGGAGCTGACGCTGGCGGCACCCTCGCTGGCGGTCGACACGGGCGCGTCGGGTGTCGGGCTCATGCTGGTGATGGAGCTGATGGCGGTGTGGAGAGTGGAGGACGCACGATTGACAGGAATGCTGACTGGATAATGGCTACTGTCACAATTGGTTTATAGATAGATGGAGGGTAGGTGTTACTCCATAGTGAACGTTAGATAAGTGGACTGGATACATTCCCACGATTGGTGGCGTTACTGTACATCGAGTCGGGACACTAAGTGGTGATACAGGGCGACAGTATTACAGTAGCTTTTGCGCTTCAACGGCATCAATTAGTTGCTAAATACTCCAACGAATTCTCTCTCTTCAGTGGCCTCCTAGAATCATGTCTTCTCCCGGCTCGATGATAGCGTTCTCGGCGGCGGTGGAGAGCTGCATCTCCTCAGTCAAGTGACTCGTGTGGAAGCTCAGGATCATGAACACCCAGAAGTGGATCAGTACGACATAGCACAGCATCCAGAGCCGAGCGAACGGAGCCTGCAGAAACACTCGTCCGAGGAACAGCAGCCACCGATCCAGCACATCTAGCGCTGTCAAGACACGGGGGCTGCGTTCCACCACAGGAGCCACGCACGAGATCATGTGGGCCATGCGGTTCGGCCGCGAGCGAATGCCGCCCCTACCGTGCTTCCCGACAGGAGTTGCCATCTCCATGTCGTCGATACCACCATTCTGCTCCATCCGAGTAAGTTTCTCCTCGGCACGTTGCGCCCGCAACGTCACATCCTGAAGACGGACGTCCATAGTCGTCACGCGACTACGCAAAGATTCGACCGTCTCCTGCTTCTCGATCAGCCGGTTCGTCAGACGCTGGATGCGCAACTCGCCGTTGGCAGCCGCGGCAGCACTGCTGTGAGACGTTAGCTGATTCACCTGCTCCTTTAGTAGCGCGTTCTCTTGAGATGTCGTCTCCAGTTGCCTCGAAGAGTTCTCGTGTGCGGCCTCGAGAGCTTGCTTCAGTCGGCGCACATCTTCAGTCAGTGTAATTATCTTCTGCTTCTGAACCTCATTCTTTCTTGACTCGTCGTGCAATGATTTCTTCGTCAACACCAACGTCTGCTGCACTCTTCGGTAGTCATCATTCATCATGGAACTTGTACCAAAATGAGTTGGTCCAGAGGTGGCATTAGTAACTACTCCCTCCGTAGAGCTGGCTTGAGAGGCAGCAGCGGCAGCCTCCTTCACCTTTGCCAGCTCGCGCTCCAGATTGGCCACATTATTCACAAGCTCGGTGTTGGTGCTCTCTAGCTGCGATTGGCGTGAGAACATGGTATTCTTTGACTCGGCATATTCACGTTTCAGGTTGTTCATCGCCGTCAGCGTATCTTGCAACTCCAACCTCAGCGATTCAATCAGCTGCTCTGACTCGTTGCTAGCCGACGCTGCGGAGGTCCACAACGTATCTTTCGATTCCACCGCCTTGGTCAATTCTGCCTTTAGCGAAGCGATCTCTTCTGTGTACTGTGCTTTGGCTTCTGTAAGGGCGTCCAGATCGGTCTTCATAGCGCGCACCTGCTTGTCCTTCACCTCGAGCGCTTGAATGAAATTCTGCTCGTCCGAGTTCTTGTCCTGCTGAATAACAGACATCTGCTCACAGCAAAAAAAACGTAGACGTGTGAAGAAGCAAGTATAGTGTCTAAGCCTCAACAATAGGCGCACCTCATGCTGCACTTGTGCGATCTTCTCCTTGCACTCCTGCTCGAGCGCAACGAGTTCTTCCTCGCAGATCTGCATACTCTTCTGCGTGCTGCTCAACTGTTTCTCCTTCTGTCTCAGCTCGTTCTTCACGCGTAGCAACTCCTTGTGCAACCGAGCACACTCCTCCGTCGAAGCAGGTTGCGACCCGCTATTGCTCAGAGGAGGGCCGCCACCTCTTCCCGACGACACGTTCTCCAGCTGAGTGGAGATGGCACTCACAAATCCCGCCAGCTTGTTCCCCGAGTTTGAGTGAGGTGGTGAGCTCCTGGTATGACTAGCAACACTTGCTTTGGTCTGGCTGGAGCTGGTGCTCGACGCACCATCCTGTTGTCCCCAATACAATCGCCATTAGACCACACCTTTAGAAGACTCTGCTCTTCTGCACTCCAACAACCTATAGCAGCCTACCGTCGATGCTGGAGCTTCCTCCGTCGCCGGTTCTTCTGGGTCTTCGGTGTCCGCAGCGCTGGACGCGTTTCCATCGGACGTCTGGCTCATTTGAGCAGTCGACAGAAGGTCCGCGTCTTCCTCTTCCTCCTCCGTCCCTGTTGTGAGTTATAGGAAACGTATTAGGGAGGGAAAAATAAGGATTAATGTGGGAGAAACTGCAGTAGACGTACCGGCGAGCGTCAGCGCTGCTTGCTGGTCCACGGACTCGAGCAGTGAGCCCGCGAGCTCTAGCGACGAGCTTACCCAGTTCATGCGTTTAGTGACTTTTTATCTGGAAAAGTTTACAAAGTGACACAACGTATCCATTTTTGACTATTTGAGGACAATACCTCAAACAAGGTCACGTACTAGACGGTACAATCGGATAAAGTGACGAAAATGTCATGTTAAGGTGGATCGAATGCTCTACACATATCGACGGAAGATATTGTGAATTCTGGCGAAATTTACCAAATCGGGCCGCATGTCCAAACCACGCCAATCATCGCCAATACAAAAGCAAGTCATTTGCGAATCGCGCACAATCGAAAACATATGGTTTCGGGATCTCCTTCTACGTACGATTCGTACTTATCAGTGGCTTCTATAGCTTGTGCGATTATCCGCGCACGTTGTTCGAATGGAAATTTTGAGTAAAACCCACAATACCGCCCATATGAAAGATAACGCCCGTCATATTTTCTGTACACTGTCGCGCGCGTCCTACACTATCGACCAGATTTTCTTAAATTTCTACCAATCAAATTTAGACACGAAAAGAACATTTCCCACCATTCGCTCATTTCCAGTTTGGCCCGTGGATGGTCAAGTGTCGGTTTCCGAGCTGCTACGCTCCTGAGCAAGTGCGGCTGTGCACCGTGTGCGGCGGCGATGCTCACCATGTACGTTCAAATGAAGGGCTCAACACTCTTCGTGTAGATTTCCCGTTGCATATGTGTTTTTGTTCTTTTGACTGTTATTACGATTTTGTGGGTGCTGAAAGTCATGTTTTGAGTGATGATTTTGATGATGATGGCAATGCTGAGATCGCATTGGTTGCTGGAGGAGGTGGCCGAAAAGCCAACGGCAGCAGAGAAGAGGATGACGATGATCAAGAGGACAATTGCAGTGTGGAACACAGTTTCAGAAGCCGTAGTGAAAAGCACTTTTTCTAAAGCGCTTCTGTACGCAACTGTTTAATCAATGCATATTTTGATTTAAATTGTTCATTGAAAAGTAAAACTTTATTATTGACCAATAAAATCCTAAACCGCTTGGGTGGGCGTTATCGAGCTTCCACTTCTGTCCTTGCTCGGTTCAATTGTTACACTGCTGTTTTGGCTCGGGCCAGCAGATTTTAGCATGAGCGGTATCTTCCGTCGATATGTGTATTCGGCACTCTAACGAACCAACTAAGCTCTTCTTCAGTCAGTACGTAAGTATATTATTGCGTACACACAGCATTCGATGTCGTTAGACTATCCGTGAGCGAACAGATCCGGACCACGCACAGTTCCGGACTACCCTTTCATACAAATTCCTATATAATGCTATTTTTGCTCAATCGGAGTAGAAGCTTTGGTTTCACGTGTATAAAACAACCGCGAGAGAGCCAATGACGAGACGAGTCGATTGCCACCACTCACGTGCAATTTGGAGCAATACTCGCACCACCAGCTCACAAACAAAGATCGTCTCCTCGGCGAAAGGTTGCGAATGCAAGACGACGAGTTACGACGCCTAGAGAATGAAGTTGAGGCAGCGAAGTCGAAGCAACTCTCGCCACGCAAAGCGGCCGCAACATTTGAGGTCACTCGCGGCAAGATCCTTCGTAGACTGTCTGGTGAGGTGACCCTGACAGCTCGCAATGGTCCAGATCCGACGCTGACTGATGAAGAGATTGACGGTGTTCTGGCAGTAGTAGTCGACCGTACGGCAAAGGCTCAGAAGCAGGTACGACAAGGATCAAGAGGAAGACGAATCCACGGGTGCTCAAGGGTATTGTCGTGACGGCGGATGAAAACTTTCAGCGCAAATGTGCTTCAATCGGTTTGCAACCCCCGTTATATATAGCGAACCTGTAGATGGTCCGGAACTGTGCGCAAAAATTAGTGATGTGATTGACACCGGAGTTTCATGATGTTGCGCTGGTGTTGATGCAAAACAAAAGATAGCAATATATTAATCTAACGCCCCGCTTTCTTATGGTGTATCGTGCATCTCATCGCGCCATTTCTTCGTAGAATCATAGCCACCTCAAAAGTGGTCCGAAACTGTTCGCTCACGGATAACTCGGCGAGCAGATTCCTGGTTGCCCTTTTGTCCAGACGGTCGTAGCAGCAGATAGTCTTTCTCGGTCGATCCACCAGGAGACACGCCCAATGGTTGTCGTTAATGTTCGTCGGCATGAACAGTAGATCCGTAGTTGCCGCCCCAGAAAGTAGACTTACGGTTATCGGAGGCAGGCGGTTGCCTTTGCTAGGCGCGGGCGTGGTCATCTTTGGCAGGAAGATGGTAAGGTTGTTCTTGTGTTTTGCCTCGAGTGTCATTGTGAATGCGTGGATGAAATTGTCATTGAACCAGCAACCACTTCGTGCGCAATATAGGTGCGACTAGAATAGATCATAGTCCGCACCAAAACCTGGCAGACGTTCATTTGGCCACGCCTGCAGCATCCAGGTCCCCTGTGCATCTGCACCGCATGCATTAAACTGCACGTCTACCTTTCCCATCAACCACGAGAAGCATTGCATGCCATCTTTGCACGTCTTGACCAAGCTGCATACGTAGTGCATCGACACAACTGTTTCATCGTAAAATCTCCCACGTCTGCAACATTCAGCACCCAGCATTCACCGCTCGCTTTTTCGGGCGTGCAAACATCCCTAGTCTCGCCATACGGAGAAGCACGCTTAATTAGCGTAAGGGCTTCGCTAACAACAGCGTCATTAAGGTGGTACGGCACAATCGCAGCTATCGAGACACGTTTCTCTACTGTCATCTTTTTTACGTCCACTTTGTTATGACGCACTTCGAATTTGTTCACATAGGAGGCCAACTCCATCAGCGGAGGGTGCCGGTTATCAATAAACTCCTCGACGGCTACAATGTCGTCTCCGCGCAAAGCATTGCGCAACTTAGCTCCTTTGTTGTACTCCTTTCGCTCTTTGCTTCATTTCGCATCCTCTGCAGCTCTGTCTTTTCGAGGGCGGCCCACACGTTTTCTTGAAGTGAACGATTTCAATTCACGTTTCTTTGGTGTGTCATCACCTCTCTTCGTCTCGGTTTCCTGCTGGTAGCCGACGTGCACCTGTTCGTCCTTTTCTTCATGTTGGTCTGCAATCTGTGTCGCTGCAGCGGTCTCGCTCTGGGTGTTTGTTACGATATGGGGCGCATCCAAGTTACCTTCACGTAATTTCCCTCACCATGTCTCCAAATTTGTTAGAGCTGATCTAAATTTTTCGTCTGGTAAATCCGAGAGCTCTGTAGTAATTCTGCTTAAGACGTCTTGCGCGCTCTTGCACTTGTCTCGCTCGGCCATTTGCTTCTTTCGCGTGACTTCGTCACTGCCTGTGCTGATACGCAGGGGCGCGTCCACATCACTTAGCTCTTCCTCCAGTGTTCCTACGCGTAACCATGTTGGCAATTGAAAACATGGGCAAAACATGGGACAACATGGACACAAAGTTGAAAACATGTCGGCAAACATGGGCAACCATGGACAAACATGAACCGTACCTGGTTGGGATCGAAGCGTACGGCATGGTGAGCAGACCAGCAACGAGCTTGCGGTACAGCATCCCATGACGGCACGGTAACTTCATGGTTGCCGAGAACTCACACGCACACATCCATACAAATTTGTCAACGCAATGCGAACTGCCGTCGCGTCTCAGTGTAACGTAGATCACCTCGTCGTCAATTTCGTAGCTCGCGATAGCATTCTTCTTGATCACGAACGTGTACACTGTCATGAATACATCTGTGAGTCACTCGCTCGTCACCCCTAGAAGCTGGTTCATCTCTTCATCGTAATGGATGTGCCGGAGTGTTCCAGGCATCAACACACGCGTTACGAACTCATCTTCCTTGCGCCGTTGGTATCTGATAGTCGCGTCCAAGCATTGCCGCATGGATATCTTGCTGTCCAGGTCTGCCTTGAGTTTTCCGAAGAAATTCTCAAGGCGGTTGTTCGTGTTGTTGCGAAAATGGGGAAGATCCATGCGGAACGCCGTGACCCACATATCTTCACATTGCATCCAATTCGCCTTGAAGTAGATCCATAGAGCAGTACGTCCGCCTCGACACGATAGCAACTTGAACTCGTCTGCGTGATGTTGAAGCTCATCGGTGGACTCAGCGTAGACCATATTGCGCACACAGAAACCCATCTGCTTCAAAACTTCGCTTGGATAAGTTCGATACTTTTTGTCGTCTCTGATCGCGCCACGTAGCCACTTGATAACATGAAAAGTGGCACAATAACAGCCGAACATCAGGAAACATACTGCGAAGAACTTCAATCTCGTTCAGATCTTTGTCTACCATGATCACTTTGGTGCGCCCCCAGTCATTGGCGGCATGTAATTGCTCGACCGCCTTTGTTATGTGCCAATCGGCATTGCGCTCGATCACGGAATGCTGTACTGCCTGTCCATTGCCGAATTGGTCCATAACCATAAGTGTGCAAAGCTGACAGTTGTACCTTACAGTAGAAACATGGACAAACCCGGTCAATACATGTGAAACATATCCGAAACATGGTCAAAACATAGCGGCCTAGCGTACGAACCTGTTGGTTTTGTGGGTACAGTCGACAAGCAAGATTTCGGGGATGCGCTTGTACAGCTTTCTCATGTGTTGCGTACTGATCGTCACAACAACATTCTGGCCCCTAGCGTTCTCATCTACGACAGACACGTTGCCCGGAGCCTCAAATTCGAAATTCACCAGCAATTCTGCGACTAAATCCTCGTCGCTCAACGAAAAACCTTCACCAAACAAATAGCACAGAACATCTATTAGATCATCTCAATGGGTAGGAACTGAATAGTATAAACGTAACACACCTGAGTTCTTGATCTTGGCGATCAAGTTGTATACATCTTTCAGTTGCACTTAATGAGGCGACCGCTCACGTATGTAGTCGTAAATGCGGCTTGCTCTGCTCCCACTGGCGACCACCAACTCCACGTCACTCATAATTCTCGCATCTTTGGGGACTTGGCGTACAGACGGGTACTTGCGGTAAATTTCTTCGTTTACAGGATGACAGTGGCCGTAAATGCTTGTTTGATCTGGATACGCCATTGACCATTCGGGCGCAGAACGCACTGAGCTCTGAACCTCATTTTGCACCCTGTTCCGTTCACTTTGTGTAACGGACGCAGTCCCTTGGATCGGATGCGAGACCTCCAGCCGTGTGTACAGATGTACACCCTCTGGTAGGGGTCGAGTTTTTCTGGTACTAGCGGTAGCTCTAAATAAGGTTTGCCAGCATCCATCTTCATCTTTGAGATCTTTTTGTTGCGTAGCCGAACATCCTCAGCCTCACAGATTGCCAGAATTGTAAGCGTATCCTTTTGATACTTGTACAGGTATCGTTCGAATTCGTCCCAGGTTTTGTGGAACGTTTTCGACTGAGGGACATAATGGAGCTCCTCGTCGCAATCAGTGATTGCGCGCTTTCGGCTGCCGCGCGACGTTCCGGACGTGTAAGCACTGCTATCTTCTTCATCTTCACTTTGGCTCTCATCGTCTCCATCCTTTTCATGCGCTGCAACACTTGACGAAGAAGACGAAGACTCGTGCATATCTCCACTCTCACCTTTCGCATGTTCACTTTCGCTAGAACTCATCTCGTATGTTTCCTGAGCGGGGCGATGCCGTTCATGGCAAACGAAGTTTCACCCAAACTGGACTCCATAGTAGCTACTCTACGAACACTGGCCTCATCGCTGCTACTGCTGCTGCTTGCCTGCATACCCAACTGTCTTAATATCTGCGCGGTTTTCTTTGTGCGCACCATTGTCCTAACAAAACAAATAGAAACAAAACATGGTGGAAATATGGATAAACATGGACAAAGCACTTCAGCGACTCAATCGCGTCGGCCGCGATGCCCTGCAAATAGATGCATACGTACTGGTTCGGGGATGTGTGGCCACAAGCTGGGTTGATGACGGTGCAAACGAAAGAATTCTGGCAATGGGAATAGTTCAAAAACATGGTCTATTCATGCTTCAAAACATGGTACGAACATGGACTTCTGCTGCCGGGCTGAACAGCAGTGGCAGCTGCAGTACCAAGACAGTATGCGCGTACGTACTATCTAGTAGAAGATCTGTCACAAGCTGCCTGTATGACGTAACAGAAGAAAGAGACAGAGGGGAGAGCACAGAAGATCCAGCGGCCACAGTACCTGAATGCGCACCGAGGGGGCAACAAGGAAGTCTTCTGGGGTGGTGTCGACGGGCTGACAGCGGGCTACGGCGCCTTCCGCGCTTGGATCAGCTCCAACTTCGACGACTGCAGGAGAGCGTCCGCCGAGAATGGGGCCTTCTTCGCCGCTTCGTCCGTGGCTTCTCCGCAACGTGGCCATCGTTCGTGGCTTCTTTGCAACGTGGTCAAACCTCCCTTCCTTCAGACACGCGTTTTCTGAAATGCAGGCCATGGCGTTCGTCGAATGTATCAAATACGATAGAGTGGGTACAGTAACAACAAAACTGATAGAGTTGCCAAAGCAAGGGCATCAAATTTGGCAAGTTTAATTTCAATAGCGAAATCATATTATATACCTTTGACAATTTGTACACTGATATCAAGTTTTACACCCTAACATTCCAAACATACCGGTATGTTGCCAAGCGTATGAGCTGGACTCGTCATGCGCCTTACTGCCAGCGTTTGCGGCCACTTTGCAACGTCAGTAGGTGGTGTTACCATGGTGTAGGTATCGTGAAAGCGTGGGGGTTGGCGTTTTGGAGAGAGCGCTGATGGCGTGCTGGAGAACGCATGGTGGAGGCGAATTCGCGCCATTATCTACTATCATTCCATTAGATAATAGTGCGAAATCGCCACCACCACGCACGCGGCTGGTGCGTTGGTGGCGTGATTGAAGTTGCTGCCGTAAGATAAACTGTGGGATTGGTAAGTTATGATGGATTTGTCCAGCCTTCCCGCGCATTATGTGAACAAGGAACTCAACCGTTCAGCCAATAGCACGCCTTTCTCGAGCCACACCGTCGATTTTGTCCAAAGCAACAGCAATAACAGCCAATTAGAAAATTCCATGCAGCAAATCAAGCGAGTACCATGACCTATGAAGGGGGAAAAATCCCCCCTTTCACCATCTCGTACCACTGTTTGGAAAGGACACCCCACCGGGCAAGTACCATGGTTTATGAAAGGGGGCAAAATGCCTCCGTTCATCGCTTAGCATCTTGATTTGTAAACTATACTTTGAATGAGTTTATTTCAGGGCCAACCCGCCGATCACGAAAGGGTTAATATTAGTATAGTGAAATCAATATAACTTAATATCATAAAAATATCATTACTATTCGGACAACTATCAAATTAGAGAGTTTTGCTGATGAGACGCTTTGTAGCCATTCAAAGACACAACCGGTGTCAACGAAGGCATTGGTCCCGGTGAACTCACAAAGGGCGCGGCTGACGGCGCTCAATGCATTTGGACGCTTTGCAGAGGGTAATAAGCTTAGTGTCAAAGCGATCTGTGACTTGGTGGGTGCGGATTCGACTGACGATAAGATCTACATCGTTCTAGACAAGGTCGCCATGTACTTAGCGTTTCAGGAGAGCTCTAAGGGCTCCCTCCTGTCAAAGAATTCTGTTGCTAGCTACTTTGGCAATGTCAAGAACCATTTGTTAGAGCTTTTTCCAGCCTTGGAAGCTGCATCTGGACGCCGCTTGCAAAAGATTACGTCTATACTCGACAAGTACTCCACCAAGCAAGGCACAGAATTTACGCATCAAGCACCAAAACCGACCTGCATGTTCTGACAACGACCATTTTCAAGCTAGCTGCGACACCTGATGACTACAAGGACTGTGCGCCGCTCAATCTACTTTGGTATATCTTAGGTAAATCGTCGGACACACTGTGTCTGATGAAAATCCAAATTGCGATCTACCTTGGTAAGCCCCTGTCGTTTGTTTTGATATCATCCTAATTTTACTAATGGCGTAAAATATTTTAAAACATATTTGTAGGCGGATGTTTATTCATAAATTTCAAGCGAATGAAGTCTGCAGCAACTCAAAGAGATTCAATATTTTACGACCCCTAACGATTTTTCACAATGTCCAATTCATGCGCTTGCCGTGGCTGCATTTATGGAATCGACACCGAGCGAGTTCCATCTGGACCAAGTTCCCCGGGGCAGCATCGAAGTGTCGGCTGCTGAGGTGGACGAAACACGGCTGGTTGGACTCCTGGAAATTAAAGCAGAAACATCTCTCAGTATCGGCACAAGTAGTCAGAACGAGAATGAGGCAGCACCTGTAAAAAAAAAACTGTCATCCCTGGACGCGTATGTCAACCGCATCTTGCACAACTGGAGCTCCGTATGCACGACAGAAGGCGCCACCTTGACCAAAGGGTTATCGTCGCACTCATTCCGACAAGGTGCTGCTCAAAACGCAAATGGAGATTACAATATCAGCACACATTGGATCCTTGATCGCGGGGGATGGAGTATGACTGCAGTGAGCAAAGCTTTCAACTACATTGTCAGTACGACACATGAATACCAAATGATTGGTAATACGTTAGTTGAGTGGAATCTAAAAGCAACGCCGCGGCCACCGAGTTTGGAGTTGCATTGCTGCATAGTATTCGACTTGCCTTTTTGCATCGTGCAAGGGTCCCCCCAATGGCCTTAGCTTGCGCAATGAAGTCGTCGATGTGCTCATGGCGGTCGCTATCCTGAACTACCACGTCATGCTGCAGCTAGCCCCTGCGTCGCCCTACATCAAACGAGTTCGTCAAGCGCTTGGTCAGCTATTTGTACTTGGTGACCAGCTCAGCAATGTACTTGCGTTGTGGGATCGTCATAAGCTCGTTGCTTACATTCTCGAGCGTGAACCCTTCACGTGCCAGCTCGACAGAAGAGCCCCGGCACTGATTATAGCAACACTAGGACACAATGTTGCAGATTGTCAACACTGAATCAGTCGTTTACATGATAGATTACAGAGTCTGCCTTTGAAAATTATCAGCAGATCCTAGCTCAGCGATTGCGCAGCTGACCGGTGTCGATGCATCGTAAATAACTTTAGCGTTCTGGTGATGGCTTGAAAAGCACCTTTGAGCAACTCTAAGTGCAGTGCAGTAATACGTGTACACGTACGGTAGTGAGATACCTCCAAGTTGGAGGTTATGACCGCACCGAATACGCGCGAGCCGAGTACGGTAGGGTCCCCGAGACGGCTACGCGCAGCCTCGCCTACGGAGATACCCCCGCCACCATATACATCTACTGAAATAATGCCGGAAAGCAGCGAATAATTCAATGGAGCGCTTTAATGGAAGAGGCCACGAAAAGTTTTAACACAGTTTTTGTATTGGAAAGACACCGTCCTAGCCATCATGAAAAGCACTGCTACTACATACGTTCAATTTCCATTCATCTCACGCATGCTGTACGCACACATGTGCTTGATCATGCACACTCACTAGCCCGACAGCACCTACCGCAGCTCCTAAACGCACACAAAACAAAATAATGCCGCTTGACTTGAATTGGACAGCATGGCGGCTTATTTTCCGTGTGTAAACGCAATTTGCTTCGGTCCGCAAGCCGTACGCCACCAAACGCCCGTCGAACTCAACTTGGCTCCAATCTGGCTTCGCAGATCGATAAGCACGTCCATTAACTCTGGTTAGATACCAACATACCAGCCAAAGCTAACACAAACTGAAACATGTACTCACCTCGACGATACAGCTTCTTCATTCAGACTTGAGCAGCAGACGGCAGAATCGATAATGAACTGTCAACCATCGATTGTGGCGCGAACAGATCTCGTTTCTTATCATGGGTCCAGATAAATAAAAATATATTACGACGTGCTCGGTGTAGTGTTGCTGATCCACAACATTCTAAAGTTGAAATAACGACTTCCAAGAGCTCCAGATGCAGGTGGCAGGACGCCTAACACCGTGATTACCATCGACCGGGACGACACCATGTGGGTGTACAGAGACTTGTGCGCATTCGCATTGATCTGGCTGCGCTAATTGTTGAGGGATTGGAGAAGCTGGTCAATACTGTCAAAATAGGCGTGGACCCTCTCCAGAAACTGGCCGACCAGGTCGACCACGCCCGTAGCATTGCTGAGACTACTGCTATTCCACTAGTCGCCAAACACGCGCACAGGTTTGTCCATTTGCTTGGTAGCAATTACCTTGAACCCAGCTGGCAGCGTTTCGCACAGCAGCTTCTTGATGTAAGAAGACTACTGATTAAGCAGTACCTCGTGCAAATCGTGCTGCAACATCGTTTCTTTATCCTCCGCAGGAGAGCAAGTCGGAAGCGTTGGCTGGCTCTCGAGCAAATCTTCAAACCGGCTCAGCGGTTTTGCACGCTTGTGCTGCAGGTCCTCGAGCGCCCTCTGATCACTCAAGAACTTCAAGTGGATGATCAGCTTGCCCTTCCACGCAGCGACGTGCAGGGGCTTTCTGCTGTATCTCAGCGAGTCGACGGAGCTCTTGTTCGTCTCGGGCATGCTCATCTTACTGGAAATGTTAAAATGAACTCAATACACAGTGCAGGAAGCTCACTACTTGTGTATCAGATTATTACTCTATCCTCTGTTCCTATTGTCTATTATCTGAACCGTGCTCGGTGTCTGAGGCAAAAGAAGAAGTGATCCCGTCTTAAGACTGTGTCCTCGACGCCATCAATCCTCAGCCTCTTGTCGGCTTTGCACTATGGATGGCAGGCCGCTCTCTGCTTGTACTATCCAGATTACACATGACGATCTGAACTTCCTCTTGCACTTGCCAATCATAACAATTAACAATACAAAGAGGTTTTCGTTTCATATGAACTTTAACTCACTGACAGCCAGGCCATGCCTGCTGCCTTCAGCGGGTGAGCGCGCTCTGCGCGGTTCCCCATTCAACACACTTGCTGGAGTTAGCCTTAACTACACCACGCTCACAACAAGGAATTGGCATAGCGTGGCTGATATGCTTTCTGTTTTGGCAGCGAATATCCAATCGGCGCGGATTTATTTCGAGTAATGTTTGTGTAATATGAGAATATGTTCGTAAGAGGGTGGAGATCCGAGTAAGAACTGAGCTGTAGGATGAGTAGACGGCTACTAATCTAACATGTAGGTTCTTCGAGTAAATGATTTTTTAAAAATAAATTTCAAATAATACATTACTACTTTCGTGCGGCCGATGTACAGGTACATGTGCATATGACTGCAGCTATTGTGCCTTTCACACATTTTGCGGTCGGTATTCTGGCCTAACTCCATTTCCCTCACGATGCTGAAACCGTTGAAGCAATTCTTACTCGGCCTTTAATCTCGTCGATGCGAGCCAGGTGTTCGTACTTAAAAGACATGGTTTGGGTGGCCTGTGGCCAGTGGCCACAAAGCCTCATCGCCAATCTAGAGCGGTGACCCGCAGTTGGATCGACGGCAGCAGAGCCCCGAAGCAGCACCTCCCTACAAGTGCATCGGCAAACAAGGTGCGTCCCACATGCCCATTACAGTTGCCGCACTCAAACAACTAACACTAACCGCTCGGCTGTGTGGCTTCTGTGCCTTAGTTTATTCTAACAGCCCGCTACATCTACGACATATGGCTGCTTGCATTGACGCCTGCATGACTACAAGAAGAAGTGAATCTAACAGCGTTTAATGATATTGTGTCTTTGTAATCACGCAGCTGCAAAGAACTCCGAGCTGCTTCTGCCGCGCATCGTGATGAAAACCCGCTCTTGCTGGTGCTTCACTAGGCTGCTCAGGGCACCGGAGTTACAGCGTTATTGTGCGGAGTGCGTCTGTGGACATTGTACAACCGCTTCTGCGTAGCAAAACAGTACTGTGCGTTTGAAAATGTGCAACAGGCGCTAAAATGAAGCGAGCATCTTATATTTTGACGAAAGCTGTTGTATTGTGTGTTTAGTATGGAGATACCGTTGCCCACCACAATCGCGGTTGCATTGGCTGTCAAGTTTGGAAAACCGTATGGAAACAGCCGCACCAACCATGCTAGCCCTTTGGCAATGGTGTTAGCCGTCGAGTACGGGTGCCTCGGCTTCCGTGCCCGCGTTAAGCGCAAGATTAATGCAATGAAGGAGATTATATGGATGGAAGACGACCCCATCCTGCTGAAGCCTACTACTAGTGCGCCGCAGTCAAAGTTCCAGCCTCTCGCTGAGACGAACAATGAACTAGCGGTGCACTTGATAGCCATGTGACAGTTGGCAGCCAGGAGAAGAGCGGGGTATGTCCATGTAATGATATGTAATGTGCAGTTGTGTCTGACGTGATTTTTTTGTATTGGCTTTTGTAGGCAGGCTTTATTTAAGCTCAAGCTGTTTGTGTATGTCAGTAAAGTTGGTTAAACCAATGTAACTCACCGGGCAACTGAGGGTCGCATCACAGCTGCTGCAGCTCTCATCGACGAGCATATTAAGAGCACGAGAGTACCGTACAGTTTTGGCGCTGCTTCCAGAGCGTACTGGGCGATCAATCAAGCCCGCAATCCAGAGCAAACACCCATCTGTTAAGCACCTTCAAAACACAATTAGTACAGTTGGGTGTCAGCATGTCATTTAGAGATGGTAAATACCTGGGGAGCGGCCATGGATTAAGATATGGAGCAATTTTCGTTCTGAAAGCTTCGTGGAATGCTAGACTGTCGAAGGTTCCAGTAGTAGTCTCTCATGCAAAACAGCCGCTAATATCAAAGCTGCTAAGACAGAGCGCCGTCCATCTCTACTGAAAGGTAGGCTGACAATAGCGGGGGTGTTCCTGCGATACCAAAGTATCATCGACAAAAACTAATTTGTCTGGCCCACTATAAAATGGGCGTAGTTTGCGATAGAAGCCTTCTAATTCAGCCGGTACGATTTCGCGTGCGCGCTTCGTCAGTACTTTTCTGGAAATATTGAGGTCAAAGCGGAGCAGTCTACAGATAGTAGGTGTGGAGGCGTGTAGCTCTCCTCCAAACCTTTCCTTCACCGCTTCCTGTAATTTCTCTAGGTAGAAACAGGGATGGAGTTTTATGTAGTCTTCTACAAATGCAATTGCCTCGGGAGGCCATCGAGATGATTCGGTTTCTCGCTTTCAGGTAAGACAATGCCATGACTTTCGAACAAGCGGTTCCACCTTTCAATCGAACGAACTGAAACACCCAGTACAGAGGAAACTAGGGCCATTTCGAGGTCATACATGTATACCAAGACGATCGCTCGCCAACGCAGATCTGTAGATATGATCACTCTCCCCACACACGCAAAAACCTAAATGAGCGACATTGTCGAGGTGGCGGCGGCGTAATTAGAGCGGCTACAGCATGATTGGCGGTCCGTGATCCGCCAAACTGGCCAAAGCTGAATAACTTTGCCTTAAAAAGACGAAATTAGGTCAGGGACAGGGCTACTGCTTGCTTACATAGTCTTTATTCAGGCTTAAATGGGGATGGCGCGGATTAAGGTCTGGCTGATTAAGACGGAATTACAGGCTCACCCGCCATTTCCGGTGAAAGGCACAATAATATATATATACTAGTATCTACCTTTTTTCTTCGAAGTAACAGCCTAGGTACTTTAGTACTGAATCGCGTCCATGTTTACTTGCAACGTTTTGAGCAGGTATATTCAGTTTAATGTCAGTATTACAGGGTGACCTGTCATTTGGTTTACGTGAGCAAGAGCCCAGACATATGTTGGATATTCTGTCCAAATATGCCCAAATCCGCCCAAATTGTCCAAAACTAAGTTGCCCTTTTCCTCACTTAATTTCGGTACTTATCGTAAACCATCCAGACCAGATGTTACTTACATCCTTCACTTGTCGCATTTTATCACTTACTATTAGAGCAGTTTATAGCACTGCATCCAGTGACCAGCCGCGCTACGTTTGGCCGGGTGCCACTTCGGCGCCCCCCGCTGTTCGCTTCGCTCGCGATATAAAGATTGTACGCTCGGATGAGTGCAAAGCGCAGCTCGCTGAGGAGCTCGGTGCTGGGCCACCTACGCAAATACCGCGCGGGTTTGCTGCGGCTACGCGCGCCCGCTCGCCTTAACCCTTTCACTACCGGCCAAATCTGCCACGCTTACATGTCCGGAGCGGACCTCTACCACGAGTACCAGATACCATTGATTGACTTAAATCCCCTTGGTGGGGATAGGTGCGAGAGCTCACCAAGACTAACAGGTCCGCCCCGGACCTCTAAATACACATATCTGTCGCAGTACCGTAAAGGTTCTACGGGGGGGGGGGGCACGTTCATGCCGTTTAAGCCCGATATATATGGGGTGCGGTTTTATGCAGTCGTGGGGTGGGAGAGTTTGTATGTATACTCAGTGTGGGATAATGGGTCTGGCAACCGGACAAGGGCGACACCTGCTGAGCGGTATGTGGACGTATTTCCGGCGCTGAGAACGCCATTGTTTAGGACGCGCGAACGTCCAGATATCCCGATCAACCGAAAAAAGCGCGAGCGCGTTATGGGTCGCAATATGCGGCCACCTGACAAATATGCACCCATCGCCGAATCGTCATCGTCTTTTCGTTTGCGATAATTTCTACACGAGGCATAACGTAGCTAAGACTCTCATAGCATTTACTGACGGTGAAATGCGGATGTTAGGCACGGTACGGATATCGCTGCAAGGCAAGTGGAACGGCATGGGACTGGAGGCCGCGAAGGCCAGAATTGACAATGCGGAGCGGGGCTCATGGGAGCTTGTTGCTGCCGTCGATGTACCGGTAAACTGGGAGAAGCTTTAAGAGAAGCACAACCGAGCGCAGAAACAGCTCCCTGAACACCTCCAGACGCCGTACATGGCGCCGAAGGCTATTGCTGCTAACGCGGGTTACATCGTGTTTCGTGACAAGCTCACGGTAGTATTCTAAACAGACGATCTTGCAGGTACGCTTTCGCAACGCGTTTTGTCGGGCGGTCCGCCTGAGGCTGTACAGCTTTGCCGTGGTCTCGCGCCTCTTCGGCGCCGGACGGGAGACCAAGTAATGCACCGCAAAACGTTCCAAGTACCTGCTATGGTTGTCGCTTACAATATCTTCATGAACTGTGTGGACTGAGTCGACCAGCTGAGAAGCACCAACCCGATCCGGCGAAAGGTGAAACGACTATCTATGAGGATTCTGATGTGGGCGTTAGATCTCGCGCAGATCAATGCTTTTTCGGTGTTCAAAAAGGTGGCAGGACCTGCAGCAACACGGGTAAAACTACGCGACTCCAAGAGGCGAGTGGCTGAAAAGCTGACGGCAGTACAGCGAGCGCGACTAGAGAAAGAGCGCCACCGCTAGCCAGCGCTTACAACAAGTCAGTACAAGAATTAGTGGGGGGTGGGGCGGAAGATAGCCTTCATGCTATGACACCCAACTCGAAACTGCACTCGACAGGGAAACTCACATGCTATCTCTGCACGTTGCGTGGGTTCTCAAAGAAGGATTTGTTTGGGTGTACCGGCTGCCACCGAGGGTTCCATGTCGCCTGCTTAGCGCCTTCCACTACCGGGACGCTCTTTCGTCAACGTTACTCACGGTCTATTCATCACTCGACGCTGTATGCGCTGCAGCATCGGGTGACTCGCTTGTGCACACGCGTCTAAAGAAAAACAAAACCATTACGTATCTAGATCAGCTTCAGCTACCATAAAAACAGCCAAATAGCAGGCAATCTGTACCTGCCAGTGTCGTTGAGGCGCGTTATGCCCTTCTCCACGCATACCGGGAGGTCTATCAGCGCCGCGGTGCTCAAGCGGCCTTTCCGTTTGTAGTAGAGCTGCGACAGCGCCCGCAGCACGCGACGGGGGCACCGCTTGTGGCCAGCATCCTAAGCCTGCTCCCGACGATGTCCTTGCCGTACTGCTCCCACTCACACGGTGCGTCGCCGCAGTAGCTGCACGCAACCATCTCTCTGTTTGAAATGTCAAATTTACACAAGTACCGTGAGTGGTGAGGCAACCAAATGTCAGATTGGACGTGGCAAAAGGCTGACTGTTCATTGGCGGAATTTTTACTGCAGACGTCAGCTCATTGGCCGAGTAATAGGTATCAGGAGGACCTCTAAAACATTTCTGGTAGTGAAAGGGTTAACCCTTTTAACCCTTTCACTACCATTAACCCTTATTGGAAGGCCGCTAACACGGCACGGCTAGCCATACTTACTGAGGTCATACATAATACATGCTCCATACTTCTGGGCGTTGCACTTTGGACAGTTTTGGATAATTTGGAGAACCCAGGAAAAATAATAAAAGCACCTTTACTTTCCTAATTCGGTCATTTATATTTGGGTAATTTGGGCAGATTTGGAGATTTTTGGACATAATATCTCCTTCCACCAGACATAGTGTTCGTGGTAATCTGTAACGGGGTACAACGGAGTGTACCCAAGTTACGTGAAGATTGACGGCTGTCACTCTTCCGACTCCATGGTACATGGTACCAGTTGCTCTGCGAGCCAACCGTTTGGAGTTTTCACTATAGTTGATTTACAGTTTGTAGGACGCAAATAAAAATATTATTATTCATATTTAAGAAAAATAAATTAATTCAGATTTAACTTCAAATTTTATATTTAATAATACATTAAAATCAATATATAATCTTGCGCAAACTCATCTTTTATTGTTAAAAACTTTAAATTATTTATTCAGTATTTTTATAAAAATAATTATTCTAAATTTTTTGAAAGTTGTATGCATGAAAATGTATTTTTTTAATACATGTCGATTTTTCTTATTTTTATTAAATAAAATATGTTTTTAAAATAAATCAAAAATAAAATTTTATTTATAATATTGTTTCTTTGTATTAATTGTTTTACTTTTAGGGTTTAGGATTTAGGGTATGTATACTTCCTCTGTGCAAGGTGCTCGTGTGCGCCGTCACACTTGGTAGCACTCGTAGTCAATCCTACGCCCACGCGTGTAGATTGAACTGCCTGTATCGTCGGTTGTCTCAACGAGAGAGCCAAGATGGATCGAAGTGAGTTTCCTCACTTGGCCGATGATCCGTTCGAGTCGGTCCGGAAGATGGCGGGCATCTTGGCATGGATGCCTTCCGGGGCGACGCCGGCCGAGCAGGTCGAACGCGTGAATGCGCTAAGACCTGCGAAGCGACGACGCCCAGATGTTTTACATCCTGGTCTCAGCTGTGTAAACAGCTTCAAGTGGCATTTCCCCCGGCAGACATTATGTTCCGCCAGAGCTCACGCTTCCTTGCCTGCAAGCAACGGAAGCGGGAACTATACGAATGCGTACAAGAGATGCGCACGCTGATGGCGTCGTTGGCGGGTAACCCCTTGCCTGAAGATGTCAAGACGACGGTCTTCATGGATGGCCTGAGGTCGGTCCTACTTGTACACAGCTATTCCACGCGCATGCCGCCACTATGGAGGAGGTGATACGATTCGCCCTCCAAGAGGAGTACAGCCACAAGCGTTCTGGTGCTCCGGTTGCTGCTCAAGATGCTGCTGCGGACAACAAACCAGAACCCATGGACTTGGGCTCGGTGGAGCTGCTGCTTTCGATGCGGCGGACTAGGACATATTCAGCCTATACGTCCTTCGCCTGAGATGGGGAAGATTACATTGCTGC
This sequence comes from Phytophthora quercina, assembly GCA_014706105.1. Classification (NCBI taxonomy): domain Eukaryota; phylum Oomycota; class Peronosporomycetes; order Peronosporales; family Peronosporaceae; genus Phytophthora; species Phytophthora quercina. The sequence goes on along the minus strand of JACBOW010000012.1, from coordinate 300,219 downwards.
CAAAACCACTAGGTAGCATTATGTTCACTTTTTCGCTACAAAGCTATACCACGCCTCTACTAAGGCATCAGGGCTTGAACGTTTCTCTGGGACGTAAGTGATTTTTTTCTTGGTTCGGTAAAACTATTCTTTTCCGCATGCGGAAAAGAATATCAATAAGATATCTACTTGGGCACGGGACAATGTACAAGAGTCAAACAGAGCCGTTGCCATATTTGGCCGTCTCTACCCGACCATCCACGGATGAAAATCACCCAGTCAGTGTGTACGCCAGAAGACTTTGAACGTATTTAGTATCATCGACGGTTACATCAGCACCCTAGCGAGGCACCGTAATTCTAGGTCGGAGGGTCTTCGTCGACTTTGGTATATTAAAAATAAATATAAAATATTTTTTTTAAAATATATCGTGGGTGTGGTTTCGGTCGTTGTTCTGGATCGCGTGAAGCACAATAATCCTACTGCAGGTCCTCGGTGCCCACTACCAGGCCCGTATTCTCCGTCTGCTCTTCATAACCACCACATGAGCTGAAAATCTGGGTGGATTCAGTTGGGACTAGTGACTCGTGTATTTCCCTCGTTCATCTATTGAGGCGTAGGTGCCATAGTGCTCGATTAGAAAAATATCCCCCTTAAGCTGAACCGCTGCACCCTCAGCCGATTCTAGAAAATGCATGCAACCATCGCGCAATAGCAAAGCGTGAAAACAGAAACGCAATCAAATCATCCAGATCATGTGGAGCCTGGTTATACCAGCAGACGGCTCGGCCCAGTAACGTCGAAACGAGCGTTGCTCAAGGCATCTATGATAGGAAACGCTAACCTTGAGTAGCGTCATTAGTAGGTCGATGTGACGAGTGTCCCCAAACGGATGTCCAAGTGACAACTGTCCCCATCGTTATGGTGCTATCCGCTTCGACTAAGCATAGTCTGACCGACCACGTTGGCGCTGTAAGAGCACGGAGGCTGTAGCGGCCGCTTGGGTGATGAAGTAACGAAAGGTTCGCGACACTAAACTTCGCATAATTCTGCCTAGATGCAATGATCAATATAATTTGTAACCTTTAAATCCTAACGGCCATATTCCTACCATACCAACTGGGCGCTCAACTCCGCCGATCGCCGTCTTATTAAGCTAAAACGAGCGGTTCATAATTACAGTGATACAACGTACCTGCTCTCGCTTAGATTCCGGACACTCGTTCCATTGACGCACCGGCAAAGAAATTGCCTCACCTTTCATACGATGCTGATATTGGACAGTGTCGTCTAGCCAAAGCTAAGTCGAAGCTGGCAGCACCACAGTACAGAGGGACAGCCATCCATGGGTCCTGGCTAAGCCCCGGACACTCATCCCTTCAATGTACAAGCGATCGCCACATCCCCAGGTCTCGTCCGGCACAAACGTAGTTGTGTAGTACCGGGTAGCCATGTTTAGTTGAACCCGGCATCATCATGTCGCCGCGGGACAACCGTCGCTTAAAACTGTCTAGGTCCCGGACACTTGGCACTTGATCGCTCAAACAACGTCGTATCATCGGCTATCAGACATCGACAACTTCGTTGGGTAGTGCCGGTCAGACGAAACTTAGTCCATAACGCAGGGAGACAGCTGTCGCTTGGATCCGACCAGACCCCGGACATGAGCAATTCCGACCAATCGTGCTGAGCAACGCAAAGCAAGACAGACAGAAGTGGTCTGTACTCATCCGATTCAATGCTGCAACTTATGTACGATGACATCTGTCACGAGCAGAAAAGTGTCTATTGGTATGGCGACTGGTAGATGCCGGAGTTCATCGACGCATGAAGGTAGATGTGGAACAAGGGTTGGCGCTGCTTCAGTTGGTAAGTGGAAGACGTGTGATACTGCCGCCGGAAATGTGGGTCGTAGTGTTTAAGGAGAGCCATGACTCAGTGGGGCAGGACATCTGCACACTTACGTACGTCTTGCGTAGCTATGCTGATGACCTGATCCAGAGAGACAGGCGTGACGGTCGAAACGGGGATGTCGGGAATGCGGGAGGCGTAAAGCACTCCCGCGTGGGAAGATACTGTCGTTGCGCGGCATCGTGGAGGACATGTAGGCGATGATAGGCACTGGGTGTGGCGGGCCACTACCCATACGCGAAGGACGATGGGGCATATGGGCGGTGGAATACGTCACAAGGCATGCGGTGTCAACGACGGTCGAGCGCCACACTTCTGAAAACGTGGCGGAGGTTCTGGAAAGAGGTCGTCTTGAGGTTCAGGCTATTTCCTAAGCTGTTGGCAGATGGAGCCCCGGAGTTGACTGGCAAGGTGAAAGAGCAGTTGGTGACTCTGATTCAGACACATCAGATCAACCCAGTTCCATATAGGCCACAAATAGTTGCCTTAGTTGAACGTTTTCATCGAACATGGAAAGACATGATGCATGATCAGCGAGACGCGCAGGTAAGGCTTTGCATTTTACGCGTACAACTTAGGTCATCGTTCAACCGTATTGCCTTCGCCCAATGTTGATGATGGTAAGACGGCTCAGATCTCCGAACGAGCTGATGCTCACGATGGGCGATGGAGAAGCTAATGAGCGAGCGGAGCATTAAAAACCTCGTGGAGGTATTGAAGACCAGTCACGAGTGTGTGGAATGAGCAAGCCGCCGTGAACAGTACGGTCAAGGAAAGTAATACAATCGAAAAGCTAAGAAGAGTCGCCAATTCGACTCATAAAATACCGACCATCCTAATTAGGCGTGCTTCAAAACTAACCATACTATCATACTTTTTGATCTCACTGGAAATATATTTTTTTAACACCTCGAATTATCACAAAACACACCAAACTTTGGGCAGATCTCGCTGGCTAAAGTCAATCATGGTCTCAGGCACTCAAACCCGTGAATGGAATCACACGAGTTGATACGAAGTTTCAAATTTCTCCACAAAAATTGTAAACCAATATCCGTCAGGTCATGGCTTAGCCTGATCGGTGTACTGTGCGTGGATAAATCTGCCACCTCACGTGCCGTAGGAGTCGAACTTCGTGCGCACAACGATTGACTCCATTAAGATTGTTGAACCGGTCGGTAACGACAACTACGTTATCGACGCAGAGGACGATGATGGTGAGTCGGTGCAATTTGTAGCTCACGTTCCCTTCGTCTGCACTTGGCATTATCCTGCGGCACTACGGAAGAGAGCAGCGGCTGGTCTGGAGGCTGGACCTGGAGAAAGAAGCTACACGGGAACAAAGCGCGAATATCACGAAGACAGGGGCGATAATTCGAGCAACGGCAAATCAAGCCCCATGACTCAAGCCGAGCGAAATCTTGGTGGAAGTATGTAGCAGACGAGAAATAAATATAGTAGGACATTACGTAGTAGAGTACGGAGTTCATTTCGCACGAGGAACACTACAGCGACGCGAGTGTGGGAACGGTAAGCAAATTAAGCGGTGAATCTCCATTGCACAGTGTGAAAACTTGTTTTCAGAGCTGGCGAGGTTGTGGAAGAGCTTGGGTTCGAAGAAGACGTGTAACGCGTTGGGACCACGACGGTGCCGGAGTGTAGCGGCAGACGGCGTGAGGTACCACCGTTGGTGTACACGCCGGAATTGGTTGTGGACGTGCAGTTCGCAATAGTGCCGACAAATGAATCGAAAAGTGAGTCCGGTTAAAGCTGCGCGAGTGGCACAATTAGGGCTTTACTGCTCAAGACGCAAACGAGATGACGTACTGGACGTACGGCGTGAGCTGGGCGAAACGACATCGTGAGGGGTGGAGCCGTTGCTTCAATAGATAAGGTATCTATAAACAGCAATTAAGCGATGTAAAGGGGATCGACAGAATCTGCGCAAGACAACTGGCGAACGCGCGATCGAGCGAGCGCCACCCAATGCGGAGCGAACGCGTGCCGGAAGCAAGCGCGAATAGCGTGGTGCGGGCATGGATATCAAAAGTGCCGTCCCTTAAGGATATCAAACGTATCCACCTGACGCCAGGGTGGCGACAGGCAGTCGTCCAAGATGCTAAGCAGTGTTGCATCAAGTCGAAGTGAACCTACCAGTATCTCGAGAGTTTCCTTCTGTTCTGTATCCAAGACGGTGGGTGGACTTCAAGGCGCGTGGCTGGATCTCAAGACGCCGAGAATCCCCAACAGGGCATGTTCAAGGCCGGACAAGGGTGTCTAGTGAAGTAACTAGCCAAGCTTTCGTGTTTTCATTTTGCTCAGAATCCAATTTTCCTTATCACATTGTATGTGAGTATTCCTATAAACATGTTGAACATGCATATAATTTTTACCCGTGCCCTAAATATAAAAAATATGCAGGTGATATTTGGACTGCCCATTTTTTTAAAAATCAAGCATGAATGCAAATTTGAAAAACCAAGCAAAATGCTAGGTTATACAAGGATCTACCATTCCGCTACCCGCATAGCATCATGAGCAAAAGGGTTGGTATTAGTGAGGGTACCGTGAGTAATACCCTTGCTGAATGGGAAAGTAATAAAACATCTGAAGAAAGTGTACTCTTTCAACAGCAGTATTGACACCATTTTGAAGAATTTGACTAAACGCGCGACGCTCCCCCAATAAAATGTTAAATAAATTATGGGATGCATTGGTCGAGAAGCCAAATCTGAATGGGGACGCTACGACAAGGTTGCATGCCGCTGCCACGTCACCCCGGAGCGCGTTGAAGCGGTCCGTTCGTGCTCTGGCAACCGACGCTGTCAAGAAACGCAAGGTGGATGATGGCGGTAATCCTGCAACCACCCCACCCCGCTGAAGCAATCCGATCATGAACGATCGGTTCGCTCTAGCAAGATGCCGATGGTGGCTGGTGGTGCCACGAGCAAGTTGCATGCTGCAGCCGTATCCAGGCTCGAGTTGAAGGGGAATGGTCGTGTGCGGGTGGCTAGATCCACTAAAACCCACCTAGACGAACGATGGCTAAACAAACAAGTCTCCTGTAGACACACCCGTGCCGCCCACCCTGAGGGCCAGACAGTACCGCATCGTGTTGACAAATTGTATGAAGAAGCCAATTGAGTGGTGGCAAATCCAAAAACGCGATGCCCAACTCTCGGCTTGGGTGCGTTCTATCTGGATGAGACCAAGAACCTCGTCATATACTCGAAGCCTTAAAAACCAAACTGACACGAGAACACTGAATCTATCCGGGAACCCTTGGCTGTGTCTTCTCCATGCAGTATGGGTGCCTGTACAAGAAAGTAGGCGAGGAAGGCTAACGAAACAACGTCCTCTTATGAAAATAGGGTTCCAGCAGCGGGGGCGAGTAAACAGTTAAAGCTGATATTAGCAATATCAAGTCATTACACCTGCAAGCCATGGACGCATTCCCTACACTCGTCGTGATCACCTGCTCTTTATTTGGGCTTAAATCCTGGCCCATTGCGTCGGCTAACGCACTTTATGCCCTGATAGCTGCATTTTCCGCGTTGTTAGCGCTTGCTTTGACCACCCTGTTAGCGTCTGAATTTGATTTGTGTCGAAGGTTTTGTACCTTAACTTGACAAACAGCTATACAGTCTGAAGTACGAAGAGCGAGTCCATTGGTAATGGTTTAAATCCCGAGTGATGCTTCATCCTTTCTTGGACTTCGTAGTAGATTCGCGTAGTTGGTTGGTCTAGTTTTGGACGTCTCGAAATCGGTGCGCTACTGTCTTCTCATCTAGGAATGACTTCTCGTCAGTTCTTGTTTGTGCGCCTGAGTTTCCAAACTACTTCTCCCTTACGGAAATATAAGCGGTCCCTATATGACTGGTGTTCGGCAATCTATGCGTTTAGTACATATATCCACGACTTTTTGCTGCTGAATCATGCAAAAGAACATCTTCGCTATGGTTTAAACTAGCGCTCTACAATCTATCACAGACGAAAGTTTACCGGTATTCATTTGCAGCCGACGTTTGAATATATGTGGGAGTGCGTACTTGTTGCAGACATCGACATCCATCGGCACCTGCACCAATGACAGCAGTGTAAGAGACACTCTGTCGATTGGGGGGCAGTGTAGTTGGTTAAATACACTGTCGACATTGTCAATTAGAGCCTAGATAATTTTCGCTCGCTTTCTATGCTGCAATGACGGCAACGAAGCTAAAAAGCCCAGATCATTGCATTAGCTTCCGGCTAGTTCGCCGTTTGAGGGCGATCTTCATGTTTCAGCCACCATTGCTACAGAGCCGTCCATTCCCGGGTCGTCAGCTGCGACGTGGAGCTTGTGTGACGAGGACGGTGAACCTTGATCACCCAGGTGTATAGCGCTAGCCCTGATACTATGATATTAGATACTGTTAAGACCAGAGGGTCAGAGATATAATACATACTCTGAGTTGATGTGTGTCCCTTGTGGTATCCTCTTAGGTGTCGTTATCGCTAGGAGGCGCGGTACAATCACCGTTGAGTTGTTGTCACACTTTCAGCACAGATAACCAGTACAAAACAAAATATATACAAATATACGGCCACTCTTATTCCTTTAGACCCTTGAGTGGTGGTTCTGTACATCAGTCAACAAGGAATGCGACTCAGACACTGGCCAATCTGAGTACTCCTCTCTTCTCAACGCGTACCACCTCCCGAAAAAGAAATATACACTTCAATACAATACTTCCTCTTCTGAACACAGTCTAATATTTTCTCGGGGCTGCTAATCAAGTGTTAACATGACATGGGTACCCGCCCTTACTGAGCATGCAACGGGCCCAACTGGGATATGGAGTGCGTGGGTCACCTCAAACGCTATCTGCAGATGCTCACCAACGCAGGGGGACTTAAGCGTTGAGTACCCGCTCACCGGCTTTGTCCTTGGGCGCAGTGAGTCTCGACAAAGTCGACTTGAGCTTTAGACGGCAAAATGAAATTAACCTAACCTACTTACATGCAAATATATACTCTGTGTCGGTTTGCAACGCGTCGGTCATCTTTAGCTCTGGCCTCCTTCGCTTTGGTCATCGTTTACGGTATCACCTTTCATATTCTTTGGCGTTCTTCTCGAGGGGCATTTATCTTGACTTCATTACGGTCTTGCGTAGCATAACCTGGATCTGGGTACAAACAACCGTATGGTCGTGCGTAACATAATCAAGATTGTGAGGATAAATCTCCGATCGCCCACCGCCACTTCGCACACTGGCTTCCCCAACTCAGTATGAATGGACTCAAAGTTTATCGGTTTTCAACGTTGACCGTGCTCAGACTTGGGATGATGTACCCAGTTCCGTGCCTTCCGGAGATGCGTGCAATATTTTCAACTTTCATTTTTCTCTCCAGTACCCATCCAATCAGAGATTGCGAACGCTCATTGAAAAGCAGACACAACAACAAATCAAATGAGACCTTCTGTATCATCATACGCGCAAACGTTTAGCAGAGTGATTTGTCCTCACGTTGTGGTACAGTGTTGCATCTAGGTATTCATCGGGTAACTCCTGACGCACCCCAAACCATGCGAACGATGTATCGTCATCTTACGAAGGTATCCACGTTGATATAGTTAAATTACATTCGTATTAGGGGTCGGGTGCCCCCCCTCCCAAAGTGCTTCAAGTTCAACCCTCCTAGCAGTGTGCTGTTCACATACTATCCTTACACAGCAGTACGTAAGATTTTGTTCCAGAGTAGATAATTTGAGTGTGGCTAACATATTTTTTGGTGTGACTAGGACGACTACCTTGGGCGGCGGAAAACGTAGCTAAAGCGTGGTTCCGAGTGCTTGATGCGCGAAACTACAGAGGTATTACGACAATTGATCTGGGTTGTCCCATGTTCGACCTCAGTCTGAATAGTAAGAGCACATTGCTATCTGTGGTAGAAGGGCGCTATTTGGAAGCCCGCGACGTCGACGGCGACGGTTCCATTTGCCGTCTCTATAATGTCGGCCAGAAGAATGCCTGGAAATCTCGGGTGCACCGACGATTAGCCATAAAATGTAGCCATAACTTACTATAAATTACCTGCTGAGCATGGTTCATTTTCTTATAGCTAAAGCTTCCAGAAGACGCGTAAGCTCAAACTGCAAAATAATTAAACATCAAGTAGAGGATGAAGAAGCTAAATAGCACAAATATGCCAAGAAAAATGATATCGCGTCACGAACGGGACTTGTTGATAAATATATTTATACTTGTTTTCAGTATTGAGTATTCTGATTTCAAGATGTTGATTCGGTGGGATGCACTGGCCCGTAACTCAGGAAACAGCTGAAGGGTCATTTCAGCAGCATATTGCCGAAGCTCTAGAGCTCAACTAAGTACAAAACTATGATGGATACGTTCGTTATGCTTTCCTCTCTCTCCTAGAATCTTAGATTGCCATATAAATGACTCCTACGCGGGTTTTATCCGATCCCAATAGCTGCACGGAACTCTGAAAACATTGATATAGAGTATATCTGGGCTATAGACATGTCTAAGTTAAAGTACTCGCAAGTACTCTCAGAAGACTTTGCCAGCTTGAGTTGGGGGTGCTCGAAATCACTAACGCCGCGTTAGCACGGGAGGCTCTGGATTTTGAACTTTCTACTGTTTTTAATAGCGATTGTTGTGCTATCGTTTCATGCATTTCAGTCTACGTCTACCTACGCCAAATATTGCATTTACCCCGACTGCTTCGCAGCCGCAGTATCTGCGAAGATAAGTAGAAACGACATCTGTCTATAACGCGCGTATTTATTCAGTGTCCTAATTTAACCACGTCTATTCATGCAACATCCACCGGGTGATTGGGCTTTGATGTTGCTGCTAGCCACTACAGTCAACATTCACTAGATTTTTCGCAGCCGCAGCATCTGGGAAGATAAGTAGAAACGACATTGTCTATAACACGCTTGTTTTATTCAGTATCCTAATATAACCACGTCTCTTCAAGGAACATTCAGTGGGGATTGGGTTTTGATGTTGCTGCTAGCCGCTACAGTCAACATTCACTAGATTTTTTTCACTGTGATCCGGCTATTCGTTATTGCAGGTTTAGTCAAACAAGTCTTGTATAGAATGAGGAATGCGGATTTTACGTTTCTAGCCATTCGAACGTAATTAAAGAGGGAACTACGTGCTTTCGACTAAGAAAATCGTTCCGTCGTTCTGAGAGAACAGATCATAATATTCCAAGAGAATCTGGTATTGAAAAATGTGGAGAAATAGGTTTTCTTTGTTTTCAGTATAAGAGAAAATAGTGTTTTTAGTCAGAATTGCGTCCCTGTAAATACTCTGGATTTTAATTCCAGAGTATTTACAGACGACGGAGCATTGTGTTCACCGTGAACGATTCTGAACACGCACTTCCAAGTCTAAGGATCCATCCTTGATCTCGGACGCCATCACTCAGCGGGACAAAAAGGGTCTTTCCAGGCGTTACTTTGTCTCACCCGAAATAGACAGGTCTTTTTCCATAAATCCCACAAGCTCAACTGAGAACAGTCCAATTGTAGTGTACTTATATACATCCGATAATGAAATATCCCTGTTCCATCGTCGCACTGGTGTTCTCGTGATGCAGCAGCACCCGCTTTCCCGATGGCCATACCACTTCAATGGGCGGAATAACCATCCGTGAAAGCGCTTATCGATTGATGTCACGATCAATTCTAAAGGGCTTCAGCTCTGCGATTTCAATAAATCTGGTTTTGCTCGACTGCTCATCCGATTCATGTATCGGGAACGGCCAAAAACACCCCAAATACGGTGATGCGCAACATCCTAATGCGAACGTTCCACTGCAGAAAAGAACACAAACCATGATAATGTTGTAGGATTAGCGTTTTTTTCGGCGGATATAACTTTGGTTCTGATTAAGAACGCTCACACGCGGACCAACAACTGAACTGTTAGCTCTGGTAAAATGGATAACCAATCAAAACGCGCTTAACACAATGAGTGTTTACACGTTCCCGTTATATTCCGAACAGAGGAAATACCATTGTAGTGCCGTGGATAAAAACACACCCCGCACAGGACGCCAAAAATGCGACGAAACACGTTGGTTTGAGCCATTCCGAGAACGACTTGACGCCCTTGGAGAATCCTCATAGCACATGGGGCGGTTGTGCTCTCACCGCAAGCACGTCCGCATCTTTGGATTGCCGGTTGATAATCATCGTGGCGCCTTCGAGGCTATAACGAAGAAATACATTCTTCACAATTGTCTTGATCCTCTAGCCATTTAGTTAGAGAAGCCCGAATGATTGACACCAGGACTCAGCAATGACATCAGCACTAGGGCGCCTGACGGGAGCGTAAGTGCATCTCTTGTATTCTCTATAGAAGCTCTTATGAATCAATAAATCTGTCGGATATTGATAACGATTATCTCCGGTCGGTATCGGGACGTTAGTCATGGGAGAGCAGTCGAAGAGCGCTGTAGCAAACCCGGTCACTTATACCAGCCATCAACAGATTACTGGCGGTGGTGACAGCGCCAGATACGACTCTTGATTGGACCGAGTAATACGTAGATCACTCGACGTTGTGAGTCAAATGAACAGGGCGGTTGAGGATCTGGAGACCGCGTAAGCCTGAGTCGGCGAGTCGTTATTTGATTGAGCCTGAAGAAGCACATAACTATTCCCCTCACCCTCCCCAATCCCCGGAGCCTCAGATACACAAGTTCTCCTGATTCCTTGGCTGTCATCAACATTGCACCGTAAAGCGTTCGTGGCTTCGGGCTCGGTAGTGGAGATGGATCCGGCTGTTGTGCTGCTACTGGCGAGTCTTCATCTTTTTGAGAATACCGGATGAACTCCCGTCTATGCTCGCCATCGCGGTATTCTTGGTTGCGATCTCGGTGTTCTTCTTTGATCTGACCAAATATTGGAAATGCCCCCCCCCCAGGGAAGATAAAATTTGTACCTCCACTTGGACCCTAAGTGGAGACCCAAAGTTGGGCCCCTTAAGAATCATAGTGGGTCTACATCCTGCTAACGAAATGCATGATACCGTTAGTAATATACAACACCTGAGTCACCGTTTCGTGGCACTGGGCTATTTAACTGAAGACAATGATTTGTGGAAAGCTGCGCAAATTAAGTTGTCACAAACATGGATGTTTTGGTTTGAGTGAGACCATCAATGAAGTATTTTACATCGATTATACGTTATGCGTCCGGCCACCGGACGTATGGACATGGTAAAACTGCAATCACTATCAGCAATATTTTACTGGCAAGACGTAAATTGATTCCGCGATGCCTCTAGTCAGTGTGAATACCGGTAAGTTCAATGGAAATGCGCAAGTTCCTCGAAGGCACGGTATGCATAGGGACCTTGTTCAATGATCTTAAAGTCATTTAACGTAACCAAAATTCGTGTCTCCATGAATATACGAAGTGTGCACCAGCGTTCGTGGATGCGACGAGATTACTTTCTACACCAAACTGGAAAGGCAAGGTGGTAAGGTAGTTCAGGTATCCAGATGACTGCCTTGTCCATGAATTTGAAATATTGGACTAGCTGAAAACAACGCTTGAAACGTTTGTTTGTTCGTTGATTTGAAAGGCTTTTTAAAATGAACAGAACAATAAACATGTCAAGCAACGCATCAATAGCCTCGTACGCGACAGCAAGAGCTATCCGGATGGAAATCGAGACACCAGACTCCAGATCGAGCTCCGAAACGTCTAACAGCCCTCGAAAATCAGAAGGAAAGGACTGTAGAACAGTCTTTGGTGCCATGTTCTCGAGGAATGATATCCATTCTGGGTAATATGAGTGTTTGGTGACTCAATGTGGGAATGTAGCGTGTCGGACTCCAAACAATTCTGCACGTAACTTCTGCGTCCATGTTGCCAAGCGAAGGACGGAGATAGTAAAGATGACTGCTGATCGTTCCTTCCAGGTCATAATGCTGTAGTATTGATAGATTATCAGGCTGTCATGCGTCGGTACGTCATGTTGTGCAAATGTAGTCTTGACCGTTGACGAAATGATGTCGTGGCAAAAGCCTGCGTACTTGTTGTTGCTTAATTCTCGATTCTGCTGCCTGGACATCAATGTTGGCTCAGGATTTACTCGACAAATCTGGATACGCTTAAAGACGGATTGGCGCGTTGACGTTGTTTTTCTTCGCGCGTGCCTCCTGAACTTTAACCGAAGCAGCGTTGGGAGAGTCTTGCAGCAGAAAGTTCTTCGTGGCGACCTCGAAAAACGAAGAATGAGGCCCTCTTGGTTGATATAAGCTTCTAATATTAGAAAGATAGGTAAGGCTTCATATCTTATGTTAGCCGTTGATTCGAATCTGGTTTCTATCTGTCAGGAAATAGCATCCTAATGAAACCAAAGGCTCTGAATTCTCGCAACGGCATTCTATCTGTTGAGCATTCCGTTTTTGAGGTACGGTACTAGAAAAGATGACTATCACAAGCCCCCGAACGGGAATAGTATATACTCCGCGCCAAGTTTTTACAAACACCAACGTTTTGCGCCATAGATCAATCACTATTTCTAATTAGGAGTTACCGGTTGGACATGTTTATCTCTGTGAACTCCCACGTCTAATGCTTGTTTTAGCATCCGCGAAAGAGGTGTTTAAGAGGGGATTGACATACATATGTTTGCATTTGGCACCACGACCATTATATGAACACCCACCTCTATTACACATATGTCAAGTATAGGCACAGAATGATTATCACCTGCATCAACAACTCAATTCCAAACTGAGACCAATCCATCCGCACCGTCGCATCTAGAGGCTGATGTGCGAAAAATAAAACTAAATGACAGCAGTACTCCGTTTTGAAGAAATAACCGGCAAGGGCACAACGTAGTTCAAAGGTTAACCAGGGGGGGCACAACTGACGACTTGCTAGTGGTTGGTTTTGGTGGGTTATAAACGGGTCCGTGTCGTCGCGCTGGGATTGCGCGCTTCGTGGTTCCGTTTTGCCTCTGAGTATGGTGGCGTCAACACGGCTAACATTGCTAATTCCTCGGCTTCCAGCTCCTCCTCATCTTTTTGTTTTAGCACTTTCCACATATGGAGGACCCATGGGCATCCAACTACACTGTGTCCCTCCCGATGGTGCTGTGCGGGCACTTGGCCCCACCGAACTCCGTCACTAAACCCATATCATGCTCGCATACTCCTTCGCGCGAAGCATGTATAGGTCCTTTATCCAACTAACGTCGTCGTTGTGGAGGTAGTCCTGTATTTAGTCGCAATTTTTTCACTTCTGCGTCGCCTTACCGTTGACATCACCACCTAATCAGGCGAGTACTTGCAGCAGTTACGAAGCTTCCGTCCGCAACGACGACCAGGGAAAGTCTGGGAGCCCTCGTCACGAGGCCTCTATCCATGCCGCTTTGTAGACGACACTTCGAAGCTTGCATGACATCGATCCACCGTTACCAGAGAGCGTTGTTATCCAAACCAACGTCCTGCTCGACCAATCCACCGAAATTGAGGTGGGAATTTCACTTCTACCGATGTCGCTTGGTCCAGTCGTCCAGATACCCAGATAGGCCCTCAATCATACCTTAAAACAAGGGACGAACACATCATCTTTTTGAAGCCGTAGACAAAAGCTCTTCAACTGGATCAGGTGGATGCCTAACGCTTGTAGACGACATCGGAGGAGGCTTGTTTCCCTACATTATCCACGGTCGTTTGTACAATCGGGTTCCTGGTCGGCTTTACAGTGCGCTTGAGCCATCGTATATTTTGCGCTTTTTCGGTTTGCATTCCAGGCAAACAGGCAACGTTAGCACACAACTGATTGAACTTAGAGTACCGAATACTGAATACTGACCAGGCCCTTTTGTTCGAGAGCTCTTGTCACCTTTGCTGGCAATTCCTTCATGATCACCTCTTTGGCATATGAAGGGATAAGAAATCCATTGAGGGCATTCCGCTTTCTCATTAATTTTCCGGGGGATAGTACCCGCTTGATACCTCCGTATTCGCCAGAATGAATAAATATGGCAGTTGTTTCAGGGCATAGACGAACGGAATTTGACGAAGGATCTGTCGCTTCGTTCGTCAAACGAGATCGGTCCGACGCTAAAGCCACCACCTTCGCCCTGGAGAACAACTTGGTGTAGCGTCCCAGCTCACGCAGAGCCTGATACATAAGTAGCAGTCGTTTCAGGTTCCATTCGGCAACAAAGCGGTCCTGGAAACGATGATACTTAAACGCTTTGCCCATGCGTTGTAATCGGCCTGCGTTTTTAAATCCTCAAGCAGGTGTAAAAAGAACCATTTCCGCCTGCTTTTTCAGGGCCTCAAGCTGCTCCGGGTGAAGATGCATCGCCGATTGTTCTGACTTTTGCAGGCCGAAAAATTCGAGCTGCTTTGCTTGGTTCTTGAGCTGCAACTCCTGGTCATGAAGCTGTTGCATTCGTTATTTCTGGTTCATTAGCTGTTCATCCAGACAGTCGCAGAGATTTAGTGTCGGTTCTAATATCTGAATGCATGTAATATGACGGATTTTCCGAATAGTATCCGATATTCAATTAAATATAATCCCCAAAATCTTGCTGGGATATGAAGAGAGGGCTAAGCTCTCTAAGTGTTGGTGATACATTAATACTTGTATCATTTAAACGCGTACAACCGGTTACGAATGTACTAAGTATACGCAGCACGCAATAATCGAGGTTGAAGCCGAGTCAGTTTACATAAATATTAAATCGTTTTTTTTAATATTTTTAGACTAGGTTGACATACCCGTCTAAAAATATAAAAATTCCGATTTAATATATTATGTATTTTTTTATTTTAACTGATGATCGCGCTTTTAGTACATACATGTACAGGAACTCGTAACTAGGCAGAAAAAAATCATAAGGTGGTTCTATCTAGCAGTAAACGGATGTGTTATACAACTTTATTGCTTTTCCGGGGGATTTTCAAGCTCTTAAAAACCAAGATGTCACTATTGGAACAACAAACACAAAAAGGAAAGCCAGGAACGCAACGCAGATCCATTCCCGGAACCCAGTCCACCTCACCGAAATTAAGTTCCGCTAGATTGCGTTAAATCCCGATATTGAAACAGGTCAATTATCTCGCCCGACCCGTATATGCTCGGCGTGCTGCTGTCCTCGGCCAGGTCCGTGAAGGTCTCGACTTCCAAACTGAACGCCACACCTGTCGGCTCGGTCACCCGCGCCGAAGTGTCCACCGCAGTGTACACTCCTACTTTATTTACTCTCACACACAATAGATCTAGTCTAAGCCATTTTCTACTGCTACTCTCACGTCTCGTTTTCTCTGTCTCTCTCTCTCTCTCTAGACAACTCTTGCTCGTCGTTCCGCGCCGCTCACCGCCGCCGGGTTCCCACACAAGGCACCCTGCAACACCGCAGTAACGCACCTCACCTCGCTGCCGCCGGTTCACCTTGTCGCCGCCCGAAACTCAGCTAGCTCCGTACTAGTCCGCACAGTCGTTGCCTCACTCCTCTCTCTCTGCTTCTCACACTCGTTACTTGTGACGTGCACCTGGTTCTCGGCACACGCACATTTCTCGTACTTGGCAAGCGTCCGCTCACTTATCTCCGGCACTTGCGCTCCACGTCGGAGGTTCCAGTCGCTCTTGCCTCTTCGGCCGCAAAATCCGTTCTGTCGTCAGCCCACTTCCATCGGCTCTCTGGATCTTCACACTCTCAATGAACAACCGCTCTGCAAATCTCGACGTCGCCTCGCCTTTCACCACTCGCAACACTTCTTCAGTTCCGCACGTCATCCACTTAGCATCTTGAACAGTCACAGTGCATTCTGCAGCTGCCCCAGCTTCAATAAGGTCCAGTTCGTCGACTCGACACTCAGAGCCTCCGGTGATCCCACAAACTTGCATACACGACCTCGTCAAGCAGCACAACGACACTCAAGAAGTCCACTGCCTTGTCCAGCTTCATCGGGTGGTACCTGGTACCGATCCGTTACAATATAATACCACCACATTTAACGCATAGACACAGTAAGACAATCTTCTTCCGAACGCAAATTTGAAAACGGCGCCGAGTCGAATTTAAGCGCACTCTACGAACAACCGTCCATTGCCCCACTACGTCGTACCGTAGGGCCTTCGGATTCCCGGTCTTTGTTTTCACAAAACGAGTTCCGAGGGCCCTGCTGATGCGGATCGATTCCTACAGGTGCCATACCAAGTCGGTGGATTCAATGCTCTTAAAGCGCTACAACTTTTTCGCAATGTTGGTGCCACCGGTCCGTTGCTTTCGTTGGATTGGCTGTATTAATAATAGTAGCTACCAGGAGAACTATCGGCCCAAGTACGTCAAGTAGTTATAGCACGGGTTCTCGATAAAATCGCGTTTCCTTGTGGACCCAAATCACGGTATCTGTGAGCGAGAAGCAGGTCGTCATTTTACATCACCGTCCTCTCGACGCCTACGTAGATGCCTGGTGGGCGTATGGGCTTGTTCCCAAGCTTTGAAAACAGTAGATGTAATTTCAAATATGTCCTTCTCCCGGCGTTACGAATGTCCTGTGTAAACGCTTGTACTTTCCTTACACAAAGACCATAGCAATAACCATGTGTAATTGTAGTTTTCTTTAGCTTGGTCTCAAAGTAACGGGGCACATGATCCATGTTGATGATGTTCTTGGGTTTTATGTCATATTGGCGATTAAGTGCTGTATCTGTCAGATCAAGGTGCGGCTAATTTCTGCCGTGACAATCGGTAGTGGACGCGCCATCGTCAATCGACGCGAGACTAAGTTTGGTGCAACATGAGTTGATCCAATCAACCTGATGACGCTTCAAATCCAGCAAAATCATTTCTTTGAGACCGCCCTTCATGGCATGATTATCGCTGAAGGAAGCAGCCTTCGTAGACGTATAGCCCATTTAAGTTAAGATCTGAAGTATTTTTGTAAAAACTTGACAGAGGTGGCGCAATTTACGAAATGGAGTCTATAGCTGTGGGGTGATAGCGAACGAACGCACCTCAGGGAATGTAAAAACACACACACATGATTGTCTTACTTTTGACGTTGTCTGTTTTTTTGTTTCATTTTTGTTTGGGCAGTTTTCGACAAAATAGAAAGTTTAGGGGGGACCTCCACCCATGCCTTGTCGATGCTGCAAAACTTTAGCGCATCTGTTACTGCGTACCCATCTCTCACCGCACCAAGTAAACCTCGTCCAGCAGTCATCCCATTCCTCCGGTGTAGCCATGTAGTAGATCGATACCGTAGGCCAAAGAGCAAGACCGACAGCTTTACGCGTTGTCCGGAATGCGTCAGCCCCGGGGCAGCGACACGTATCACCTCTCGCTCACCATAGTCACCCACAACTGGGCTGGTAAGCAGTGTGCCTCGTTTTCGTTTCGAAGTCGGGCTTTCAGTGGATGATCATCGTGAAAATTACTAAGAAACAATTCACATGAACTGAGTATTTTCTGGGCAACTCCGTTGCCATCGGTCGTGACCACTATTGCATTCAACTTCATGAGGAAGACACTACGTCAGGAATGCCTAAGTTAAACGGGTCATTACGCGCAGTAGGGGGGTACCCCTGCAAGCTCCCAAAGACAACGAGTAATAGTCTCGAGATCTCCGGGCCTCGCCTTGTATACCCTTACAGCAAGACACGGATCTTTTTCGAGCGTAATTCCAAGAAGACTTGCAATTTGAAGAGGTTGGAATGGGGGGTTAGCGCTCACAGACAAATATTTAAGTTGAGTCTGATGTGAGGTTATTGTACGGCGACAAAACGCTTCTCTCCGCGAGGAAAATTGTGTACAATATGTACAAGATCTCTTCGAGATCTTCTTCCACAACTATGCTTGTGGACCCAACCAAGTGCACTCAGCACGCCAATACATTGCTATGTCGTTTAGAGTGTCCTACGATCGAACACTGTGAGTTGAACACGTGAGTCCAGACAAATCAACGCTTTATTGGTGTACAGAGTGATGTCCGAGGTGTCCAAATCAATCCAGAGCCCGAAACACACTCACAAGTAGGTAGGTAGCGATAACAATCAACACTGGGTACTAACCAAGCAACACGAAAGGCAAATCAATACATTGTGCGGAAAAGTACCTTGTCTTGAACCTTAGAAATTCTGAACTAGCTCTCTGCCTGCTCGCGGCGCTAGCTGTTGACCAGCCAAGCTGTCCACTTCCGTGCTTTTACCTCGTGACGTCATGTACCCAATCCGATGACATCACGCCTCTGCATATGTCTTCCCCAGACTGGCTTTCCATAGGTGCCTTGCCGGTCTCTGCGTACGGGATACCAGTCTGAGCAATACCGTAAATGCTTAGACCGGTACATTCGCCCAACCTTCGGCGACCTGCGGGTAGTTGACAGATATTTTGTGACCTACAATTTCCCGCTCTTCATTTTCATCTGCTAAGCAGCAAAAAAACATTTGATGATCACAAATAAATCATCCGACCCATGCAGACCACTTAAAAATTTACGTGGTGGACTGCCAGTTTTTGTTGGGATGCAGTGGGTCCTCGATTATGACGAGCTGTAGTGGTCCTCACCAAAGATAGGCAGCAATACATATCTATGAGAATGCCAATCGAATGCCTCTGTGGTTTCCTCGGGCATTTTGGCTCCTTCCACGTGCCAATAGTAGGCTCTTTCGATTACGAAGAAAATAGACTACCCAGGGGGTAGACTTGTCCCTACAATTACGTGCATTTGTTAATACACAAGCCAATCAATGACGGGAGTAACCAACCGTTGACTTGGAAGCAAACTATCCAAAATCTTGTTGTAGCACCGGAATTCGAATTATCTGGTCATCAGCGTTCGTTCCTGGGAACTTGTGCACTGCCGTATATATAATCGCATATGTTCCTTTTGCGGAAGTTCTTGTACAACTGATTATTTTCCTGCTGGGCACCTCCTTATCGAGAACGTTTTCTGGGGCCGTTTCATTTGGGACGCTTTCTCGTTCTCCTCGGTCGCTTCTCGTCCGGCAAATTTTCCACTGCCGAATTATTCACGGTCAAAGTGTCCTCAGGCAAATTATCATCAAACAAATTTTCCACGTACAAATGCTCCTCGGGCAAATTGTTATTGGGCAAATTCTCCTCGAGCAAACTATCAACAGGCAAATTCTCATTAGGCACGTTTTTGCCGGATACTTTCTCATCGGCAATTGTGACGAGGCGGGTGAACGCCTGGAGCCGCCCAAAGGTGTGTAGCTTTAAATGTGCCTTCTGGGTTCGAAGACGATCCTGGTTGGGATGTCCCGTTCAGAAATGACCTCCAACCGGAACTTAATCCAACCGGAGTGGCGTGTGTCCCTTGTGACGACCCTCGTAGGTTCGTTTTCCGAACCGATGAATCTGCACCGTTGGGTGAGTCGCCTTTCAAATTGTAGGGCTTGGTTACGAGTCTGGACGTAACTTCCTTGTACGCAGCCTCCACAGCACCAATAACCAACCCCAGATCATTCTGGCTATTCTAGCCGGTAAAATATGCCTACACACTTTTGTCTTGTTTTCAGTATGTTCGTGTCAACATCGACATGTCTGATCGGTTGATCGTCTTGGATGGTACTTCGAAGATGGTGGGACTTGGACTGAACTTCAACGGTTCTTCAATGCTCTCTGGCACCAAAACCAGATCTTGGTCGGTCGGCTTGGTTGGTCAGAAATATCTTGGTTTCAGTATGGGTAATCGTACCATCTAGATATTTCTATTCGGACTTTCTCCGTTTGGACTTCTCCCAACTGGACCTTCACATCTAGACCCTCATGTGTTTGTGTGCCTTCTTCTTGGACGGAGTAGACTTCCTGTACTTGTGCGGGCACTGTACTATGTTAGGGCAGGTAGCTTCAACCAACTTGTACTTAGTTGGGAGCACTTTTACGCCTTGCGAGCAATCATGCCGTCAGGAACTTGGTGTCCGTCCAGACATTTACGTCTGGGACCTGTACGACCAGACACCTAAGCATATCCATAGCTTCCTGGGCCCAAGCACTTTCCACTCCACAATCCACACGT
This sequence comes from Phytophthora quercina, assembly GCA_014706105.1. Lineage (NCBI taxonomy): Eukaryota > Oomycota > Peronosporomycetes > Peronosporales > Peronosporaceae > Phytophthora > Phytophthora quercina. Next base: position 280,284 of record JACBOW010000012.1, on the reverse strand, counting down.
CACACACACAGAGTCAGCTGGCCATCCAGTCACAAAACCTGTATGGGAAGAGGCTGGGAAATTCCGAGTCACTTCGTGTCACAATCCCTTGAGCGGACTGTGCTCCTGTCGGGATAACTTCTCCAATTTTATCTCCGTCGCTCACTGTATTCTTTTCTATTCCATATCAGCGCTCCTTGTGGATTTGGCTGCTGTTTTTTTTTGTTATTATGTGGGATGGTCTGGACTATTTCGCTACTGCCGCGACTGCCTTCACTCGCGACATGTTCGTTACAGTTTTCATTGATGTCAGCACCAGTATTAGAGTCAACAACAACGTTGTCATCGCGGCCATCTTCACTAGTGTCCGCGCAGCCGACAAGGCCATCCAGATGTCCATTAGCAGAAGGCTTATATCTCGTCATGAAGCGAGATGCTCAGGATAGCTGTGTACCATCCTTTATTTTGGCAAACTCGGGAATATTTCGCGTATACTTCAACAAATCGGCGTGAGTTTCTGTTCCGTCTTCTCGAAGGCAGGTGCCGTAATACACGAGGTTTCTAGACTCATAGCACGTCACTGTTCTCTTGGTGTCCTTGCTACGGAAACGACCACTACTAGCCTCAGCGAATTCGGGGTCATCGAGGTACTTCCACAGCTCCTTCCACCATCCTAACAGCGCACCCCAACGATGCTCAAGCTCATTAGCCGGATTCTGACTGCTCCACGTTGGGTTGGCCCTCCAGCGGCTTAACTTAGCGATCTTTTCTGAGATCTCAACTTGAGAGCACGCCCTCTTCTCCATGATGCCTGATTTGTGTTATGAATGTGTCTTGTGGGAGGGGGACAAAAATGAGTGGCCCAGCATTCGGTAACGGACTTTACCAAAAACAATAACAACGTTTGTTGGACTAGCCAGTTGGGTTACACTGTGAGGTGGTCGAGTTACACTGTAAGGTGGTCGAGTTACTCTGCAAGGTGGTCGAGTTAAATTGGAAGGCGGTCGAGTTAGAGCAGTAACAGCACCGTGGTTATGTGCTTATTGATCTCCCTGGAGGTCTCGGGACAAAGTACGTACTTGTTTCCCGAATGCATTGAGTGACTGCCCAGCTCTTCTTTTCCTCAAGTTCCCTCACAGCTTCGTTATCGGAGATGCGACTATTTGATGCATACATCTGATGGCATCATAGCAGGCATCACGACACGAGAAGAATCGGCTCTCCGTTGGATTGTCCGCCGCTTTTTCCCCTATCGTCTCTCAGCTTCTTGGATAGATATTTGGCCACCAACGCCTCGAATAAATTCGCCCCAGAGGTCGACTACCGTCTGCACGGAGCGGCTCAGGTGTAATGCACAACTCGGTTCTTTGGGAATATCGTTAGTTTGCACTTCGTCTTGAGGTTGTGAACGTTCTGCTTCGACAACTTCTGATTCTTGCCCATCGTCGACTAGTGAAATTACGTCGAAGGGGCTTGAACCCACCGCTTAGCGTTGAAGCAGCCAGTTGTATGGATTCCTCCAGTCGCTGATCTTAAAGTTGCTCAGCAGATAAGGACTTCGCTACTTCCAATTCAAATTCTGCGTGCTGGTTCGTGCTAAACAAAGGTTCTTGTCATATTTGATGCTGGGAAAACTATTTACGCAACAGCACTGAGTCTTGAAAAAATACAATCCTTATATCGTGCAGCAACCCGATAAAACATCTAGCCGCTATATCTCTACTACCCGACTTGCAAAGTTCTGTTTCAACAATATTCAATGTAGGAAACATCATTTTCTGCAATGCCACATCTGATGTGACTGAGGCACCAGCAATCAAATAGCCTCCTCCTTTTGTCATATAACCTGCAAGCGTCCGCGTTGTTTTTCGAGGCAACGTCGTAAGATAGCAGCTTTCCATTCTTTCACCGTTCCATCTGCCAGCACGTCTAATCTGATTTTCGTCTGCGCCTTTGCAATTCAGCCAACGTTGGGCCAGAACCACGATTGGCATGAATTCAAACAGAAGCATCAATGCCGCACGCAGCGAATGCGCGTATCTACTCCCGCTCGCTTGGTGTTTGCGCGCAGTGGCGGTAAGTCAGTACCGCCTTTCAGCAACCGAATATCGTACCACCGCTTGCAATCTGTAAAATCAGGACAGGGTTCCAAGTCCACGTGCCAACACCCAAATAAATACATTTCCGGGAAGTTTAACGAACACAGCAACATCTCCTTGCATCGCATTGCTGCTCCATGTTCAACACGGCCCACTTGATTGGTTTTTCATTTCTCATAATCACAACGAGAGGAGTACATACCTGGGGACCTTCGTCAGGCGAAAGAGACATCTTGTCAGAAAATTGTATGAACCTCCTTGATTCACCACAGGCCAATGGAGTATGACCAATTACGAAATCCATGCGGCTTTGTGATGCAATACCGATTGTCTGCTTTAACCAAAACGTACTTAGCACCTTCGTATCCTCCAGGTTATATCCGTTCAGTACAATTCTTAAGCCACGATCAGCATTCGTTTCAATTTTCCGTTTGTTCTCGCCTCGCTTCGGCATATCCATTAAGCCGGTGACCGCTTTACCCCTCGGAAGGGGATACTGACTCATTTTTATCAACTTTTGGAGCTGGTACAGGTCAACTACTACTTTAACATACGCGTCCACTGCCTCATAACCCAGTTTGAAGTGGGTCCATTCCTCTACCTTCTTCCGTTTGTTCCCGCGGGGAATCACGTAGTTGTCGTGATTCTCACACAAGCGAGCTGTCCAAAAACGTTTTCTTGGCGAGTCACTTTCAGAAATCATCCTGCTAACTCTTGTACTGCTGTATATCACTGCTTTCGGCAGCTCCTCTGCGTTGGATGTGATATGGAGGGACATCCACCTCCATATCGTATGTCCCATTTGTTTGCTGGGGACATTGGCACCGACTGGCTATTGTAGACTTTGGGGGAGTTTGGGAAAGGGGGAATTGCGCCAGAAGTTTGCCACACCACGAGTGGTCAGTGTTGATATATGTTTCTCTAGTTTAAGAGTTATGTAAGGAAGGACCCGACCGTTGATACGCTCTAAATACCTTGAGATACGTACGGGTTTCTGCAGTGGGGCGTAAGCCCCGGTCCAGACCTTTCGGTAGATACTGGGAGGCAGGTAGCGAAGCTAGCTATCGGGAAGCTCAACAAGGATTAATTGAAGATCAACGTTCGTGCAACATGAGTGTGTGGTTTATACTACATAGTGTGACCCACACCATACAGTGAGTGAGTGAGTGAGTGAGTGAGTGAGTGAGTGAGTGAGTGAGTGAGTGAGTGTTGCATTTGCTGACACCATCTTACCCACACGGGAGTCCTCCCAGACGCAACTAGGGCTACGCGAAGGCTGTGATAGGAGTCTAATCAAACAGGAAAACAGATCTCAGCGTACACGTATGTCTACCAAGCGCTTGAGCACAACAACTGCGTCACATTTGGTCACTTGTGAAATGCCAGCGTAGGTTGATTAGACATAACGAGGGAAATTCGTCCCGACGGCAGTGACCCCGACGACGCCTAGGAGCTTGCAAACCGGTCACAGCGGCCCGAGCAGGACCCCCCCCCCATCTTGCCCGTCTTGCTCACCGTTGATCTATCGGTTAACTAAGCACTGTACATGTACCCGCCAGCCTGGATACATGCACACGATCGAGCAGATATAAGTTACCAAGTTTCATGGCGCAAGAAGCTTTGCTCACGGGGGTAGACCCGTAGACTATGGACCGTAGTATCGACCGCATGGTATTAACCCACTTGATTTTATCCACAGGTGACCGCACTTGTAAAAGTCTGGTCTTGTATCTCTGATTATCCGTTTTCATTTTCCAAATGGGCTGTGCTAATCATTTAATAGAGTTTGTATGTCAATGGTTACTTACACGATGTCATTTGTGTTTGCCTATAACTTGCCGTTGTTAATATAGTTGTAACAGGTGGGCGTATCACGATGACTCACATGAGGCGGACGGTGGAGGCGAGCGACGAGGGGGTCCGCGATCGGCAGCACGGAGGAGGTCCTTTTGGACGGGACCACGACGGAGAATCGCACGTGTGCGGTTCGGGAGACGAAGCGTGGCACGATGGGTGAGGTACTTGGCACTGCAAAAGTGTTGACACTGGATATTGACTAAGCGGCGAGTGGGGACCGCTCACTTCCAAAGTAGCGGCCCGAAACGCAGATCGACTTTGGGAACTGGAGACGTGAGACGTAAAGGCTTCCACGGACCGACTGCGGAGGCTCGCGCGCAAGCGTGAGCTGAATGACGAACGAACGAGGAACGAGTGTGACAAGAAATCACTTGTCTGCGACTGTGACCTGTGGTGAACGACGCACTGGGTTGTGACGGCGGCGTGGTGTACGTGGTGATCGTGCTGGACGGGGAATCCCAGTGGATCGTGTAGTGTGCTGCGTGGGACCGGCAAGTGGTGTCGGTGTTGGCTACGGCGACGATGCGTGGGTGAACGGACGAGAACGAACGAGGAACGGGTGTAGTGTTAGCTTAGCTGACATTTGCATCGAGGAGTCTTTAAAAAAACCTCTTAATAAAGTAGGATCTTACGCTTGTTTGAGGCGGACGATCCGGCGCAGTGACGAGTGATCAATGTCGACCAGACGGTGTTGACGAACCTTGGCTGCCGAAGGACGGTAACGCAGTGGAGCTTTACGACTTGCTCAACTATCCGGGCAAGATAACAGGATCGCTTCATAGTCATCTTGCTGTATGAGCATTTCCAAGCTCTGATTTCCTTCCAAGAGGCAATAGGCAAGAAGAATATACGCCAGTAAGCTCGTATTGTTCGTGATATATTAGGTGCCCCCATGCACAACGTGTTCGGATTTGTTGACGGGGCCAAGAACACTACCTGCCGACCGTCTCCTCGGCTACGTATCCGTGAAAAGCTTCAGAAACAAGTGTACTCAGGGTGCGCTGTCTCAATACCAAGCCGTAGTTGTTCCGGATGGGTTAGCTATACACTTTTGGGGACCTATTGATGGAAAACGGCACGACATCACGCTGCTACGCGAGAGTAAGTTAATCGACGTTTTAGAGGCGAACGGAGCCGACTTTGTGGGCTTCGTGCTGTATGGCGACCCTGCGTATGGCGTTCACCGTTCTATTGTGTCCGGATTTAAGAAGGCCCAATTGACTGAAGGTAATTAGGCTTTAACGCGGCTATGAGCTCTGTTAGCAAAAGCGTGGAGTAGAAGTTCTCGCTGCTCAAAACGCAATTAGCGTTTATTGATTTCAAGACAAAGTTGATGCTGCGCCAAAGTCCTATCGGTAAGCTAGAGATGGTGTTCATGTCGCTGACAAACTGCCACTGCTGTTACTACGAGGGAAACGCGATCAGCAAGTTCTTTAATTCGATACTACCACGAGTATCTAGATCTGAGTAGCTAGACACTAATCCACAAAACGAACTACTTGTCGTGCGACTTGGTTAAGTGCTTTCCAAATATCTCTGCCAGTTTCAAAAAGAAGACTCTGTCTTCTGCGCGCTCACGGGCGCGTCCGCAGCCTTGTGCTCGCGGGACTCCTTCTTCTCCTCCTTCTCCATCTCTTTAAGTTCTAACAAGAACTCCTTCATCTCGTCCTCTTTCTTCTTCTTCTTCGGGGCCTCGCCTGCATCCTGCAAGCTCTCCATGGCAAGACGACGCGCCCTTAACGATGCCGTCTCATCCGCTGCTCGCTTGAGCTGTGCTACGTCCTTCTCCGCGGTAACAGCATTAGCATGGTCCTCAATAAGAGCGATAAGCTCGTCGAGTAGGATATCTTTCTCCGTCTCGTCCTCTTTTACACCAGAGGCAGATAACGAAGCAGCATTTTACTGCCTTTTTTGCAACACTAGATTGTCAAAACGGACTTGAGCATTCTTGCCGCTCAATTTGTCTCGCGAAATTTTTTCGTCGTTCACAAGCTGAGCAGCAAGCTCGTTCCATGTAGGCATTGTCTTGTCCCGCTCCTTGAGGAACGGGCGTTCACTCAGAGCTTGGCGATGGAGAGCGGGATCTTTTCTGCAGAAACGTTGCGCCGCTTGGGGTCCATGCGTGCTGGTGGTGGCCGATTGGTTGGTGAAGGGCTGGACTCGTTGTGAGAATTCCGTTCCTCAAGGCCACCGATTCCAAACCACAAATTCCTTACCGCGACGGCTGTTGTCCATTTTATGCTTGTGGTTAGGTAAAAATTGTGGGAAAAAGACAGGAATCTCCGCTCTGAAATATCTCTAATGAGCCAAATGTGAAGCCGAGGAAATGTTCGTACGCGAATCAGACAAGCATCTCAAGGCTCCATGACCATATCAAAACAACTGCAGCGGGAAAGAAGCCGGAGACTGCTAGCAGTTTTCGACACGGCGATGGCGGCGGAAGGCGGAAACGACAACAGGGTCTACTGGATTCTCGACTACGGATCCAGCCGACAACTTGTGGATTACGAAACGACCGCTGGAGAATCCACGGGATTACTCAAACGCGTGCTTCCTCGTCCGGAAATACAAGCAGGTCTCTGTGCAACTGCTGTCCGGAAGTATAAGCGCTAAGTAGGGGTATCCACTACTTCGTCCTGCTGGCTAAAGGGCCTGGTAGGGGTCCAAGTGGACCCCTACGGATCAGAGTATATAAAGGCCAATACGATTGATCTGCAGTTTTCCTAATATTCACAGTCCACAGTATCGTAGAGGTCTCCTCGGACCTCTAGCACAGACGGGCCGCTGGCTCAAATCGGTCCAACTTTGCCGAGCCAATCACCAATGGTGGTCGTCATTGGTAGAGGTCCGAGCAGACCTCTACGAGGCATCAGACGCTCTGGTAACTACAGGGTTTTAACCCTTAAACGACACTAACAGCTTTGTGTCGCTGTACGCCCGGCCACTACAGGCCAACGCAGGCGGAAGTAGACCGGTGTTCGCTCGTAGTTGGGCCTTGGACAGATGTGGGATTGTGTACTTGTTTCAACCGTCGACTGCAGCGTAAGAATTCACACTTGGGAACGCAGCTCAAGGACTAGCGACTACTTGCAATTTTGGTTCGTCACTAAAAAAACTCGGAAACCCGCTCAACTTCATCGGTTTAAAGCGGGGTCATCAACCTTATGGCCGATTCAGTCAGGCCCGTGACTTCCTGATCCTGGAGGCGTCGGGTCTAATGAAAGCCTCCAAGGGGAAGCTAGTTACTTATGGTGTTCGCCAATCTGTGGATCTTTCGGATAAAACAACACTTTGTTTATTGTGGTGTAATGGAGTTGGTTGAAAGCATCATCAACATTATCGACTAGGTCCTCGATTGGCTTCGCTCGCTTCTTGTGCTGCTGTGACTACTGTTAAAGTGCACATGCATTTTATTGTATCTTAATGTGCATCTTATTCATCCTTTTTATGTGGTACACACCAAAAATATAGCCATCCCAAGTTTCAGTCCAACTTCATTTTTCCTGCCATCGATCTTCTTGCGGCAATGTTGCTGCTGCTGTTGTTGCTTCTTGTACAGCTTCATGGCAAGACGAGGGGGCCCCAAACACCGACTTGGAATGAATTCATGGTTATTGCGGGCACCGAGGACCGGAAGTACAAGAAGGTGAGATGCAACCACTGCCACAAGGTGTTACCTCGAGTGAAACCTTCGCGTGGCATGCTAAACCACGCTGTACGCTGTCCGAATATGGAGTATTTTCAAGTTTATTCGTTCAGCACGCCGGAATTGCTTGAGTAACGACACAATGATCAAATTGACCTTCGTTTACTCGAATCACGGGCCGAAGGACACCTAAAGTGTTTGATCGCGTGGTTTATCTTGTACGTGCTTCGGATGAATCGTGTTCTGCTCCAAGCAACCTGGACGGCTTTGTCAGCGCAGAGATATTAGACAGGAGCGTTTGCTGGGGGACCAGGATGATACAGCTCTATCGAACGACCTACCACTGCTGGACGGCTCGACTTTCCTGAACAGTGAACATTTGTTTGATGGGGTCTATTGGGGTAACGAGGGTCAGTTCCCTGGTCAACTAGATCACGAGTCAACCGAGTACACGCTTTAAATAATCCCATGGAGCGTGATGCAGTGACTCTCTCATATCTCGACGAGTGTATTGATTCCTCTCATCCTGCTAGCGATGAAAGGTTTGGTTTCAGCTTTTAATACTGGTTGTGCAACGGGTACGTTGTACGGACAGACCTATAGGGATTAATTCGAGATGCGTACACCACACCAATGGTAGGTACTGATTCGATACAAATTTCAAGTGATCGGGCTTATAAATTCATGTTTTGTATCATATTCGCAGGTTTACAAATTACTCACAGCGTATTAAGTTAGTGATGTTAAAGGCACTGCTTTGAAACAATACGTTAGTCGATTCCAATCTTGAACCTGTCCACTGCATTGTTCTCTCTTGCTGCAGGCCATGCGATCCCCGTACGTTCTCGAGACGTGATGCTGCATGACGGTGGGATAGTAATCGGCAAGACGCGCATCGAGGCCCAGAACCCCAAAGACGTGCGAGTGCTGAAGCCTACATCCAATCACACTGCTGATTGGACACTCCAAGTATTTGTCGTACGACGACGAAGCGATACACATAAACGACAGATCCGTTTCGTCCCCAACGGTCGAAAACATCTCCACTTTGTCCAGCAGCTCGTCGTGCATTGCTGAGATCAATTTCCGTGCTACGCAATCCGAGAATTTGTTCGGACGCTGATGAAGCTACAGCCGCGCGATTCAGCAGCAAACTGCTACATCTAGCACGTCAACGTTTTCCCTAGCACTACCAGGCCACTTCTCTCGTTAATATTCTGAGTTTCAAGTGCAAGTTTCCCCCATGTCCGGGTGATACATTAACCCCTTGATGTATAAGATGCAACGCATCAAACCAACGGTAACTGCGACTGCAGTGAAGCAAAGAATCCAAGATCACCTGCATTACTATCCGGTGAGTTCGCCCGTTACGGACTGATCTTCATGTTCCCAGCCACCATCGCTACGCGCGGCGACCACTTCCGGGTCTTGCATTTACGTGAGGCTTGCATTGACATGCTGCAGCACCATCAGCTTGCCCGATGATTAAACCGCGTTGATGCTCGGAATGGCCATCCGATAAAACGCATCTCGATAAATCACACGGTAAACGCAAACGTCTTGAGCTCAAATGTTCCATCAGGTCTGTTTTGCTAGCGTTCTCAGCAGGTCCGTATACAGCGAACGGCCATAAACCGATTTTCCCATCCCAAATACGGTGACGCGTGGCATCCCAACCTGGCCGTGCACAAAGGAGCACAACCTTAATAAGTATAGTTCTTGTTTCAGTATGCATCTTCGTGCTGCTTTGTCTTCCTTCAAGTATAACCGTTTTTTTTTCTCTAAATGCACGAAATCCATCATACTGTCGAAGGCCTACTTCCAGGCCAGCGACGCGCAAATCCAGTCGCAAACTTGCGCTGCTTGTCCGTAAGGATCGCTTTCGCTCGTGCAGTATGGCTACGAAAGACACCGCCGAGAATGTAGACATGCAAGGTACACCGTTCACCCCAAATTAGTCGTAACATGCCTATTTACCGTGTACGCCTGGCAGTCCGACTTCGCATGTTTTAGAAATCGATTTTTTGTGGAAGTAGCTACCCCATATTGAAACCAAACAGCATAACGCAAATCAGCTGGTCGAGATCTAACCGAATTCGCCCTTTTCGTACAATTTGAGGCAGCATTGATTTTTTTTTATCAAAACCTATGGAGTGATCATTTATGGTGGACCTGTAAATTGGCAAATTTCGTTCTTCCAATCGCTTACTATGAGTGGGGTTTGGTTGTGGGGTGATCGGACTGGGCTCGGAGAAGTGGAGCGCCATTCGATAAGGCCGGACAACATAGAGAAACCCAGGCGTAATAGTACCCTACAGTTCTGACCAGAAAGTACCATATGAGCGAGTTGACAAATTTCGCCAAGAAAGACGCAGCAGGGCCTGCTATCTGGCTTCATAGTCTTTGAGTTGGTAGCACATAGCACGTACGTATATCTGTCTATTGCGTAACGTGTTCCGAACGGCTCTGCCGTTGATGTCGGTCGCGCTGTAAATTTGTGGTGTGGCCAATGTGATAGTGGGTCAATCGCAATAATGTGCACCCATTCCACCCGCTATATTAGTTCGCACGACGAATTAGGGTGAGCGGTGTAGCCTTAGCGATACCGAGTGCATTCATCAAAGTACGAATGATGTTCTGGCTTCCAGAGGGATAAGTCCGACGGCATGGTTAAGATCCAAGCGCAACTCCACGGTGAGGCGCCTCCTCCAACTGTTCCGCCCACCACTCTCGCAGCTAATCGTCTCGCCTGCTTGGAAATCGTTGACGGATCGGGGCTACACTCGAGATCAGATCGTAACTAGGTGATGAATGTGGAGGCACGTACTGGCTTTACTGTCTACTCTGATACAGACTACGCCAACAATCCAGTGGACCAGCCCAGTGTGAGCGATTACATTACTGCACTCGACAGCAACGTTGTCTGGGACGGGTCTCGCAAGTAGGCGATCAACACGTTGAGCACGTGCGAAGTCGAGTACATTGCCATGTCAGAAGCACCCAAGGACCTACCGCAGTTTGCGGTCTGGTGCAAGGAGCTGGTATGGAAACCTGCAGTGCTGCTTATGCTTCGCGACAACTAGGGCGCTATCGCCTTGACCGCCAAATCAGGCATTCGCTAACGATGGGCAGCAAGTTTGCCGGTTTGCGAAAGTGAGTGAACGTCACCATTCTAAGTACCTTCGTCATGACATCGACCGGCACCCCCTCGGTTCCATGGGATGGGTAGCAGCTCCATGTTAAAGCGCACTTTGTGCGCTTGCTTTCACCGCAATTTGATTTGGAGCGCTTATGGCGAGACAGCAGCCTTACAGAATACGGACAAGGCAATCGCCTCTGTACCTACGAACGAGGTACATCCCTAAACAACAGCGCCTGTATTCCGTGCCTGACCAACAACGGTGACTGACATGCATATGTAGTGATGATGTGTGCCCTATGAGCCGAGTTATTTGCACTAGTCTCGTATGGCTGCGCCACGACACGGTTAACTACTAAACCGACTTCATCAGCGACGGAGCGTGAGATAGCAACTGATACTCCGTGCAGGGCTAATTATTGGTACGGCCTATGGGACTGCGTGTACCGTGGTGGCGGAGTACTGGCGTGCGTGACCGATCGCGCCTCCTCGTCCCTTGGCATCATGATCAAGTGGGAGTGAGAGAGATTATGGTGCTACATAATGAGGGCACGTGTTTTGTAGTGGGGTGCGAGCGGCTACTAGCGTCAAGGCCGATCCCGATGTCAGATCCCGGATGATTACAACACATCCTGCCGACGATCATACGCGCGGCGTTGCAGCCACGCAGCTGACCGTATCTCCAGTCTGCCGCGTGCCTGTGATGCTGACATTCTGGTGTGTACCAAGTACCGTATGCAAGACGACATTCCTGGCTGAGAGCAGCCGAGATGGTCCTGCGCACCAAGGATGAAGTGTTTGTATATTAGACTTAACTTTATTATAGATAGAAAATAACATATTTGCGGAAAGGCGCGGTCTGAAGCAGAAGCCCCCCACACACACACACGCACACACGCACGCACGCACACACCCTTCAGTTTTTTTACAGATCAGCAAGCAATGCAAGAGTGAGAGAGAGAGAGAGAGAGAGAGAGAGAGAGAGCGGCAGCTTCCGGCACCAGATCACACCGGTCCTGTTGCGGTCTATGCTCGCCACTTCCATGTTTACGTCTATCTCTAACCTGCTCTTCAAGTGTAGTTTACCCGGAATAGCTGTTACGCTTAATAGTGATCACGAGCAGTTAAGAAGCAATCCGCTGACTCGCCGTGCGTTATTGTGGCGACAACAAATATTGTTAACGGCGACACGCTGCTCAAGTCGTGCTTTGACAATATCACAGGGCTCAGTCAGGGGCGAGATTTCCAGCGAGCCGTTTTTTTCGCGGAAACAAAACCAAAAGTCGTAGTGACAACGAGATTTGCCAGGATTCGATATCCTATATGTAGTACTAGTTTTTGTATATGGAGACGGTACATGTGGAAGCTTCTACACCATTGCTCGTTCATCATTGCAAGGGTTGCAGTTAACATGATAATGTAAATTTTGAACTTTGTGTTGAAAAAGCAAAAGTGACTTTATTGACGGATTATTGCAATCAACATTGAATTTCCCGCAATCAATATTGTACTCAGCTTCCATACTCCATGTCCTTCAAGTCCTTTGCAAAGTTCACCCACTTTCGCGCGTGAAGCTCCATGGACACGACCAAACCTGGCTTGATGCACCTCACGCTGATGTGTGCAGCGTGTTCGAGCTCCTGCATCCGACGCTCCTTCAGGGTATGTGGACGGTCGTCGTCGTCGTCTAGAGGAGATGGAGCTTGCAGCTCCTCTCTGCTCATCACGAGGCATCGCTTAACGCGCGCCTTCACCACGCTAAAGCAACCCTCAATAGGGTTGTACATGGGCGAATCAGGAGCAAGCCTCAGCATCACCATGTTGTCGTGCTCCGTCACACGCTGCTCCGTGTGCTGGTAGCAGGGAGCGTTGTCAAACACAACAACAACGTTCTTGCCAGCATGGTTAAGCGCAAACTCGGGTGAAACCTTGACCTTGTTGTACACTTCTTCAACAAATTCGGCATTCTGCTCCATTCGGATACTTCCGCGATCGGTACGGTAGTGATCGACGCCGATGGTACTCGAAACGGCACATTGGATCTGGAGGTTGGGGCCCTTAAATGCTGGAAGTGTTGCTACAGCCCGCTCTCCACGCTTGGCACGGCCACGGCCTCGCTTACAGTACAAATTGTAATTTGTTTCGTCAAAATAAACGATACAATCACCTGCTTCGGAGTGGTTAAGCAGCTTCTCCGCGAACTCCTTTCTCTTTAGCTTGTTAATTTCGCTATTGCAAGCCGTAGGCTCAATACGAGTCTGTAACACATTCGCAATAACACAGTTAGAAATAATTATAACACGATAATATTGTTCATACTTGCCTGTTTGACAGTTTACAGCATGCCTGTCGGCCTTCTGCTGATAGTAGACGTCGACAGTACCACGTCGTGATCTCAGCGGAGGAGCTGCTGCAGCTCAACCAATGTCAAGTCGCAGTCCTTATTGATGTAGGCCTCCAGGGCGTCGAGGATGGCCGGGGTGCACTTCGTTCTGGAGGCGCGAGCGCCGCCACGCGGTTTGTATTCGCTCTTCCGATGCGAATAAGGTAGTAAGCTGTAGGTAGCGGGACGCCGTTACACACGGCAACAACGCGCCAGTCCATGTCACCGGTCCTATAGGTGTCCAGCACCCGCTGCTTTTCTGCCTGCGTGTGCTGCTTTCTTGGCGATGGTCCGGGCGGCATGCTGAAGCCGCAGTGAAACAAAGAGTGGCAGTGTATGCAGCAGCACCGGCCTGGAGCTTTTGTTGCGGTTAACTGCGCTTAGGTAATGAATGGAGCTGCGAGGCGTGCGCTTAAAAGCGAGCACCAAAGATGCTCGAGATGAGTGGCAGTGCAATGTTGATTGCAGGTTTTATACTGTTGGATGCTTGCCCTCTGTCCTTTTTGTAATAATGTGTGGATTGACGAAACTCGAAATTTGCATTATCATGTTGACTGCAACCGTTACAATGATGAACGGGCAAAGGTGTAGAAGGAGCTCGAGCTGCCCAGCGAACCTTTGACGCGCTCTTCCCCAAGTCCGCGTGTTTTTGTTTTAAATATGACGCATCGCGCGGCTCCGCGGCCAGAAAATAAGGCGCTGTGGGGCCCAACAAACCGAAAAAGGATACAGAAGTTAATTACATCTCACTAAATTTCAGGCACATAGCGCAACGTTGTGTGACTTTGTAATACAAAATTAATTTTGTACATACCGGTACTATGTGAGATTGAAATGTGCCTGCCACTATGAGGAAAGCCGAACTCACACAGACAGCAGAATGAGGATACAGCAAAAACTACTTTGTGTGGTGGTTTTAACCGCAGGACCTCTTAAAAGAGGTCCTTTATTTGTGTTTATCTAATTGTAAGAAACTAGAGAGCCCTGGTATCGCTGGAGGTTTTGCCTGATTGATAAGGCACTCTGGGGTGCTTCATCTCGGCTACTCATTATCTCATTTTGTAGGCGCGTCCTGAAATTCGTGGGTACTCCGTCGTTGTTATCACCTCGTTTGTATATGATTTCATTTGGCGCGATTTGAGAAAGACTAGGAGTGCTTTGTGAAATTCCCCACACCGTTGATGCTACTTTGCGAAGCAGTAAAGTGAGCTCGCAACTCGACATAGTCTTTCCAGCTTCTTAGATAGTCTCACGCTAACTGTAAGACATTCTAACACCTCCGCCATTTGCTTTCAGCAACTCAACATCGAGGACTAAGCTTACCGGCACATGTACTATTAAACCCTAAACCCTATTAATAGTAGTACTAATAGTAGTACAAGCAGGTACAGTACCTGCTCTTTCGCATTTGCAATTTTTGGGTAATGTATTTGAGGTGTTCTGTTCCAACTGGAATCCTCAAATAAGCGCTATCGCCTCATTTAAAATCTTTTGAGCTCACTTGCGAAACCAACGGCCCACGGAAGAGAGACCTCAAGGTAAGCACTTCAGCCATATGTGTCATCGCCCACAGCTCGCGATCCACCACCTCTAGCATCTCTGCATCTTCTTCCACGTCTTACGCGTCTTCTTATGCAATTCCCACGTTTAAACACGCTCTGGTTCTAATGTAATCTACTGACCCTTGCAGCTAATGCCGAGTCGACCGAGCTCTGTCATCATCGTGGACGACTCGAGCGACGTGGAGCCTGCACCAGCTAGCGGTCGACAGAGCGCGCCGCTGCTTGTCAGTTCGTCTGATGAATCGAGCACTGCTCGCCCCAGTGTCCCCAAGAAGCCGCGCGTGGATCCGCCCACGTTTTCATTTACTGCAGCTTCGACCGCTCACAAGGGTTTGGCCAGCAGTGGGTCGGACGAGGAGCAGGGACCCTCAGACAGTCAAGAGGACGAGAGTGACGCCAGTGAGCAGTCGGCACCTCTTGGCAAGAAGAAGAAGGTGCCCAAGAAGCGGAAGAGCTCAGCTGGTCAATCCCATGCAACCGAGTCGGACGGTGATACAGTGGAGGAGACAACGCAGCTGAGGTTCGCTGACAGTGACGGACGCATGTACTCGGACGCCATGTCGTTCAGCGAGTTGCAGGCACAGCAGCGCGAGTTCGAGAGGCTGCAGGCAAAGGCGCATCGCAAGTCGGCGCCTCACAGCACCGCGCGTCGAACAACTACTACAGGCACGAAGCGTAAGGCGAATGATGCTATGTCGGTGGCGCAGACACCACACACGAAAAAGTCGGTCTTAAAAAAGACGACGTCGCCCTCGCCGTTCGACTTTGATTTTCCCGGCTCAAGTGATGAATCTTCGTCGTCGTCGTCATCTTCTTCTGTGTCTCCGGTGGAGAACCGCGCAGGTTTGTTGAGTTCCCGAGCTAAGCTGATGTCTCTTAAGGATGTGGTGGCCCAGGAGCGTGAGTTTGCGCGACTGCGAAACGAAAATACTAAAAAGACTGGTCAAGTGACGCCCCCCAAGAAGAAAACAAAGGTGGCACCAAAGCCATCCTTGTCTTTCTCGGGAGTGCAGGGCAAAAGCGACGTAATCGATGGAACTGCATGGACTGCCTCGGAACCGAGTGATGATGACGAAAATGCCACCGAGCAGTACAAACCCAAAACGTCTTACCGGCCCGAGATTTCTTTGGAAGATTTAATTTCAGAGTCGAATGAGGAGGTTAGCGACGAAGAGTATATGCCCAGCAAGCCCAGGGCGCCCTCTGCGCAATATGTTTCAGTCCGTACCAGTGATCAAAAGCTTAAAGGCAGCAGCGCAAACAAGTCCGGTGGAGCGAAGAAAAACTCTAAATCCAAGGGGACGAAGGGGAAAACTAAGTCACGACCTTCGTCAGCAAAGTCGGGAGCGCATGTTTCTCAGCCTGTGCAAACTGGTCCTTTCTCGGCCAAGTTGACGCGTCCAAGGAATGCTCAGGATACAGTTATGCACAGCACGGTGTGGCGAAACGTGTGTTTCGATACGGCACCGACTAATCTGCTGCCGCTGGATTCGGACGTTGCGCTTCCTTTTCTCTCGGGTTTTGACCGGCCTCTGCTGACCTATGGTGTGTGCTAGATGGATGAACTTACATTGTGCTAACACCCTCCCCTTGCTCACGTTTGTTAACGTCTCGTTCTTGCTTTGCACAGATATGGACGGTGACTTGAGGAGTAAGTGCAAAATATTACCACAGTTCGGGAAATCGACACAGTTCATTTCTTCAGCGCTAGTATCTGGTGAGCCTGAACAAGTCATCACGCAAGAAGACATGGATACCCGCGTAACGGAACTCATCCAGCGTGAATTACCAAGACTTCGAGCATGCCACGGGCGAAAAACCACCGCAATTCTCGCCGAAGCCCGATCAAAGGTTAGAACATATCTCGTTGCGCATGATGCGCTCCAGAAGCAGCGCCAGTCGTCTCAGCGTAAGTTGTCCTTCCTTTTACTACTACGGGTTGTGTGGAGAGTTGTTGCAGTTTCTGACCAAATGTATTTTGGTTGTGGTCGTAGTGGAAAGCAAGCGTCTCGGCGATGTGGATATACTGGACAAATCCCTACTGAACCAAATGAAGCAGGAAAAGCTGACGCAAAAGTTGTCGCTGGGATATTCCAACATATGGGGCGAAACGATTGATATCGAAGAGAAACTCTTTCCTCAGGATGTTAATCAGCTTCCTACCATTCGGCCACTCAGCAAATGTACTGCCTACGTCGGCGTGAAAGGTAATGTTCGCGTGGAGGACGACCCTATTCTGCGGTACAAGCCCTATTTCGGAGAAGATGACGATGGTGCGGATATTGACGAAGCTTGGTACGATGCGGTTGCGCCCAAGAATTCGAGTCTGTCGAGTGGCTTGGATGGCGAGGTGAATGAGTTTTTGTTACGTCTTATTGTTCGTGAATGTGGTACCACCGAAAAAGTGTTTGATGCGCTGAAAAAGGTGCCTGGCTTCGCCCAAGCGTACTCGGACTACGCGGAGATCAAGAAGCTGGATGATTCTACGAGACTCGCTGCACGCCGCATAAAGGAGGCGAAGGAATTGGTCTCGGGCAAACCAGAAGGGTTTCCGCTGGCGAAGGTGGCGACTTTAGAACCTTCACTAGGGGGAGTCGAGGGAGCTCAAAAATCCTTGGAAGAACGATTTGCTCCACCACCGACGTATTTTGACTCAAATATCGCAAGGAATCATGCCAACCGCGGCTATGGTTTGGGGCTGCGATCAACCGACGATTACAGGGAGTTGCTGGTTACGTATCGTGACATGTTCTGCCGATTGTGCTACGATTATCATTGTCTTGAGCATGGCATTGAGCACCCGCTTCCCTCGCATCGAGTTGATCCGATTAATCCTCCGCTCCACCTGTCAGCTGTTGCACTTGCAGTTACGAGGAAAATCGAACAGGAAAACAACGCCGAAAAGGCAGCTAGCTTGGAAAAAGAACTGGATGACAATGCAGACACTTCAAGTCGGACCCCAGAAAGCTGTGCCTCGACTGTGAGTCCTCCAGCCAGCGTAGATGTACAGGATAGTGGCGACTGCTCTGCTGAAGACAATGCTAACCAAGAAGATACCCGCGGCCACAGTGAGGATGTGCATACTGATGAAGATATGGCTATGGAGAATGGGTCCAGTGAGATATTTTACGAGACTGCAACGGATGAGGAAGTGGCAACCACCGAAGAACAGCATGAAACTCGTCGATCTTCTCGTGCATTGACGAGAATCAGCACGTTAGCCAGCCGAAGCATCAAGAAGCAAGCTGCGCGGCCGTCAAAAAGGAAGCAGCCTCATCGCGTGCAAATATATCCCGAGGTGGCAGACGAGTCTGAGTATTTGGACGACTCTCACTATGCTCAGGTGACATCCATTGTCAAGAAGTCGCTTCAGGCTGAGGAACATTGCTCGACAGAATGCTGGAAAGCTGCAGAAACTGATCAGGCTTCCGAAGAGACGAAGTGCAAGGCAAAATCGCTGAGTGATACCGAGTTGGGTTTACTTCGAAAGCTTTGGGCCATCATTGGAGACAACCCGTGCATCATTTCTTCGATGGTCAAGTCAACAACGTGCAAGGAGGTCGGGGCGTTTCTGGAAGCCGAGCGGCAGAGTAAGCCCGCTCGTACGAGTTCAATGGACGACATGCCGCTTTCACCTGAAGTTCGTTCAAGCCACAACGGCCGGAAGAGAGGCAGAAATTCTCGTAGCAGCAATAATCGCATTCTGCTTAACAGAACCAGAAACAATCGCTTGAAGGACAAGGGGGCAAACCACGAGTACGAGCCGTGCAACCACGAGGGGGCGTGCGATTCGGCAGACTGCTCCTGCATGACGCGAGACCACACATGCGACAAGGCGTGCTCCTGCTCACGCGACTGCCCCAACAGGTTCGGTTTCGTGTTTGTCTCGCTTGTGGTTGCAGCTGTTGCTGACTCATCACTGACGCACTGACTGCTGTAATTTAGGTTTCCCGGCTGCAGGTGCAGCCTCGGAAATTGCCGAACCAAGGCGTGCCCGTGTTTCGTCGCTGCGCGCGAGTGCAACCCTGATTTGTGCATCACGTGTGGTGCTAGCGAAGTGCCTGCGCTGGTTTTCGATGAGGAACGCAGGAACATGTCCGCTCTGGACTTAGGTATCTGTTGTAACGTGAATATCTTGCGTGGTCTGCACAAGAAAATTGGCGTCGCATACTCTACCACGCACGGTTGGGGAGCCTTTGCATCGGAGCCGATCAAGCGTGGCGAGTTCATCTACGAGTATCACGGGGCGCTCCTTTCCCAAGATGAAGCTGAACGACGCGGCAGCATCTACGACAAGATGACAATCAGCTTTTTGTTCGATGTTGATGACGATTCGGTGGTCGACGCAATTCGAAAGGGCAACAAAAGCAAGTTCGCCAACCACTCGGCAGTGAACAAGAAGTGCAAGGGCAAAGTGTTGTCTGTGGGTGGCGAGCATCGAATTTCCATTTGGGCCCAGCAAGATATTGCCAAGGGTGAAGAGCTGTTTTTCGACTACGGCTACCATGGGGAAACAGCTCCGGACTGGAGCCAGCTTCGAATCAAGGGGTCTGCGCGCCAAGGGCCCAAGAAAACGGCGGAAGTGAAGGACAAGAAGAAAGAGCATTAAGGTAAAGTATTGTACGTGGGATGTGCATTTTGGAGGTCGCAAGTTACGGAGTCGCAACGATTATTATTGACGTTTTCTTTTGTAGTTTCGAATTTGTAGGCAAGAAAATGCTTGAACTGCAGCGAACAAGATCCTACAATTCAATCGTGTGTGACGACGGTGCGGGCGAAACCAGTGCTCTGGATGCATAAAAGGAAATAATGTTTTTATGTGTTACATTTTTTTTTGATTTTCTACGGAGGGCAGCAATGGTGCATGCTATCAACAATTCGCGTGATACGACTCGGCGGGATATCTTGGTCGAGACGAACGAAACTAATCGACACAAGCACGCTGACTTATGTTTTTTTGGTTGTTTCGCATTCGTTTCACAGCTTCGTTGGTGGCCGAGTTTGTTGGGGTTTCAGTGTTTCGAGGCTCACATGCTTGGAGACGCACATCCGTTCTTGTCACGCATGATACCGACGATCTAGGAAGAAATGATAAATGTATGTCCGGAGTAGATGTACCACATGGACTGCCGCTGCACGGTACCAACATCGAATTCCGTATGGAGTTTTGCCTAACAGCCACGAAAAACCGTACAACGTGACGCTGTTGGACACTTACCAATGAATTGTTGTGCGATGAGGATCCAGGCCGAAAGCGGTACACCATCGATGCCGTATCGGCTAGCACGCATCAATCCTATAGATACGCAGTCGATACTTGAGCGGTTTGATTGGGACTACCATCCTACGAAATGTACTCCCGAATTCTGTCCTGCTCGAGAATAGACAACTGGAGTCAATTCCAGCATGGGGTGAAGAGCGAGAGAGGTCGTGGTTCGTGCTCCATCAACTCTAATGATGAATTCTATTTTCTTACGAACGCATTCAATCGTGCAACAGGATTTGCAAGGTATTCAGCAAACTACCTGCGCTTGTTTTCTTCTCTTCGAGCGGTACCGATTTTTTATAGGGGGTTCGAATTCATTTAATAGCCTAGTGAAAGTGGTGTTGCTCATGACTCGGTTCGTTCAACATGTGATGCTGGTCCCTTCTCCCAACAGTATTTCAACCGATTCGCAAACATTAGCAGGTCATAAGAACTTCCGCGTGGCTGGTCTCGGTTTGCACGTTTCGTGGGCTCGAATGTAAAGGTGGATGTAGTTTCGCGTTCATTGACTTAGTGTAGCAACAGTTCTGATAGTCTATTGAAAAGATCGCTGCTAGTATATGTCGAATTTCTCTTTTCTATTGGCGTGGACTCGTACGATCTGGCTGATTGCCGTCTAGGTCTCACAATACGTTGTAATATAGTTGGCCATAAAACTTGGAGACCAGAGATATTCGTCGGTCGCTGGCAACCTCGCAGCCCAACCTGACGAAGTGTGACCGGATTTGGCTCACGTATGACGTGTTGATGAGGCAACTGGCAGTTGACCATATCCGAGCGTTGTACCCCCGGAAGTTTAACCCCAAGTGCTGTAAAGGGCAGTCTGTAATTTGCGGGTTGGTGACGTTGTGCTGAGTCCCAGAATGCCCCATGAGTCCCGAGTCGTTGGTGCTTCGAATCACCTTTGGCAAAGCTTTGATGACTTCATGTAGATTAGCCAACGGAGCTCGGGTGAGTGGTGACGGTTGTCTCCAGGAATGATTCCGCACTGTGGTATTAAGGAAGGCGACTTGACAGAAGACGACCTGACAGTTGGGTGCTACCGCCGGTGATGGCGGCCGAAGGATGACGTTGGATCCGACAGGAGAGCGACGCCATCAGGACCAGGGCTGTGACATGACTACGAACCCGGGTCAGGAAGATGCCTGAGGTGGACGGATCCCAACCTA
Source organism: Phytophthora quercina (assembly GCA_014706105.1). NCBI lineage: Eukaryota > Oomycota > Peronosporomycetes > Peronosporales > Peronosporaceae > Phytophthora > Phytophthora quercina. Next base: position 259,184 of record JACBOW010000012.1, on the reverse strand, counting down.
ACCTCGGATCTGATGAGATGGCTACGGATCCTAGATGGATACGGATCCAAACCTCGGATCCGGATCCAAGATGAGTACGGAACCAAACTTTGGAAGCAAGAGGCGCCGTACACGTGTTGATCCGAGTGTTGAAGGCCAGGAGAAGTGATGGGAGACTGAGAGTCAGACGTACGAGAGTCAGTTTGGTATGTGATGATAGGATTCAGGATAGGCATAGCCTAAACGTAAATCAGAACCGAATTTGTGCGGTAGGACACAAGTGCCTTCATTGTGTTGGGATTAGTATTGGCCCATACAAACATCACATATTTGCTACCTGCATTCAAGTGACAAGTTCCAGATTCGCTTGGCTGGCGACTGTCCGTCGGCCCTCGCCCCGTCAAAGATCCCGCTATAGGAAGCGGTCACACTACGGAAAGGAACAAGAAAAGCACCCCTAACAACGCATCTACTCCGGAACCAAACGGATTCACAAGATCTACAGACAAAACCCCAAGATCTACCTACTTGGAGCTGTGTGAAGGAACCCCACGCAGATCCGACCTCCCAAGTCCCCACCAAGGGCGTTCAAGGTCTCACATCACTGCGCTTCTCACATTGGCAAGCGAGTGAATCCACCCCCAACGGGTACACAAGGTGAACCAAGTCAGCGACCCCCACTTTCATCACAAACCCCTCCGTTGTCGGCGTCTGGACGAAGTGTTTAGAGTTTGGATCCTGTGAGAAATTCTTGGATCCATTCCACCACCGCACTATCAATCAAGGCGCGAACGTTATCCAAATTTAAGCACGGATTTGTCACTGATAGCGCGTTTCACTTCATTGCTACTTAGGATGTAGTTGCGTTAGCGAATCCGCCATCCTAGCGGGAGATCTTCGTTTGCATGTGTAAAAAATCATATCAGCCTTTAATTTTCTTCGAAAGGCGCAAGTGAGTGTAGTCGACCGCATTAAATGCGCGCAAATGTTGAGTGCATCCGTACATTGATCAAGTGGCTCTCAAGATGTAAATATAACAAGCAAGGTGGAGGTCAGTTAAATTCGTAAGCAAGTTTGTGCAGCTTCGCTCGTTCTGGCTTCATTATTTTGATATACAGACAACGAACGGGAGAGAGCAACACGTACCCTGTCTTCAATATGATTGGAAACAAGAAATCTGAACCAAAGGCACTGTCGAAACGTTAGTGTCGATCTTCTCGACCCAAGAGTATGAAAGTCCCAAGGAGACGAACTGCAATCCGCGCGTAGGTACGAAGGTAAAAGACCCCAACGCTGTACCAGCTACCAAAGACTTGATCCAGACCAAAGTACTAGCCAATCAGAAAAGATTTTGCTCAAAATACCCGGAGATGTCGATTCTATAAACTATACTTGCCCCTTTGTATCTAAACGCTCATCATAATAGACATTTCTACCCCTTTTCACACTCACAGCCGGCCACTCTAAGCTGGTGCTTCGAAAACAACTCTGGAGTTATTTGGCTAAACGGTTATTAAGGAGACTTCCGCCACGGAATTGATCCTCTATGGTTTGAGGTCGCCTGGTGAAGTGGTGAGTTGTTGTATCCAAGTAAATGCGAGCGCTCTAGCTTCAGATAGCCTCAAACCCAGTCAACAATTTCGGACCCCTCTTGTATCTCAGGAGTGAGTGACAGTCCTCGATGAGAATCTCAGTCAGAATTGTATGAGGAAGTGAAGAGACTTGGCGACTCGGAGCAGGAGCTCGTCGAGGTGGGTAGAGGGTGCTACGACCGTAGTATTGGACCTCGGAGAGAACATCTAGTGCGTGTGTGGAGTCACGTACATGGCATCAAGAAAACTTTAAGCATTTCGGGTGCTGGTGGGCATATGCAGGTTGGGACCTACTGACAAACTTTTAATTGGTTGCCGAATGGTTGCTCCTTACCACATTGTGCAAGCCTGAATATAGTCTGGATACAACAAGGCGTGCTCATGTCACATCGAATGGAATGTATTCAATAGCGTTTAGTTGATTACTCAATTAGCTTTACTTCTAAGATTCTAACAAGCATCTAATGTATCGCGAGTAGTTGCCTCGCGCCTTTTAACTAAGGTCGCATTTAATAGCACTCAAATTCAGCTCGTATTAAACGTAAAGTGAAGACTAGATGTCTGATAAAAGACGTGTACTGTACAACACGTACCTAGCCAGCACAATACATACCGATATACATATTCTTTTTTATCACAACAGTGTGACCGGGTGCACGTTGGGTGCGGCTCTATAAACGTAAAATACGTTAGGCAGTAGGCGTCTATGCTGAAATTTATAGTCATCAAAACTCCAACCTTCGTGTTAATTACTGGGTAGCTGCCAACGTCGAATCACCGAAAGATGTGAAATGTTCTCTGTGCTCCACAAAATAGAGGTGTAAGAACCTATGTTGGTATATTTAGTATGTGTTGGCTGCCCTCTGCTTTCCAAAATATAATCCAGGTTTACTAGGCCCTCTATACAGAGCTAACCAAACAGGTTTTTGCAGAAAACACTGTGGTGTGATTTACAGCGTAACCATGACTATAGAATTATGCCTAAGATCTTCGAGCTTGACAGCCACTGACCATATTCGTTATGAAAATTCTGTGATCAGACTTGAACTTCTTTGTTTTGAGGTAATAGTTTCCCATGGTTATAGAAATAGGCAAACGGATATTACCGTATTTGAGATCTCCTACTTCAGACCAAGAAATCTTGAAGTTGTATTGTTGCAATTTGTTTTTGTTCCATTTCGCCCCTTCTGTGCGGTTTTTGGCACCTTTCTTGCAAAAAATGGTCGTATTCTGTTCACTATGCACTACGTTTTACTCTGAATTAGGAGATTTCAAATATGGTATGCAAAATTTGCATAATATCCGTTTGCCTTTTATGTATTTCTTTAATGTCTAATGCAATTAAAATGTGGTTCTCCATTTTGTTCAAAGAATTGTCGAGCTGCTTGACGCCGTGTGAACACCACGTTCTGGCGATAAGAGTATTGTGCGTTCTACTTAAAGTTTCCATGCGTGGTTCTTTGAACCAACCACGCAGCCAATCACGCATGCCATAGAAGCCGCTGAAAAGTACGAATTGTACTTAGAAAGAGACCCCAAAATCATGTGTTCTTGAGCGTGAGCGATTCACTAATGACTTGCTTTTGTATCGACGTGATTGGCGAGGTTTGGACATGCGGCCCGATTTGGAAAATTTGGCCGGAATTCACAATACGTTAGTACAGACCACCGCAATATTGACATTTGGTCGAAAAAGGTGGCAATGTGTCTCAAATAAGTTTTTGAGAGTGCCAAAATTAGCAGGTTGGTTCAAAGGTTACTTCGACACAAAGGAGGAAAGTAGAGGATGGAGAAGCTTAAGCCAAGCGTCTCAGGGGCACCACCGACGCGTACAGCACCTTTTCAACCCGCACACGAGCTGCAGTATGGCCTCAAGATCGTCGCAACAGATGCTAGCACTGGCAAAGTATCTTCCGTCATGTGTAAGTTTTGCCGACACTTCGGACGAGAGCTTGCTGTTGGTGCAAGAGAAAGCGAACTCAAAACACCAAAATGTACAAGTCTCCTTTTCGGCCATCAAACTACGAAAACCACAACAAGTCAGCACATTCAGATAAATGGAAAACTTACAAAACTCTCAGTGATGGTGAGAAGGCAACTTTTTTTCTGGTGTCTCTTCCTTCAGCAACCAGATACCAGTGCATTTCGACTCGGAATCGTCCGTGCTTCGATTTTCATTTCCTGCTTATTTGTGGACAACCTCGTTGCCAAAGTGTTTTTCAGCCATGAAAGTGAAGAAACTTCGGTGGCAACAGCTTTAAGAAGGTTTGGAAATGATGATGGCTACTACAATGTCGTTATCAAGAGACCGTTGCGGTTTTTACTTGCTGTGAAGCACCTATCTGTTGGTTTATCTTTTCGCCAGACTGCTGCCGCGATTCAGCAACATCATCACGTGACTGGCAACTCAAAATTGTACGGGATGAATGAAAAGTTGACAAGCACATACGCGAGTTTTCTTGTTGCACATTCATTTCAACGAATTGCCGAGATTATAGCTCAGCCCAGCATGTGGGGTTTCGCTTTTATTTCTGATACGACACGACACTCCGATCGCTCTTTCATGGACAAGCGCATTCGGCTTGCCGTAAACGGAGTGTTAGTAAATCTACACTTGATAGCTGCTGAACATCGATAATTGTACTTCTCATGCACGGCTGACGACAAAGTGCGATCAGCCCATCAGCTAGAGACCGTTGACACAAATTTCAATGCTGCGTGGGATGCACTTCAGATAGCAATGCCCAAAAGACAGGATAAATCAACCAACTCAAAGCCATACACCCACCTGCGTCAGTTCTGCTGTGGGTTGGTGACTGTATTCGCCAATACAGCTTCAGTAGAGTCTGATTTTTCGGTTTTAAATTGGGAGTTGAATGATCGGCGCTTTGGACGGACGCCTTATCATAGGAGAGCAGTCATAATGCGGCATAGTGCCACATTAAAGTTTCGTGAGGTGCCGAAGTCGAGCTAATACAACACAGTTTGGCGTTGGCCACTATTAAAGTGGTCTGCGTTAGTACCTACACGAAACTTCTTCCTTCTAGCATTGCTTGAATATGATATTCCGATACAAAAGTGCAAAGCATGCATAAATGTCTGGTTTTAGTCCGCTACCCGATATTGCAATCATGCAAGCACATATTTTCAAAAATCATTTTATGTTGAATTCCAAAATTATTACATTTGATTGGCTAACATTTTCGCAACATCAAGCAAAATGATTGGGTTTTCAAGGATGTACGAATCATAGTAGCGGGGAACGGGGTAATCTGCATTGATGATTATTCTTGAATGCTACAGTATCGCTTTTCGAATATTAGGGAGCTATTGAGCTTCTCACTTCTTTTGGCTAAACGGGGGTGAAACATTATCACTCTCTCGCTATGGGTTAGGGTTTTAGGTCAAGAATAGGGGCAGTATTCCCCGTTTTTGAATCGGAGAGATGGTGATACAGCCTCGCTTTTCAATACAAAGCAGAGGAAAAGAGACACTGTTTTTCACACAAAGTCCCAGATGGCGGGCGATCCAACACCATGTGGGGCTTTGAATGAAAACGAGAGCAAAACAGGGAGACCAAAGCGCAGGAAAAACGGAGTCCGACTATCAGATAATGTATACTGTAACGAATTAATGGCTATCTCCCTGCTTTTAGTAAATGAAAATCGGACTTGAAGTCCGATTTTACCCTAGGCAAAAGAAATGAAAAGCACCATACATCCTTTCTTAAAAGAGATTATCTAATCCAGTTCAGGTATCCACATTAATTTAGCTAATCAGAGTACATTATTATGCAATATATATATAAGTAACAAAAAACGACACAATATCGTACATTACAGCTTTTTAAAACGGTCAAAACCGTGGACATCGCTAATGTTGACACGCATTAAGATGCCTTCTTTTTACATTAGTACCGTGGTTTTGTAATTAATGTAAATGTCGTTAATTATGTAGGGGTAGCAAAACTTTATTATAACATTTATTTCTCGGATTTCTCAATCCAAAGCCGAATTTTGAACCAATTACAAGCGTTCCGCGAGTTGGTGGTGTACATTTTCAACCAAACGTTGTCGTTTCGAAAATCCTATCCCTAGATGTTGACTGAAAACTGTTTCAAGCGATTCAAAAAAAAAATTCAGATATGATCCAATCAAATCAAAGGTTCTCTCGCAACTTGTTGATAACCAATGAAGTAAGGATTTTTAAGAAGCGCGTTTAAGTACGAATTTTATATTATCATCGGAGGTGAAGCCTCGGCGACCAACGGATACGCACTCAGTCTTGCTTAGGATATGGGGCCACTTCGTAGCGCGTAACACGTCCCCCATTTCGTTTCAAGTGAGTATCACATATATATATATATATATATATATAGAATTAAGGTGGAGCTTCATCCTTCAAGTGCAGGATATTGTAACCTGAATCATGGAATAAAAGTGTATTTTGTTGTCTTGTTGAGGGGATCGGATCAGCTTTACAGAATGCGATATCATCAACATATTCCTCAATATTTATGTGCCAGTACAGTGTATCCTTCTAGGACAGGGATTGCGAGAATATAATGTGCTGAATGGGGTTGCCCAACAAACTTAAAAGAAAAAACCTTTTTTTAACTTTTAAGTTTTTATTCAAATAAAATTTAAAAAAAATGTTTGAATAAAAATTGGTCACTTCGATGCGATGCCTGTTGTAAAACGACCTCATTCTGATGCCCAAAACCCGTACCGGAACGGTGAAAAGTAGAGTGACGCTTATACTGGGAGGACAGCTTTAGCTGGCTGAACAGCCTAAACCATTTTAATTACAGCGGCCGGGCGCCCCCCCCAGCTTTAATTGGCAAATGTCGCTTGAGTCCATAGTTCACCGATTCTGGCTAAGCTGGTGGTACATGTATTCGGAATGTCGTGTTTTTTAAACAATTTAAAAAAATTAAAAAAATTATATTTAGAAAAAACGACCCATTTAAAAAAAATGTGTCCCACACAAGCTTATAATCAAAGCCAATCCTTCCTTAACTGATAAAAATGATGATCGATTTTGACGAGATAAAGAAGCCATAAATTATGGTTCAAAGCCTACATGTACTTCAAGTATTGACCAGACAAAGAAGCCACAAAAAATACATGTATTGTGCCTTGCAGCCAAAATGGCGGAAAAGTTTATCTTCGAAGATATAATTCCCGTTTGCGACGTGCCATCGGAAATTAGCCTAATTTTACCGACGGGTTTGCTGCTCCACTATAGGCGCTCCGGTGAAGCAAATCCTACCCATATCGCTAAAGGCGAAACTAATCGCAAATACACCAGAATGGCGGGTGGCTACCCGTCAATCCATGCTCTAGCAAGAAACTCGCGAGTTACCACGAGATATCATAGGGAGGTTACAACTATATGCTAACCTAATATTACGGGTAAATTCGCTTTTTACATTAAATCGTGACTTGCTTAATCGCCAGAATTAGCTCGGCACAATGACTGCAAAGCACAATACTTCTACTAACGTGACTAGTACTAAGTACGTTATAACCGAACATAACAATTTCTGTACGTCCGGTGCCGATTGCCGCCGCAAACGCGACGGCAACCGGCTACTAATCGGCAGTTTGTGAATAAGAGCAGATTCTGTATCATCACCATTGAGGAATACCATCTTCACTGAAGGCTTCAGAGCCTAGCACACATATTATGCGATCTCCACTATTCGCCACCAGACGAGCTGCCATCACAGCAAGCCCACCGCTACCGATCTTCGCTGTCCTCCCAGCCTCAGAATCGCATCTAGTTGTTTACACCCATTCTGCATGGAACACGGCTAGGTAATGCTCGTTTGAAAAACACTTTGCTTGGTTTCAATTTTAGTTAATCAAATGTAATATTTTAGGAATTCAACAAATAATATGAATTGCGGGAATACGTTTGCAATGGGGGAAATTGCAAATCGGTCGTGGGAATTTGCAATTCGGTCAGTCAGGCGCTAAAGATAGAAACGGCTTTCTAAATTTAAATCGTACAGATCATAGCAGCTTTGCAACATACAACTTCAAAGCCTGTGTAGCCTTCAGGCTGTAAGGATGACCAGCAGTTGGACTCCAGCACGGGTATAGATGCAACTCGAACTTTCGCACACACTCAGAGTGTGTCGCTGTGCCAGGTATTGCTGATGCAGGTAAACGAGTTACCATAACACGGAGCTATAAACATGGAGCTCTACCGACTTACCGTAACACGAAGTGCTACCGAGTTATCATAACACGGAGTTAAGTGAGTTACCTCAACACGGAGCGCTACCGAGTTACCATAACACGGAAATGTATTGTTATCTTAAAGTGTAGCGCAACCAAGTCACCATTACATTGCGGCTTGCACGACGACCATGGATCCGCCACTTACGCACCTTACACGTCATATGCGAGATACGCGATTTACGCGGCTTCCGTGACTTACATGACATTGTCGACCTGATCCTCAGGTACACCAGGTCATGCCGCCCCCGGAGCAATGTAGCGATACCCACGCTTTCGCTCGTCGATGCTGATCGTACGGATGCCGGCGACGGCGCTGACGAGCCACAGGCGGGATAATAATCTTCACCTTAGCGTGTTTCTCCTGCTCGTCGTCATCGCTCTCTGGTTCTTCGTCCTCACTGTTGTGCGAGTCCGCGCCTTCCTGATCCCCAGTGGCAGAACGTGGCGAAGCTCCCCGTCGACCAAAGGTTCCACGGCTTTCCTTCTCGGCAAGACTTTCCTGAGAGAAGCACCGAATTGACCAAACGCCGAGGAAAAACGAGCCTTTCCTCCTTCTTGCGTGGAAGACTGTCGATTTTTACTCGAATGGCATGAATCGCGCAGCCCCGATGCCCAGCAGCTTGAATCTTGCGGAAGTGCTTGATGAGCATCCTCCCTTTTCCCCCTTTTCCTCGAATGCATGTATTCATGGAAGTGGTGCTCCACCCACTCTACCAACAGCCCCATGACCGTCGTAGATCCGGGCGACACCTGCCTCATCCACGACAAGCGACTAATAGGACTACCGTGCGTGTTTTTCACAGGTTTCAAGACCGTACGCGCTGTTCACGTTACCGTCACTCCTCCCCGCGGCGTGGCTATTGCTCTGCGATCCAGGATTTTGCACCCCAGCGTTCCCATTGTCCTCTCCGTCCGAATTCTCATGTTTGCGCTCCGGTCCTGTGTCGCCCACCGTGAAATTCTCTTCAAGTACCGAGCCAAATTGTTCTCAAGCGACTGACCGTGTCTTCTCCCCCCCTATGTAGAAAATCAAACTTGGTTATCACTGTATATCCTGGGACAGCAACACGCTCTGAGTGTGTGCGAAAGTTCGAGTTGCATCTATACCCGTGCTGGAGTCCAACTGCTGGTCATCCTTACAGCCTGAAGGCTACACAGGCTTTGAAGTTGTATGTTGCAAAGCTGCTATGATCTGTACGATTTAAATTTAGAAAGCCGTTTCTATCTTTAGCGCCTGACTGACCGAATTGCAAATTCCCACCCAAATACCTTACTGATTTGCAATTTCCCCTTTGTAATTGATCTTTTAAAAGATCAATTACAAAGGGGAAATCTTAAAAGATTTAAAAATTAAAATAAAGTATTTTAACAATTAAACAAACAGCTTTCATTTTTTGAAAAATATATGGAGCTCAATTGTAATGATTTTTTAATCCAATAAAAAGCTCAAATTATCACACTCTTACATTTTATCTTAGAATTGTTTCACAGCGCTGAATCTGCAGATAAGATGGTTATGATGTTGGTTTCACAACTGAATCTGGAAGCAAGTGACTGAAAATCACAATAATCGGATTATTCTCAATTTGCAACGTATTTGTAGTAAACCTAATTTTCAGATACAATTCCAAGTTTAAATTGCTCGTTCAATATAAAATTGTCAGTAGATCTTACTTACTACATGTACCTCCAATAAGGTGGTTTTGTTTTGTCATAAGGCCTAAAAGCAAGCAAGCAATTAAGACATTTACTCAGGGGCGAAGCTCCATACAAAATGAGGGGGCCCTGGAGTCAGTCTCCCCATTTTTAGGAAGATTTTGGCCGATTTTTAGTCAATTTTGCACCGTTTCCACTCAAACCACACCCGTGGCCCCCTGAAAATCGTCGGGCTATTTTGCTCTGGCTCCGCCCCTGCATTTACTTGTACATATATGTATGTTTAACATAGGTCTGTAAATTGCACTTCAAATGTTTAATGAATGATTGCCAATCATGTCAGGGCTTTAGGCTTTTTGCAGGTGCTTTTTGAAGCAATTCTTGCCTTTGAAAAAGGTTTTTTTTGCACGTTCGCATTAGCCAAAACATCTGAAAACCACAACATGAATAACGTTTTCGTATCCTTCCGCGATCAAGAAGTACTTTACAAATGATGTCACATCATTGATGTGAGCTCGCAGCAGTGGGTATCACTCACGTGAAAGGTTGTATGCCGTCGTTATTCACGTCGGACAATGAGACCCAAAGTTTTCCAATAGGTCTGTAAAATGATTTGCCGTCAAAATAGAAGCATGTTGGGTCGGAAAAGCCCGTACTGGTGTACATCATGTACGAGCTTACCATGTTTATGGCCATACAATATACATGTAATGTACAGTACATGTATATTGCATGGCCACAAACATGGTAAGCTCGCATGAGGCGGGCGGGACGAGTATCATAGGCTACGATTCATAGCGCTGTTTGTGTGACCGTGAAGCTACGAAAAAAAGCTACACGTTATCGCATCATACAAAACAACATGTACCGTAGTATTTTGCCTTTTCTCTAAAAACAAAACAAAAAACACAATTCACGCACGGCACAGAGGACAGAGCAGCAAACAAACGATGGCGGCGGCGCCGTCCCTAACGGTGGCGAAGCTGGCTGAAGACCAGCGCCAAATGGACGAGCTTTCAGGCGCCACGCGCAAGACTAAGAAGCTACTGGCGGGCGCGCTGTCGGGCATGATCTCAGCGCTGGCCTTCCAACCGCTGGACGTGCTGCGCACGCACCAGCAAGGTGCATTCACGGCGCACACGGATCCTCCGAAGGCGGCCTCGCGCCTCTCGCTTCCCGAGACCATCAAGGCGTCGCGACCGGCTGACGAACCCGTGGCGAGACTGCGCTCCATGTGGCGCGGCACGTCGCCCACCCTCGTGCGTGTGGCGGGCGGCGCTGGGCTCTACTTTGCAACGCTGGATCACTGCCTCAACCTGTTCCCGCACTCGGCAGTCAACACGTTCCTGGCCGGAGCCTTCGCGCGCACATTTGCAGGCGGAGTCATGTCGCCCTTCACCATTGTCAAGGCGAGGATGGAGTTTCTGCCTCCTGGGACCTTCGACAGCAACTTGCAGGTGGTACGCCACGTGCTGCACCATGAGGGCGTGTGCGGTCTGTACCGCGGCATGGTGCCCACACTCATCAGGGACGTGCCATTTTCTGGGCTGTACGTGCTCATTTACACGCGTCTGCGTGACTCGTGGACTGAGAAGTTCTCCCACCTGCCAGTATACGGCGTGCACTTTAGCAGCGGCGTAGTCGCGGGTGTGTTAGCCACGTCCATTGTGCATCCAGCCGACGTGGTCAAGACGCGCATGCAACTTGCTATCATGGTGAATAACGGAGGAGACTGTGCTGCGTCTGTGCAGAACTCGCTAACGTTGCGACAGACGGTGGCTAAGATCTACCGCTACGAGGGCCTGCGCGGCTTCGCGAAAGGAATCCTTCCGCGTGTGGTCAAGCGAACGCTGTCCACCGCAGTTACGTGGACGATCTACGAGCAGTTGTCTCTGAGGTAAGTTGGTTAGTGTGGTGTCTAGACTTTAGTGTCCGTGGTGATCATCTAGAACGAACACACAGACCATTAGAAGTTGATAGTAACTTTTGTATTAGGGAAACAATCCGCACTGTGGAAAACTAACGGAGGGCAAGCGCTAGCGCGTACACGAAGCTCGGGAAACTGTGGATTGCCTATACTCACGTGCCAATGCCACAGGCTCACCAGTAACCTACCTACGGGAGTAGCAATTACCGCGTGATAATAGGCGTGAAAGCGGCGAAAGGCTCACCGCCGCTACCGCCCGCGCGTGGTCCATTGCCATTGAGTCCGCTGCCTGGCGATTTTGGTCGGAAGGGGCTGGAACTTCCGTTGAGGCCACTGCTACTGTCATTGAGGTGACGGTCGTCGGTATCATTTTCACCATTGAGTTTGGGCAAAGAGCTTCCATTGACCTTGAAAATATAGCTGTTGGAGCCGTTAACTCCATTAGTATGGCTGTGGCCATTCACCCGAGAAGCTGGCGCTGCCACGTACTGGTATGCCTGTGAGGAATGATCAGCCTCTGGTTCCATATCTGGGAAGGAATTACTCATCGGCTCGGAATGGAGTTGCTCGTGTGCACGAGAGCTCTTATGCATGCGATGCTTTTGGGCAAGCTCCATCTCAGCTTCGAGGTCTACAGCGGCAACACCCTCAGACATACCTTCCGTACCAACCTCACGCAGCGAAGCGGAATCCGGGTCAAATTTCAAAGGGATCGATCCCAATGTGCCATCAAAACGGTTCTTGCGAATGTCCAACTTAGACTCGCCTTGCGTACGCTGCAGGATTAGCACATTATCTGCTTCCTGTGTGGCCTTGGCCGTGCCAAAAACGGATGACAGCGTAAGATCCTGGTCCTCCTGCTCCTTGCGCGGGTGAATCACAAGGGTAAGGTGGACATTCTTGGCTGAAGCAAACTTACGGAACTTGTCCAGTGCCGCATCCTGGCGCTCAAATTTGTCGTACCCACGCCCTTGACCCGCCATCATGAACTGCACGTTGTCCAACAAAATATGCTGCACATCGTAGGCGTACACAGCGTACTCCATGGCGTCCAAAACTTCATCCACATCGGTACTACCAAAAAACCGCAAGAAGTGCATGGGGAGAGCCTCAAACCGATCAGCTGCTGCTTCAAAAGCTTTCACGTCACCTGACAGGTTGCGCTGTGCGAGCTGCGTGAGCATCTTGTGCATCAGGCGTGTATTCTTGATCTCGAATGAACCCCACAGCGTACTTACTCCCTGACCACACAAGTCCAGTGATAGCTGACTCAGCAAGGTAGTCTTGCCGCAACCTGTAGGACCTGTAAGCACTGTCACTTCGCCCATGCGATGGCCCTTCATCATTCTGTTCAATGACGGGAAAGCGCGCGACTGCACGCCACAGGCCTTCAACGGGTTTACAATTTCCTCGTAAACGTCACGGCGAAGCTCCTCAAACGTGGTGATCTGGCTGTGCGGCACACGTTCCGCAGCGTTCATGATGGCTGTAAGATCCAGACCAGCCCGAAGGGCATCATTGGCGTCCTTGATGGGAGAGGATACCGCGTTCGTGGGCATGCGGACAATGTAGCAGCGTGCCATACCAAGCTTTGCAGCAAACTTCTCGACATTCGATTGTCCCGAGGCATCATTGTCCATCCAAAGGTAGATCCGCTTAAAACGCTCGAGCAAAGGCAGCACACTCGGCGGAAGGGACTGGCAGCCATTGGGCAGCGATACCGATGCCATGCCAGTTGCCTGATGCACAGCCATGGCGTCGAACTCTCCTTCAGTCAGCACAAGCTCATCAGCAGCGGTGGGGACCGTGTTCCAGCCGAAGAGTCCCCAACTGCCGCCCTTCGGCACAAGCTGCTGCTTTGCCTTGTCATCCACAGCACGCAGTTTGAGTCTTACAACGTCATACAGATTCTTGTCCTCCGTTGACTGCTTCTTCTCCTCCTGACGCACTACTCCCATTGCATTCATGTCCATCTGCCGAGCCATCCACGGGAAGGAGATGCACTTGGCGTTGACACGTTCACCTGCATCATGGTCCCAGAATGGCTGTTCAATTGCACCCACACAGTACTTCTGCAGCACTTCATTAGTAAGACCGCGGATGTCCGTCAGGTACTGCAGCACAGGCTCAAAGTCAGGGTCGTCAAGTAGGTTCTTCTGGATAGCCATGGCCTTCTCGTTGTCCAGTGCCTGAATAACCTTCACCTCTGCAGGAGCTCCGGGTGCTCCAGCATTGCCGCCGTACAGTGCACCGCTCGAGGAGGCGACGCCCACGCTGCCCTGTAGCTTGCGCTTGAAGTCGAACCAACTGCCGGCGGCGCCGCAGCGGTGGCACTTGTACACGCCCTGCGTCTTGTGCACGTACATCTTGAAGAGGTTGTCGATCTTACCGTGTGTGGCGTGGCAGAAAGGGCAGTCGCGCACCACGAAGTGCGAGTCCGTCTCACGTAGGGCCAAGCTCTTGCGGCGCAAGAAGTCGCCCACGTCCTTGGGGTCCTGCATCTGGTAGTGGCGCGACACGAAGGCCTCAGTGGCCAGGCCGCGGCGGCTGCTGGAGTCACGCACGAGCGCAGGCACGAAGGCTCTGGGAACACCTGAGCTTCGGGCCAAGCGGCCTGTAGCTGCCAGGCGAGAGAAGGCGCGCATGTCTTGGCCGGAGATCTGAGCTGCTCGCGGAGTCGACTTGTGCGCTCACAATCGGCTCACAAAGCAAATTTAGGTATGTGATTGGTCATAAGTGTCCAAATCCGACATGACAATTGGTTGAAATTCGGCTGGTGGAGCTGCGTTGATGGTCTCAGTTGCTTCACTCAGTGGTCAACTGGAAGCATGAGTGGTGTGTCAGTGGTGCCCTATACGTTGACGTTGGCGTCCGCAGCCGGCGCAAAGCCGTCGAAGAAGCGTAAGAAACGCGCGAGCTCCAGCGCTGGAGATGACAGTACGTCGATGGTCGGCGCTGGTTGGGCGAGGGTGGACATCGAAGACATGCAGCTCGAGGGTTTCCAGGACGGCTGTGCCTTCGAGCTGGAGGAGCTTACGGACTACCGCGTAGAGACGACGGAGGACGGTGGAAAGATGCTGGTGGGAGACACCAAGAGTCAGCAGGACGGCGGCAAGAAGAAGAAGCGCAGGAAGAACAAGAAGCAGAAGACAGAGAGTGAGGACAAGGCTGACACTGAAGAGAAGGAGAAGGATCAGACGCAGGAAAGTAGAGACGTTGCCTTGACAAAGACCAAAAAGAAGAAAAACCGTGGTGGTAAGGCCAAGAAGGAGCAGGAGCAGGAGCAGGCGGAGGTGGTTCCGTTGAAGGACGTGAACCTCCCCAAGTGGAATAAGTTCAAGCTGCATCCACTGCTGATGCAGACGCTGCAAACCTGTGGTTTTGCTGCTCCAACGCGCATTCAGGAGCGTACGTTGCTGCCGGCGCTTGTAGACAACCGCGATGTGGTGGGTGCGGCTCCGACGGGTTCTGGTAAGACGCTGGCGTTTGGACTGCCGATTTTGAGTCAGCTGCTCCATGAGCGTGAGCAGTCTGGATACACGAAGGACTGCAAGGCGCTGATCTTGACGCCGACGCGCGAACTTGCTATTCAGATTCAGCAGCATCTTGAGAAAATGGTACGAAACCGCGAAATCGGCGTGGTCACGTTGGTGGGTGGTATGGCTGTGCAGAAGCAGAAGAGAATTCTTAGCTACAGACCTGAGATCGTGATCGGTACGCCGGGTCGTCTTTGGGATATCATTGAGGCCAACCATGAACACATGAAGGATCTGGCGACCACGCTGCGCTTTTTGGTAGTGGATGAAGCTGATCGTATGCTGCAGCCTGGATCGTACCCGGAGCTGGAGAAGATCTTTGATGTTTTGCGCCGTAAGAACAAGACTGCAGCTTCAGAACTGTCGAATCTTTCTGATAACGAGGAGGACGAGGAAGATGAAGAAAGTGAGGATGAGGATGACAACGAAGGCAACGAAGCAGATGACGGCGAGGATATCGATATGTCTAAGTTCGCTAGTGGCACGAAGGTCATGATGCTTGACGACGTGCTCAAAATGCAGCGCAAGCAGCAAGAAAAGGAAAAGAAGACTGCCGCTACCAAGGAGACCAAGAAGGTTGGTAAAGCGAAGGCAAAGGTTGAAGTGGTGGCTCCCCCGCGCCACGTGCGCCAGACGTTCCTGTTTTCCGCCACACTGATGATTCCTGAGGGCGGTCGTTTCCAGAAAAGCAAAACCAAGAAGTACCGCAATGCATTGAGCGTTCTGGAACGAGTTATGAAGCGTGTGGGTCTTCGTGGAAAGCCGGCTGTTGTGGACCTCAGTATCGCGGAGCCCGACATGGGCTTCCCTGGAGCTAAGCCGATTATTTCGGAAGAAACCGAGCGGAAATTGAAGAAGCAGCAAGAGAATGTAGCACTATCGCTGCCTGCTGGTCTGGAGCTTTGCCAGCACGAGGTGACGGAGTCGACTCGTGACAGTTTCCTGTACTATTTTCTCACGCAGTACCCGGGCCGAACTATCATCTTCCTGAACGCTATTCATCAGGTTCGGAAACTCTCTGGTCTGTTAACCCTGTTGAACCTCCCCGTGTTTGCATTGCACGCCGAGATGCAGCAACGCCAGCGTTTAAAGAAGTTGGATGGCTTCCGTTCTCACTCGAAGGGCATTTTGGTGGCGACCGACGTCGCAGCGCGTGGTCTGGATATCCCTAGCGTGGACTACGTCGTGCACTACCACATTGCTCGCTCCACAGAGGTTTTCGTGCATCGCAGTGGTCGTACCGCCCGTGCGAACAAGGACGGTCTGAGTATCTCGCTGGTGTCGCCGACCGATGCCAAGTACCACACACAGATCTGCAAGATGCTGCAGCGACCGACCGGACTGTCGGACTTCCCGTTCGACCACCGGTATATGGAGGCTATCGACGAGCGCATGCGCCTCGCCAAGAGCATCAACGAACAGGAGAACGCTGCAGGCAAGCTTAAGTCGGAGGCAACTTGGTTCGAGCAGATGGCTGCCGCCGCCGACTTGGACATGGACGAAGATTTGCTGTTCGAGTTGGGTGCCAAGCAGCGGAACCAAGATGGCAAGAAGAAAAAGACAGCTAACCAATCGGTGCAGTCGCTGCGTGCTCAACTTACCCGTCTTCTCGCAGCTCCGTTGCGTCCTGTGGGTTCTGCTCGTAAGTTCCGACAGCTTCACAGGGAGCTCGGCTCGCAGATCACTGGCGATGGCGAGTACTGTGCTCGCAATGCGAATGAGGACCTGACATCAAAGGGCAAGAAGTCGTACAAGCGCTTCCGTCGACGGAAATAGGCAAAGCTCAGTTGATCAAGATGCAAATGCATAGCTGGAATAGCGAGGTAAATAGAGACCACTTCCATGTTGTACGTTGCACTTGTCCTTGTGGCAGATATGTAGCCATGTGGTGTAGTCTACCCGCACACACCACTAAGTACGACGACTTATCCTCACCGCTATCCCCTTTAGAACAGTATCGACAGTTTAGGCCCAAGGCAATGGCGATGGAAAACCGACTGGCGACGCGGCGCTCGCCCCGTGAGGGCGCCGGCCCTGGCGCGAACCTGCCGCGCGTGGGTGGTGTAGCAGACGACAACGACAACGAGGACGAGAAGGTGTACTACGGCTTCGGCGTGTTCATGGGACTGCCGCTGGCCGACCTGAAGGCCATGAAGGACGACTTCGTGGAACAGCAGGCGCTCACGGGTGGCCCCCCGCGGCGCACGCTGTCCCCGTCCGCCGTCATGGACGGTCGCGCACACCGCGTGGAGGACGATGACAGTGGCTACGACCAGGAGGACGTGCGCATGGCGCCGCCCCACGCGCAGCAGCAGCAGCACCTGGCGCGCATAAACGGCTACGAGCGTCAGCGCGGCGAGGGACAGCAACGCGAGTACGCGGACGAGCGTGGCGCCAGATACAGCCAGGGACCTCCCAGTGGCGAGCAGGGCGACGACGATGGAGATCAAAGCGACGGCTCGGACGACTTCGGTAACAAGTCGCACTCGCTCAACTTCATTCTGCACTAAGAGGCAAGTGTAGCCAAGACTTAGGCAGATGAGTGTAGCCATGAGAGAGAGGGGAGTTCATGTAATATATAGAGGGGCTTTCACCACTCAAATGCAACTCGTGCCAAGTACGTCAGCAGCTCCTTGACACGTGCGCTCTCGTCGTTTACATTTGACGTTTGTATACTTTGTGATCTACCGGGTTTTGGCTTGATGGCGTGGAGACCGCTCGTGGCACGCCTGAAGAACTGGACGCGGGAGGCCTACGTGCCTCTGCGTGTGATGCTGCACCCTGACGAGGGGGAGGCGTGGGGACGTGCGCTGGGCGTCCAGGGGCCGTGCACGTCGGTTGTGGCAGGATTCGTCCTGAAGCAGCAGCAGGAGGTGCGTTACGAGATATCTATCCATCTACACCCTATTGGCCAGCATCCGTAGGGAGACTCAACTTTGTCGTGTCCATTGCTGCAGCGCCTGAGCAAGTTCAGCGACCTGCTGGAGGTGACGGACGGCGAGATCGTCATGAAGCCGCGATTCCGCTCCGTCGAGGAGCGATCGGAGGCGTTCCAGAAGATGGAGGCCGAGCTGAAGCAGGAGGGCGCCTTCCCGTTCTGGCAGGACGAGTTCTACATGGCAAGGACGACGTTCTCCAGCCCGACACTCTTCACCTACCACCGCGGCGTTGGGCCTTACTTCGGTCTTAGCCAATTCGCCACACACCTCAACGGATTCGTGCGAGACAAGGAGACTGGCGCCGTGACGCACGTGTGGATCGCGACACGTAGCACCTCCAAGAAGCGGTGGCCACTGATGCGCGATACCATTGTTGGTGGAGGACTACCGATAGGTATATCGGCGCTCGACAACATGGTGAAGGAGGCACAGGAAGAAGCTGGACTGGAACCGTCTTGGACTCGCCCGCGCTTCGTAGCTGCCGGCAGCATCTCGTACGTGTCCAAGCACCCATACGGACTGACAAACGACACTATGCTCATCTTCGACGTGGAGCTGCCGACGGACATTGTTCCAGCCAACCAAGATGGCGAGGTAGAGAGCTTCGACTTGCTGCCCGTGCAGGACGTGCTTTCGCGTCTGTGGTCAGAGCCCGAGCGCTTCAAGCCTGATGTGAGCATCCTTCTGCTCGACTTCTTCACTCGTCATGGGGTGCTCACCGCCAATAACTTTGCGGATTACGAGGAGCTCCAGCGAGCGCTACGCGGCACCGAGAACCCATACGACGCGTTTAACCGAAGGAGCTAACTACTGTAGCTAAGTGACTGGCCCTCACGCCAGCTCCTGTCTTTAGATGTAGACTGTGGATGCAACACAAGACATAAAGGCGTTGTGGTTATCATGCAACACCAACAACAACAACTATAGATACTGCAACAACTTCAACTGTCCTTTTCAAATCGCAAAATATACCGGCCATGTTTTGGCGTCCATGTTTTAAACATGTTTTGAACCATGTTTGCCCATGTTTGCCCATGTTTGTAATTTATAAAATATTTTTAATTTCGACCACACAATTCTGACACGCGTCAAAAGACAAAGCCCACTGCTCGACGCTTCATCATCACTGTCTGACTCCTATCCACTATTATTTCCACCACATTCAGCTCCACGTCAACATCGTCAGTCTTGCTTGCGGCTTTTTCGACATCATCTTCTTGACGTCCTTCGCGCTTTGGTTGTCATCAACGCCGTCGCCTCCAGCCATATCTTCCGTGAGCACGGATCTTTCGCATCACGTGGCAGTCGTAAACATGCACTATCAGACTGCGACCAGGAGTTATATTACGTCCCGCCGCTGAAGCCCTATCACAAGACGTGGGAAGATTTCGATAAGTATCTGAAAAAGTACATGCGGGCATCGTTTACAGTGCTGGCTGTGAGCGAAACTCAGAACGTGCGGCTACGGAACCGACGGATTGCAAGCATGAATTTTCATGCAGGGAGGCCAGCATCAGAGCTGCCTCTTATTCCTGAACAGTTCGACCCGTTCGAGCGAGTTTACATTTGTACCCACAGGTGGAGACCGCGCGATCGTTCAAACGGATCCCGTCCGTTACATAGACTGAAGGGCATTGGCTGCAAGATGCGGTTTCGAGCTCAATTCGTGCAGCTGACGAATGGAAAGTGGCGTATTCAGATCAAGAATGCGTTTTTGGGGCACTATCATCCGGTGAATGACGAAATCTATCAGAAGTACCCTTCCGTACGACATGTACCTGCCAAGTCTCCGACTATGAGTGACGTGGAGTTGATGGTAGCAAGTGGAAGCAAGGGGAGCAAGATTTACGACTACATTCGCGAGAACTCACCACACTACGTGCAGTTGACAGATGTGTACAACATGATCGCTAGAATCAAGGCCGCCGGTGGGTGCAGCTTTATTACGTAACAAGATGAAGTTGTGGTTGGGCTATACATGCGTTGTCGGTTTGCGGCCAGGCGGGCGACTAAGCGACGAAGATCTAGTAGCGGAAATGCTGGTGAACTTCGACCTTGAGGTGACTGAGAACGTATCTGCAGTAGATGAAAACGCGAGCGATCACAGCGCAAGTTGTACAAGCGTTTCCTGAGATCCTGCTGGTAGACTACACTTACAATACGAATAGGTGAGTCCATGTATTTGTCCATGTTCGCACCATGTTTTCGTCCATATTTCTGACATGTTTCCTACCATGTTTTGACCATGTTTCCGTCCATGTTTTGACCATATTTGAGCTGAGGATTCAGTTTTTACGAGTATACAAAATTATATATATATGCCCCAACACTCCCACCGATACAAGACCCCATATATTTGCCCCAATCGGTGTATAAGCGTCGGAACCTTCACATTTAACTAAGTTTCTTCCACCACCATGTCAGACTTCACGGATACACAGGACGCGGCTTTGGTTGGTTTGATCCGATCCTGCATTCAACAGCAACAAAAGATCAAGTGGGACGACATTATGACGTGTGAAGTACTAAAGCCCAAGTCTAGACGGGCTCTGCGCGAACGCCTTAAAACTCTGAAGAAAACTTACGGCAAACAACTTGACCGGATTCCGAAGCAGTATCTCAGACATCGTCCGTCCAACCCCTCTAGTGTTGCTTCCCTACCGGTCTTCTGCCCGTCTAGCGCTAGAGCATGTTCAAAATTCCGCGAGGCGCATCATATCACGGACCTCGTGTTACAATCCATAACACGTCAAGATGTTCGACAACCGTCGGGAAAAAGTCACTTAAATGCTGGTGAAATTGCTACCACGGGGATATCTAGTCTACTTACGGCCCTCAATGTGTCTTCTGATGACAGTTTTGGTGATATCGGGTGCGGGATCGGCAATGTTCTGGTGCAAGTCGCGATCGAGTCGAGAGATAAATCGTGCGTTGGTATTGAGATTCGACCTGAGCTCGTGGTGGCGTCCCAGCGCGCAATTTTCAATCACTCGGCGCATTATCCAGAGTTGTTGAAGGTGTCAGTTTTTCTAGGAGATATCTGCGCAATTAATGAAGAGCCTAACTGTGCATTCACCTTGTGCTCGGTGATTCTGGTGAACAACGTGCTTTTCGGCGAATCAGCAAGCCAAACTATCGAGCAGTTCTTGTGTATTTCTCCAGCAGTCACTCGTGTGGTGCTCGCACAAAAAGTCTGCCCAAGACATCGCGGCAGTTGTCAGCGCGTATTCTGCATTCTTTGGGACCTCAAGCGCTCGATACAAATACGAGTCAAATGGACAGCTACGCCACAAACATTTCACTTGTACATGCGCGCCGCGCTACCTTCATTATAGCGTATCCACAGAATAAAATGTTCTTTCAAATTTGTTCGAGATGCTTGCAAGTGCATAACATGAATTGTATTTGAAGTCCTTGGTAAGATATCTCGGCATACAGCTACATATAAACCGTCGAGGCCTCTGACGGTGCAAAGGGAGACACCACAACGCGTTCGGCGAAAGCTATTTTGTCCAGGTACGGCTTGGACGTCCGTCGAAGCCGGCCACTTGCGTTGTACAACCCCGCTGGGAAGTAATGGCAGTGGAACTTTTCCCAGCATGACCACTCAAACGTTTGACACACAAACGATTTTGTCGGTTGCGCAGTGTATGTCAAACTGCAGAGTGAGACCATATGAGTAGAGCACCAATTAGTCACCTCTGTCGAATATCTTCCTTCGAATCGGTAGATTACGCATCCTCGTTTGGCTCGTGACGACGGCAATTGCACTTCAGAGTGTCGAGGAATGCAACGCGACTTTGTCTCGACGCAATTCGAAACTTCCGTTGCAGGATGTACACTCGATGATGGTGTCCTTTGCACGGCAAGATCGGGATCTGTTGGGTTCATTTGCATTGCACCAGCGTCGGAGAGTGTATTTTTCCAGGCACCCGATAACAGCTCTCCAATCAACTCCACCATAAACGCTTTGTGCGGATCTCGCTGTGTCGAACACCCACCTGCCATTTTGCGTGTGATAAATGCGTTGCATCGCGCGAGCTCGATGAAAGCGAGCGCTAATTTTTTGTGCCATTTGCGGAATGAATGACCATCCGCGATAGAAAATCGTGCCCTTGGCTGGTCGATTCTATCAACACCCTGCATTGCCTTGTTGTACTCGATGACACAGCTCGGTGCGGTAAATGGTCGTTTTTTATTCCCCACTAGTCGATGAACAGTAGTTGTCGACGATGCATCGCAATTCGAAACAATGTTGACCACAGAACCATCCACCCAAGACGCAGCAACAATTTGGTTCGCTTCACTAACAGCCTGCTTCATCGATCCCCTAGGCAAGTTGTCCAATTACGGGGTCGAGGTGTGTTGTGAGGTTAAGCAGCCTCCTGCTCGGGCACTGCTTGGGTGGGTGAGTGAATTAACCTAATTAAGTATATTTCGATTTCGGACGCTGCGTGGGTTACTGGGGCTGGGAGGGTAATGGATGACCCGGGAACCTGTATGGTTTCAGCCGAAACATATCTCTAGCAGTAGTGCGTGTTACAGCTAACTCAGTACTCCAATATATAGGATTAGGAACGGTTAGCCTAGACGCACCGCTAGGGGGATAATACCGCAGTTGCATAGCGCGGCTGTGGAAGGTGAAATCAACGCTGTCCTGGACCCAATCCCGACAAGTCCCTAAGTTAATGAGGGCACCCAAACACCTCTCCTCGCCTGGGGGTGGAAGGCATCGTCAGGTGGGGAGTTTGGTGGGGTATGTACATACCTAGGCAAGTTGTCCTGCTTCGAAATCATCACGAAGCGAGGAAAATGTTTGCTGTTCTCACGAATTGTTCCACGTAGATAGATGCTAAACACGCGTAGCATCTTCAGGAGCCTGCAAGATGTGTAGTAGTTGTCAGTATTCACAATTCTGTTTGAGTGGTGAATTGGTCGTGTTACTTCCATGACGCATTTCCGCACCTCACCTGCCCGCTTAGTAGCTTGTTCGAGAGCGCGTACTTCCGCACTAGTCACTACACCGTTAAGTCGCTCACTCATATCACTCGCACAATGCAAGCGAAAATTAGCCATGAGCCATGACTCCGAGCAACAGCACATGTATATCTTGAAGTGGTACTTTCCAGTTGGTTTAGTGGCGTTGAAGACAATGAGGTGTCGAGCAAACCGCGACCTGCAAGCGATACTTGACTCGTCCACAGCAACGTTCCTTCCAAGAGTAACAAACTTTGGCCCCGGACCTTCAACATGTTCATTAGAGGTCGAATGCGCGCGGCTGGATCTCTCTTGAGGTCTGCGATAGACACTTCGTGGCGGAAGCAAAGGTTTTGGCGGATGAACTCGAAGCGCTTCAATGCCATTACGGGATCTAATCGGACGCTATCAGAGTCAAATATCGTGTCTTCGACTTGATCCCCCAGTTGTTGGCATACTCACCCTTGTCAATGAGTGCCATGTAGAAAAAAAATCCCGAGAAACTTCATCATCTCGTCCAGGGACACACGAGGGCGTTTCTGAGCAGCAGCATAGGCATTCGTGTTCTCAACAACCTTTCGCCAAAACGCTAGAGGAAGATATGCGAGAAAACTCGATGAAGCAGAGTGGACGAAAATTGACTTGAACTCGGATTTTACTTGAGGTGCTGTTGACCCGTCCTCTTGCGTGTACAGATCATTCGGACCTGCAATAACACCTAGCGGTTGGAACTCCATACTTGCCACCTTCTCCACTTCTTCAACAGCTTCAGGAACGCTGTCTTGACAATCATACATGGCATCAACCTCATCCACTTGCTCAAAGTCATCCCATAAATCGCCGTCGACAGTTTCCTCGTGGTATGGCCTGCATAGGACATCCCAAGTTTCATCTCTCAGCTCGTTTCCATTCGCGCGATTGAAGCTTGTAATCCCTTCGAGAACCTTGGCGCGAGGAATCTTGTGAATGGGCCGCTCCATTTGAAATTGAATTGTGGTCCATCGAACCTCGTAGAGAACTTCGTCGCGGCTGGCGGATTTTGTTTTGCCTTTACTCTTGTGTATACGAGTAACCACGCCTGTCAGATAGGCAGAGCCCACCGCTCGGTGATCTGCACGAGGCATCCACGCTTCGTGATCCGGCGTAAAGCAGACGTAGGCTCCAATGCGGTTGGTTGAGTCAGATGCTTCATGTTGCTGCCCTTCGCGATCTTCACCGTGGTCAACTTCTGATGCTGGGCTGTTTACTTGGTCTCCTGAACCTATCTCATGATGACCATGGCGGCGCCAAAAGCTCTTCACAGTCTCAGGTTTCAAAACAAATTTCTGGCTCCCAAGTGTTTTCATCCGAGTCGCATCCGAGCCACTTCACAAAGGACAAGCCATCGCTTTCCTCGAGAATAGCTTCAACTTCGTATTCATGGTCGCTATCCTCTTCGTCAGCAGTACGAGCTTCTTCCTTGTGCTCCTGGGAAGCCAACCGATCTGACACTCGTCGCGACACTCGCGTTTGTCCAGCATCCGCCGCAGTACTTTGGGACCGACGACGTCGGGCACTTCAACGCGATGCAGAAACGTCGCTGGCGGCAAATGCAGTGTCAAGTGTACGCTTCGTTCGGATGCGTGTCATGGAGCAAAGAGAAGTGCGGGTTCATGAATGGCAGCCATTGCTGGTGACAGGCAACGGGGTAAACGTTTTAGTCTAACTATCCGTAATGGCACATATCCCAAGTAATTTGCCCCAGCAAACCTGCCAAAAACCACACGCAACAACTTGCACCAAATTAGCATTTTTCCGAATGTGTGCATGTATTATAGAAGCACCACCTAGCATAACTAACGTCGCGAATGAACCTTTACGTTACCCACCGACCACAACTTCGCGTCGGCACAAACATGTACAAATAGGCTCGCCACCTCGCCGCGTGCGCACACACAGACCGCACACACTTCGCACACTACACTAAACGCCTGCCAAACTCATAACAAATAGATAGGACACAACACACAAAATAGTTAGCACTCTTTGGCGTCGAACACGCCCTCGATCACAAAAACCACTCACTGGGGATCGAACCCACACCGTCTCCATAAACAGCAGACGCGTGACAGGCTCGCCACCTCGTCGCGTGCGTACACGCCTCTCAGCGCCGCACAGACAGACAGCACGCACTTCACAGACTACACTAAACGCCTGCCAAAGTCATAACAAGTAGATAGGACACAACACACACGATAGTTGGCACTCTTTGGCGTCGAACACGCCACGCATAACGTTACGCACCTCGACTGCAAACGTTACTGACTTGGGCTGGAGCTTGTGTTTCTGAGGCTTGTGGTTGTGTTGCTTCTGTAGCATGCCTGTGGCGTGTGGCGGCACTGGTTTTCCAGAGGGGGATTCTTAAAATGGGGGTCGCTCGTAAAAATGACGACGACATGGGTAATTACGTGGCGTTTATCGCTGAATTTTGCCAAACTCTTCTGAGCTACCAAGGTGGCGAGTTAGAGTTTTGACCAATCAGATATCATGCGGAAGGTATTGTAAAACCAAGCAAATATGCATGTTTTACGTTTACTGTCGGGCACCAAAACCATGCAAATCGCACAGGTGGGGTGCGGGAGCCCGGGTTAAACCAAGCAAGTATGCATGTTTAACTATTTTACTATCAAAATGGTCCATACAAATCCAAGTATAAACTAGCAGCAATAGGGTTAAGAGCATAGTGGACAATATGTTTGAGGACGAGGGAGCTGCGGTGTTAGCTAAACGGATGGTGGAAGCTTCGCCTAATGCTAGACTTCCCGGTTTCGGCGACGGGTTTGATCTACAATGGAGTCATTTATACTGTGCCAAAAAAAGTGTTGGTACAACAACAACATCATCCATGCTTTCGCGATGACATTACCAGTATCAGAACAACACCACCATCTTTTTGCCAGCGCTGAAGACTCCAGCTCCGGATAAGGGCAAGCGCATACCCCCATTGACGCTAAGTTTACTGGCTGGAGCGGACAAGGACATCGTGTTCATGTCGATGAATCTCAACAGCAACCACTGGGTATGCCTCTTAGTTGACAAGTCTCGTTCCACGATCTACTGCTACGACAGTTTTGCTAAAAGGGCAAACCAGAACCTGCTCGCCGAGTTGGCAGAGGAACTCGTGCTGAAGAGTTTTCCAAGGACTCACCAAGTTGTTGCGGTGCACAGCCCCAACCAGAAAGACGGCTACAGATGCGGACTGTTCGTGTGCTTGTACTTCTGGCGGCGCACATTTAAGGAGGCGGGCAATGACTATACCACCACCGGATTACTACGTCGGCGTTGGGATATTCTGCGCACAGTGGTGAACTTCAGCGATGCGAGCGTAGCGGCAGATGCGGATGCTAAGGATGTGAAGACGGACAAGCAGGAAGCTGAAGTGTAGAAATCAATGCAACAGTCCATGTTTTCCATGTTTGTTCATGTTTCCATGTTTAGCCCATGTTTTCCATGTTTTTTAAAAGGAAGGAACATTACTGAAGGCAGTTTCAAGCTATGACATACAAGAGTTGCGCCATCTCCGACACTCCGTCAACTCGATCAGTCTTCAGTTTTCATGTCCTCCTGGTAACATGCTTTCGACGTGTCGCGCCATGGTCAAAGCATGGAGGACATAGAGGATGGATTCATTACGGGAGGTAGGTTCAACCGATGAAAAACAAGAGGTTCGCTATCTCCGACACTCCGTCAACTCGATCAGTCTTCAATTTTCATGCCCTCCTGTTGACATGTTTTGGCCAAGTCGCATCATGGTCAAAACATGGATGCCATAGATTACCCCGATCGGTAAGATATTCGTAACATTTCCGGAAACATGGTTGAAAAATGGTAATCCTGGACTGTATCCATGTTTTGGATACCTAACCCTTTTAGAAAACATGGCCGCCTTTTCAAATGGACATTTGCTGCTGTCCAATAGAAAATATGTGGTGTGGTGCACATATTTATTAATCGTTAAGCATCAAGCGCCGACTGACTGACGCCTGGAAGCGAGACGATGGCAGCAGCAGCGACGACGAGCGCGCCCAAGGACGCGGCGCAGGAGACAGATACGCGTTTGTATGTGCAGAATCTTCCAGCCTACGTGGACTCGGCACGGCTGCGCGAGCACTTCGCGGCGCAGGGCGAGGTGACGGACGCCTGTGTAATTCGCACCAAGGACGGCAGCAAATCGCGGCGCTTCGGCTTCGTAGGCTTCAAGAGCGCGCAGCAGGCGGCGCAGGCGCGCAAGTTCTTCCACCAGAGCTTCTTTGACACGTGCAGGATCAACGTGCGCGTTGCACTTGCGGTACGAGCGCAAACGTCACAGCTTTGGCGTTGTTTTAGAGCCCAGTTGGTGGCCTGAGGCTGTTAATTGCTAGGTTCTGACGAATTATTGCTGTTTTGTTGCATTATCCTTGAGTTTAGAAGGAGTCCGATGAGATGGAGCGACCGTGGAGCAAGTATTCGGCTGGAAGTGGTCGCTACCAGGAGCTGCACCCGGAATCAGGCGTTGTTGCGACTGCCTCGAAGGACGAGAAGACTTCTACTTCCGAAAAGAAAGACACCAATGGAAAGAAGACAACCAAGCAGGAGGAGACGGGTGGAGAGTTCCAGGAGTTCATGGAGACCATGCAGGCCCGATCGAAGACCAAGTTCTGGGCCAATGACGACGTGCAGGGCCCGGTGGACGGGAAGGCAGCTATTAAGAGCGACATTGCAGATGCAGAGGACAGTGATGATGAATATCAGGAACTGGGAGCACTGAAGCCTGAAGCAGATAGTGAAGAGGATAACGCGGAGAGCAAGAAGAAGGGCAAAACGTCGGAGGCCATGTCGGATATGGACTTCTTACGCTCCAAGGTTAGCAAAAGTATCGACAAGGATTTGGGTGAAGACGGCGACGAGGACATGGAAGATGCTGAGGATGGCGATGAAGAGGATGATGCTGAGGCCAAGGATGGCAAGAAGAGTGCGCCAACCGGTGAAACAGAAACTGAAGACGACAAACCCACTGCTCGTTTGTTCGTGCGCAACCTGCCATTCACGGCTGTTGAGGAGGACCTTGAAGCGCTGTGCTCGACGTACGGCCCCGTGGAGGAGGTGCACATGCCGCTGGATGATACTCGCCGTCGCAAGGGATACGGATTCGTGCTCTTTCGCACCACGGTAGACGCCCAAACAGCACTCACAGCGCTGAATGGAATGGCGTTCCAGGGTCGGCGTCTGCACGTTATCTTTGCGCGCTCCAAGCCCGTTAAGCTTGACCCGGAGGCAGCTCTGGCTGACCCGAATTTGACCTATAAGCAGCGAAAGGAGCTGGAGCGCCAAATTCAGGCTCAGAAGAAGACAGGCTGGAATGCTTCATACATTCGTGGAGACGCCACTGTGGGCTCGCTCGCCGAGCGCATGGGCGTCAAGCGCGGTGAAATCATGGACAACGAGCAGGGCAACATGGCTGTGCGTCTCGCTATTGGTGAGACGATGCTGGTGAAGGAAAACAAAGACTTCTTTGCGCGAGAAGGTGTGGACCTAGATGCCATTGAGGGTGCGCTAGTGAAGAAGCCGAGCCAGCAGCAGTCGAAGAAGATTGAGCGAAGCACTACCGTTATTTTGATCAAAAACCTGCCGCACACCACCGAAGAGGAGGAGCTGGCACAGCTCTTCCGAAAGCACGGTGAGATCGGCCGTTTCCTCTTGCCGCCGTCCAAGACACTGGCTGTCGTGGAATTCCTGGAGCCTTCGGAGGCTCGCAAGGCCTTCCGCTCACTGGCTTACAAGAAGTACCAGCACGTACCGCTCTACTTGGAGTGGGCTCCAGTGAAAGTGTTTGATCGTCCTGCTTCGGCTTCTTCTAACGCCAAGGCCTCGGCATTTGAACAGAAGGGTATCAAAACTACATCAGCCGTCGTACCGGACGTTGACGACGACGGTGATACCGCTGTGGGTGACGCGTGCCACACTATTTGTGTGAAGAACTTGAACTTCGCCACGAACGAAGCCGCGCTGGAGAAAATTTTCGCGCGCTGTGGTAAGCTGCGCAAAGTCACAGTCGCTCGTCGAAAGGACCCGAAGCGTGGTATGCTGTCGATGGGTTTTGGTTTCGTGGAATACGTGGATGCCAAGCACACTGAACGTGCGCTGCAAACGCTTCAAAACACTGTCGTGGATGGCCACGCGCTGAACCTGAAGCTCTCGCAGAAGAAGGCGTCTGCCGCGCCAAAGCGCGCGGCTGGTGAAGTTGACGGTGAAGGCCGCAAGTCCAAGATTATTGTTCGCAATGTTGCATTCGAGGCAACAAGCAATGAGATCCGTGAGCTGTTCGGCGCGTTTGGACAGCTCAAGCGTGTCCGCATGCCGAAGAAATTCGACGGGAGACACCGTGGTTTCGCGTTCGTGGAGTTCCTTACGGAGCAGGAAGCCTGCAATGCGTTCTCGGCTCTCGCTAGTTCGCATCTGTACGGCCGGCATCTTGTTCTCGAGTGGGCGGAGGATGCCGACGACATTGACACATTACGAGCCAAGGCCACGCGTGATCTTACCGCCATCAACGACAGCGAGCGCCGCAAGCGCATGAAGCGGCAGAAAGAGGATGACGACGATGATATGGACTTTTGATCGAGAAAGAACTTCCTTCAAAGATACTTGCGGCTGTGGTAATCCTACAAGGACAGTGAACACTGCGAGATAGACAATAAAACAATCACTTGCTTGTAGCCATCGAGTCAAATCAAATTGCTTTATTGTTTTTTTGCTGTAGTCACTTGTAGATTTCTCTCACTACGCTAGATAGCAGCCATTAGAATAATTGCGATTATAGCCGGCTACTCCGCGGGCGGGCAACGTTTGCCTCCTTCTGGATCAGCTCCAGCTTCTTGTGCGTGTACTTGAGTGGGTGGTCGTTCTTGGCACCCGAGAACTGCGAGACGGTGTGGCCGCTCTCCGACACAAGTTTCCACTTGGTCGTGAGCAGACCCTCCACACCCACGGGGCCACGGGCGTGAATGCGGCCGGTGCTGATACCGACCTCGGCACCTAGGCCGAAGCGGTAGCCGTCGGCGAAACGAGTGCTGGCGTTGTGGAAGACACACGCGCTGTCGATCATATGCTGGAACTGCTCCGCTGCAGCAGCGTCCTCCGTCACGATGCACTCAGTGTGGCCACTGCTGTACTGGTTGATGTGAGCAATGGCAGCACCAACCCCGTTGACGACCTCGATAGTAAGCTCCTTGGTGCCGTACTCCGTGGACAGTGAGTTGGTCGGGCGGGACTTAGCAGTCGCAACACCCAGCTTGGCAGCGTTGGGGGCGATGTGCAGGTTGATTCCAGCCTCCTCAAGCTTCACCAGGATCTCCTTGTACTGCCCACTGCCTACCAGCGACTCATCGAGCAGCAGCGTCTCAAGGGCATTGCACGCAGCCGGGTAGTCCGTCTTGGCATCAATAGCGAGTTCAATCGCCTTGTTCACATCAGCCGCGCTGTGGATGTACATGTGGCAAACACCCTCGGCATGGCCAAGAACAGGGATGCGAGTGTTCTTCTTGATGTAACTCACCATGGAGCCCGAGCCGCGCGGGATGCACAGGTCAATGACATCGTCCAGGCGAAGCAGGTCCGAGATCTCCTCGCGGGACGTGACCAGACCGATGACGTCCTTCTTCACCTTGCCGTTCGTGGCCTCTTCGACAGCGTTCACAATGATATTGTGCAGCATTGCATTGCTGTGGAGCGCCTCCTTGCCGCCCTTCAGCAACAGACCGTTGCCACTACGCAGGGCCAGAGCGGCGATCTGCGGTAGCGAGTCAGGGCGGCTCTCGAAAATGACAAGAAGCACACCGATCGAGGCAGTCTCCTGGTGCAGGACAAGACCAGACGCCAGCTCCGTACGCTTCAGCATGCGGCCAATAGGTTCCTCAGACTCGGCAATACTCCGAATTCCGTCCGCCAGCGTCTCCAGTTTCTCCTCGGACAGTTTCAAACGCGCGATCAGTCCCTCGTCAATGGTGGTCTTCTGCGCTGCCAGAAGATCCTTGCGGTTAGCGTTGAGAATCGACTTGCTGTTGCTCTTGAGATCATCAGCAATGCGGAAGAGGATATTGGCGCGTTCCTCTGAGGACAGCGCTTGCAACTGATGGCAGCCTTCGCGAGCAGCGTTAGCCATCTCCTCGGCAGACATGGAGTCGGGCGACTCGACACCAGGGTTGGCGACGAAAAGCGTGCCCAGACTGGCGCCCTTCATGATGGATGCGACCACGCCGTACTTGAAGCCGCTAGCAATTATCACGGCATTCACGCCCTGGGAGATGGCCGACTGTGCCGCCTCGATCTTGGCACCCATGCCGCCGCGACCGACGCTGGACTTCTCGCCGATCATGAAGTCGTTGTTCTCGGGGCGGAAGACCGAAATGACCTTAGCACCAGGTTGGTTGGGCGGTTTATTGTACAGTCCTTCAACGTCCGTAAGCAGCATGAGCAGGTCAGCTTCGATCTCGCCGCCCACCAAAGCAGCGAGGGAGTCATTGTCGGTGAAGACAGTGCCATCGGGCGAAGCGCTGACCGCGTCGTTCTCGTTGACGATGGGGACGACGTCGAGCTCCAGCAGGTTGAGCATAGTGTCGCGCATATTGGCGCGGTTCTGGGCTGTCTTGAAGTCGGAGGCCGTGACGAGCACCTGTGAGCAGGCCACGTCGTAGAGCGAGAAGAGCGTCTCGTAGAGCGACATGAGGCCGATCTGGCCAGCGGCGGCCATGGCACCCTTCTTCTTCTCAAGTGCCAGCATCTGCTGGTTGCCCTGCACGTGCGTGCGCAGTGAGGCCGAGAGTAGGATCTGCTTGTTGAGGCGCTTGCGGCCGATGCCCACGGCACCGCTGGTCACCAGCAGCACCTCCTTGCCCTGCCGCTTGAGCATGCAGACCTGCTCCACGATGGACGCAATGCGGCCCAGCGCGGGCTCGCCGTTGGTGGACACCACACTGGTGCCCATCTTGACTACGATACGCGTGGCGTGCTTGAGGTCGTGACGCGTGATGGGACGCTCGCCGGCATAGCCGCCGAAGGTGTGCGAATGGGTCATGGTTTCTTTCCTCATGGTGATCTGTGTGATATGATGCAATGAAAGCAGGCAGCGGTTCGTTGTCTGGGTGCGCGAAAGCCGGCAAGTTCGAGAATGAGACCGGGGGACGCCGACGTCACTTTGGCGCTGCCTGGTGTACCGCACATCTGGCGCACGAAAAAAAAACGGACGGGAGTATCAGATGAAAGGATCCATGGCGCGGGCGAGGTGCCGTGACTTAATAATTGTAAGGACGCCTGAATCGGGGATGCACAGCATAGGTTCTGGGAGGCACTCTCTGCGACATGTGACGTGCGGATAATGATGCTGACCGTCACCCATCAGCATAGAAATATCTAGTTATGTCCGACGCCAGAATGCATTCCTCGTGAATACCGATCGATCGGTTTCTAGGATTTTTGAAGTAGCTGCACCGCGAAATTCCTGTTGGTGGACGCCAAACCGTGCAATCGCGACGATCGTCTGACGCCACCAAGCACCATTGCGCGGAGTCTATAGTGCAGGCACATTGACTGCCAGCCTGGCAGTGCCAGGCATTGCCTTGGTGGACTCTGTGCGGGGACAATAATTGCGAGATAGCGGTGCACGATGCGTGGATGCGCTACAGCTGCGCCGCCCCAATTAAGCGCCGACACCACGTGTCGTGCGTGCCATCTGCCGCAGGGAATCTTCAGAAAGGCACCAAGCAGCAGACGCTAACAATAGCTGCGTACGTGGCTGCGTTCACCTGTTGCTGACAGACTGCAGGAATAGGATTTCCCTTGCAGCGTGGGCGACGGCATCCACTGAGATGGCCAGCTGAAGCAGTCCATGCCGCCGGGTTGCCAACAAGCTGGTAAACCTTTCTGCTGCTCTCGGAAGAAGCCTCCTGCTACAGTAGCTTCGTGTTGTCGGGGCCCGTCATAAAGAGCCTTTACATCCGCAGCACCGCAAATCATGCTGGGATCTTGCAAACACGCGTATCTGGCTGTCGTGCAGCGGAATCGAGCCGCCCATAAACTAGTGAACCCTGCCAAAGTGGCTTCTTTCGTACTGGATAGTCGGTTTGCTGACGCAGCGGTGCACGACTCGTGCAGCGCGTGCGATCATCGCATTCGGTCGATGCTGTGCTGCAGCGGACTCCGCAGCAGCTAGCTCCCTCGTTTCTGGATTTTGCTGCTGCGAAACGCAGGAGAAACTGCTGCTAACTTAACGTTAGTCGAGCGGACGGCGGCGCCGACAGTTAATCATTCTGGTAGATCGATCATGATTGGATGAAACGTTTTTAAGCCAATTAAAGCTCAGTTGTCACAAGTTTTTTCTAGTGGCCAAAATGAACCGTTTCTATGCGATCTGTCTAAAGTGATATTGGGCTGTCAATATTGATGTTGAAGTGACCTGGATCGATTGGCCCAGACTCGTCGCGATGGATTTCGGAGTGCTGGAGGTGAAAGTTCCTAACAAGAAATGCAAGCACAACGAGTACTCCAGGGCGGGGATCGGAGTCGTGTTCAACACCACAAAGTTCGTGTGACACCTATCCGATATCGTGTCGAGGCATTTGAGTGCAGTCAAAAGTTTTGGGATCTGCCAGCATGTGGTGTGAGACATTGTAGTGCATGGTTGCGCGGAAGTTATGGTAGCAGAGGAGACCCGAGCAGCAAATTCGATCCTGCCTCTGCAAGATAAATATGTGCGCAACGCCAACAGAGAAGGTCGAACGCGACGGAGTCATGCTTCGTACTGGTATACCGTGTATCAGATATCTTCATTTTTTGTCAAGAAATTGGATGGTGCCCCGCCTAGGTCGGAGTCGGAGTACATGTTCCGGTAGTATATAGTATATACTATATATCCGTGAACCAAGGAAGGAGCGGCCGCCGTGTCCGCCCGCTACGGTCTGCTTGGACCAACATGCTTCAGCTCTGTGGGGTTATCCATGACGGGGCAGATCGTGCAAGGGCGGAGCTCTCGTCGAGAGTCTCGATGCTCAAGTCAACGTACTACCACTTTTTCAACAAGACCTGACCTGGTTCATGCTGAGCGGCGACTACCGGGAGATCATGGGCTTGCTGTAGTGTGTCTCTGAAAGCTGGTGACTCAGATATTCCCTTCGTTTCGACCAATCCTTTGGCGGCGTCTGCAAGTCATTTACGACCCTCAGATCCTCGCGTACGAGAAAGCCATGGTAGACGCCGTCAAGCTATACGATGCCGGCGACGGCCGCTGGGGGACGGATGAGACCACCTTCGTGTGCATCCTGTTCTCGAGCCCGCGCGAGCACTTTGACAAGAAAGAAGTACGTGGGCGACCTGGAGGAGGCCGTGCGCAGCGAGTTCAGCAGCTGCCTCCTGTTCTACGGTGCCAGCAACCGCAGCTGCATACTGCCACGGATCGAGTGCCCTCTTAGTGCTGACGTACATGTACAACGTCCGACTAACTAGCGTTGTTTTGGCTTGTATGTTGTGGATCCACCGCTACCCAACCATCACATGGCAGGCATTCTCTTGATGATAGACGTCGCTTCGGGTGGCTTCAGTTTTTTGCCGCTGCCGCCGCAACCAAATACTTGCTATTTCAAAAGGCGTAAACTAGTAAACGTACTAGTTCGCCAAAGTTGCCCGCAGAGTACACTAAACATGTACGGACATCTGAGTACATGTACATCTACCACATTTACCATGAAGTAATTTAGTTTTGGCCAATCGTCGCGCGGTCTGACAGCAGATTGCGCCACTTGCGCTAGACCATGACTGACTCAGCAAAATTTCAACTTTCGACCGCACAACTTGAAAATGCACTGCGCCAATGCGATAATATACCCCACGCCAGAAACGAGCCGGCATGTGCAGCGCCGGTGCAGCGCCGGCAAGACCGGCATGCCGTCGTAAACACCATCCAGGATTCCAGCTTACGCCTTGGCGCTCGCACTGAGAGCGCCAAGGCGTAAGCTGGCTGCAATGATGGAGACGGCGACGGCAGCGACATGCCGTGTGCGCCATCAACCGTGCTGCAAGTTTCTTGGAGGATACTGACTTCTGCTTGACCGCGATTAAAATTAGTCGTACATGTACAGCAGTTTTGCTAGTTGCGTTGGGCTTGGTCGTGCTATTCTTGCGCACTCTTCTCTTGGCCGGCCGGACAGGCCTTAGTGCACTTACCGGTACACATTTATTCCGCGCCGCCGACAGAGGCCGGCTTGTGTAGGTGTGTCCTGCGTCTCACTCCAAGTCCCACCGCAAGTCGGCACTGGGCTGATCTCACCCGCTGTATGGACTCCATGCGGTGGCTGGTTGCCAAGGCGCGGTTGCAGGACTCCTGCCGATTATATGTCGGCGGTCTAACTGAAAAGACATGTTCTCGAGGTGCAAGCATTTCACTTTAAAAGGCCGATAGCCGTGTTCGCAGTGCAGGACGAAAAATCTGGAGTCTGCATGGCAAATTGCTATACTTTTGCGACCATTGCCAGAAAGTGTTTCGCCGTTCAATGGCTCAGCATCACCAGCCTGCTTTCAGTAAGTTTTCAAAGACTGCCACGTGCCGTTCAGCATGTCTAAGCAATGCACTTTACCAAATGGTGAAGCACCACACACGCGTGTGCACACACCAACAGGCCCCTGATGCGATTTTTAGGTTAGCGTCTGCGAGGGTGGTTATTTCACATGACTCACCCAAGGCGTTGAAATGGGCGCCGTCGTTCTGAAAAGACGACGTTATTATACATGTACACAAGCTCAAGTTTGCCGCTCCCTGGCAAAGCTGCATGGAGCGTCTTCGTGGCCTCGCGTTTGACTCTCTGGCGGCACCAACCCACGCCAGCCAACGGAGCGGATATTGAGCTGCATGCATTCTGTTGGCAAGAGTACCCCGTAAGCCCAATATGGGAAAGCGCTGTCACACGGGCCGTGATAGCGCCG
Organism: Phytophthora quercina; assembly: GCA_014706105.1. Taxonomy (NCBI): domain Eukaryota; phylum Oomycota; class Peronosporomycetes; order Peronosporales; family Peronosporaceae; genus Phytophthora; species Phytophthora quercina. The sequence goes on along the minus strand of JACBOW010000012.1, from coordinate 223,343 downwards.
AACGCGTCCGAATCGGACTCCGATCCTCGCCGATCATGGGCTCTGCGATGGTGAATGTCTGCTTCTGCTTCACGCTATACATGTAAGCACTGCGTCATGCCGCTGCCGGTGCTGCTTGAACCCCGCCTCGTCTATCAACTGCTGCTTGATCTCGCGCGGCTTGGACATGACGCTGCCAAGCGCGGCGCTTTGCACGGCGGCGGTATTTATGCGGGCTCAGGCGGCTCCGGCCAATTGAAAGCAGCCACCGCAGATTGAAGTGGCCGGCAGCACATCCAGCATCGTCCGGCTGGTTTTAAAAAACGATCTGAAAACATACTGCGTGCGGTACTGGTGCAGCGGCGGCTGGCTGCCACGGTGGCTAATGGAGGAAGCCCAGCATAATAATAATAATACGATCGACTAGTGCTTCATTACGACGTGCCCTTGCTGGGCACTTAAATATTATAGCTTTCCTAATACAACTACCACTTAGAGAACCAGGGGTGCTCCAGCACCTCCTCCATGCTCGGGCGCTGCTCAGCGTCTTGGTGCATCATCTGCTTCACAAGCTCCTTGGCCTCCTTTCCGATCCGCCACCACTCGAGCTCATCAAAGAAAATCTCGCCCGAAAGGGTGTGTTCCAACATCTCGTCCTCTGATGGAGCGCTAAAGGGGGAGTATCCACAAAGAATAGTGTACAGTACGGCGCCGGCACTGAACACGTCGGCCGCGGTAGAAATCTTGCCGTTCTGCAGCACCTCCGGTGCGGCGTACCCCACTGTGCAGCTAATGGCCTTCTTGACCGTGTTCTTGTCCAGCTGCATGGCCGAGCCGAAGTCGCCCAACTTGACGGTCTCCAGCTGCAGGGCAGACACCTTGAAGAACAGGTTCTCGGGCTTGATGTCCAGGTGTACCACGTCGTGCTCGTGGCAGTGGTTGACGGCGCTAGCGATGTGACGGAACAGCGTCTTGGCTTCATGCTCGTCCATACCGCCGTTCTGACTGATGAAATCAAAGAGGTCGCCGCCCACGCAGTTCTCCATAACAAGATAAGCCTTGTCCTTCTGGCGGAACGAGTCGTAGAGTGCAACAATGTTCGGGTGGTTCGAGTAGTCCGTCAGCATACGCTGAATCTCAATTTCGTTGCGAGCCGAGTGGCTCTGCTTCGTGGATGAAGCTTCCATCGACTTCATCACGTAAGACGGCCGGCCGCGGTCCATCCATGTCGAGCACTCGACGACCGACGAGTTCTCCGTCTCCATGATCACGCCGCCCAGCGTGAACTTGGCGATCCAACCGAGCAGGTCGACGGCGTCCTGTACGAGCTTAGCCCACTGGTCGCGCTCGCTCTTGGTCTCGAACTTGAGGATCCACTTGTCCTGCAACACCTTGTCGGTCATGTCCTTGGAGGTGGACGAGCTGGATGCGGCCGCTGAGCGCTCGCCGTCCGCAGGCATGCGGAAGTCGATGGACAACTTGTTCTTGGGCAGGCGGTCAACACGCGTCCACACGCTGATCATCTGGCGCTGACGCACTTCGCCCTTCTCCGAACGCGCATACTCCATGTAGGGCACTGTGCCGGTCTGCAGGCGCACGATGCGCGGCACGAAGATCTTCATCCAGTCGGGCAGCGGCACCTGCTTAAGCACGCGCAGCTCGTGCAGTTCGAAGAGCTTCTTCTGGATCTGCTTCTGTGAAAGCGAGGAGTCCTCGGTCTCGAGGTCCTCCTCGAGAATAGTAAGGCGCTGACCCGAGCCGTTGGCGCCGCCGTACAGGCTGCTGAGGCGCGAGGTGCTAAGCATCTCCGAGTCCAGTACAGTTGACTCCATGCTGCCGCTGCTAACGCCCGAGCAGCACGTTGAGGTAGTGAGGAACGAAGAACGAGACTCCTTGGAAAGGGGCACGTCCGCGTCTAAAAGACCCAGGCCCATGCTTCCGGTGCTATCAATCAGTCAATTCACGAAGCGACCTGCGCTCTCCAGAGAAAATTGCCTAATGAGCGAGACCAGGCGACTGAAGTGGGTGGAGTAAGCCTTTTCGACCAGCACGCAACCGAAATCGTCTGGCCATACAATCGCAAAGTCTGGCAGAAGCGATTACGCGAACCATAGGGCTAGGGCCAGTTTGTGGGGAAAGGAGCGTCGTAATCGGCGTTGGCGCGCGCGGATTGGCCCAAAAGCAGGTTTCGAATTATACCGACAATGGGTGGCGCGAATGAAGGAATGAAGGTAATTAACGGCAAAATACTTTTTCGCCACAACATTGTAGTAGCTATTGTCATTTTTTGCGAACACAGCAGGGTGCGTGCAATAATTTATCCTATCTAGTGTACCGATCACTTCGTTGCACATCGGTACATGTACAGCAGAGTTCGAACGGCGACCTCGGGCTTTTCCAAATTCATGCAATACTTGTAGTGTTTTCAAGGCGATGGTTTCTGATGAACCTTACAGCCTTACTGAGACTGGTGACGCAGGCGAAATTACTCATGCTCTCCAAAGACCGTAATAATCGGGGTGAACCGCAAGACACTTTCGGGCGGTGATCAGAAAAGTATAGCAATCCGCCATGTAGACTCCAAAATATTGTCATTTTCGCCCTCACTGCGAACACGGGTATCGGCCTTGAAGTGTACTTGCCTATCTCAGCCTCTAGCCCGACGGCGCAAGGATGCCGCGCGCATTACATCGCCGCCGCAATGCCTCGAGAACATTGTATATTTCAGACCGCGCGCGGCGCGGCAGGTGATTCTTCTGCGACTTATAATCGAGTTAGGACTGCGGCCCCGAACCGCGTCTTGACAACTCGGTGACCATCCACCGCATGGAGAGTCCACACACGGGGCGAGATCGGCCCAGTGACCGGCATTTTTTGTCGACGTGAGACGCTGGACACACCTGCACAATTCAGCATCTGTCGGCGGCAAATGTACCATGGTATGCGGAATAAGTGCACGAAGGCCTGTCCGAGAGCCCGTGTAACCATGCCCGACGCGACTACCGGTACCGGTAGATGCAAATGTACGACTAATGTTTAATCGCGGTCGTTCACCTGTCAGACAACCATTCAGGCACCGTTGATGGCGCCCACAACATGTCGCTGCCGCCGCCACCTGCATCATTGCACCCCGTAATCATAAGCCTTACGCCTTCCTGGATGGTGAGTTGACGGCGGCAAATTTGATTTCCAGCCGGTACACCGGGCCTTGACGGCACTGCACTTGCCAGTTCGATGCGTACATTTTCCGGCATGGCGTACATTTTCGTGCTGTCGCGGTACATTTTCAATTTTCGCGGTGGAAAGTTGAAGTTTCGCTGAGCCCTCCCGCAATCTAGGGGGGGGGGTCGGACCGCGCGCCGATTGGCCGAAATGGAATCGCTCTCGTGTTGAGTGTACATGTACTCAGCTGATCGTACACTAACTTTGCGTACGATCGGCTGATTTTTCTTTTTTTAAAATGCATTGGCCAGCGCTGGGCAATGCAGCAAAGACTATGGAGGCAGTGATCGTCGGGACGTTCAACGGCGGCGAAACTGCAGCCAACTCCGTCGCACCTGAAGCGACGCCAATGGATTTCAGAGCGATTCAACACGCGGCACAGCGAGAGGCGAGAAAAAGCGAGTTCGAGCACCTCGGGTCTGGTTCAGCAACTCTACGAGAACCTGCTTAGCTTGGGTGCTACCGCCGGCAGACGAATGGTACAGTACAGAGGCGCCAGCTTGTTTAATTTGCAGCTGAAGCCTACACGCGCCTGGCGGGCGGTGAGTATCTACATCGGCCTAGGTCCTAGGACGCTCTCTCGGGCTCCTTGCTACTGCTGTTGCTACTGCAGCCGTCGCCGTTGCCATCACCACTGCCTTCGGTCGGGATGTGCAGCAGCGTGACCAGCAGGTCCCCGTAGTTGGCGTCTGTGTCGGTGCGGATCCGCTCCTCGAGCGTGCGCCCGTACAGCTTCTCGTACAGCTTCTCCACGCGCGGCTGCATCCAGTGGTAGCGGATTACGGCAGCGCTCAGGCCCTTCTCGTCCGTGCCTAGGCCCTTCATCATACGCTCAAAATGGTCGGCGATCACCGCGTCCGGCTCCAGCGCCAGACGGACTGCATCGGCATCAGAAACATACAAGTCAACCAACGTTAATCAGTCGGACGCTGAACGACAGCACTGAAAGAGCACTCGAGGCCTGGAAGTATGCAGCTGCAGTTGTTGTCAGCTAGTTGCTTCAACCGCCGTACACACGCACCGTAGAACACGAGCGCCTCGGTCGCGTAGCCGCTGAATTCGCCGCGCACGGCCTCCTCCAGGTCGCTCACGTACTTCTTCTTGTAAATGTCGTTCACCAGCACAAGGTGCTCGCGTGGACTCGAGAACAGGATGCGCACGAAGGTGGTCTCATCCGTTCCCCAGCGGCCCTCGCCGGCGTTGTACAGCTTGACGGCGTCTGCCTTGGCCTTCTCGTACGTGTGGATCTCGGGTTCGTATGTGACTTGCAGGCGCTGCCACCGCCATAAAGAATGATCAGAACAATGGACATATCTGACTACAGTCATAAGCGACACACTGCACCTCGAGCGCCAGCAGGATGATCTCGCGGTAGTCGCCGCTCAGTTCCGAGCGCATGAGCCAGGTCAGGTCCTTATTAAAGATGTAGTAGTATGTCGACTTGAGCATCGATAGCTCCTCGTTCGTGCGCCCTAGCAAGATCTGCCCCGCCACAGCGATATATCATATGATTAAAACCTACAGAGCCGAAGCATGTTGGCCCAAACAGGTCGTACCGGGTACAGTAGTCGCTCCTTTGTGCCGCTGCCCGACGTGGCCACGTTCAACACGAACGCCTCCACCTCGGGCAGCGGCATCGTAAGCAGCAGCAGCAGAAAGCGGAAGTCGCCGACCGTATCGCGGCTCAACGTGTCCTTGAGCTCCTCGCGGTACAGGTCCTTGTAGCGGTAGATGAGCAGTGATCGGTCGCTCGCGGACAATGAACTCAGCGCGTCCACGAGCACCTTCTCGTCCACACCCAGGCCGTCCGTCGCGTCGCGGATACGCTCGCAGACGTCATCGATCTCGCGCGGATACACCAGCGGCACGCCGCGGAACACATCGTGCGCGTGCTGGGGGAATACGTGCTGCATCGCCGTCGCTGCGTCCTGCGCTTTGTCACCTCGCTGCCAACGCGAAGTACCGATTACCGCAATGAAGTGGAAAAACCCAATATTGTACTTATTTTCGCACCAATCCTAAACTATCGACTCGAGCAAGGTGTTCGTCAGTGTGTGAAAATGTAGCCATTTTATTTTGACCAATAAATGCTGCCGAACGTTCTGTGATCGGCCAAAACGATGAAAAATTCGATTGGCTTATATTAAATTAGTAAAAACGCGTCAATGGCGCCCAGAAGGACCGGAGGAGCCTCGAGCTAAGAAGTTGCGTCTCGGGCGACTCGCAAGTAAACGCTCTAGGTTGAAGAAGCAGCTTCGGGCACTCGAAGCTAGAGAGCGTGATCACAATGCCAGTACCACAGGTTCACTAAACCAAACGAGCCAGAGTGGTGCAGAACGCATGCGTATACACCGCGGAAGACTTTCACAAGAAGCGCGAGGAGTCGAACGTGGTCGAAATACAACACAACGCCAGGAGGCGCGTGCGCAATTAACTGCGGACGAGCGGGCTGTAGAGCGAGAGAGAAACACGCTACTTCAGCAAGAGTTGCGCGCACAACTCACTCAAGAAGAACGGGCCGTGCGGCGGGAGTCTAATACTCAACTTCAGCAAGAATTGCACGCACAACTCACTCAAGAAGCGCGGGAGGCTCAGTGTGAGCAAGATCGCCCACGGATTGCTGCAGAGCTTTTAGCACGGGAAGAGGAGGTGGCAGAGGCGCGGAAGGAAGCTGTTCGAATCCGACGTAAATGTGTACGACGTGGACATGCACTCTGCAACCACGAGACGTTTGACAAGTCCCGTGTATCGGGGAAAAACGTATCAGACGGGCGCCACGTGCTCCCAGACATGTTTGAATGTATATGGTGTGGGGCGCGGAAATGGCCGGGTGAATCAGACGTGTCTTGCTGCCTAAAAGGCAAATTAAAGCTTCCTCCGCTGAAGCGTGTGCCGGAGTACTTGCTCCAATACTACAGTGATCCAGAGTTCAGAAGATATATTCGCGCATACAACCAGGTGTTCGCTTTCACGTCTACCGGAGTAGCTCGCAGTGATGGAGTTGGAGTGCGACCGGTCCAGGAGGATAGGACTGTTCAGGGGCAACATGGCGTATACACGTATAAAATGCAAGGCGCTATGGGTCACTACCTGGGCTCTTTACTTCCGCAAATGGAGTACAATGGAGACGATTTAGCGCCTGCGAAGTTCGCGCAAATTTACATCGTGGATGAAGATCTTAGACAGCGAGTCTTGCGTCGCAAAAGTATCTTCGCCGAGCTGGATACAGAAAAGTTGACAACCCTCGAGACCATGATGCAGCGTTCAACCCGTTTGCTCAACAATTCCTTCCTCATGGTGAAAAAATTCGACAAGATAGAGAGGACGGCGCCGTATCTGAGAATGTCGTATACAATCTGCACGCGGATAAGCGTAGGTCGGATACGACCAACTTACCTACTGTGAACGAAGTTGGAGCAGTGATGGTTGAAGATGGCAATTTCAACAAGCACCGAGATCACCTACTATATACCAAGAGGAGAGGCCTCCTGCGCATTTTCGAGACCAACCCGATGTACGATCCTCTCCAGTATCCACTACTATTTCCCCATGGTGAGCTGGGTTGGACGTTCACTGACAAATATGCTGATGGTCAAAAATACCGCGGCAAGGAAGAAATGTCTCTACGCGAACATGTAGCGTATCGGTTATTCCTGAAGCATGGGGACAATTCAGCTTTACATCAAGGGAGGTCGCCTGTTTCAGCAATGGTGTGTGCATCAGCGAGCAAAAGTTGAGCAGGACGCTTTGAGGTGGATTTCAAACAACCAAGCAACGCTAAGAGCGGATCTGTACTCGGGTGTTCAAGATGCTTACCTTACTGAAACTCCGGGTGTCTTAGGAGAAGGTGAAGGCGGATTTCTGAGTATAATCGAGAAACTCGAGAACTGCAACACCCAGATACAAACGGAGGGCGTCAGCAGCATTTCTTGAATAGAATTGGCAAACGCATTATTCTTCCGGCAACCTACACTGGTGGGCCCCGTCAAATGTACAAGTCCTACCAATATTCTATGGCCATCGTTCGTGAATTTGGGAAACCTGATATTTTCCTAATCATGACGTGTAACCCGGAGTCGGACGAGATACTTACCGGAAGGCCAGACAGCTCAAGACCGCCCCGACATTGTAGCGCGTGTGTGGAACCTAAAACTCAAGTCACTCCTGGTAGACTTAGACGAGGTTTTTTTTGGGCGTGTTGTTGCTCGGATTTACGTGGTAGAGTTCCAGAAGCGGGGGATCCCGTACGCGCACATGCTAATAGTCCTGGCTGATGAGGACAAACCTCGAACTAGAGACATTATAGACAAGTTGGTGTCTGCTGAAATACCGGATGAGACCACAAATCCGTCTCTCTACAAGACAGTGATGACCTGCATGATGCACGGTCCATGTGGCAGTTCAATCCCGACGTGTGCTTGCATGAAAGACGGTCGGTGCTCGAAGGGGTTCCCCAAGCCGTTGGTGGAGGTCACCCGGGCAAACGTGGATGACTATCCTGTGTACAGAAGACGTCGTGGCCCCGAGGGTGTTTTGAAGTTCAGAGGCCGAGAATACGCAAACGAAACTGCTAATCAGTGGGTCGTGCCCTATAACCCCTATTTCTCGCAGAAGTATAACTGCCACATTAATGTGGAGGTGTGTTTTGGAATTGCTGCTGTAAAGTACCTTTACAAATACGTTTACAAAGGGTCAGACAAGGCAGTGATTACCGTTGAAGCTGTACGGACGGAAAGACGACAGGGGGTAAATGCACGTGAGGAGCCTAATGAAGTTTTACGCTATCTGAATGCGCGCTACATATATCCGGTCGGGCGTGCATGCGCCTCCTTGACCACGGTGTCCAAGGAAAAACGCATTCAGTTGAGCAGCTTCCAGTACACTTGGAAGGAATGCAGATGATTGTATTTCGCTCAGATGAAAATCCTGGGGACGTTGTTGAGCGCGGGGGCCATACTATGTTAACGCGGTATTTCGAACTGTGTGCCAGTGATGCACCAGAAACCAGATCGCGAAAACTATGGTCTACCAAGACATTCCAAAACAAATCAGCTGGAAGAATAAACAGTGGGTTCGGCGAACTCGATTCCAGGCATCGATCGGGCGAATGATCCACGTGTCCCGCAGAGACATGGAGCGGTACTGCCTTCGCGTTATGTTAAGTCATCGTAAAGTCCCACTTCATTCGAAGTTTAAGAACAGTCAGTGGTGCAGTGTGCCCCACGTATCAAGACGCGGCGAAGCGAGCGGGGTACCTCGAAGATGACGTGGAATGGGTTGCCTGTATGACCGAAGCAGCGTCGTTTGAACTACCATATCAACTTCGGCAGCTTTTTGCAACCCTGTTAGTGTATTCGATGCCAACTGACGTACGCGGTTTGTGGAACCGAAAACGCTGAAAAGTATCCAAAAGTTTCTTAAAGTTAGTGGGTATGCTGTACAAGATTTTGATCTTCCCCAGTTGCACCAGTTCCCAAGAATGGCTCTCGAGTCTCTTTACGAAAACAGTCTCATACGTCGAGAGCTGACTGGGTACAACCAGTCGGTATTGGAGGAAATTGTTGGAAACGAAGACCAACTGAACCCTGGGCAACGAGGGTTCGTTGCCCAGGGTTAAAATTATTGGGGCGGTCAATCAACCAGGAGTGGGTAATAAACTGTTCTACATTGACGGACCAGGGGGAACAGGAAAATCAACCCTTCTTCGAAATATTCTCGCGAAGGTACGGCTTGACGGTAAAATTGCAATTGCCGTCGCGTCGAGTGGTATTGCATCTCTTCTCCTAATGGGAGGTCGCACGGAGCACTCAACCTTCAAGATTCCGCTGAAATTGGACGAGACCTCAACTTGCTCCATTTACAAGCAATCTCACTTGAGGAAACTAATCGAGAAAGCAAGTCTGATTATTTGGGACGTAGCCCCAATGGCCCATCGACACGCGTTTGAGGCGGCGGATCGTACGTTTCGCGATGTTATGAGCAATGACCGCGAGCCGTTGGGGTAAGGTCTTCGTGTTATCAGGAGATTTCCGGCAATTTCTGCCTGTCGTCAAGAGGGGGACACCTGCGGAGACTATCGATGCTTGCCTCAAGTCTTCGGAGCTGTGGCGTCATTTCCAGCAGGTTCAACTCACGGAAAACATGCGTGTCCGATCGGCGGACAACGAGATGAACGCACAAGAAATGATGGAGTTTTCTGAATTTCTGCTTGAAGTTGGAGAGGGTAGACGCGAGGTCAACCGTGCTCTCGGCAGAGGATACGTGAAGATTCCACGGGATATGTTACTTGATATTCCACCTGAAGCGCCCGATGAAGACGCTGAAATCGATCCAGGTGCAACCCCGCGCGGAATGAAACATCTTATTGATTTCATGTACGCTGACTTGAACAACGCTGATGTTGCGATGGACGACTATTTTGCCGACCGTACGATATTAACTACAACCAACGCGATGGTGCACCGTATCAATAAAGCTGTGGCAGAACGGTTACCAGATACAGCCCACGAATACCTGTCTTCAGATGCTGTAGAGGACGATATCGATGGAAACTTCTTTGAGCAAGAAGTGCTGCACTCGGTGAACATCAACGGAATTCCACCGCATAAATTGTTACTCAAGAAGGGGATTCCAATCATGTTGATGCTGAACTTAAACCCTGACCGTGGACTGTGTAATGGTACTCGGCTACGGATCGTTGATTTCAAGCCCCATGTTATCCACGCAAGAATCATGACGGGGGAGCGCAGGGGACAAGACGTACTCATCCCGAAAATTATTTTTGTGAGTGTCGACGGCGATCCGCAATCCCGTTTAAACTGCGCCGCAAGCAATTCCCGCTACAATCAGCCTTCACCAAGACAATAAACAAGGCGCAAGGACAAACAGTAATGAATCTGGGACTTTATCTTGCCACACCGTGCTTCTCACACGGGCAGCTTTACGTGGCCCTATCGCGAGTTACTTATCGGTTGAGGTTCAAGGCAGTCATCGAATACCCCGAGCTGGAGTAGAAGACGGGGTCTACACAAACGATGTCGGTTATAAGCAGATCTTTCAATAGTATTGGAAGAAAATAGGCGTAAACACTCTAAATACATTGCTTTACATTTCTGAATGCGCGTGGGGCTTTCTTTTAATTTTGAGCGAGTGTTTGTACACATTAGTGTGAGTGAGCCAAACTGGATTAGTTTTAGATTCAATGAGGAGACCGTATCAGTCAAGCATGTGTATTGGCTTAGTCGTTTTGTACCAACTATTCAATTTTAGACTGTGAGTTCGATTCCCGCGGGGAATATTTTTGTTTGAGATGTAAGCCCGCCGGAGCGAAGCGGAGGCGGGCAGACCGCTTGGGCAACTTGAAGGGAGTGAGTGGATAAGTGAGTGAGTGAGTGCCTAAGTGAGTGCGTAAGGGAGGGAGTGCGTAAGTGAGTGAGTGAGTGAGTGCTGGCCTGAGCGCGTAACGGAGTTAGTGAGTGAGTGAGTGAGTGAGTGAGTGCCTAAGTGAGTGCGTAAGGGAGTGAGTGCATAAGTGAGTGATTTAGTGAGAGATAGAGTGAAAGCGAGAAGAGTCACATAGCAAAAATAGTTATTTTGAGTCAAGGGAGTTAGTGAGTTCGAAGTAGGTAAGCTCTTAGCCTTGCTGTTTGTTGCCTCAGGGAGTGTATGTGTACATGGTGTCTCATTGGCCATGTTACATCGTTAGAACATTGATATATTTGTTGCACCTCACACATGGACACTTTCACACACAGAACGTAAAACTTTCGTAAAAAAACAAAGATGGATGGTGAAAGCTATCGAGTTCAGAGGCGATTGGGAGGGCATGACCCGACCCGATTTTGGAGAAATTTCAAGCGATTTCGCCTGATTTTGGACGATTTTCAGCAGCTTCCCCCCCCCCCCTTTTTTTCTGCCCCTATAATTTTCGGCCCCCGATCCAGTTTCAGATTTTTAACAGATTAAGTACCAAATTTGGTTAAGTACGAAACAACTGCATGTTGGCTCAGTTGTTTGTGGCGCGACCCTCCAAGTGGGACGTCGAGGGCTAGCTGTTGCCTTTTGTCTAACTTGCTCATTTTATTTTGCGCTATAATTTTAGTTTCAGTTTAGTAATGTGTGAGATTGTGCTGGTGCAGTCGTCGATCACCGATTCTTCGTTCTGGAGGCCAAGAGTTCGATCCCCGTTAGGAACAGACTTTTTCGTATGTAAGATTATCTATTGTGTAGCCTTTTTTTTCTTTTATTTATGGTTCGCGAGGCGAGCCGGCCCACACAAGTGGGACAAACACAAAACCTACCGCCGCGTAGCGGCGGCGCTGAAACAGTATATATAATTTAATAAAGTGATCCGAAATATATCAGAAATTAAAGTATTGAATGTTACAATTTTTGGAATATATCAGAGCTTTTGGAGACCACCTACCGGTACAAGTTGTGGGTGAACTCCAACAGAAAGACTCGTTCCTGAGCTCGTTTATTTGACTCAAATGCCTTAAGTTACGATGAGTTTGTGATCCTAATATCAGCCACGTTGTAGTGTTGGTGAGGTTACATTTCATGGTAACAAAATAATATGCGATGTACAAGCGGCTGTCACTTCACCTTTCGAAGCGATAAGTAGGAAGAAGTGCATTCTGCCACCACAGCAAAACCCAGTTCATGCAGCAACAGCTTGGTGGTTACTAAGGTTAGATTATCTTACCTTAGATTATCTTGCTTCTTGACGAGAAATCACTACCGGTAGGCACGAAATGTGCACGAATACTTTCTTGACAAATGCCGAGATAGTTATCTGCTTTCATTTTACTGGTAGATTCTGTTGCCTACAAGAAAATTCAGCGAGCACAACTCTCACCATCGCCAATAGTATAAATTTGGTGACTGCCGTTTAGGTTGTTGTCAGGCCTGCGCGTCTTCTTCGGCACACGTACTGCTTTGGAGGAGGTGCCATCAATTGGACTGCAATTTCTGTATACATGTACATCATGGCCATTTCTAAGCGCTACGGTGCAACCCCCTCCGCTTCAAGAAGGCCCTGCGGACTAACCGACTACCAGTACCGGTACACAATACCCTTGTCAAGCATCCTTAAAAAGATTCGTACGTAATACATGTACAAACTTAGAAACTCGGTTAATATCGCTGCATTTAGCTGGTCAACAACAGCATTACGGTCTTGAAATCGACCAGTGCTCGTGATGATAACCGCTCTCTTGCTGCTCATGTACTACTAGCGTCAGTAGTTTGTGATCATTGCACCAAGACTACCATATCTGTTGTACGCCGAATGTTACTACTGTAGTAGTACGTGTTACTGGGAATGAATCATTGATAGTCCGAAAGATAGTAGTATTTTTTTCGACGACGAACTAAAGTTTGTGAAGGTGTCCAACCAACATCCCTAAACGAGCGCAATTATAGCGTATGTGCACCGAGCTGTACAGCCCTTCACACTTACGCGAAGTTGCCGATGGGGCGCGGAGTTTCGAGCAGCTGTAGGAGCAGCTCCTGGTACTCGCCGCTAGACTCCCCCTTGATGCGGTCTTGCAGCGTCGTATTGTACTTCTTCTCGTAGACAGGGAGAATGTAACCCAGGTACGAGTGGTAGCGGACAATGGCAGCGCTGAGGGCCGTCGAGTCGGTGCCGATACCAGCCATGGTACCTTCAATGTGCTCAGCGAGGAACGGCCACGCGTTGAGGCTGATGCGGACTGTTAAAACAAATGTTAGTGGTGGTAAAATACTGAAATGGCAGGAGAACCCACTTACCGAAGAAGGTGAGGGCGGCACTGTCACTGCCGCTAAACTCGCTCTCGATGGCATAGACCAAGTCGTGCTCGTGCTTGGCCTGGTACGCCGCGTCGATGTTGCGGAGGTGCTCTGGCGGACTCGCCAGCAGCACCTTGATGAATCCGTTCTCGTCGGTGCCCCACTTGCCCTCGCCGGCCTTGTAGATGAGGTCAGCGTCCTCGGCAGCCTTCTCCTTGGTGTGGAACGACGGCTTGTACTCCACCATGGGTTCCTGCATTGGTGGTAAAATACATAGTTAGAGCAAGTAGTCGAGTTTGAGGTGTTTGAATCACCGACTGCTCACCTGGAGCGCCTTCATGATGACGGCCAGAAAGTCGCCACTGATCTCATCACTGATAGCGACGGAGAGATCTGTGTCGTACATCTCGAAGTAGGCCTTCTTCAGCAGACTGATCTCCTCGTTGGTGCGACCCATGAGAACCGAGTAGAGCAGGTGGTCCGACGTGCCCACGCCCTTCATGGCGTGGAAGAGGATGTAGGCTTCAGCTTGAGGCAAAGGAAAGCTGATGAGCTGCAGCAGGTATCCGAAGTTGCCCGACGTCTCGCTCTTGACCAGCTCACGCAGCGTCTGGCCGTGCAGCTCCTTGTAGCGCAGCGAAACTAGAGCGCGGTCGTTCGGTGACAGCGGGCCGATGAGGTTCACGAGGGCCTTGTCGTCCGTTCCGATGCCGTCGCAGGCAGCGTGGATCTGCTCCACAACTGCGTCAATGGAAGCCGAGAAGCGGGTCTTCTCCTTCTTGTAGGCGTCGAACGCGGACGGCGGGTAGAGTCCCAGCATCTTGAGCTTGGAGAGGGAGGGCGAGGTGTGATCGGAGGCGGCTGTGCGGCAGGCGGCGAATTGAAGAATGAGCAGGAGCGACGGAGGGCGGCAACAGCCTTGAGCTGCTGCAGCAGGTGAGATCTTAGGAGCGTGCCATAGAGATTAGTTTGGATATTGAGACTCAGGCACGTGCTTGCCCAGCCGCTTCAACTTCAAAAGTATCTTTGTGTGACGTCACACGGATACTTTTTGTCAAACCGGATTTTCCATAAATTCTCACCATCTGATTGGCAAGTATTTCACACCGTATTTTTCACTGGCAAAAGCAAGCAACATCAGACAAAATGGCGGACAAGCGCAAGCTGCCGATCGACATCCAGTACAAGCAGCTCTTGGGTAGGAACGACGTGTCGTCGTGTTCTTCCCTCTCTATACTCTGCATCACTGTGCTAACGCCGCCTGTTTCTCTTTATGCTTCCCCACAGAGGCGCTGGTGGACCGCCGTATTGTGCCGCACAAGTGGCTCGAGCAGCACAAGCAGATCCGCGACGCCATCGCCGCGTTGTACCCGGAGCTTCCTCTAGCCGGTGAAGCGCTATCCAAGTTCCACACCAAGAAGCCGAGCCATGAGGAGATCAACTACTTCGACTGCAAGTTTATTTTCCAGTTTCTGGAGCAATCGGACGAAGGCGCGGCAAAGAACTTCTTCGGCCAGGTGACATACATACGGCTAGTGAGTTGCACGAAGGACGTTCAACTGACGATAAGTTGCTGGTATGTGACTGTGTTGCAGTATACGTCGCCTGTGCTGAAGCGTTGGAGCGCACTGATCCGTCAGTATGAGAAGAACAACCTCTTCGCGGCCGAGACGGCGCGTATCATTGCCCAGAACACGGCGTTCGAGATGTCGGTGACAGAATGTGATGAGGAGTGTAGCTATAGTTGATTGGGAGCTTATGTAGAGTGTTTTTGTACAGTCCATTCCTGAGGAAATCCATCCAGCAGAACGAGAAGCAAGTCGCGGACAACAACCGCAAGATGGCTGTAAGCTGCGTGTTAGTTGTGTGACTATTGTAAATGATGTCAAGTATGCTGATGTAGTTTTTTAACGTTTAGGATCTGACCAGGAGCATCGCCGAGTACAAGCGCAAACTGGAAACCTCGTGCGCTGACATGGGCATTGCGGTGCGTCGCATTGTTGTTTCTTACGATGTTGTTGCGCTGCTTTATTTACTTGAGTGTGTGTGATATTGCTACCTTAGGGAGAGAATTTCCGTGAAGAACTGCGTCGTTTGCCACTGGAGCTGCCGTCCATCTTCGATGACGTCGCGAAGGCCATTTGTAGCGATGAAATTGCCAGCGCGATGGAGTACCATCAAACTCTCCAGACTTATCTGCACGACTGCGAGATCCCGGTCGTAGCACCCGTGACGGAATCCTCTACATCTTCTTCCTCGAAAAAGGACAAGAAGAACAAGAAGAAGGGCAAAAAGCAGGTTGAAGCGGCTGAAGAACCCGATATCACGGCCGATGAACCGTTTGAGCTCGTTGTAGCCCCACACAAGTTCTTTGACGCCATCGAGGAACTGCGTAATGCGAGCGATGCGTTGGTGGAAACTGGTGTAACGCTGGACTTTGAGGCGGAGGTGGCAGAGATCAGCTGGGATATTTCGCTGGATGACAGCGGCACGGCTGATGCTGGCGAAATCGACTGGGGGATCGAAACGGTCGCGTCCCCCGAGCCTGCTGATACAGCTGATAATGCACCTGTCGAGATCGATTGGGATATTACGACGTCTGATGTGGTGGAACCTGTCAACGAAACGAGCGCTTCTGAGGCTGTCGATACCGTGGAACCTGTGCCAGATGTGCCTGCTACGGCTGAAAAGGCCACCCGTGTGGGGCTTCTGGATGACAACGAATTCCGCACTCGTGTGCTGAACGATTTGCTGGAGCTGCGAGCATTCCTCCGCCAGCGGCTAGTGGAGTTGTCCGGGAGCGATTCGGTTGCCTTTGCCAATCAGTTTCAGGGCTCTTCTTGTAAGGACTTGCACATTATATATCTTGTCATATATTGCAAATGCTGACAGCTCTGTTGTGGTGTATGGACAGCACTATTGGAACAGCAAAGCACTGAAAAGATCGAGAAGTTCCAAGCTGCTGTGGACAAGGCTGTATCTTTGCTGACAAGCAAGCGTCTACAGCAACTAGTACTTATCAAAACTTCGGGGCGATATCTGGACAGGCACGTGGCGAGCCTGGAAATGTTGACCAAGCACATGGACAAGTGCCGCCGAGAAATTCACGGGTTGGAAGACAAGAATGTGGATCTCATTGATGCCACTAAAAACATTCAACCCCAGATCAATGCACTTGTGGCCACGACAAAGAAGCTGAAGAAGGAGGTACGGAGTTGTTGCTTGGCATCCGATTATATATTGGAATATCCTAATTGTGTGTGCACTCGTGTTACAGCTGGAAGCTGCATTGCCGCCGCTATTCAAGGGATACAAGGTCAATATTGTGGGCGGGGTCAACAGCCTTTAGTACTCTCTCGGTGACCCATTTACAAGGCTGGTACCAGCTGATGTGGAAATGGCGTAAAGTTGCATGGGTTTTTGAACGCAGTGGGCAATGGTTTGGCACAAAGCAGTTTTATGCGGTACATTTACGATTTGTTCACTAGACTATGTGGCTGCTTGCAGTGGTTTATCAGGTGGTCACCTGGGACCAAGATCGAATACACCAGAGCACTTATTTACTCAACGGCTTCTTACGCAACCACGAGAGCAAGCAGAATGGTAAACGCGGTAAGCGCCGTTGCCACTCCAATGTTACGCCCCGAAGCCGAGCTGGCCGCTTCGTCACCGACAGTGTCCGAGCCTGCTGACTTGCTCTCGCTCTTGCCATCATCTCCCACGGATCCATCAAAGAACATGACACTGCCGGAGCCAGAGTAGCTCGTGGCGAGGTTGTCGGGCAACAGTACCATGATCGTCGTTGGTGCTTCTGTTTCAGTCGCCACGCTTGCAGCAGATGCAGGAGTATCGGTGGTAGGAGCGGTGCTTGCAGACCCCGTGCTTGACAGGTCGGTGGTAGCTTGCACGCGTCGCAGTCCGTTCGGCGGGTGGACATCAGCATTCTTGCCAGGGATCTCCACATCGGCTTCTGGTTCCCACTCGAAGCTAATGGCGCAGGTTGATTGCAGCATAGCGACAACGAAAAGTGCGAAGATGAACTGGGACGTCTTCATGGCGATGGTTGTTGGAGAACAGGCTCAAATGGGCGGAGTACTTCTGTGCTTTAGAGGAAATTCGATAATGAGGTTTGAATGAGAGGACCGCGAAGTCCTTTCATTTTCTGTCGTTGTCTCTTCCAAATCGTCAATCTAGCGACTA
Organism: Phytophthora quercina; assembly: GCA_014706105.1. Taxonomy (NCBI): domain Eukaryota; phylum Oomycota; class Peronosporomycetes; order Peronosporales; family Peronosporaceae; genus Phytophthora; species Phytophthora quercina. The sequence continues at coordinate 206,171 of JACBOW010000012.1, read as the reverse complement.
GATCCATCAATGTCTACATGTTCACGTACATGTAGTCAATCAGACATCAATAAAGCATGGACGTTGGCTGCATTAGTCTCTGCAAGCATCGACGCCTCTACCTCAGAATTTCAACAGTGTTTGGACAATCGGACCGTGATTTCAAAACAGCATCAATGGCATCCAATCTGGCGTTTGCATGCAACACTCGAACAATATTATTATCCATATCCATAGCGTTTGAGCCTCACAGAAGCAGACCCTTCCTACAGTTTAGACACCTCGGTACGAAGGATACCCACTCGGATTCGGATACTGCGGCTGGTTCGGGGGTGGGTAGCCGCCATGCTGTTGGGGAGGAGGCGTGGCAGTTCCGCATGGAGCTGGGTAGCCTGGCTGTCCGTGCGGCGCGCCGTACTGCTGATACGGTTGAGGTTGACTTGGAGGGTATCCCGGTTGCTGCGGCGGGGCTCCAGGAGCTGGGTATTGCTGATACGGTTGTGTCGGCGGTTGTTGACCAGGAGCTGCGTACTGTTGGTACGGCTGGTTCGAAGGTTGCTGGCCGGGCGGTGGATATTGCTGGTGTTGGTGACTCGGTGGTTGCTGTTGCTGTCCGGGTGGCGCGCCGTACTGTTGGTACGGTTGCTGATGACCTCCGGGAGCTGGGTATTGCTGGTATGGTTGACTGGGAGGTTGTTGCTGTCCAGGAACTGGGTACTGCTGGTACGGCTGGCTTGGCGGTTGACCAGGAACTGGGTACTGGAACGGTTGGCTAGTAGGCTGCTGATGCTGTCCCTGCGGCGCGCCATACTGCTGGTACGATTGACTCTGGCCCCCAGGAGCTGGGTATTGCGGATGCTGTTGGCTTGGAGGCTGCTGTTGCTGCCCAGGTGGGTATTGCTGGTACGGTTGGTTTGGCGGTTGCTGCTGCGGCGCATTGTGCTGCGGGTAGGATTGACTTGAAGCTTGATGTCCAGAAGCCGCGTATTGCTGTTGCTGTGGAGACGGATACCCAGGTGCTGGGTAGCCTGGTGCCTGACTTTGAGCTGGATCTTGACTAGGGTAGCTGCTTCCACTCGAATAACCGGCGGCATGAGACGTTGGTGTCTGTGATGAATATCCACCGGGCTGTGAAGTTGGTGTCTGCTGCGGACCGGCGCCATACGGTGCTTGAGCAGGAGTGGCTTGGGAAGATTGACCATAAGATTGCTGCCCTGCCGGCGTTGCGTAGGCTTGCGAGGCACTGTATCCCTGGGCATGCGACCCCAGACTCGTACTCGAGGAGGCATACGACGTCTGAGACGACAAATACGCTGGCGAGCTAGCACCAGTAGGTACCGCACCGAACCCAGTTGAAGAAGCGGCAGCCTTCGATTTGGGTGGATCGTGGGGTGCGTCGAACACTTCCAGCAAAAGCTTTTTGTAGTCTCCACTGGTCTCACCGCTAATACGGTCACGAAGTTCTTCGTGATATTGCCTTTTGTAGGCAGCCTTCACGTGTGGCAGCACAGACTGATAGCGCACTAGGGCCGTACTCAGTCCCGTCTCATCCGTTCCGAAGCCTTTCATGGTCTTCTCAAACACCTCCGCGATCGCAGGGTACGGGTCGAGCGTGGACCGAACCATGTAATTAAGACTCTTCTTGGCGTCACCACTGAACTCTTTGTCCACTGCCTTGGCAATGTTGTTGTTGTACTTGGCTACGTACACAGCGTCCATCATCTTGAGGAACTCTGGCGGCGCTTTGACCAGAATCCCAATAAAGACTTCTTCGTTGGTACCCAGTCTTCCTTGCCCCGCTTTATAGAGTGCAATAGCTTCTTCCTCAGCCTTGGCTGCATTGTGCACGACCGGGTTGTATGGCACCTGCGACGACTGCAGCACCGCCATGACAACCTTTCGGAAGTCGCCGCTGAGCTCCGAGTTGAGCGTGACGGCCAGATCCTTGCCCACCAGATCGAAGTAGGTTCGTTTGAGGATGCTCATCTCCTCGTTGGTCCTTCCTGACAGGATCTGCACGATGAGGCTCTCTGTGGTACCCATTCCCTTGGTGGCATCGCGCAGGATCTGCGCTTCCGTCTCGGGTAGCGGCGTGGAGATCATCCGCAGCAACCGACCAAAGTCACCCGACGTTTCGCTCTTGAGGAGGCTCTTCAGCGGCTTCTGGTACAGTTCCTTGTAGCGCAGCGCGATGAGATTGCGCGTCTCTGGGGACTTGGAACCTAGTACAGTAATGAGCGTCTTCTCGTCCGTGCCTAGCCCCTTGCAAGCCCCATATATATGCTGTACGGCTTCGTCGATTTCACACGGATACTGCATACCCGAGCCATGGAACGCATTGTGTGCTGACACGGGGTATAGCTCCAGCGTCATCGTTGCGGTCTGCAGCAGAGAATGAAGCGACCGGTCCGATTCAAGATTTTCAGTAGTACCAGATCCTGATGGGTACACTTTTGTTGAAGTGTATTTCCTCTTTAAGTTGATAGAGGATACACCGAATTTAAGAGTACCTCTAATTCTCAATTCTTATCACTTCCGATCGCAATGGACGCGGCGCTGAGCGAGGCCCTGCGGCGGGGCAACCCGGTGGTATTCTTTGATGTGTCGATCGGGGGCGCGCCCGTGGGACGCCTGCGGCTGGAGCTGTTCAAGAAGGACTGTCCGCGCACGGTCGAGAACTTTAGGTGAGCTGCGCGATTGACTGGCTGTAAGCGCTTCGGATGGCTGTTAACGTGTGGATTGCCTTGCTGTGTGTATTGGGTTGGGATGACAGACAATTCTGCACGGGTGAGTACAGGTGAGCTGTATATACTGGGAGGCCGTATGCGTTGATGTGCGCGGCGTGAGACTGACTCGTTGCCGCTCGCTTGCTTTTGGTCGCGCGTTGCTCTTGCCGCCGCAGGAAGTCGGAGCTGCCGGTGGGCTACAAGGGCAGCACGTTCCACCGCGTCATCAAGGACTTTATGGTGCAAGGTGGCGACTTCCTGAAGGTATGACGACGTCGACTGTGTGTGGTTTCTGGTGTTACTGTCAGACTCACGACGTTACGTGGCGGTTGTGAACTGCAAGGGCGATGGCACCGGTCGGATCAGCATCTATGGCGACAAGTTCGAGGACGAGAACTTCGTCCACAAGCACACGGAGCCAGGACTGTTGTCGATGGTAAGGTCTTGTGTTGTCACTTTGTTTGCTGCTGCTGCTCTGTTGCGTGCTATGTTAGCAGTGCTAACCCCGTACATTTGTTGTTGCTGCCATTGTTGGTGCAGGCGAACAGCGGACCAGGTACGAACGGCTGCCAGTTCTTCCTCACGTGCGCGCCGTGCGACTGGCTGGACGGCAAGCACGTGGTCTTCGGCAAGGTGCTGGACCCGGCGTCGCTGCTGTTGCTGCGCAAGATGGAGAGCGTGCCGGTGGGGCCCAGCAGCAAGCCCAAGCTGGCCATTACCGTCACCGAGTGCGGCGAGCTGTAGCGTAGCAATGACGTGGTACGATACTTTCCGACCAAGTTGACTTGAAGTATGTAACGGGAAATTTACGATGTGGACGGGGATTTCATGAATTTTGCGTCATAACCGACCAATCCCGTGTAACGGTTCTGAGTCTGAGCTATTCCACCCGCGGGATAACGCAGCCGTTTTGCGGATATAACCTCTTGAAATTGGTAAGAAGCGAGGTTTTATGGCAGTAGATCTTTTGTCCCGCGGGATCTGATAAGCTGCAACCCCCCCCCCCCCCCAACGGCAACCCATAGATTTTGTTTGGCTCGGAAGGAGACCATCACTCTTTTGGAAGCCAACCGCCCCGCCGCCCCGTATCCGCCGAAGCTCGCGTCGCACGCTGCGAGCTCCCGCCCCCCTCCACCCGTACAAAACACATCAGAAACATGAGCAAGCGCGACTACTTCCTGCAGAAGGGCCTGCAGATGCAGCGCCTTGACGAACAGATCTCCTCCGCCCCCGCCGGCGGCAGCGCGTCGCGCGAAGTAAGACCCCACATGTCCTCCTCCCCCCGCCGCGCGGAATATAAAGGAAACGTGCATGTATTTACACTAACGCTGTGTTCTGCTGTGTGCTGCTGCTGCAGGTGGCCAAGTACCGCGAGCTGTGCCCTCCTGGCACCCCAGACAGTCAGATTCAGAAGCTGATCGGCCAGTGCAAGGGCGACGCCCAGCGCATGGAGAACGCCATCAGTGAGCTGTGGGAGGACTACCGCGGCAACGACCAGGACGACGCCTGGGCCACCGTCGCTAAGAAAAGCACTAAGAAGAAACACGTGCGTCTGGCCGTGCCATTATGTCTATAGCAGCATTTTTGATACTGACATGTGTACTTGTGCTTTCACTTTACTATTGCTGCTGCCCATACAGGACCACTCGAGCTACTCGTCGCAGCGCTCCTATTCGTCACAGAAGACACAGCACCAGCAGGACGACGCGGACGCACCGCAAGACGGCGACGCTCAGGCTCCCAGATCGTCGGAGCGGTTCTCTACGCGAGGCCGTGGCAGCATGAGAGGCCGAGGCATGGCTTCCTCGCGGGGCGGCCGGGGTGGCCGTGGCGGTCGTGGTCGTGGTGGCGCCGTCGTTGCTACTGGTAGCACGCGTGGACCTCGCAATGGCGACAATGAAGAAGAGAGTCCGGAGAACGACAGCAACTCAACTGACAGCTCCATTCTGTCCAACGAACGCGTGCAGCAGTCCTTTAAAACGGCAAAGGACTCGAAGAGAGACCGTGGCGCAAAAACTATCACTAAAACGACCACTACGCAGCCCGCTGCTCAGGCTGCCCCTGTAGTTTACCCCGTACTCACCGGCGCATGGACGAAGAAGCTGAACGTCACTGGCGTCACCTCAACACCCAAGCCTGTAGAACCCGTTCCCACACCCGCACCCACACCCGCACCTGTAGCGGCGCCCAAGCCTGCGGAGAAACCAAGCTCTCCTACTGAAACAGAAACTGAGGATGCCACTGGTACTGCCACGCCAGAGCCTTCCAAGGCTGCCAGCCCGAAGAAGAAGGCACAGCAGGACAAGAAGAGCAAGAAGACACAGAAATCTAGCGCGACGGAAGCAGTCGAAGAAACCCCTGCTGTTGTCGAAAAGACTGAAACGGTGAAGGTCGTGGAGAAGGTGGCCAGCCCTAAGGCTTCGCCGAAGAAGACAGTGGAGAAGAAGAAAAAGACAAATACCGTGGAGACAACCGTGGATACCACTTCCTCGAACATTGCTGCCGGATGGGGTGCCCTGGATGTGCCCACCGCGACGATGGACGAGTGGTCTTCATCTGCCACTGCCACTGAGCCTAAGAAGGTGTCGACCCCAAACGCATGGGCGCGTGGCAGCCCTGTCCTCTCACCCCCAGCTAGTAAGGCAGCCGCCCCCGCCCCGAAGTCTCCGGTTGCTGAGGCAAGGCCAACGGTCGTACCAGGCTCTCCGAAGGACATTGATGTGCCTCGCTCGGCCGGTTCGGCGTCGACGAGTCCTCGACCGTACCTCAAGATGGGCAAGTGGGATAGCGCTGCAACGCCGAACCTGTCGCTCCAGTTTGGCAGCTTCTCGCTAAATGGCATGGACACGTTGGAGCCTTCGTCACCGGTTGGCTGGGGTTCGGCGACCACGACGACTACGACATCCAGCTCGAACAGTGGTGGCAAGACTGTTACTAAGACCACCACGACACAGAGCGCTTGGGGGACCACCACGAAGTCCGCGTCGCCCAAGAAGACGCTATCTCCTGACCGCAGTGAGCAGCAGCAGCGCGCGCAGGAAGGAGCTACTACGAAGACTACTACCGCGGCGCCCCCTGGACTTTCGGTGGATTCAGGTCGAGTGACGCCTACCACGGGACAGTCTCCGCGCTACACGCCTTCGGCTCCGTCTCCAGCATCTCTGCCTAAGCCTGACGAGGTCAAGCGTGGCACCCCCACACGCGCCCAGGGCGGTCCATTCCAAGCTCAGGGTGGAACTGCGGCACAGGCTAACAAAATGAACATTGGCTACGGCACGGGTCTGTACCAGGCGTCATATGGCCAGTACTCGATGGATCTTGGTCGTCCTACTGCCGCTTCAACGCCCGGCCAGCTCCCCGCCGGATCCGGCACACCGAAGAGCGCTGGGGCTCGCGGCGTTGCTACTGCTCAGGTCGCGGCCCAGTCGCCGTCTCGTGGACAGCAACCCGTGGCTCAGATGCAGCAGATTCCTCTGCAGCAACAGGCTCAGCAGCAGCAGCAGCAGCAACAACAAGTCCAGCAGCAAACTCAGCAGAAGCAGGTTCAGCAGCAACAGACTCAGCAGCCTCAGCAGAATCAGCAGAACCAGACCCAGCAGCAAACGGCGGCCCAGATGCACCAGCAGGCTCAGGCCAACTTGCAGCAGGGCTACCACTACGCCCCACCTCCCCCACCTGGCATGGCGCTACCGTACAACCCATACAACTACGCTGGCTACTACCAGGGCTACGGCTACTACCAGAACCCGCAGGTGCGTTCCTTCATTTACACTTTTGGGACGATAGATACACTCATGACGTTTGTTTGCTATTGGTCCGCAGTTTGCCCAGTACAGCCCACGCACCCAGTACCCACCGCGCGGCAGCATGCCGTATGGAGTTGAGGGCCCTGTGCCGGGTTTCTCAAACCCGCCAAACATGCCTTATCAGGACCAGCACATGATGGCTCAGCAGCACGAGTACGCTGGAGCTGTGCCCCAGGGCTTTGGTGAGATCAACGCTGCATACATGCAGCAGGCCTCGATGCAGCAGCAGGGTGGCCACCACGGCCACCAGAATGGCCCGCAGGGCCACGGCAAGGGCGGCTCGGGCTCTGGTGCCGGAGGATCCAGCTCGCAGCAGTCGCACGGCCAGCGCGGCAATGCCGGTATGCAGGGCTATCAGAATGCTGGAGGTCGCGAGCACGTGTCGCCGCCGGTGCCTAACGCGTCGGCGGCCATGACTGGCTCGTACGGCCAGCACTACGGCTGGGCTGGCAACTACGGCGCGCAGCCCGTCGGCGGATGGGGCCACATGGTGCCTCAGGGATACCAGCAATCTCCGTCCCAGCAGCAGCAGGTCCCTCAGCAGCAACAGCAACAGCAGCAGCAGCCGAATACACACCAGCAGAGCTACCACCAGTACGGCAACGGCGGCACCCAGGCTGGCAGCAACTCGAACGACGTGAACCAATCGCGCTGGAGCAGCTCGTAGGCGAGTGCTAGTGCACGGCCCACATACATTCTGCGCCCCGGCCGGCCGACCGCAGACGGGAAGGAACCGTGTGTCCTGCGACCCAACGCCACCATATTCTTAGCTAGGCAGAATGGGCATCATTAATCTCGCTGCGCCAGTAGCGGCGCAGGAGTCGAGGAGGGAAGATAAGAGATAACGATACGCGTCGAAGCTGTATGACTACCGTGAATTGGATCTATTGCTTGTGATGATGGGTCGTTGAGATCGTCTCAAAAGAGAACAGTTGTTCAGCAACTTGCTGAGACCAAGATGTAGAGTAGGCACCGTTAGATCTCTACGTGTACACGAAATATTCAATGTGCTATCCCGCGTGTATTCTTCAATGGCCAGGCATCGGAACAAGCGTTCACAGTCATGCTCAATCCGGCCACTCCATGCGGAAACGGCGGGTATGAAGGAAATGCCGGCACTCCCCACAAGAAGGAAGCAGAGCAAAGTGCTCGTTGCGCAAGATCCAATCTCGCCAGCACGGTTCTGATTACTTGATTGCTTGGGAACCGCTCCCTCGCTTGCAAGGACAAGCACCAAGGACTTGCCTCTTGCAAATTGCAAGTTGTAATGCATCTTGCATTGCACTCTCAGCAGCTGAGCCTCAGAATTTTGGCCAAGCCGTTACGCTGCCCAATGGGCAGCATAGCGTCCCGAAAGGTTGTAGAGGTCGGAAAAAAGGGCGTAACGATAGCTTCAGGCTTCTCAGGCCCCCGTGGCTGCATCTCGACGTGGATCCATGCGCCATAGCTAAGCGGGTGAGTGCGTGACACCGCTCTTATCACACATGCATTGGGCCTCGTTCAGTTGACCAGTTGTGCCTGCTCAAGTGGACGCCAGGGTCGCTGTGACACCTGCTTGGCCGACTGCAGCCGTTGACTTGGTTTCACTATGTAGACGCTGGGAAATTTCAACGCCTGTTCAAGATCAGTCTTCTAGCATTGCGATTGGTGGATTAAATGGCAGAGCAGAATTCTCATTGGTTGAAAATTTCCTGATATTCGCGCACCCTCTTTTTGGCCCCCAACGGCAACCTCCGCGAGAGCGCGACCGCCACCAGACAGTAGCGCTTCTCCTCAACAGAACACAAGCCAAGCACCGAACCAAGATCGCAGAGACGCAGCCTAGCTAAACCGACGACTGCTTCAGATTCCAAAAGCATCCCCGAATAACCCCCTCCCAATCCTCCGCCTTCATGGACGTGGGCGCGCGCGTGTGGATCGCCGACCCGGCGGACGAGTGCGTGTGGATCGCGGCGCGAGTGCTCGAGGTGCACCCAGCCGCCGTGACGGTCGAGCTCGAGGTGCGGCGCAAAGAAGAGACGGCGGCGGCGCGCTTCAAGCACCGCGGGTCGAATGACGATCACGAGGACGACGACGCCCAAGCCAACAAGCGCCGGGATGTGGCGCTGGTCTTCGCGCCCTCAGGCGAGTGCGCCAACGTGCTGCCACGCAATATGCCGCGCGAACAGGACCAGCGTGACTTGGTGGCGCTCCCACATCTGCATGAAGCCTCCATCCTCAACGCGCTGCGATTGCGCTACGAACGCCACGCCATCTACACACACATCGGCGACATCCTCATCTCCATCAACCCCTTCCAGAATCTCCCTCAGCTCTACGGCGACGAGGTGCTACAGGTTTACGCCTACGACCACAACTCGCAGTTCGGCGACCGCGTCACGGCGTCGGATCCAAGAGAGCCACATCTCTTCGCAGTGGCTCGCGCGGCCTACATGGACATCGTACAGAACGCCCGTAGTCAAGCTATCCTCATCAGTGGTGAAAGCGGCGCCGGTAAAACTGAAGCTACCAAGATCATCATGACCTACTTCGCTGTCACGTGTGGCACTGGTAACAACAACCTGCTTACACCAACGAATACACATGAGACAGCACAATCCAATTCGCCACCAGCGTCGCCGTCCCGCACAACGATCGAGGAGCAAGTGTTGCAGTCCAACCCTATTTTGGAGGCGTTTGGAAACGCACGCACAGTGCGAAATGACAACAGTTCGCGATTCGGCAAGTTTATCGAACTGCGCTTTCGCGACCAGCGGCGGAGACTCGCCGGTGCCCGTATTCGAACATATCTGCTGGAGAAGATCCGAGTCATTAAGCAAGCCCCTCATGAGCGCAATTTTCACATTTTCTATGAGCTGCTGGGTGCAGACAACACGTGTGTGAGTAAGGAGCAAAAGCAAGCATTGGCGCTTAGCGGTGGCCCCCAAAGCTTCCGTCTACTTAACCAGAGCTTGTGTTCCAAGAGACGCGATGGGGTGAAGGATGCAGTTCAATTCCGTTCCACGAGGAAAGCCATGCAACAGCTTGGCATGAGCGAACGGGAGATCGGTGGAGTGCTGGAAATTGTGGCAGCAGTGTTGCATATGGGTAACGTGGACTTTGAACAAGTACCGCACAAGGGCGAAGATAACGTGTTCGCTGACGAAGCACGAGTAGTGACCTCGACACCTGGGCCGTGCAACCATTTTACTAAAGCAGCGGAGCTGCTGGGGGTTTCCACGGAAGCCCTGGACCATGCACTTACGAAGCGTTGGCTGCGCGCTTCTAACGAAACATTGGTCGTGGGAGTTGACGTTGCTCATGCACGAAACACTCGCAATGCGCTAACCATGGAATGCTATCGTCTTCTATTTGAATGGCTTGTAGCACGCGTCAACAACAAGCTCCAACGACAGGCTAGTGCACCATGGGATGGCGACCAGAATGATGACGACGATGACGAAGCCTCCAACGATTTCATCGGTCTGCTGGATATCTTTGGCTTTGAAGATATGGCAGAAAACTCCTTTGAGCAACTCTGCATCAACTACGCCAATGAGGCACTGCAACACCAGTTCAACCAGTACATTTTTGAGGAAGAACAGCGATTGTATCGCGATGAGGGTATCCGTTGGAGTTTCGTAGATTTCCCGAACAACCGCGAATGCCTCGAGTTATTTGAACACCGACCAATCGGTATTTTCTCTCTTACGGACCAAGAATGTGTCTTCCCCCAAGGCACTGATCGTGCTCTCGTGGCCAAATATTACCTGGAATTCGAGAAGAAGGCGCAGCACCCACACTTCCGCTCGGCTTCAGTGATTCAGCGCACGACGCAGTTTGTAGTGGCCCATTACGCTGGATGCGTTACTTATACCGTTGATGGCTTCCTTGCAAAAAACAAGGATTCCTTCTGCGAGAGTGCAGCGCAATTGTTGGCTGGGTCTTCCAACCCTCTCATTCAAGCTCTTGCTGCCGGATCGGCCAACGAATACGCAGACAACGAGCAGGATGGTTTCGGTGGTCGGAATATCCGGCGTGCCAAGTCTGCCATCGCCGCGGTCAGTGTGGGGACGCAATTCAAGATTCAACTGAATGAGTTGCTGACCACCGTCCGTGCCACAACACCTCGATATGTGCGCTGCATCAAGCCTAATGACTCGCACGTCGGTTCATTGTTTCGAAGCACTCGAGTAGTGGAACAACTCCGGAGTGGCGGTGTTCTTGAAGCTGTGAGGGTAGCGCGAGCAGGATTCCCTGTACGCCTTTCACACAAGCAGTTCCTCGGTCGTTATCGTCGGGTGTTGCTGTCACTTTGCAAATTGACGGACAACGGCTTCGAAAGGAAACACAGGAGCTGGAGCGAGCTTGACTTGTGCCTACACCAGCTTACACAAGTTCTCCTTACCGACGGCAGCTCCGATGAAAAGGCCGAAGACGGAAATGAAGACGAACAGACTCGCCAAATGCGTTGTGGTGTCAGTCTTGGCAAGACACGTGTCTTTTTCCGTCGCAAGCCGTACGAGAAGCTCGAGAATTTGCGCGTGGCTGTCCGCCAAGGGGCCAGCGTTGTCATTCAACGACACGTCAGAGGATTCGTGGCCCGCCATAGCTACAGACACCTTCGCCAAGTCACGATCGGCATGCAAGCACGTGTACGAGGAGGTCGTGCCTACAGATACGTGTGCTGGATGCGTGCGATGCATCAAGCTCGGGTGCTACAAGCGAGAATGCGCCAGCTTTGTGCGCGGAGCAGATTTCTCCGTGCTCGTGCAGGTGTGCTGGCAGTGCAGTGTTGCTTCCGGTGCCGCCGTGCAAAACTTCATGTGCAGGCTCTTCGTGAGGCTCGTGCGGTGACGCATATTGCCACAGCTTGGCGACGATCATCTGCGCAACGGAAGTATCGGAAGCTGTGTAGCGCCACTTTGGCCCTCCAATGTGCGATGCGTGTACGTGCCGCTAAGCGGGTGTTGAAGGCGTTACGTGAAGAGAGCAGGAACGTGGCCAAGCTGAAAGAGGATAATGCCCAGCTAAAGGACGAACTCGCTGAATTGCGTCGACAAATGCAGGTCATGGTGGCTCAGAGTACAAGCAAGGAACGGCAGCAGCTACCATATTTACCGTTCAAAAGTGCTGAAGAGCCTGCGCACAACTCTCCACCAAAAGCTGTCGTGTTCGCGTCAAATAATGGTCCAGCAGCAGACAGCAGCAATCAACGTGACTGCGAAAACCAATTGGAGCTTGAACTATCGGACGACCTTGTTATCATGGACACGGGTGGGAATCCGAATGGAGCAGATGGCCAAGATGTCGGCTGCATTGTGGATCTATCAGACAGCCAGCAAAAGCCAAAGCTCCAGACGCCAAACTCACGTCGGTCTCGCCGTTACAGCTTACCACCTATGCTTGCACCTGCAAACGAAGAGGCCGAGCTAGCTGACATAACACCTGAGTCGCCTCGTGCTTCTCGAACCCGTGAGCGACGCCACAGCTTGGATTTGTGGCGGTTTCAGGAGGCGGAGGCTCAGAAAGAGGCCAACCAATTGCGTGAAGAGATTCGCGAGGCGGCTGCTGATGAACCCTCACCAGAGCGTCAGCAGCAGCAAGAAATTGCTCTTCAAAAGCTAGTTGCCTCTCAAATCAAGCGAAAGACTATGGAGTTGCAGCTACAACTACCCGAGTTCGAGCTGAAGATTGACAACAATAGCATCGACGCTGGCCCAGCCTCGTGCATCAACCACCGGCGTCGATCGCGCACAGTTGATAGTTCTATTCCGGTTCCGGCGCCATTGACCTCGTGTGGTCGACAGGGTACTTCACGTTGGAATTTTACAGCACCTCGCAGCGTGACGCACGCTTCCAGCGGTCGCATGCCGGCCTACTTCGACAGTCCGAACTACGCTGGATCGTCGTGTGGCGATGACCACTCCGTCGATGGAGACGATGATCCGTACGGCCGAGGTCGCTACCCGATGCCAAGACGCTCAGCATCCGCCGGAATGTATCGATCACGGTCGTCGTCAAACTCTTCGTCCTGCTACATGGCGCCGTCTGTGGCAGTTCGCCCCGGAGTAGTCGTCCCTCGCTTCGCCAAGGCCCCAACCTGCTACGAGTGCGACTGCACGTTCAATATTCTCGTGCGTCGTCACCACTGCCGCCAATGCGGCAACTCATTTTGCTTCGAACACTCGACTCGCCAGCTAGCCCTTCCTCACTTGGGCTACATGGCGGCTCAGCGTGTGTGCGACTCTTGCTTCGAGGCGCATATCCAGGCTATGACGTCGCTCAAGCTGCCGTCGTTGATGCGCCACGCGACAGAGGAACTGTCAACTTCATCCTTCGCAAGCTCACCGCGAGGCCTTGAGAGCAGCGACAGCTACTGCGGCCTCGACAGCCCAACTGCAGCAGAAGCCCGCGTAGCCCCGCTGCGTACATAATATCCATTGTTCGTAACTAGCCTAGTAGGGTCACACCAAGCAGATAAATATCTATAAGTCCAAGAAAATAAATGGGGATTGCATTATACCTTCTGTACGACTGTAAGTCCTCATCAAGTGGACTTCTTCTTTGTAGCTTTGCCTTTCGCCTTCGGCTTCGGGGCCTCTTTCGGCTTCAACGGTGCGAACGTCATACGATGAATCTCACATGCTCCGTGCTTAACAATTGCAGCGACGTGAGCTTTAGTCGGGTACCCCTTGTGCTGCGCGAGTCCGTACTGCGGGAACTTCTCGTCATATTCACGCATGATGCGGTCTCGCGTGACCTTGGCAATGATGGAGGCCGCCGCGATGCTGTAGACCTTGGAGTCTCCCTTGACCACTGTTTCAGCCGGCAGCTCTAGCGTCGGTGGCAGCTTGTTGCCGTCCACGAGCACAAACGTCTTGTCCTTCTGCTGCAAACGTTCCGCCACCTCGTTCACAGACTTGGTCATAGACTCAAGTGACGCCTGCAGAATGTTGATCTCGTCGATACGCTGCGCGCTGTTCACATGCACGGCGTACGTAATGCGCGGATGCGTGGTCAGCAGCTCAAACAGCGCCTCGCGCTGCGGCTCCGAGATCTTCTTACTGTCGTCCACGCCGGCCACCGTCACGTCCAGCGGCACGTGGCACGCCGCCGCCACCACAGGACCAGCTAAAGGACCTCGCCCGGCCTCATCCACGCCGATTACAGTCGTGTAGCCCTTGGCTTCGTAACGCGTCTCGAAGGCGCGGGAGAGCGTGGACGTCGACAGTTCTGCATCCTTCTTGGCCGGTTTCTTGGGCTTCGGGGTGCGCTTAACACGCGCGGAGACGACAGGCAAAGCGGAGGTGGTTTCAGTATTCGCCAAGGTCTTGTTGAGACGAGGAGAGCGACGTGGCGCTGCCGCCGCGGCCACCTTGACGGTGCACTTGATGGTCTTGCGCATAATTCTTGTGGTGTGCGACGTACGTCGCCTTGACGTTATTTTGCACCAATCCTGTGACAAGTCGCCGACGATTGGCAGATACTAAGTATTGAATTACGCGCGGTTACCTCACCTCTGTTCAAGAGCTTTACACTCTATATAATGCACACTGGTGCTTGGCTCGCACGGCATCTAACGTCACAATCCGATTGACGCCCCAGCGCCCAAGGTAGAGATTAAAGTTGAGATGGCTGACGCAACACCCGCCCCCGCCCCTAAGAAGCTCACCAAGAAGGAGCTGCGCATCCTTGAGCGTCAGAAAGCGGCCGCGGTTGCCGCCGGCCCGACGCTCACCGACACGTACGGCGAGATGCCGCTTATCCAGTCGCAGGAGCGTCCCAACCACGTCTACAAGTCCGTTAAGGATTTGAACCCAGAGTTGCAGGGCGAAAGCTTCTGGGTGCGTGGCCACCTGCAGGCTGTGCGTGCCAAGTCGAAGATCGCTTTCATCACGTTGCGTGAACAGACGGCCACGATCCAGGCCATCCTGCACGAGAGTGGCAAGGTCTCGCGCCCCATGATCAAGTTCGCGGCCGGCGTGCCCAAGGAGTCCGTCGTCGACGTGTTCGTCACACTCAGTACGCCCGACAGCCCCGTGCTTAGCACCACGCAGAAGGATGTGGAGCTCAACGTTGAGAAGTTCTTCGTTGTCAGCAAGGCTTTGCCCGAGCTACCCTTCCAGGTCGAGGACGCTGCACGCAGTGACACCCTCGTCAAGGCTGAGGGGTCCACCTACGTGAACGTGGGACTGGAGACTCGCCTCAACTCGCGTCCGCTTGACCTGCGTACGCCTGCCAACCAGTGCATCATGCGCATCCAGGCTGCTGTGGGTCAGCTCTTCCGTGAGTTCCTGATCAAGCGCGACTTCGTTGAGATCCACACACCCAAGCTGGTGGGCGGTGCCTCTGAGAGCGGTGCTAACTGCTTCACGCTCAAGTATTTCGACCAGGACGCCGCCTTGGCTCAGAGTCCCCAGACGTACAAGCAGATGGCTTGCGCCGTTGCTGGCCTCGAGCGCGTGTTCGAGATCGGCCCCGTCTTCCGTGCTGAGAACTCGAACACGCACCGTCACATGTGCGAGTTTGTTGGTCTTGACTTGGAGATGACTATTAAAGAGCACTACCACGAGGTGCTGGAGGTGTTCTCGGACTTGTTCATCTACATCTTCGACGGCCTTAAGGAGCGTTACGCAAAGGAGTTGGCCATCATTAACGAACAGTACCCGTTCGAGCCGCTCAAGTACAACAAGCCTTCGCTTATCATTAGCTTCGAGGAGGGCGTGAAGATGCTGAAGGAGGCTGGCGCCGACCAGGAGCCCGAGGAGGACCTGAGCACTGAGAACGAGAAGTGGCTCGGCCGTCTCGTCAAGGAGAAGTACGACACCGACTTCTACATCCTCGACAAGTTCCCGCTGGCTGTGCGTCCGTTCTACACGATGCCGGACCCGAAGGACAAGCGTTGGAGCAACTCGTATGACATGATGATCCGTGGCGAGGAGATCGTTTCCGGCGCTCAGCGTGTGCACGACCCCAATCTCCTCATTCAGCGCATGAACGAGCTGGGCGTGCCGCAGGAGTCGATGCGCACCTACATTGACTCGTTCCGCCTTGGCGCTCTGCCCCACGGTGGCGGTGGTATCGGTCTGGAGCGTGTTGTCATGCTGTACCTGGGCCTGGGCAACATCCGTAAGGCTTCCATGTTCCCGCGCGACCCGAAGCGGTTGTTCCCGTAAGCGCATGCCGCTCGTTTGTGGTCACCATGCATGTAGAATCTCGCTGTCGACTCGATGCTTTTTGCTTTCAAGATAAATGCGTGCGCACAGCAACTCAAGGTTTGCATTGAATAAGCAATACTTATGCAAGAACCAGACAGATTGATACAAAACAATGTCAACTAGGGTTTCTATGAAGTGGCTGCTGCGTTTCTTCCTCAAGTGTGATGTCGAGCAATCTTCAGGTGGCGTTGCTCATCTGTATCCTTCCCGTGTTCGATGACATCCGGAATGCTTGCATCCTCCTTTTCTTCATCGTCACTCTGTTCCAACCCATATAACGTTAGATATTTTGCCATTTGCTAACAAACAGCACGCACCCCCGTTTCACTCACATCTTGATACTCTTCTCCCAAAAGCGAAACTCCAACGGCAGTCTTCGTTGCTGGCAATGGCTGCGGGTTCTCGTCACGCAAGAAGCAGTAGTAGGCGTGCAGGGCATGCGAGGAATCTAAAAACCGAAACTTGGTGTTTGTACCAAGCTTGACCTGCCAATACACAGTATGCAATATGTTAGCTATCGTACTCTCAATTGTGAAAGCAGAAAAAATAGTCTTGGTCTTGCGCCGCAAGATCTCGGAATCAAAGCTACAATTCATGTCCAAAAAGCTGATGCACAACGCAGGGAGACCGAACTCACACGTACCTTCAACATAACCTCCAGTTGTGTATTGTCCCGTACTTTATTAGCCGTAGCTTCCAGAATTGCATGTCGCTTCTTGGTCTTTGGCTGTGCAGACATCAACAAGTACGAGAAGTCACTTCCACTTCAACATGCTGAACCAATCATCGCACCTTACCATCGTGAGGTGATCCGGCACTTTCCACAAAGGCTCAAATGTTTCACCATCACTCTCCTGGTCACTTGTATCTTCTGGATATTGGTACGGGAACTTGTTCTCAGTCGCGAACGTCTCCTCCGATGGTGGGAACTCCACTGCGTAGTCTCCGAAGCGCAGGCGATGCAGCATCTGCTGTTTCGTTTCCTCTGCACCTTCCCCAGTGTCTTGCAATGCAGTTTGTGTACCTGAATTTCCATCTCCAGACTCCTTCCCCTTCCTCTTCTTAAGCTGTCGGAACATATTTCGGTCCTCCAGCAGATTCCGAGCGTCGAAGCGATCCACGCGCAGGTCTCCGTCACATTCCCCACGCCATGGGATCAAATGCGACTCCTGGTGCAGCTCCCACGCCGTCTCTGGGTCATCGAACACCTGACAACTGTAGCCACGCACACCCAGTTCCAACACGCCACCGCCAGATGTGTCGTCGCCGCGCTCTTCGACATGCTCAGCCATGATGAAATACACTGATTTGATTCGTCGTAATTAATTCATGCTATATAAATGTAGCTGTTCCCCAACTATTTTGCTTATTTACTGTGGGGCACAACGGCTTGATCCATAGTGAACATGAGCGAGCGGCGTCACAGTCGCAGCCACCGGCGCTCACCCAGCCACAGCCCACGACGGAGACGTGACAGTCATAGCCGCAAGCGTAGCAGAAGTGCAAGTCCCTCCACCTCTCCGATGAACAGACGTCGTCACCACCATGAGCGCAAGCACCGACACCACCAAGAGCACGATACGGAGAAGGCGGAAGGCGCCGAGAAGCAGAAGCTTGAGAACCGAGAGGAAGTGGCACACAGGTCGCGTATGTGGACGGTGGTGGACTCGGATGACGACGTGAGCAGACCCAAGGCCGAGGACTGGAAGAGTAGGGACCGGTCGCATGATACCAGACACAAACACCGTCATCGCCATTCGAGACGTCGATCACGTTCATCGTCATCATCAAACTCTGAGTCGGAAAGCTCCGACAGCTCAGATGATGAACGTTCCCGTCGGAAACGCAAACACAAGCGTAGCAGCTCACGGAAGGACAAGATGCGGCACAAGAAGGACAAGAAGAAGAAAGACAAAAGGAGCAAGAAGGACAACAAGAGCAGCGCTGTGAACCAGGATGAGTACGGCAAGTACGGCATCCTACGAGAGTCGGATTTCCACAACAAGAGCGTGTCGTTTCAAGCTTGGCTGCGCGACGTAAAGAAAATGGGCGAGTTCAACGGACCCAAGTGGGAGGCTATGGAGCTCTTTAAGGAGTACATGGAGGACTACAACACGTGCACATTGCCCCATGAAAAGTACTATGATATTGAGAAGTACGAGATGAAGCGGTACCAGAAGCAGCAGCGCAAGGCGTATGCAAAGCAGAAGGGAGCGTCGGACAAGGCTCTGGACACGCTGGCTGACGAAGAACGTGTGCGTCGCGAACGCCAATCTGCGCGCGAGAAGAAGGAACAGGAGGAGTTCCGCCTCGTACTGCAGCTCATGGACAAGGACAAAATCGAGGCCATGCGCGAGCAGGAGCGGCTCCGCTCGCAGATGCAGATGTTCTATAAGTCCGGCAACGTCGAAGAGGCCCGCCGTCTCGAGCAGATCCTCAACAAGGTGGATGAGGATCCGCGTTTCAAGCACTGAGAAATTGGCACTTATGAATTTGTAGCTGCCGGAAAGATAAGCTTTTTGCGTGAGTAGGTAAATGATAGTTTTTGCGGCGATTAATTGCTGCCGGAAGTTGCAGTGATGTTGTAGTTGTCATCACAATTCTATTGCTCATTGAATCAGTTTGCTACTTGTGGGCATTTCGCTTCCGACATCCGAGTCGAACACCAAAATTGTGCAAATCGTTTCTGCCATAGCGTTGCACCGATGTCGAGGTGTATCGTATAGTACTCGAGGTAAGTGGCGTAGTGACCGCCAACACCAAGCAACATTCTTGCCTCCAAGATGTCGTGCTCTCCATTCAAATTTCCACTATTTCGTGCCAAGCCGTTGCTTGAAGTGCGTTGCACCTGTATCCATCATCGCTCGCTCATTTGGACGGCCGCCCGTGGCCCGAAGGTCTCCTGCGGGTCAAACACGCATCATGGAGCGATTGCGCTCAGTGCTCAGGTGCTCGACACCGAAGCTGAATCACGCAGCTTCCGTGCGATACGCCATCGAGATGCCATAGTTTCTTCCATACAAAATGTATCGAAATGATTGCAGTTTCGTGGTGCTAAAATATCATCGCAGTGTCGAAAAGTGTCAACACCACGCACACGATGGAGCTCTCGGCTCTGCGGAGTTTAACCTCTGCCTTCTCGTCACCCAGCTCGTCCGTGTCGTCCACCAGCAGCCGCGACAGTCGCGCTAGTCGCCACCACCGCGATCATCGGCACCGGCCTCGTCACACGACGTCCTCACTACCACACGACGAAGCGGAAGACGAACGTGACGACGTGTATCGCCGCCACCGCAAAAATAGACAAAGGAGCTTCGACCAGCAGCAGCAACAACAGCAGCGAGAGCGCCGTCACACAAGCTCAAGTCTTACAGAAAAAAGCATGAACTCGTCTCGTAGTAGCCGCAAGGAGAGCGACGAGTTGTCACTAGCAAGCACGTGCGACGACCGACCGCGACTCAATCTACCGCTTGACAAGGAATTCCTGCCACTTGACAGTCCCACACAGGATGAGAAGGAGCAGGAACAGGTGCGAGACCAAGTCATCTGCATGATCTTCGACTTGCCAGAGTCCACACAGTTCTATCAAGGTACAAACAGACAAGAGACAATAGTGAAGCAACTGCTACTGGACAGTGCTAACGAGGTGTCGTTGTGTATCTTGCAGACTTTTCGTGTGCCATCGCATCGACGCTGGCTATGCACGGACGAATGTATCCGACGAGTTCACATGTGTGCTTCTACTCGAACGTGTTTGGCCGCGAGAGAAAGGTCAGGAAGTCAGAGAGGGTGGACCTTCAAGGATACACTCGGGGTGCTTGTCGGGGTTGCAGCTCGTGCTTTGCCCATGTGCAATGCTCGACGCTAGCTTTTCCGGCTCCCGACGTGGTGTCGCAATTGATATTCCTCATGCTGAGCCTATCTGTTGCTTGTGTTTGTCTGTAGATTTTGATCCCGTACGAGTCCATTCGTGAAATTGAAAAGACGACGACGATGGTTTTTCAACATTCGATCCGCCTCGCGACATTTGACAGGGACGAGTACACGTTCACGAGCTTCTGGGGCAACAACCGCGATAGCTGCTATGATCTTATTGTCAAGACTCGCGACCGCGTGCTGCGCGAATTGCGTCCAACTGCAGTGAATTCCTCGGAATCGCGGTACCCGGCACTGCCAACGTCTCCAGTCTCCAGAGACGCTCAGTCACCTGTTGGTTCACCATCAACAGCATCGCAGACCAACCCTGTTGCAGAAGAGGAGGAGGAAGAAGAGGAGCATGGAAAGGAGGAGGAAGACACGGCTGATGCTGATCATGACGACTCTGCAGCTGTTGACAATGGCAATACCAATTCGGCAAATGAAGATACCGACGCCGATGACCAGACAGTCCCTGTAACTCCGCGTCGGCGTAGTATGGTTTCGGATGTGGACACGATCGCACCCAAGGACATCTCGATGACGCAGGTTCTCGAGGAGGTGTTTCCTGTATCGGTAGATACGTTCATGCAGCTTTTCTATCTGGACAACGCACCGTTTGGGCTGGACAAGTTTAACGAACAAACGGGGTCAACTGAGATGACGATAAACCCATGGATGACCCCGTTGGAAGACGAAAAGTCTTTTGGTACGTTTAGACTTTCAGTTGACTTGCTACACAACGATAAATGTGTACTCACCCAATTTATTCTTGACAGGCATGACTCGTTCGCTGCAATTCCGTGTGCCAATTGATGCTCCAATCGGTCCGAAGTCGTCACAAGTTGATGTGGTACGTTCTGCGTCGTATATGTGTCATGCCTATCCTTGGACAATTCACTGACGTTGTGGCGAATGTACATGTATGATAAAATTACAGCTTCAATGTCTCAAAGAGAACGAACATGGGGTGCGTGTCGTAGAGAGCTCGACTCGACTTGTGGATATCCCCTATGGTGATTATTTCAGCGTTGAAGATCGATGGACCATCGTGCCACGGTCTTCTAACCCCAACGCCTGCAAAGTATTTATTGAGTTGAAGGTACGTCTGGAGTTACGAATATTATGTTGTTGAGAGGTATAGCCTAATCAATGTGTTGCTTGTTCCCTCTATAGGTGGTTTTCGGTAAATCGACATTTTGGAAGAATACAATTGAGACGCGTGCCATCAGTGACAACCGAGCCAAGTGGGAGAAATGGGTTGCGATGGCCAAAGAGTTCCTTGAAACAAGGGACCTTAATGATGCTGCCAACTACGCCCCGGAGAGCCCTCCTACATCAAGCACTTCTTCCGAAAAAGCGGTTGCGCAGGAAGCTGCCAGAAAGGATCGTGAATCGATGGTGAGACGTCGAAGCCGGAGTAAGCCAAGCCACCGGCACCGAAGTTCCACCACCGCAGTGATCCCATCTGGAGGAGCCCGCACAGCCCCAGTGAAAGTTTTTCCGTGGGTGCTGGTTCTGCTTCTGCTGCTTGTAATCTTGCGCTTGCAAATGACGCTGTCAAGTATCGAGCTTTCGTTGCTGGTGAATACCGAGCTGATCGGCGACCTCCAGAGACAAATTGTTGTTCTTCAGGCCGGAGCTTGCCCAGTGACAACGTAGTCATCGTTTCATCTTCGTGCTACTTCTATTTTACATGTTACAATACTAAACTAAAATCGATACCAAATACCAAGTAAGCATGTTACTTGTTGTCTATTACACTGATGTTTTACTACTACATGTAGTAGTAGCAGTTGCTTGTCGTGGTTTATTCGGTGGTACCATCAAACCACATCGTGTGAAAGTTTACACGCTTCTGCAGTCCCTGTAGCAACTGGCTAGCTTGAAGGTCTGTGTCGCGCTGCATCAAGCGGTAAATTGACGCTGGATCGTAATTCTTGGCTTTCCGTGTCTGTTTCCTCTGTTTTGCCTGAATACCATATTCCCCCACCAGCTTCTCTTTGGCTACTACAGAAGTTTGCTGTTGATTAGAGAGAATTTCCTGGTGCATTGAGCGCAACACACGCTGCATCGCACGAAGGTGGGTCTGTTGGAGCGGGTTGTACATCACATATACGTCTGGCGGTAGATTTGCAACCATCTTGCTCAACTCGTACAGCGTTAGTTCGCGTGATCTCGTTTCAAAAGTCACCAGCGCAAACGTTGGTCGAATGACGGAATCACCAGACATGGACATCCCAAAATTCGGTCTTCCAAACCATGGTCTTAGATTTGAGCCGGATGAAATGAACAGCAGTTGATCTTGCTCTGAATAACATCACCATGAAATAAAAGCTATGTCAGACGAATAAAAGTTTTACAAGTAATGGACTACCACGCATGCGCACGTACCTTTGGAGCTGCTTCCCTGACACCAATCACCACCACCACTACTAAGAAATTCTCGACCGACGTTTAACACGTCATCAGCATAAATTTTAACGGACGCAACAGCACACGCTGACTCACTTGGACGCCAGTCGAGAGTCATTTCAGAGAGAAGTTCATGCTGAGACGCACCCCAGTGCAGCCACGACGTTACCTCTAACGGCTTCCGTTCTCGAAGAAATGAAAACTTTGGTGCAAACTGAAGCTCCAACTGAAATCGAGTTTCCCCTGCGGTGGGATCGGCCGTATTCGTTGCAGGAAAAAATTCTGGAACAACTGAACACGAACATTTCCAGCCCGGTGCCGGTACTCCCGTTGGTGTAGTCAGCACAACGAAACAGTCGCTGAGTATCGAATCGGACAGATTTTTGAGGACGACTTCTGCATGAACAAGTGACGATGACGGTACGTACTTGAGCACACGAAATCGTTCCAGTGATACTTGCTGCTCAAGCTTGAGATCACCCATCGAGACATCTGGTAAGTGCTCCATTGTTTCAGCAACATTTCTGGGAACCCTTGGTGGAGCGTTGACAATCGTTTCCATATTTACAAGGCCCTTGGGTTTTGAGCCGAGGTCGTCAATTTCTTGAGGTGAAAAGAGTGGCATCACGATTGAGTGCTCGTTGCTGCGAATTGCTCTTGCTTGTTGTATTTGGCACTGCCGCGCGATGAGCTGGTTAAGCTGGCGTGCCAACAAATCCTTATCCCCCACGATCATTAGTAAACGCTCCAACTCCTGTAACCCATTGCCCAGACGTGTAGAAAGAGAGTCTGCAAGTTTACAAAGCTGTGATTGAGAAGCAGCTAAGATATCAGCCGGGTCATGTGTCTCTTTGTCGAAGTGATTCGCACTTCTGTCACGTGACGAGGCCTTTTGGGTCCGTTCAATATAGTGGAATGGCTCTTGCGTAGAACCAGCAGGAGCCTCCTTCGAGTTGCTTTTCTCATCGTTGCGAGAACGTTTACGGGAGCGTGGACCGTGTTTGCCTTTCTTTTCTTCACGTAGCCGCAGTCGATGACAAGAAAGCTTCGTCTCAGGAGCGGCAGCTTTCTGCGTTACGAGAACACTGCGCTTCACAAGTTGCTTATCATCTAGAGATTTATCGACACCCACTTCATTCGCACCGCGGTTGATACTCGCGTCAATAATTCCAGGAACATCATTGAGGAGAAGTACTTGGCACGGCGTCGAGGCATCATCAGTATGAATGCCTGCAAAATTCCCGGTATACGCGTGCCCTACATGATTAAAAGCTACGAGGCGAAGTCAGTCATCAATTCTAGGATGAACACCTAGCTGAAAAATGCAGATAAGAGCCAAGAACTTACACAGAAGAAGTTCCATGGACACGTTTTGAGCATTGCTGGAAAACCCTAACATGAAGAAAGAATGGCTTTCATCGTCGCAGTGCACGCATAGAACATGGCGTTGGTCCATGATATTCTCACATAGACACCACCTGACACACACCATACACGTTAGCAATCTGAACGCAGACAGATACCGAGGGCAATATCAATCCAAACGTACATTTCAGCTGGTCGAGTAGGCAGCACATAGGAGACAAGCAAAATCCCGTTTGCATGCACATAAATCGTATTGGTTGTAGTTCCGGTCACCACCAACGTCGCTACACGAACATCCGGTCGATATGATCGAGTGCTTGGTCCGTTATCCGAAGATGTAAATGCAGCACTTGTAGCCGAAGCTGTAAAATCCCATTCACTCAGCTCAGAAACGAAACAACAGCAAGTTACCTGCTCACGCATCGACAGAACCGCACTACACCCGGTAGTCGAGTGCAGGTAGTGACACTGCGAGGACGCTTCTTTGCTGGTTTCATTTCTTCCTTCATAATCCAAATCCAAGATGCTCCAGGTGTGACGATCACTAACCGCAGCGACACGATACAAAACCACAGCAACCTGCTGTTAGAATCATGACAACTTTCTAACTGTAATGAATTACTACGTAGTAGTAGTATGTACCTGTTTGCTGAAAATGATCTTGGCAATCGTTGTGCGTGAATCAATAAATGCGGTTTGGAACTGTGAGTTTCGGACACATACGCACAAGACACGAGCTCGAAAGACGCAGAAGCATCGTCTTCCACGTCATTTACCACCTCCACTTGCTCGCGCCACACATAAAATCCATATTCACCAGCCCCTTGTGTTGCTCTTTGAAGTTTCAACACCGTCGCCAGTTGCGAATAGCGCTCAAAGAGCAGCACATGAGGTCCATCCACCAGAAAGATCTGCAGCGACTTGGAATGCAGTGGATTCCCATCCACTGCATCTACTTCTTCGCTAATTTCTCCACGTGTTGGAAATTCCAACACGTTCAGTAATCGGAACCCAACCTCATTGTCGTTCTCCGTCTCGTACAAAATGTAGAAGTACAGACGGTCACCACTTCTCGATACTGTAGACTCCTTCATCTTATCATCTGCCTCCTTGTTCTTTGTAGATCGTCGACGTTTGCGGGTCGTCGGATGACTGTCAGTTGTCAACTGCTTCTCAATCCCTTGCGAAGCTCGAAAGATTAACACCGGGTAGCGACTGCAATACACCACGAACAACATCAATAATACAATTAATTGCAACGCTTTTTAGCAATTATTTCGTGCCTGGAACAGAAGATGACGAACGTACGTAGCCAACTCCGTGTCTTCCAAATCTTTAGCAGCTACGAGACGCGCACCCACTGGCAGCGCAGCCTCTTCACTGATGTCGTTGACATTGCACAGACACAGCGAGACTTTCTTCTCCTCAGAGTCGACGTTTATGCGCTGGATCTGCAGCTTCCCGAGCTCGTAGCGCACGAGGAAGAGCGCGTCGCCCCACGCCAGCAGCTTGGCCATGAAAAATGTAAGGGTTACGTAACCGGGTTACGTTTGGTTACATTTTGCTTCAAATACGGCCTTACACTTCAAAGAGACGGCGATGCCACACATGAAGTTGCTGTTGGCAGTGATTCTGTCGCCCTTGTGGGTCAGCTTCGCTGTGTTATGGGGAATCTTGGGGCTGCTGTTCACGATGCCAGTGAGGCGGGTGGTGGTACTTGCTCCGTTGCTGCTGTGGACGCCTTGGACGCTCGATCTTTGGGGGTCGCGGACTCTCCCCGTTCAAGTTCCTGCCGCTGCAACAGCGTCTTTAGCACTGGGACTGACACTCCCCAAGAACCCACTGCTGCATCTGTCGGTCTGGGTGGTTACACTGCAGTACATTGCCTACTACACTGTGGACTGGACGCTTTGGTTCCCGGCATTCGCCTGTTTTGTGTCGGTGTGGAGCTCCATGAACCAATTGAGACTGTGGCTGCCGGCGGATGAGACGGTACTGCATTCAGTTGAACACCAGATCTACAAGAGCTTCTTAGGCGACGGGTTTACATTGAAGATGGTTGCTGGACTGGGGACAGTGCACGTCCCGTATACTGGTGACACAACGAAGAAGCCTCGGACGCTGGTACTGGTGCACGGATATGGTGCTGGAAATGCATTTTGGGCGCCGGTAATGTGACTTTATTTGCAAATGAAGTTTGGAGGGTGTACGTACTAAAGGGATTGTGTTGTGTGCAGAACCTGCGAGATCTTGCGAAGGCTTTTGACGTGGTAGATGCACGGGTTGTGATGATTTCATCTTTCGATTTATGTGTCTAATACTGCGCTTCATGTGTTGTAGGATGTTGTGGAGTGGAAAGGAATTGGACGCTCACTACGTCCTCGATTTAAGCCAAGAAGTGCTGCCGAAGCAGATGCCTTTTTTGTCGAGTCATTAGAAGAGTGGCGGGAGGAACTGAAGGTAAGCTCTTTATTGGGAATTTTGGTGTGATGCATAGCTGAGTTGCTCCGTGTCGTTCTGTAGCTTGACGAGTTCATTCTTTGTGGGCACTCGATGGGAGCTCTTTACGGAACCTACTATGCGTCCAAGTATCCCAAGGCGCTAGAGCACGTGATCCTGGTTTCACCTGCTGGTGTTCATGCTTCAACGCTTGCCCATTCGGATCTCCCACTGACCCAACGAGTTGCTTATGCGCTGCATCTAACTCCGATGGTGCGTGGATGAAGGCTGTCACTTGTTCATTCTTGTCTGGTGCTTCCTAACAAATTGTGAACTTTTGTGCTCTGCAGTCAGCAGCTCGCGGAATGGGTCCTCTCGGCCCGCGTTTGGTCCGCTGGATGGTCAAGAAACGCGTCTCGTGGACCCCACCTAGCAACACAATCCGTATGGGCGAGTTGGATTTCGAGCTGTTCGCGAAGTACTGCTACCACAACTGGGCTCTCAAGGCGTCTGGAGACATTGCTGTGCACACGCACTTGCATCCGGTAAGCCAAATAGTGCGGCACCACTTATGTCTAAACGTTTTCTGACACCAGATTGTAACGCTGTTTGACCAGGGTGCGGCCGCGCGCGGGACCCCACTTTCCGAGATCATCGTACCGGAGAAGTGGGCATTGCCCGTAACTTTTGTGTATGGCGGTGGGCCAGACTGGATGCCGAAAAACCACGGTGAAGCTGTGGTGGAGCGTCTTCAGAACGCCGATCGCTATGCCAGTTTCCGCGTCGTCCCCTTGTCGGGGCACCAAGTGTTCATGGACAACCCGAGCGCTTTTAATCGCGTGCTCATTGCGGCGGTGCACGACTGGGAACTAGCCATCGGCGACAAGCCCAAAGTGAGCCAAGGGGCTGGTCTTGCAAGCTAGAATGTCAGGATGACGAGCAGCTTGCCGACCTGCTTCGATCAGATCGCAGATGCACGTCGGAACGTTTACGGTCCAGGTCAGATTGCAGGAAGACGGCTTCCTCAACATCTTCAGAGTTCCTAGACATTATTTCACCGGCATATTGCAGTGGTCCGGTCGGTTTAACACTGGATTTTGAGCGAGGTTGGTCGGCGTGGAGACAAGAGCATGCTGATTGCTTGAGCGAGGACCAGCGGCGACAAGACGGATTACGCGGCCGCGTGATTGGTTTTTCCCTAACAACTCCAAAATCTCTAAAACCTGATAAACTACTCACTATTAAAGTTTTTTTTGTATGTAATTACCTTATCTACTAAAAATCCTCCAACAGCAAATTAACGTATTAGACAGGTGTTGACTTGTCGCACTCAGAATGATGGTCTTACTTCACATCGCAAAGCACTTCCAGCAGGCAGAAACGAATTTGCCATCAAGTGGCAACATCTATTGCCATGCCTTCCACTTCAGAGGAGCCATCATCTCCTCGACCCGGGCCGCCCGCACTCCTACGTTCACCAGGTTTCCGTCTGCTGCTGCTGGTGCTCACGCCGTTCTTCGCTTTGCTATTGACGCTCTGGGGTCTCGTCGGTCGTGTGCTCACACTCCCTCCCAAGCCTGTAGCCGCCACAGCACTCATCATCACATGGGTCCTGTACCTCTGCATCCCTCACATCCCCGTGCGTCTACTGGACTGGCCACTGGTCATAACACTGGGCCTCGCTGTCCTCTCGCAGCTGCCACGACACAACAGTCACCTCGTACATGAGGTGGTCACTGCATCGCTTGTGGTCTACGCTATTGTCCGTGTGAGTCTCACAAGTTTGGAGAGTGGAACTACTGAGAAGACTATAGTAGACACTTTAGCAGTACTTTGCTGTCTGTTCCCAGTGTGGCTATCTATCTGCAATTTGCATCTATGGCTGCCATCAGATCTGGATGAACTGGAGAAGGTCGAGAGGAAGATTTACGAGCAGTTTATCGCCACGGAATTCACACAGACGAAAGTCGCAGGTCTGGGAACGATCCATGTGCCATATTGCGGTGATGGGAAGCAGCTCCCGCCGCGGAACTTGGTGCTTGTGCACGGATATCTAGCGGGCAATGCTTTCTGGACAGCTAACCTACAATCTCTGGCAAAGTCCTTCAATGTGGTACGCCATCTGTATTCATCGGGGTGGTGTAGAAAACTATGGTTTTAGCAGTAACATTATGTGGATGTCTGTAATTTCGTGCAGTACGCGGTAGAGTGGAAAGGAATTGGACGCTCAGACCGCCCGAAATGGCATCCCAAGACAGATCAAGAAATGGACGACTTCTTTGTCGAGTCACTGGAGGATTGGAGGCGTGAACTCAATCTCGACCGCTTCATTCTTTGTGGTCACTCGATGGGGGTAAGTTGGCTGTAAAGTCGCTTGCGGTGAAGACGAAATTCGTGCTGACAGGTTAATGTAACCTCGATTAATGCTTTTCAGGCCATGTACAGCACCTACTTCGCGGAGAAATACCCGCACCGTATCGAGCACCTTATCCTGATCTCCCCCGCAGGAGTCAATAGTAGCGGTTTGAAGCCAGAGGATCTTCCCTCATTTTTGAAGTTCACGTCGCAGTTCTACATCACTCCGATGGTACGCAACATCACCAGCTACATTCATTTTAGCGTAAATCGAGCTCTGACGTGTTACGTTTTCCCCATGCAGAGTGCAATTCGCTTCGCTGGCCCTCTAGGCCCGAGCCTTGTACGATGGTCGTGGACACAGCGCATTAAATGGACGCCTGCTACGAACATCGTTCGATCCGGAGAGGCGGACTTCGGACTTATTACAGACTACTGCTACCACAACTGGGCCCTGCAGGCATCGGGCGACATCGCGTTCTACACACATTTGCATCCCGTAAGTCTTCCACATCGCACATTCATCGAAAGTTGCATGCGCATTGTATTGATAATTTTATTTTGCTTATTCAGGGAGCAAGTGCGAGACGCCGTGCGTTGGACAGCATCCTTACTCCGGAGAAACTCCACGTCCCGCTGACCATCATGTACGGCGGTGGCATGGACTGGATGAACTCGGAATACGGTCAGGCGGTTGTTCGCCGGCTGGAAAAGACCCAATATGCCGTTGTCCGCCTGGTACCACTTTCAGGTCACCAAGTGTTCATGGACAACCCCAGCGACTTTAATCAAATGTTGACCCAGGCGGTGCGTGACCAAGAGCATGCGGCAGCGGCATTCAACCAACAATCAACTGGCCTATAGATTTGGTATGGACTCTAAGAATATCCATCAACGAACGAGTGTGGCAGATATGTTCATCATGTGGTGGGGCTCTTTTGCATTGCGTGCAGATATCTTCAATACCGGTACTCAGCAAAGATGCTGATCCCTTTGTGTTTGTCAGATGGACGGGAGAGCGACACAAATTGAGGTGGGCTATACTCCATCTGTGCATTCCATACCATGTTCGAGATCGGATCTTAATTGCTGTGAACGCTGTATTTCCAATACTCACTTTATATTCTGCAGCCTACAGCTCCAGACCCTCAAGAAACAAGCAATCCATTGGAATGTTGAATCGCAGCGAAGACGAATGGAGCCTGGTGAGCGAGGATGAAGAGGTGCAGTCGGACATGAGCTTCGATGAAGTGCAGCCTGAGCCTGAAGTCCAAGTCGAGTCTGACCAGGAATTGACAGTGATCAAGACAACAGCTTCTGCTGCTGCTGACACTGAAGTTGAGTTGTCGACCCCGGAGGAAGAAACTGCCTACCTCCAATCACTTCTAGCTGACACCAACAAATTTGAGCGTTCAGCTGCGGCGTACTCTCGTGAGATTCGCGTATCGTTGCTCTCACCAACCCACCAAGATTGGTTTGCCGACGCACCTCCTCGATACTCTTCGTCATCGTCGGTTGTGTCTCCCAAGCGAAGCACCAAGGTGGCGTTTACTGGGAGTAATGTCCGTCCCAAATCTTTCCCTGAACGCCTACGAGCTATCGTGGCAGCAATGCGTCCACTTCAGGAAGAACTGGCCCCGCCAACGTTCACCGAAGTGACACTATTCAAGCAGGATCAATCCACTCAAGTCAATTTGGATGCCACAGCCGCCGACTCATGCGAAACTCGCTCAACACTGCTTCGCGAAGCCCTCGATCGGTCGATGATGATGGCCAACCAACTTTGGACCAAGTCTCAGGACAACGAGCGACTTTCATTTCGCATCGCGGAATTGGAGAGCGTGGTCGTTCAATCCGAGCAGAAGACTCGACGTCACGCCATGAAGATCAAGATGAACGAACGCAGTTTGGCTCTTGCCAAGCAGCAGGCACGACTCACTGGTGAGTACCAAGATAACCTGAAGACAATTGCTAAGAGCCTAAGACAGGAAAACGCCCAACTAGCAGCTCATAATGCTGTTCTACGCGGAGAGGATGACGCGTTGGCTGTGCGCAGCTTGGATGAACTTGAAGAACTTGAAACTGTGCTGGCACGCGGCATGGAGAACGTCCGAGCTGCACTACGTGCCAAATACCGAGCAGCTGTGGAACAGCGCCGCGAAAAAGAGCTCTGTGTTGTGTGCTTCGAAAAGCCGATATCCGTGGTTCTGCTTCCCTGCCGACACAAGGTTCTCTGCGCATCGTGTGCGTTGCGACTGGCAACTTGCCCCATCGACCGCAAGGCCATTCAGGACAAAGTTCTGACCTATGGGCTCATCGCCTACACAGACAGCAACATGTAGGATGTTTCACACGAGCAACACGCCGTATTCAGTTTACCGTTGCAATGAACGATTGCATTGTTTTGGCAAGCTGTCTTTTTGTCCTCTTGCTTGCAGTGTCAGGGTATCTGATACGAAAGAGTTTGACCGTCTAGTCGAACATGCCGTTGTAGAACTGCAGCAACTGCTGGCGACTCTTTTGGTTCTGCAAGTCTGCAGCCGATCGATCCAATTTGCGCTTGATCTTCTTGCCCGAGATAGCGCTGCGGACGGTGTCCGAGTCCGACGAGTCCGAAGAGGACGAATCGTCACCGTGTCTGCTGTGACTTCTCTTGTTCCTCTTCTTGTGGTCTTTCTTCTTCCTTTTCTTCTTGGACTCAGAAGATTTGTGCTTGTGCTTCTTTTCCTCTGAGCTGTGGTGCTTCCTCTTCTTCTTCGAGTGATGCGATCGCTTCCTCTCCTTTCTACTGTTGTCGCTCGAGTCAGAAGAGGACGATCTGCTCTGGGACGACATAGAGGAGTCATGGCGCTCGTGCTTCCGTCTGTGGCTACGACCACGAGGCGAACGCGAACGATGATGCCCTCGCTCTCTCGACCGGCGCTCGCTGCGACTAACGCAATGATAAGTCCCGATTGGTCGCCTACGAAAGGATAAAGACTCACTGACCTCGTCGACCGCTCCTTCGATCGCGAGCGGGAGCGCGACCGCGCGCCAGAGCGCTCCGGGGACTTGCTGCCTACTCAGATAGCGTGTCGTTCATTTCCTAGTCGTCGTTAGTATGGCCACTTTGCCGTTGCAGCACGCGCTAACTTACCACTCCGACGCTCACGAACCATGTTGGTTTTGTAAAGAAAAAAAGTTTTTCTCGAATTATTTTAGATAAGTTTTAACGTGATCAAAGTCATCGGTGGGTGGGCTGATCTAGCGGGTAGTATAGTCACGCGATAGTAACCTCGGTTACTCTGTAGTTACGCGCACAGAGGCAACATCTTCGAAAGAATAGACCGTCGTCTGATTGTACGCATGGTATCTCTGAAAAGTCGGAGCCACTTCGTACCGGACGCCATGTTTGCCCACCAATATCTCGGCAACCAATAATGCTTTGGCCTGCACCCACCACCACTTGTCTTAGAAAAGCGTCAATTTTCTATTATGTAAATATTGATAGCTAATTCGCAATACCTGAGATTTTAGGTGTCCATTCAATGTAAAATTGTTTTAACAAATTTATCTAAAATGGCAAAATACCTATGTATGTGTATATTGAGCTGGAGTTGAAGTCCGATATGGTTTGACAAACTTGGAGTTGCTGCACTGCGACAATTACAGGTTACACAGTAGCTACAAGGCAAGCCATGCTCAGGCCGACTGTTGCGGGACCGGGCAAGCGCTGCTGCTCACCTGAGTAATATTGCGGTCCGGGTGGTTGCAACTTATGCGGTCCAACGTGCACGCGTTCGTGTAGGTGACACCGTCGGATCCGCACACAGGGGAGGTCTCATCGCCACAAACGACGTCGTTGCAAAAGCTGCCCTTGTAGTCCGGAGCGAAAGCAAGCTTTCTGGTGGAGGGTGCCGGAGAAGCGGTAGGACTCGGCGTTGAAGGAAGAAACGCAATCGTCGACGAGATCGACACAGCCAGGAGCGTGAGACAGAAAATAATCTTCATCGTGGAGTGTTGCTTGGGAGAATGTCGGTGGTGAGGGGTTCTTCGCAAATTGGAGAATGAACTTCTGCTCGCGGCAATTATCCAGGTTACTTCGATTGCGGGTGATTACTGTAGTGCAGAACTAATCAGCAAACCATCACGAACTCCTGAAAATACCTCGAGGAAATCTCAAAATGTGGCACATCCCAAGCGTCGGACAAGTCCTGGTTTGACTTCTATGTGTTCGGGCAGCAAAGCTGGGTAAGACCGAATCCGTAGTGGAAGCCAGTAGTTGAAGTCCGTTGCATGTCACTAAAGTGCGGTAATGCTTCAACTAAGTACGATCCCAAAAAGGATCTCATCGTACAGAGACATTCCGTAGAGACCAAGGTGAAGCTGTGCTCGAGGAGCCCCTAGGGAGCATGAGCGTGTGGCTGGTGTCCGTGCCCAACGAGGGCAACAGCTCGTCTGAAACGACTTTCCTATCGCTCAAGGCGGAGACCGCCTCTAGTCGCCATGACTACGCAGGTCAGTAGCAAGCAATAACTACAGTTCGCTGTCTCTCTCATGTATCTTTGTCCTCTGCTCTACAGACTGCGTCCGTGTGGAGTTACCAGCAGATCTTCTGGTGGGGACGTTGGACTCACTCATGGTACGTCGTCTATATCAACCAATGAGATGACAAGCAGTAGACTGATCCTTTGTGTTCTGATAACGACAGGCGCTAAGCGACGACTTGAACCGCGTGGATATGGTGATCGAGAGTGTCGTGCGCAAGATTGAGCGGCAGTTCCACGACCTTAATAAGGGCGACCAGGCACTCACTGTGGATGGAGGTGGGGAAGAGCAATTGGTGGCTGATGTTAGAGGTTGATTCATTGATTGTTGCTGGTTGATGCAGTGCCCGTGGAACGTTATTTGGGCTTCTTCTCGTGGGACGAGGCTAAGCACCCACATCGTCGACCGCTACCGGAGATCGTCAGCATTATCCAATCGGTAGGACAGTGTTAGGGAGTTGAGAGAGAGGCTGTTGTTGTAGATTGGTGATCTCATATGCTTTACTGTTGTCGTAGTCGGTGGGCAAGATTGAAGAGGAATTGAAGCAACTGAGTACCCGTTACTCGGAGAAGAAGCAGCAGCTCATTGGGCTGCAACGCAAGAAAGGGTGAGGTTTTGTAGTGCTGGTGCTTTCGATGGATTTTGAGTGGCGTTGACGATATTTGCTGTGTGATGATAGTGGCAACCTGATGGTGGCGAATCTGAACGACGTGCTGACGCCCGACGTTGTGTCCACTTCGGACTTTGTCAACACGGAATATCTGCAAACGATGGTGGTGATCGTGCCCAAGAATCTGGAAGAGCAGTGGTTGCTTGAGTACGCGCAGATCGGCGCCCAGATTGCGGAGTACGGCCCCAAGGGTAATCGCGGAAACGTGCGTGGGTCTCCTGTTGTGCCTGGGTCGTCGCGCAAATTGATGGAGGAAGGCGACTCGGCAGTGTATACGGTCACGCTGCTGAAGGGCCAGTACCAACCGGGCTTTGTGGACAAGGAAGGCAACTTTGAGCCGGGCACCACTGTCGACTACGTCGAGGACTTTAAGACGCGTGCCAAGGAAAAACGCTTTGTGGTCCGTGAGTTCAGCTTTGATCCTACAAGTCACGCGTCCAACGAAGAAGCAATCGCCGAGCTGGAAGTGGAAGTGGACCGACTGTGGTCGGCGCTTATCCGTTGGTGCAAGGCGCACTTTGGAGAGACGTTCATTGCGTGGATGCATATCAAGGTGAGACTCGTGACTATGCACCGATGGATATTATTATTTGAGGCTAACTTCTAAGCTGTCAATGCTTCCTGCATCAGATGATCCGCGTATTTGTGGAATCCGTGCTTCGCTACGGCCTTCCCGTGAACTTTGTAGTTGCCATGTACAAAGTACGTCGCTCTTTGTTGTTGTCCTTAGGTCTTGCCCATATTTCGCTAACATTTATGTAATTGCTATTGCTGCGATGTTATATTATAGCCCCATCCGGGAAAGGACAAGAAGCTGCGTTCCGTGCTTTCGAAGAAGTATGCGCACCTGCAGCCAGCCCAGTTCTCTGGTCTTGAAGAAGGCTCTTCAGGCTCATCGCAAGTTGAGTACTATCCGTACGTCACAAACTCTTTCCACCCGCTTACCACCACTTAATTTGGTGCGCACCAAAGCTAGGGAGCTAGCTAGGCAGAGTTGTGTATGCCAAGGGAAAAGGTCCTAACGAGATGATCAAAGACTAACGTGGCATGTTGTTCAAGATATGCAAGGAGAAAATGATTGAAAACAATAAAAATCAGACGAAGCCAAACCGAAATGACCTTACAGCATGCTAAGCAGCACAGGGTCCGAAGTGTAGTCGACGCCTCCGCTGAAGTTGGTACCTTTGAGTCGTCGCACGCCAGGGTCCTCGCGGACTTTCATGTGGAACACCAGTTGGACCAGCTCACGTAGGTCGCTCACGAACAGCAGTTGCACCTGATCTTTGCGGTTGTCTCGCTTATCAGTGGAAACACCTGCAAACTCTTTACGAAGTTCCTCGGCTTCGCTTTTGTTTCCACGCGGCAAGATCACACGCTTGATACCGGCGCGAATCGCTGCCAGCACCTTCTCCCGAATGCCACCAACCGGTAGGATAACTCCACGCAGAGTAATTTCTCCCGTCATAGCGATGTCGACAGGAACCGGGAGACCCGAAATCACCGAGAGAAGAGCGCACACAATAGCACAGCCAGCAGATGGGCCGTCCTTGGGGATAGCTCCCTCAGGGAAGTGGACGTGCACACTTGAGATGTCATTCAGGGACAGCGCATTTGGCCCGGACAGCTCCGGTGGCGTACTTTCATCACGTGAAAGCTCAATGAGATGCGCATTCACGAGCAACCAGGAGAGAGCAAGTTGTGCTGACTCCTTCATAACATCGCCCAGCTTGCCAGTGAGCTGCAGAGTGGGGGCTGTAGAGCTTAAAGCTAAGCTGGACGACGCAACAGCCTTATCCGAAAGAGAATGACGCGTGCACGAAGCCTCAACGAACAGGATAGAACCACCTGCTGTGCTCCACGACATGCCTGTCGCGACCCCGGGAACGCTAGAGCGCAGAGCCACTTCGTTAAACACGAGCTCGTGCCCAAGAATGGAACGGATCATCTTCTCGTCGATAAAAATCGGGTCAAATGACGCAAGTCGATCAGCTCTGTCATCATCCTTGTCGGTCTTTTGCTGATCAACCTTATCCAGCTCGCGCACAACATCGACAGCCACATAGCGACAGAGTGCTCCGACCTGCCGTTCCAGGTCGCGCACTCCAGCCTCACGAGTATATCGCATGATCAGGTAGCGTAGCGCTTTATCCGAAATGCGCACCATATCTTCACGTAGACCATTGGCTTCAATTTGCTGTGGAAGAAGGTATTGGCGCGCAATCTCCACCTTTTGCTCCACGCTGTAACCACTTAGCTCAATAATCTCCATGCGGTCAAGCAACGGGCCCGGGATGGTGTCCAAGCTGTTGGCGGTTGCTAGGAAAAGAGTGCGGCTGAGATCGAACGGCACGTTCAGGTAATGGTCGGTGAATGTGTTGTTCTGATGGGGATCTAGAACTTCCAGTAGCGCACTAGCTGGATCACCTCGGAAATCCTTGCCCAGTTTGTCCACTTCATCCAACAGCAACACCGGGTTATCGGTCTCAGCGTGGCGAAGAGCGTTCAAGATGCAACCCGGCATAGCACCAACGTAGGTTTTGCGGTGGCCTCGAATTTCGGACTCGTCATGAACTCCACCAAGCGCTACCCGCTCGAATTTGCGGTTAGTAGCCGTGGCAATCGAACGTCCCAGTGACGTCTTACCAACGCCTGGAGGTCCAACAAGACACAGAATAGGACCACGCATGTCACGCTTCAGGCTGCGTATAGCAATGTACTCGGTAATTCTTTTCTTCACCTTGTCCAAACCATAGTGGTCCGCGTCAAGCTGCTTGCGTACTCGCTCCACCATCAAAGAATCAGCCGTAGAAGTATTCCAAGGCAGCTCCGAGAAAAACTCCAGGTAGTTGTGAAGAATACCGTACTCTGGCTGCATCGCAGTCATTCCTTTCAGGCGTCGCAGTTCACGTTGAGCGACCTTGGCAGCTTTAGGCTCCAGGGTCAGTGCGTTCAGCCGATCTTCCAGTAGTTTAATTTCGCCAGCATTGTCACCTCCAGCTCCGTCATCACTACCTTCCCCTAATTCTTTCTTGATAGCTTCAAGTTGCTGTCGTAACAGGAACTCTTTGCGAGTGCCTTCCAACTTGTCTTGCACCTCACTCTGGATCTTACGTTGCAGTCGTGCCTTCTCAGTCTCCTGTTCCAATAGAGCAACTGCACGTTCGCAGCGTAGAGCGACAGACACCGCCTCCAGCACCTGCTGCTTCTCATCCACACCTACATTAAGGTACGACACTACCACATCTGCCAGCTCTCCAGCTGATGAGTTGCCAATGGCGTCTACAAGTCCATTGCTTCTACGTAGTAAAGGTGCGCTCTTGGCTGTCTCGAGATACTCCTGAGTCAAGTGTTTAAGCCTCAACGCCAACTGTTCCAGTGTCAACGCCGTCTCCTCCGTCTTAGCGCCTTTCACAGACACTAAAGCCACCAGCCTCTGCACAGAGCCCACAAGGTACGGCCGGGTCTGAGCCACGTCTTGTAGCTGTACTCGATGCAGCCCCTGCACCAGCACTGAGAGCCCAGCGACGCCGCCCTGCATACGCGTGAGCTGCACGACGCGCGCCACAGTCCCCACACTGTAGACGGTGTCCTTGGCCTCTGCTGTCGTAGGTAGAACCTGTTGAGTGTTTGCGTCACCATCGACGGTGCGTCGTGTGAAGATTGCGAGTGTGAGGGACGTGGAGTCGCCTGCATTCCGCTTGGAAGTCTTGGGAGAACGCACTTCCCACACAAGGTCTTTGAGCAGCTGCAAAGCCGACGCCGACGTGATGGCAAGACGTAGATACGTCCGTGGGAAAAGCACCTTTCCGTCTAGAGGCAGGATGGGCAGCTGTAGTGCTGCAGTGGCTGTCGAAGTCGCGCGGTCTTCCATTGTCAATGAGAAGTCACGTTCTGGAATGGAAGTTCGTTCTTGTTGGTTGACTAAGCAGGCGATTGATGCGGTTCAATATAAGTGGTGTTGTTTGGAAGAGAAGAGAATGAAACAGACGGGGTGGAGCATGTTGAGGTTGACATACTGCACAGAGTATTATGGGACACATTCTACAATTCGTTTTTTTGGGATTGTAGTATTGAAATTCATACGTACGGCCGCCACTTCGTTTTGGCAGCCAATCTACACATTCTTTCATGCAGGGGATACGAAGTTTCGAGTTCATGTCGACAGGGACCAACGTACATTTTTGTCGAGGTGACCAACGTACATTAAAAAGGAACCTTAAGCTTACCAGAGCGTCTTGGAGCTCTTGGTGGCCGTCTTGGTGGCCGGCGTCTCCTCCTGCTGCGCCGATTGCAGGTGGTCGTCCTCGTCCGACTCGCTGTCGTCCTCAACCATCGGAGTCTTGCCCTTGGTGGCGCCCTTAACAAGCGTCGGGTCCTCCTCGTCGGACTCGCTCTCGTCGCCGATGACGCCTTCCGAGCCGTCATCGTACAGGTTGCCGAGGGTGCTGGAAGCCTCACCCGTCTTGGTCGACTTGCTGGCCTTGGTCGACTTGGTGACGGGGCTCTTGATGCCGCCCTTCACCAGGACATCATCCTCGGCAGAGTCCGAGTCGTCCTCGTACAGAGGGGTCTTGCCCTTGGTAGCTCCCTTGGTGGCACCCTTCACCAGGATGGGGTCCTCGTTGCCAGAGTCCGAGTCACTGTCGTCAAGCCACGACAGGTCGTCGCTGCCAGAGTCCGAGTCGTCCTCGTACACAGGGGTCTTGCCCTTGGTAGCTCCCTTGGTGGCACCCTTCACCAGGATGGGGTCCTCGCTGCCAGAGTCCGAGTCGTCCTCGTACACAAGGGTCTTGCCCTTGGTAGCTCCCTTGGTGGCACCCTTCACCAGGATGGGGTCCTCGCTGCCAGAGTCCGAGTCACTGTCGTCAAGCCACGACAGGTCGTCGCTGCCAGAGTCCGAGTCGTCCTGGTACACAGGGGTCTTTCCCTTGGTGGCGCCCTTGACCATTACGGGGTCCTCGGTTCCCGACTCCGAGTCCTCAACAAAGGGGGTCTTGCCGCCCTTGCCGCTCTTCAAGATGGGTTCGTCGTCGTCGCTGCCAGAGTCGCTGTCGAGCAGCCAGGACAGGTCATCGTCGCTGCCAGAGTCACTAGAGCCGTCTTCCTGCTCAAAGGCGTTGATGATGTCCTGCAGGTCAACCTGGTCGCTGCCACTGCCAATTAGGGACATGATGTTGATCTTGACGTGGCTGCCGTCGGTGCTGTCGCTGCCGAACAGGTCGGTCAGGTCGATCGAGAGGTCGTCGTCATCGAGCAGGTCGTCGCTGCCGCTGGCGTCGAGCGAGTCCGAAGCCGAGAAATCGTAGTCGTCGCTGCCGCTGGCGTCGACAGAGTCCGAATCTGACGAACGGAGGTAGGCCGGGTTGCCGGCGTTAGCGGCAGTGACGGCAATGGCCGCAAGAACAAGACCAGTTGCAAACTTCATTTTTCTAAATTGCTTCGGGAGGCGATGGATGTGTGCTGTGCTTCGCGAAATGGAGAATGAGCAGTAGTAAGCACGCGCCCTGACTCCCGACACCATCCAGGTTGGTATCTCGCGGCATTCAATCCGGAGCAGGTCCCATCCTAAGAACACCACTTGCCATGGTTTGCTGCATATTACTATCGTTTATGCACTATCATGCTGTACCCCATCCGTAAGGAAGGCGGTCTGTTTGCGACGAACCTTATGCTGGCATAATGCTGCTGTGTTTGTTCGCACAACATCTCAATTCTCCGAGGCAGATCTGCGACCGATCCTCCTCTAGCGAGCCCAAAAGGGTGGCAGATTGGCACGGCACAAAGGAGCCGGTCTTGTACAGTACTTTGTACTGTGTGCGGTCGTAGTACGGTACTAATCGATTCCGAAATCCCAAGATATGCTTTTCACTTCGCCCCATGCTGGAATTGCCAACCTGGCAGCTTTTAACGTGAGTGTGCAGTACATGTATGGAAGTCACCCTGAGCCTATCATCAAGGGTGTCGTGGTGCCACGACTTCGGGTGTGTGTACCGGTACCCTTACAGTAAGACTATCATCATCCGTAAATTCATATTCCAAGGCTGTCGGCCTGTCCAGCAATAAGCTACGTACATGTACTGTACTGTATTCAAAACTTCGGACAATTCGAAGAAGAAGTTTCACATGATTCTAGGATGTTCGTTGTGCATTTGCAACATGTCGCTAGAATTAACTCGGGGAACTCGAGATTACGGTACATGTAACTTACCTTACATGTATTTTAATATTAAAATATTAAAATACATGTATGCACTGCACGATTGTTGCCTACCGCCCCGTGCCCCGTGTGTACACGGGCCGTGTACGGTGTACATGTGCCATACTGGACCACGACGGCACTCTTTCGTCAAAGACACTCGTACCATGGCCTCGTAAACGCACCACCGTGGTGGCACCACGTCGCGACTTTTGGGCGTGTGAATAGCAGTGTACCACTCTGTATCATCAAAGCATGACATGGTATTGTCAATAACAAAGAACGATTACATACGTGCACAACACAGTCTGCAACAAAAGCTATCACTGCTGTCTACATAAGAACTTAAGGCAAAATCTTCGTAAGCTTCAACGCAGGCACCGTCTTCTCAGCGGGAGCCTTCACCAGAGTGGGGTCAGCCGAGCCGGACTCACTACCGATAACACCGTTGGAGCCATCATCAAACAGGCTGCCGATGCCACTGCAGGAGGCAGTGCCAGTCTTCTCTGACTTGGTCGACTTTGTCGCCTTCGTCGTCTTCGTGGCCTCCTCAACTGGAGTCTTGTTGATCTCAATCGGAGCCGGGGTTTCCTTGGTGCCCTTCACAAGGGTGGGGTCTGCCGATCCAGACTCACTGTCGCTTCCAATGACCCCGTTGGAACCATCGTCAAAGAGACTGCCGATGCCGCTGCTTGAGGCGGTGCCAGTCTTCTCAGACTTAGTAGCCTTAGTAGTCTTGGTAGCGGGAGTCTCCGCTTCCTTGGTGCCCTTCACAACGGTAGGTTCCTCAAGAACAGTGAAGTTGATAATCTTCTTCTTTTTACCGGTCTCGCCCTTGCACTTCGCGAGGCGCATGGCGCATTCGTTCGAGTACTCCACGCCATTTTCATCGGTCACAGGCGAGTATTCCATGGTACACGCATCCGGGCAAGACTCGGCGCTGCTGCCAGCAGTAGATGCTTCCTTAGACGACAAAATGGAGCTTAAAGCGCACTCACCAGAGTTCGTCACCACCAGTTCAGTCGCGTTACACTGAGCAACCGTGAAGGTGCAGTCGTTCTTGTAGGTGACGTTGTCAGAACCGCAAACAGGCTCGTAGTCAGCCGGGCAGACGGTGTCACAGTCATAGTGGGTGCTACTTGAGCCTTCAATCGAGTCCCAGCTCCAATCCCACGAGCCCGAGTCGCTAGGATACACCGCTGGGCCAGGGCCCAAGTTCAAACCGCCGGATCCTTCCTTACCAAGGGGGACGGTGATGCCGATACTAGTGAGCATTTTAGGGTCAACCTTTCCGTCAGCTGCACTCTCGTCTCCAATGACGCCGTTCGAGCCGTCGTCAAAGAGGCTGCCGATTCCGCTGCTGGAGGCGGTGCCAGTCTTCTCCGACTTGGACGACTTGGTCGCCTTCGTGGTCTTGGTGGCTTCCTCCTTGGTCGACAAGGTAGCCGGGTCGCCACCGTTGACAGTGGCAACGGCAACAGCCGCGAGCAAAAGACCAACAGCGAGCTTCATTTATGTGATAGACTTGGGACCTAATGAAAGGTGGCGCGTTGCGTTTAGCAAATTGCGAAATGACAAGCGAACTTAGGTACACCTGCACGGCACCAGCGTAGGTAACACGCTGGTGTCCTTCCGTCGACGGACCACTCCCCATCTGGAGAAAAATTGCCTTCACCGTCTATGGTCCGCGGTTTGTGCCCTACCGGTACCGGTACATGTACATGTACTGTCCATGATGTACACGGTGTCGGATGGTGTAGGCTACACCATCTCGCCGATTGTGCTTTCTGTTCGAACGGCAAGCAGCGAGATTGAGAGAGAATCTTCATGCACTTCATCGCGAATTAATTCATCCTGGGACTGTACGAGAATGTTGACACCACATTAACCCAACATATTGTATTGTACTGAAGACCAACGTCTTCCTCCAGCCTTTACAGTATGACAAGGATAGAGGAAAGATCTGTTTCCCAACAACAACAAGGAAGTGTGCCGCTCCCATAATAATTCATGCAAACCCATAATAATTCATACAAATCCAGTTTTGTTTTTGGCATCTGAGACGAGGGAATCTTTATGAACGTCATGGTGAGGTGTTACGTCGCGTTGGCGCCAATTGGGATCGCGCGTACGGGGCCTTCCTCGGCCTGCTGTTCGGTGACGCCGCCGGCGCAACGCTCGAGTTCTCACCTGGTGTCATCACGGAATCTGATTTCTATCGGGCCATGACGATGCCCGGGGGCGGCTTCTTCGGTGTGGGGCAGGGGCAGATCACCGACGACTCGGAGCTGGCGCTGTCTCTAGCTCACGGGCTATTGGACCACCAACCGAACGAGGGGTTTCCATTGGAGTCCGTGGTGCGACAGTATGTGGCCTGGCGCGCCTCGAGGCCTTTCGACATTGGGAACACCTGCGCCACCGCATTCGGAGTCGAACCCGATGCGGCCGGCAACTATGCGGCCGTTATGACGCAGACTGCAGCTACTAGCAGCTCGGCCAGTGAAGCCAATGGATCGCTCATGCGCATCGCACCGCTGGCGATTTGGAGCGTGGGGCAGTCGGAGGAGACTATCACCGCTCTTGCCAGAACGGAAGCCACGCTGTCACATCCGAACCAAGTGTGTCAAGACTGCAACGCCGTCTACTGCCTCATGTTGGAATACTTGTTGCGCGTCCCGGGGGACTTTCAGGAGCGCTCTGAATCGTGGTGAACGATATGTGAACATTTCTGTGAACTCGGTTGTGCGCACGTGGTTCCTGGAAGAATCGCTGGATATCTCAAACCTTGTGTGTAAGAGGAAGGTGGGTCATGTGCGCTGGGCCTTTGTGTTGGCCACGTATTTCTTGCGGCAGAACGAGAGCTACGAACGCGCTATTCAGCAGACATTGCTGAAGGGCGGCGACACGGACACGAATGCTGCTATCGTAGGGGGACTCATTGGCGCGCTGCACGGGGTAGAGTCTGTTCCGTCTCGCATGCGTGAGGCCGTGCTCACGTTTGATGCTTCCAAACCTGCGGCAACTCGCCGTCCACGTCCGGCTGAGTACCGTGGAGCGCAGGTCACGAAGGCTTGTGAATAGCGACACAAAAAGCTAACGTTACGAATACCCAAGTTACTTGTGAATCAAGTACATGTAGCCTACATGTACATGATGTAGGTCATTATTCGGCAGCAACATTTCACACGAGGAGACCGCTTCTGAAAACTTTAAACCAGCGTACGGGTGAAGCACAGCTGCCCAGAGATATATCGTGGGTAAAGCCGCAGAAGTCCACACACTGGAGAATGCTCTGACGGCAAGGCGAACTTTTCATCTGCTAGACCGTCAACCTTGGAAACATTTACCTCAGCAATTGGCCTCGTGATGTGAACGAAAATGATGCCAGCCTTTAGCAACACCCGCAGAACGCGAAAGTAGCGAAGTAGCGTTCGCGTATCCAAGTAGTGCTAAAAGGTCCGAAGGCAGAGACCGCCGATGTGATTGCTTGTGTTGATATCGATCGATGCTCATAGCCTCTATCCAGCTTGCAATAACACTTGTTTCGTGGAGTGGTGCGCAACATTCGATTTACCACGTGTAGCGGGTCATGGTGTACGTCGGGTCCAGCTCCGTACTTCGCAGTAGCTTGTCCAGCAGGTCAGGC
Organism: Phytophthora quercina; assembly: GCA_014706105.1. Taxonomy (NCBI): domain Eukaryota; phylum Oomycota; class Peronosporomycetes; order Peronosporales; family Peronosporaceae; genus Phytophthora; species Phytophthora quercina. Next base: position 162,932 of record JACBOW010000012.1, on the reverse strand, counting down.
TTCACACGCAGCTCTTCGTCAGTGGTACCCCAGGCGTTTACGTTGAGTTCCTTGGCGTGGACACCGCCAGCGATGAAGATGCTGTCCACGCCTGTGTTCTTCGCACCCTGGATATCGTGGTGAAGTGAGTCGCCAATGTGTACGACCTTGGACTTGTCCGTCACGTTCGTCAACTGCAGGCACACCTCGAAGTGCTCCTTCATTGGCTTGCCGAAGTAGACGACTTGGCCGCCCATTTCCTCGTACAACTTGGCAATGCCGCCACCCATGTGCACAAACCTGTCGTTGGCCATAACAGCCAGCACATCCGGGTTCGGACACAGCAGCGGGAGCTTGCGCTTCAGACCACCGCGCAGGAACTTCTTCATGGCCTCGTTGACTTCGCCCGTGTGACGGTAATCAGTGGGCAGAACTTCTGCCACGCGGTCGCTGTAGCAGACCTGCTGCGTGCCTTCGGCCATGAGAAACTGGGCCTTGTCCAGTGGCACGATCTCCACGTCCAGGCCGTGGAAAGTGGACTCTGGGTTCGAGGCGCGCTTGATCACTCTGCCGTCCAGGTCAGAGGTCATGAGCGAGCAGCGTGCGTGCGTATCGTGTCTCTCAAGCAGGTAGTTGTGGCACACCTCTCCGCCGGTGACGGCATGGAAGTCGGTGGAGAAACCCATGGACCCCAGTTTGATGGGGAGGCCACAGGAACGATGAGAAGTGTTGGAGAGCAGCACCACCTGCTTCCCGGCCTGAATCATGCGGTTGAAACAGTCGACGGCGCCGATGTAGGGGACTGTGCCATTGTGCAGCACGCCATACTGGTCAATGAGCACGACGTCATACTTGTCTAACACATCGGAGAGTCCGTAGATTATCTGCAGGTGGGGGGTGAGAGGCGGTATGCTTAATGTGCAGTGGGGGAGTGAGGTATGTAGACACCTTACCTTGGTCATTGTTGCGCTGCTTGGTGTGCGAATTGCTGCGATGCAATTGTCAATAGCAGAAGTAACTTACTTAATGGTTACTTTCCAAGTTAAAATTACTGTAACTTACAAGTTACTTTTTTGAGTTTGAATGCCCCATGAAAAATCAGCTTTGCAACGGTGCCGGTCGAGCTACAAAATTCCCCGCGCGGATCAAAGCAAAAGTGCCAGACATTTGGTTGGACACCATACTGGTGTATGTGTATGCGACTGCGTACTTTTAGGAGCATCTGTACCTAACCTTGTTGCCAAGGGTGACAAAGGACTCGATGTTCTTTTAGAATCTTCACATGCCTACACGAATAAAACTCCATTTTGACCTGTAAGCTTAGTGAAAGTTGTCACTAACATGTAAAGACCACTTCGAATGAACTGAATGAACACGTTGTGTGGTGTTTGTATCCTCAGCCGATGAAGAAATTTGTCTTCTTCAGAAGAATATGCAGTGCACTCATCAGGTTCTACGCGGCTTTACTGACAGCGCCCCGCATCAAACTACGAACTTTTGGCGTTGCATCACGGAGTTTTAGATGGGATGAAGCGTATCGTTGTCGCTTCCAATGTTACCAAGAATCTTCCTAGCCAGCAATCTGCAGAGGTCTTCATCTCAGCATCTTCTCACTGCAGCAACGACTCTTGAACTGCGAATACCCATGAATTTAACGGTCCATGATGGAGTCTCCTTCATGGAGCTCGTTGAAACAGTCCTTGTGCTTTTCTGTTCGGGTTGCCGGCTTTCCAGCTGATCGCACAGACGGCGTGGCCGATTATTCTTCGCGAATCGTCAAAGCTTTGCCTCGAAAAAACGGAGGCGCACAGCCAAAGTCATGTGAACATGTGAACACGTTGGAGGCTTGCATCCACTTTGTCTAGTGATGTCCGCTCCCCAGGTTGTGATACTTAGGCAACGTCCGACTGCCACTCCAGACTGCTTCACCAGCAACGCTGCAAGTCTGACTCAAAATATCGAGAAAGACAACTCGGAATCCGAGTCGGATGGGGTGCGGAGTCTGCAACGCACATAGACGTCGTTTGCCTATCCCCGGACCAGAGCCTCTCCGGAGAACTGCCAGCGTGGCGTCGAATGCAACAGAGATGGCTCCAGCATTCTCGATTTCGCAGAGATCACAAGCCGTCAATTGAATTCAGAGATGAAACCTGCTTTTGGCGTCGTGCTAGCGGCGATCGCCCTTTCCTCGGCCCACGCTGGCAACTCGCTCAAGGGCGTTAAATCAAAGAATTCGGCGGAGGACTCGAAGTCGGCGTCAGGAGAGTCGTGGGACTTTAACTGGGATGCCTCGGGCTCGACCGATGCCTCTGGCAGTGGCTACGGCTGCGACGCGATCTGCCCTACCGACTTTGAACCTGTGTGTGGATCTGACGGCGTGACGTACACGAATGACTGCGCGTTCAGCATTGCCCAGTGCAAAACAGCCAAGTTGACTTTGTCGGCAGTTGGTGAATGCGCCGGCGGTTCCGTTGATGAAGACTCGAAGTCAGGAAGTGCTGCCACGGCCTGCCCTGACGCGTGCCTCGATGTGTACGATCCCGTAAGCGACGCAAGTGGTAAGACGTACTCGAACGAGTGCTACATGCGGATGGCCAAGTGCAAGGACACGAAGAAGGACGTGGACATCCTGGCGGAGTTCAAAAGGCTTTACGGTCGATCGTTTGGTGCTTCGCGAGATGATTCTGCTAGTGAAGAGAGTGCAGTGGAGGGAACCAAGGCTCCCACGAAGTCGGACAAGAGTACCAAGTCTACAAAGAGCACGAAATTGTCCAAGTCGACAAAGTCTGCAACCAGCACCAGCGGCATCGGCAGTCTGTACGAGGATGGCTCGGACGGTGTCATTGGCAGCGGCAGTTCGTCGTCCACCACCAACTGCGCCGGTGCTTGTCCCGATATTTACTCGCCCGTATGCGGCTCCGACGGTGTCACTTACTCAAGCTCGTGCCACCTAGAGCTCGCCGGCTGCAAGAACCCGAAGCTACACCTTGTCCAGGCCAGCGAAGACGTCTGTGCCGGTTCTGCGGCGACCACCTCGCAGCAGCAAACTGTTTCCGAGAAGGCGTCCAAGTCCACGAAGACCACCACTGCTTAGACTGCAGTGTGCCGACTCCGGTCACCGAATAAAGTGTAGCGCGTAATGTTAATCTCGATTTTGAAGTGAGTCCTCTAGCTGCTCGAAGATGCATTCTCAATGCGAATTTCGTATCCTTGCCGCAACCGGCGACAACAAGAGAGACACAGTTGTTCGGCCTTCAGGCAGCACCATCTGCGTATCCGACGCCACGAGCAGTGAACAACATGCAGAAGCACGAACGCCATGCACCCAAAAGGGTCGCTTTTCCATGAACTGCACGCTTCACCACCGTGAAGCGCATATCGGTAAGAAGTCAAATCAAATAAATCACTCGACCAGATCATTCCTCATTTTGCGAAAGAAAAAGATGAAGTTCTGTATCCCCCTCCTGTTCGTAGCAATGGTCGCCGCGACTACTGGCTTTGTCGACGCAGAAAGCTCCAGGCCCACCAACACTGACGCTAATTGTCCGTCTGTGTGCACAAGCCCGTTTGCGGCTCCGACGGCGTGACGTACTCGAACAAGTGCTTTTTGAGCATCGCAGCATGCAACAACAACTATCGCAATTTGGGAATTCAGGAAAGTGCTGGGGGATGTCCCGCCACCATCTCGACCAATCGGCGCCATCTACACCATCTACACCGCCGTCCCGTGATTTTGTCCCGTTCCCCCTGACTCTGTAGTTGACAGTGGAATTGCTTCTCGAAGCTATTCAAGCCTCGTAATGGGTAACTACGGTTATTAATACCAACATCTAGTCTACATCAAATCAAGCCTCTAGACTGCTGGAATGAACGCGCCAGCAGAAGACAAGAATGGTTGCTGCTGAGTATTGGCAGGGGAACGGCCTTAATTCTGAGTACTTTTCCCTGATTTCTAAGTAAGCATGATTCTTTTCCTAACTTCTGAGTAATGTACACTGCTTAAGCAGTTGGCATTGGCAGGAATGAGTATTGACACGGGCGATACTCGAAGTACTCAGCAGCAACTCAATCTAAACCACATTGTCCTCCTTCTAAATCTTATCGATGGCGGAGTATCGGGAATAAGAGGTGCTTTGTCGGAGATATCGGGGCCTAGCGGCATCTTCGAACAGTGAACGGGACAGCTCAAATTGGTGTCCCGTTCACTGCAAGTGATGGATCATGCGTTTCAAGCAAGTAAAGCGACGCCAAAACTGCGACGTTTCTGAGAAAAAATAGCTACACAAACTCATCGTCTTGAGTTCATGCGACTTCGACTAAGAATTCGACGGAGTTGCTTGTATTTAATACCAGTTGAATACATGGTGAAGACCTCTGATGGCGCAAAAATCTACATGCGTATGACGTGTGCATAGCGTGACGTTGATCTGTTACAGTAGTGATCCAGAAAGATCCTCTCAGTAGTGATAGTTTCGCACATTTTTATCACAATCTAGAGATTTCCGTTATTAAAATAACGGAAATTCCCGAATAAAACCCCCGGGTACTAAATTAGTACTACTAATTATTAGTACCCTCACATTCATATCCAAAATATATAAAAATCATGGTAAATACACGCGTAAAAACTCTTTCGACGACAAAACCAAAACGCTAGAATTGCAACTTGTATTCTTGTAACCGCGTAGCCCTTGGTTACACATAATGATTGCGTTTTAGAGGGTACTATACGGGTTACAGTACAGGGTATTATTCGGTTTTAGACATGTTTGAACCCATTCACACTGTGACTTCGCTTACACTACGAAACCAAAGCTCTACGTTATTGATTATATTCATCACCATGAATTTAGTTATTTCCTCGAAGTCTAATAAAGCCAAATATAAACCGGTTACAACTGAAAGTTTCAGGATTGTATTTATATTGTCTAAACAGTGACTTGAGTTGAAATGCATTGGGGGTTATTAGGCCGTCCTAATAGCGGCGTCTTTCAATCATTGTCGAAACTCTATCGCAAAGCTGCCACTTCTTTTACAAAAGAGCTTTATCAATCGTTAAGCATCTTAGAATAGTGATATTTGGGAAAATGTTTCACTAAACAATAACTACGTTCAAGTCTTCAGAATAGAGCATCTAGAGGTGCTTTTAACCTGACTGTACGAGCCTGCTGGTACGACCAAACAGAAGAAAAACTAGCTTGTCGTTGGTGTGCGGTTGCAGGGCGGTCTTGGGTGGTTGACCCAACATCTTGTTTCTTTGTTTTTGGACTTTTTGCAGCCTGTAGTAACTTTTTATTGGGATCGGCTCGATGTACTCTCTCGTTCCGAAAGCTGGATGGGTTTACTATATATTCATAGGAATACGTTACGCTCGATAGACTGGCCTCGAGTATTGTCAGTACTACCTGGCTGTAAACCAGCCGTCATTTGGAGACCCCTCTAACCACATACATGTACTGCGAAGTTCGAAGTATTCTAGAGAGTATCACTATTAATAATTGGGATATCACTGCCGAGAGGATTGTCTGTAATTACAATTCAAATGCGGTAAGGTTACAATCATTACTGAGAGGATGTCTTGCAAGATTTCACAGGATGGTCTCCAACAGCACTCACTGAGCGCCGCTCAAACATTTTGTACGGTTGCGTGGGCAAACTCCACCGACGACCGACTGACGGCACTACACTGCCTAAGGCAGTCTGCCTTGCGACAGCTTTCAAGGAAATTGATCATCTGGGGCTTCATATGGTGGAAAGCAGAGCACAAGAGCGTTGCGAAATGCGCAGTGCAGATGGAGATGTTTTCCCATAGGATGGCAAACCATACGAAGCGAGACACGCAGAGCTGGAGGTGCGACCGGGGTTCCATTTGTTACTCATGTTGACAAAGCTGCTGCATTAATCGCCGGATTAAAGCTCGTCGGTACCACGAACAGCGAAGACAGACCGGATTAAAGCTCGTCGGTACCACGAACAGCGAAGACAGACCGGATTTGCAGACGTACGGAGCATGCTGCAGCCGTAATCCTATCTTCTGGAGTTCACGAACGCACGAGCGTGGGGCTATCCTAACGAGGCACACTGTCACATGTATTAATACTGGCGCTTCATTCTCGGATTCGCATCAAGCTCCGCACCCAGCATCACCAGCACAGAATCACCATGAAGTTTACTCTTGGACTCGCGCTTGTGGCCGTCGCTGTCGCATCTGTGGCTGCCGCTGACGACGATTGCTCTTTCGGATGCCTGGATGTGTACAAGCCTGTTTGCGGCTCGGACGGCAAGACGTACTCCAACTCGTGCTACTTGCGCCTCGCATCCTGCAACAACAACAACGAGATCACCGAGGCTGGTGATGGAGAGTGCACGTCGACGTCCGCCTCGTCAGCTGCACCCTCGTCTGCGACCGGCAGCAAGACCGGCAACGTGGGCTGCCCGGACGCGTGCCTCGACGTGTACGACCCGGTGAGCGACGAGAACGGCGTCGAGTACTCGAACGAGTGCTACATGCAGATGGCTCAGTGCAAGGGCACCAGTGACGAGAGCAACAGTGACGAGAGCAACAGTGACAAGAGCAACAACCGTATTGGCAACCCTGGCGACAACACGCTCGATGCTCAACGCAAACTCGCATTCGCCCCTGGCTACCAGGGTGGAGCGTGCGATGACATGCTGTGCCCTGCCAACTACGCTCCAGTGTGCGGCTCGGACGGCGTCACCTACAGCAACGAGTGCAACTTGGGCATCACGAGCTGCAACCACCCCGAACAGAACATCACCCTGGTTGGTGAGGGCTCGTGCCCGACGCAGCAGCAGGAGCAGCAGCAGGAGCAGCAGCAGCAGTCATAATCCGACTACAACTTCTTGCATCGACTTTTGGGCGTAACAATCTAGAAATCCATGAAGTGTCGAGTCCTTCCCCCCACTTTTTTTTACATGTGCCTGGTGCCTCTGTTTGAACGCAACAACCACGTCATGCGTCTTTAAACTTGTACCGGTACTGTACCGATGATCCTCTCGGTAACGATGTCCCCGTTTACGATAACCTCTCATTAGTTTGGTTCTTGGCCTGGGTCTCCCGATGACCAGACCACTTAAAAAGTGACTATATATCTCGTTAGGAAGTGGGAAAAGTGGGAATGCATACATTAACACTGTTATATGGAGAATGGGTACAACGCTAAATGTGGGAGTAGTAGTAGTAAACTCGCTCACCGTAAGTGGGATGTTAGTAGTGATTGTATCAGTTCTAGTAATCGCCAGGAAGTGGGAAATGTGGGAATTTTTTAGATTTTCCCACTTTTTAAGTGGTCTGCCGATGACGCTTCACATACCTGTACAAGGTACTGAACTAGAACAACCTCTATCCTCCAAGTAACGAATAGTGATACCAAAACGGCAATTATTACTATTCGAAGGTTTTAACTATCTCATTTGGCCAAGTTTTTCTGGAGCGAAAAAAATCAGATCGATTACTCTTGTGTCTACAGTGGAGGTTTGCTCCAGACAGATCGGGATGGGTTGCCTACCGAAGGAGAACGAGGACAGATCCCTTTTCCTATTATCTGCCAAGATGATTGCGTTGGTGTTTAAGCTTAGGTGACGAATGCTGTTTGCCACACGTATCAGATAGATTTACTGGACGATCCAACTCGTGGAGAGTGTTCAACCCACCTCGACGCGAGACTCTCCCGGTTCATTCTCGAAATTGTGACGAACCCCGGAGCCCAAGATAACCTAAATCAAGCGCACCATGACGTTCTTCACCTTAGTCGCACTCGTCGTTGCTGCTATCTCGTCAACGGTTGCCTCAACTTCCTCGACATTGCTTGAATCTCGCCAAAGAGAGCTTGCATTTGCCCCCGGATACACCGGTGGGGCTTGCGAGGACATGCTTTGTCCCGAAGTGAACACTTCCCCGGTTTGCGGCTCCGATGGTGTCACGTACAAGAGCGAGTGTGATCTTGGAATCGCTCATTGCAATCACGCCGAGCTAAACATTACGTGGTCGGGAGTCGGTGAATCCGGCAGTCAACGGTTGCCTCTACGAGATCACCGTAGTCGAGATCACCGGTGATCTACAGAATAGTTGCTGGCGTCTCGGAATGATTTTTCGTTGAATTGATCACATTCCACACTTTTTGTTGACTCACTCATTTACTTTAACCCTAATCAGACTGAAAAATCTAGCCTTTCCTAGGACAAAAATGGCTTTTACCTTGAAATTGTATGTGGGCCAAATTTACTTTGTCCTAGCCAGTGCACAAAAAATTGTCCTACCAAAGTATACAAAACACAAGATGTTTTTTGTCCTTCCGCTCACATACAAACGTCAAGTGAGGGTGCTAGGACAAAAATTGATTGAGGGGTTGACAAGCCGAGCGGAGCCCGCTCTTAGGGGCCCTAAGTTAGGGCAGGTCAAGCAAGACTGGGTGCCCGCCGAACACAGCGAAGCGAGGGAATTCAGGAAACCCGAAATCATTTCGATACAGACAATTCCTTTCGTTCACGTTTTCTTTCTAGGTAAGGGTTTTCCTAACATCGGGTACTACCACTTAGATGGTACATTCATATGAGGTCCCTCTCTCCAATCGTACTACGAAAAGAAAAACAAATAATAGGGGGTGCTTATAAAGCCTATTAGGTAGAGGATTCCTGCCTAACGCAACGGAACGCACGCTGATTTGTATTAGATCAATTCGAAATGGTGGAATGTCACTATCTTACGGTGGTCGGTAAAACCCGATACACGACAGTTACGTCTGTCGTCACCTACGACTTAACTCCTCTCGAAATGCACTCTGCATTGCTCGCAGAACGCATACTGATCTGGACGGCACACTTATAGCGTCAGCGTGAATGCAGAGCTAGACGATTCATTGTAGTGGTTGAACGTTGAACGTAAGAATAAAAGGGACTGCCTCATACAAAATGATACTACTCCTTTAGAGTTATCGAGATAAATGCCTCCGAAGTTGACCAATCAAATTTCGTACATAACCCGACATCAAAAATTTTGGAGTGATTTTTGCTCGTAGAAAGCATAAAAAAACTCCAATTCGATTGATTTTTACAAGAGCTTTCCGATAATTTACAATTTACGAAGATTGAATGCGAACTCAATCCACACGTCATCAAAATGTTTCGCCATTTTGACGCCCTGAAAATGGAGACGATATTTTCAACATCCGATTGCTCTTCGAGTATTCAACATCTCAGAGCAAACAAGGGGCAAGACGCTCCTCTTTCCAATGATGTGCTTAAATTGCGATTCGTATTCAGGTTCATTAGTATTTTTTGTTCGACGCAGTCTCACCAATGCTCAACCAACTCAGATGCCGTCATGGGCCTCTTGTAAAGACTGTTTGGTGTAACAACTCGTACTGCCTCGTCGCGAGGCGCTCGAAGAGGAAAGCCTACTCGCTACCTATGTGCTAATGCAACACTACTCCTAGAGTTGGGAGTTCTGGTAAGACGGGAACCGCCCTAACTACACTTTCATATCACAAACCACTAACGAGAGTATAGGAGAATATTTGACTTGAGTTTATATACCGCCGGTCATTGTTATACCCCTGTGGATTGAAGCACTATTTAGGATATCACGACCGAGAGGATTGCCTGTATGAGTAAAGAAATGTTAAACTCGACAGACCACCATACTACAAAAGGTTGAAATATCACTAAACAAAGTTGGTTAACCATACCGTTTTCTGAACGACGACTAAAGAACACACCATCGACTTTTGCTACTTGCGGCCCTGCTTTCATCCTAACTCCTCTCAAACGCTGGCTGCATTGAACGTAGTCCCGTTACCGTTCTGGAGAACATCCCCATTGACAAAAACCTGCGCCATCCACATTAGGCGCTCATTCAGCTCTATTGCAGTCAAATTGTGTGGGGTCGACACGTCTTCAGTGTTGGCCTCCTCGCTAACTGCGTCGCACCTGGTCTCATGGTCCTGCTTGTGCTCAACGCGACAGAAGTCCTCGTCCACCATGTCCTCCACCCAGAGTATACTCCAAATTTGAACCAGCAAGCACTTGTACCGTTGGACTGGTACACTCTTGATTGTTATTACACTACATCTTTGCCCGTCAACTTGGGATTATTTTCAAGCAAAGTGAGACTCGGAATTTTATGTTAAAAAATTCAGGAGAACATAACGACAAGCAAAGTAGGATTTGTTGCATCCAAAGTGACACTAGTCACTACATTCCAAAAACCAGCCATTGCCGCGCTTGCTGGGCTTCACCGCTTAACGAGTGGTGAGCGCTCACACTCGCCCTTAGAAAGCGTGCGAAGGCGTACATCACAAGGCGTTCATTTCCAAATCTTCCTCCTCCGACATAGATGTCCCTCCAGGCTTCCTTCGTCAAACAATCCCCCGCCGAGAAGCGCCGCGTCCTTGGCGTCCTTGGCGCCCACCGCGCCGGACGCGCCGACTGGCTCGCTGTTGCCACTAGCAACGGCATCTCCCGGTCGAGTGGAAGACCTTCTGTTGGGGAGCGTGCGAACTCACTCACAGACAACTTGTTACGTTTAAATGGGAAAGCTTGGACTGAAGGCGCCACGCCTTCGCGCGGGTTGCCTTTCTGACCATCACTCTTGATGGGTTCACTTTCACTACTGACACCGCGCTGTCACCGTCGTCTCACTACTGGAGCTGTTTCTAACACGCCCCCTATATGGTCCTTGGTCAAGCCGACCGTCTTGCGCAACATCTCAAAACGGTCACTCGCGAGCGGCTTGGCCATCAGATCCGACGGGTTGCCGTCGGTCTTTACCTTCCAAAGCTCGACCGTCTTATTCGCAACTTGGTCGCGCACGTAATGCCACCTCAGCTCAATGTACCGGTACGGTGGCTATGCGTTGGATTAGTAGCCATTACGAAGGCTGCTTGATTGTCGATACCCTGGCGAAGCTGCGTCGCCATCTTTGGGAACACTTTAATGAGCACGTTTCGCAGTCCGTGGCCCTCCATGCAGGCCTCGCACGCTGCGACGTACTCTGCCTCAGCCGTTGACTGCGCCACAATAGTTTGGCGCCGTGACGCCTACGACACTGCACCTCCAGCCATGCAATGAACGTAGCCAGTGATACTTTTCCTTGTGTCGGGATTGTTACCCCAGTCAGAGTCGCAATAGTCGTCAATCACCAGCGTATTGCCCTGCTTCTCTGCTGGTGTGTTTCTCGTGTACACGATACCTAGGCTTTTGGTAACGACAAGATATCGCAACACTCGTTTCGCAGCGCCAATCTGCTGCTGGGTAGGACACTGCACATATCTGCTCAGCTGTCCAACATCGTACGCAAGGTCTGGCCTCGTACAGGTTGCCAAGTACATCAATGAGCCTACGAGCTCACGATACGAGAATGGCTTGCCGTTCCGTGGCTCTTGTTTGCGTGGGGCTGTGTCAGTGTCATTCACTGTGAGTCGCAGAGTGGTCTCCATCGGGATACGACTTGGGTGTGCTTCGCTAAAGCCAAATCGCTCCAGGATCTGCTCACAGTATTGCATTTGGTGGATCTTAATCGACTGCTCGTTCTGATCGACTTCCACCCCGAGATATGTGCCCAGCAGCCCCTGGTCCTTGATACCGTAGTTCGTGTCAAGCTCGCTGAACATCTTCTTCTTGAACTCCTCGTTCTTTGTTGCGCACAGGATGTCATCCACGTAGAGTAGCACGATAGCCATCACGATCGTAAAAGTACAAGCACGGCTCAGTGCTGCATTGCTTGAATCTGTAGCGGATGAACCACGCGTTACCTTTGGTGTTCCACTCTCTACCGGACTGCTTTAGTCCATAGAAGGCTTTGTTTATCTTGTACACTATGTCGTCGTCTTCGCATGGGTACCCCTCCAATTCTTCGAGATACTGCTTTATTTCCAGCAATGCGTTGAGATAGGTTGTGTTGATGTCGCCTTGGGAGATTGTCAGCCGCAGGTAGATGCACGCCACCACGAAGAGCCGAAACGTAGCCACGCGTGCTACCAGAGAGAACGTCTCCCCAACGTCAAGCCCTGGGCGCTGCTTGTCACCTCTACCAACAATTCGTGCTCTGAACCTCTCCACGTAACCAAGGTGATCTCCTTTGACATCGAAGACCCACATTGATTTTAGGGCCCCCTGCCCTTTTGGCATTTCACTTCGTGGAATCTGCTTCAGTACCTCCTTGCCACGCAATGCAGCCATCGCTTTGTCCATCGCTGCTTTCAATTGAGATGCGAATTTTGACCGCATCGCCTCTCGGTAGTTGCGTGGGATCTTCACGTCACTCACGCGTATGTCACCGTTGCCTCGCCGGTCAGTGTGCAATGCTTTGAAAGTTGAATACACTTGGTAGTCTTCATACCGTTCAGGTGCACGCCTCTCGTGTGTATTTCACGAAGGCCAGGTCGTCGTGGAGGAGTGGTGTCTCTCTTCGCATGCTTCGTGTCAACCTTTGCACGTTTAGGTTCGCGGGCGCGTTTGAATTCTTCCTCCCGAAGTCGCCTGCGACCAATCACATGATCAGTTGCCAGAGCTAGCTTTCCATAGCCACCTTCGTGTTTGTCTGCAGGATCAAACAAATAGTCATAGTCGTCCAGTGTACAATTGACACCATCAGCATCTACTTCCACCACTACTAGATCCGTAATGTGAGTCATCGACTCTCCGTCGTCATCGTCCACATAATCTTCTGGATCCTCAATATCACCAGCTAGTCACGACCAATGTCAGATTCTGTTACAGTATGCTTAACTTCGTCTTCATCTGCATCTGCACTTTCGGCATCTCCAACACTTCCACCCCCTACGTTTCAACAAATGCATCATCGGTTTCGTAGTCTGGTAGCTCGATATCAGGTTCATCTTCAGACACCTGATCCTCACTAGGATCTTCATAACCAGCATTAGGGTCCGGTGGAGTGTTGTTGACCAGAATGTCATTCTACCACCGCTCAATATATCATCAGAAGCCGCCTCTTCAACGTATTCCATTGTAACGTTGCTCGGCTGATCACTCCTAACAGATTCCGCGTCAATCTCAGCTTGCTGGGACGAATCATCGTCTTCAACATCATCATCCACAATGTTATCCAGTTCACCGTTCACAGCAAACTCGTTGAACGTCTGCATCCACTTGTCAACTTTCATCTTGAAGCCTTTTGCATAGCTATCTCTGTACTTATCTGCTCGTTAAACTTCACATCCGACACGAAACCTCGCTTGTGCTACGTAGGAAAGTAAACTTGACAGCCGACCACGTCATCGCGGTAGCCGATCAAGAAACCAATTCTGCAATTCACGCTCATCTTCTTTCTCTTCGACGTCGGTGTGTGACAGTATGCAACATAGCCGAAGGCGCGAATATGGTGAATATCGGTTTTGGAACCAAACATCAACTCGTAAGGCGTGCGTCCGGCACCCTTACAGAAGACTCCGTTCTTCACGTATACAGCCGTCTCGAGAGCGGGAGTCCAAAACGACGGAGGTAAACCAGACTGGTACATCATTGGCTTCACCATTCCCGTCCATGTTTGTCAGTTCCGACGCACTTGTCCCCACATTGATGTGCACAATGCCTTCTTCTTGTACCATCTCTCCATAGTTCCATTGCAGAACTCCTGTCCTTTGTAAGTTAGGACTTGTCGCACTGGCGCGATACCGCTCTCGGTATCACCAGCTATTTTGCTGTCACCACCTTTCCAACGCGATTGCCGTGTTGGCGCTCTGCCCACGCAATGCATTCCTGCATGCGAGCGTTTACTTCTTCCTCCCCACGCGACTTGAGCAAGTATGTAGTCACGAAACGAGAATACGCATCGATCACCACTAACACAGCGGTGTACTGCGTTCCATATTGCAGTCCTGGAATCAACAAATCTGCGAAAACTAAGTCGTTCACCTTTTCCACCTCGCGATCGAGATTCTTTCGGTGTGTATTGCGCCGCTGCTTCCCGAAGTGACAGTCCGCACAATCCGTTTAGCCGCGTTTCTTCAGCATAATCCCTTTTCGCCATGTTACGATCAACCATGAGGCGGATATACTCTGGGCATGTTTGGCCCAAGCGTTCGTGCCACACGTCGATGTCTTCAACTCCATCCGTCACAGCAAAATTTGCGATCACTTGCTGCTTTACAACATACTACTTCTTGCAACTCACAGTACTACCAATATTCTGAGCACTGAAAGTCCAAAGTCGATGCTCTCATATCGTCCGAATCACCTCGGTACTATCCTTCTTCATGCCAAAAATCTTTGCGTTCTGGTCCCACGACATCACGAATCCTTGGTCCAGTGCCAATCCAGGTGAGAACAAATTTTTGCATCCGGCTTGAGGCACGTACAACACGTCCTCCACGAACACAAATACCATCTCTTCATCGATCACCGTCGCCAGCAAAATGGTTCCAAAGCCTTCAGCTTATGTGTCAACACCATCGGCGAATTCCGAGATCGTTGGATTCCAGTCGCTGTCTTCCATACTTTGCAGCACTGTGAATATTCCTAACAGGCCCCAATGTGCGCATTCGCACCAGTGTCAAAATACCATTGACTCGGATCGTAGTCCATTGTTGCCCACTTCACAGCCTCACCGACCACCACTTCATGTTTGCGTGCGTGATCAGGTGCAGCAGCTATAGACTCCGACGCTTCTCATTCTGTTGACTTCACACCAGAGCGCGCGTACTTAGCTTGATCATTCTCCCTCCCACTTCGCTTGTCTTCACCAAGAAGAGCAGGGCAATTCCGTTTGTAATGTCCTTTGCCTCCGCAATGATGACACTCAAAATCAGTATTCAGGTTTTCTTCTTTGATCCATCACCTTCCATCTGCTTCTTGCCACCTTTCTGGGCTCCAGGTACATTGCCAGGCTTCTTCTTGCCTTGGTTGTTGCCAAATGCACCGTTCTCCCAGTCCTTACAGCGCGACTCAGCAGTGAGAATCATTTCTCGAACCACTTCAGGCGTGTACTTGCTCATGTCCGAGCTGAACAACACCTTCCGTCTGAGTTCGTTGTAACACGTCTGTGTTGGCAGACTGCGCAACATCATGTCGACCATCTGAAAATCGTTCACAGGCGTTTTCAAGTCTTCCCGTTGATCCTTTATGTCGAGCAACGTGTACAAGTGGCTGCGAACATCTCCATTTGTGCGCAGACGATTCCTGTGTAACTCGCCCTGCAGGTGGTACACTTTCTGCGCCGTCATGGCCGGGTTCTTCTTTCCTTCGTAGATAGAACACAGTTCTTGCCACATCTCGGTGCCTGTCCGCATGGACATCACTTGCTTTGCCAGCTTCATCGACAGTGAACTTTGGATTAAGATTCTAATCTTCGCCTGTCTCTTCTTGTACTGGTCTTTCTGGTCTTGGTCCCACGTGGCGTCCTCCGTCTCCTTGCCGGTCGCAATCTCGCCCAGCAAGCTCTTCGCAAACGCATTAAGCATTGCATGTTTGTAAAAAGGCAAGTCGTCTCCGTTCCAGTTGACCGGAGTGCCTGACGAACCAATCTTAAAACCCTTCTGGTTCTTGCTCTTGCCGTCTTCGGAGTCCGACGATGAAGACATCTAGTCGCTGTAGCGCCGTTCCAGTAGCGCTCTCGTGCACAGTGTCGCGTTCTTGTTCTTGGGCTCGAAGCCCTGTTGAAAAGCGTACGAACTCACTCACAGACAACTTGTAACGTTTAAATGGGAAAGCTTGGACTGAAGGCGCCACGCCTCCGTGCGGGTCGCCTTTCTGACCATCACTTCTTGATGGATTCACTTTCACTACTGACACCGCGCTGTCACGGTCGTGTGTGTGATACAAGGTCGATAGATCCAAGGTTGACCCGACCTGTATATGAACCGCAAAAACATCTACCATACTTTGCATCAGGGTCACAATAATCCCATGACCTTCTTGTTGGGTAGGACGTCCTCCCGGTTATGATTCATTCTCCACTTTACGAAGAGCCCCAAGTCAACTATATTGAATCAACAACTTCGACGAGGATGTATTTCTACCTTGCACTCATGGCTGCTGCTGCCGCCGCCGCCATCACGTCGATGGAGGGATCTGCTATCGGCGTAAGCTCGCGTTCGTCCCAGGCTACACCGGTGGCATGTGCGACGATATGCTGTGCCCTGAAGAGAATGCCCCCGTTTGCGGATCCGACGGTGTCGCCTATGTGGTGGAGTGGACCAATAATTTCTCAAGGGATTCCGGCTCTACTCACTGCGCCCAGACGCCGACTAACGGAGGGGGTGCTCCGATGACCGTGGGGGGGTTGCTGACTTGGTCCACCTTGTGTACCCCTCGGTGGGTGGATTCACTCTCTTGATGACGTGAGAGGCGCAGTGGTGTGAGAACTTGAACGTCCTTGGCGGGGACTTGGGGGGTCTGATCTGCGTGGGGGTTCCTTCACACAGCTCCACGTACGTAGATCTTGGGGTCTTGACCGTAGATCTTGTGGATCCGTTTGGATCCGGAGTGGATGCTATGTTGGGGGGTGTTCCCTTTCCTTTACATAGCTTGACCACTTCCTATAGCGGGGTCTTTGAGGGGGCGAGGACCGAAGGACAGTTGCCAGCCAAGCGAATCTGGATCAACTTAGTCTCTTAAGCAGCATAGGTATCTTGATATTTGTATGGGTCAATACTAATCCCAATACAAAGAAGACACTTGAGTTCTACGGCGCCAATTCGATTCTGATATACGTTTAGGCTATACCTATTCTGAATCTTATCATCCCATCCCAAACGATGCTATACGGCTAACTCTCAGCCTCCCATCACTTCTCCTGTCGTTCAACACTTGAGTCAACGCGTGTACGGCGCCTGTTGCATGGATCCGTCTTCGTCAAAGTTGGATCCGGATCCGAGGTTTGGATCCGTATCCATCTCATCGGATCCAAGCCTAGCTTGAGATTCGTCCCCTTCAGACAACTTCCTGGCCCAAGGTCGTAGTCATGTCACAGCCCCGGTTCTGATGGCGTCACTCTCCCGTCTGATCCAAATTCATCCTTCGGCTGCCATCACCGGCGGTAGCTTCCAACTGTCAGGTCGTCTTCCGTCAATTCGCCTTCCTTAATACCACACCTACCCAAGTGAGTGCGAGTTGGATCTCGAGAGCTGCAACCACCCAGACAGGAACACCACGCTGGTCTCTAAAAGAGCCTGCTCTGCGGCCGCTTGATACCCCAGCTAGACAGGGAATTGATAACGCCAAGTGGCAGTAGTTAGGTGGCATCGCCGATGTTCATTCTCAAATGCGTTCCTTCATTAAGAATTTTGTGGGCTTTCGTATTCAAACTTGGTTAGTGTGAAGAACTACGCTTGGTGGCCATAAAGC
Organism: Phytophthora quercina; assembly: GCA_014706105.1. Taxonomy (NCBI): domain Eukaryota; phylum Oomycota; class Peronosporomycetes; order Peronosporales; family Peronosporaceae; genus Phytophthora; species Phytophthora quercina. Next base: position 145,631 of record JACBOW010000012.1, on the reverse strand, counting down.
AAAGTTACTGTCGATGACGATGCGAATCCCACAAGGAAACTGGACGTCATGTTTCGGACGTCAAAAGTGTGGCACAATAAAAATTATTATAAAACAATAAGTAGAATCCATAAAGGGTCGGTTGCCGGATTGAACAGGGTCTAGTTCATCAGGAATTTACCGATAGATTCCGACTAGATGGGCCGATCTCAAAAATAGTCTGTGAAGTAGTCAGCACTGTGTCGACAATTTTCATTTGAAATGAACTAATATATCATCTGGTCTTGACAAAAGCGATAATTTATCCATTTGGAACGCGTCAAAAATGTGGGAATTCATTTTAGACTGTACACTTCTTAATTTTCGGATAGGTATTTTTAGGAATACTGTGTATATTGGGTATTCATTTTCGACTATACACTTTCTACTTTTTAAACTGGTCACTTTTCACAATACGGTAATATTCCATCTACCAGTAGTCACTTTTACCGTGTTATATATTTACATTCACTTAAGTACGCTTTCATTCTTACCTAAGTGAATTCGTGAGGACCGTTTGAAACCGAAGCGAAGCGGAGTTCTGCAATGGTCGGCGCGTGGGCTGCAGCAGTTGCCCTGACAAGGAGGTACTATCTAATTACCGACGCCTTGCCCGCCATGAGCGAAGCGAAATTGGCGGTACAAACGAGGACCTCACGTTGGGAACGTGATTGTGAGCTAAGGGAAGCGAGCGAAGTTGCTAGTGCGGCGCGCAACAAGTGGCTAGTTGAATAGTAGTTACAAAAGTGGGTAGTTCAAAATCGACACCCCTGCCTATTCGGTAATGACTCGTAGCCGTGGCGCGTAAGCGCACCAGTCCAATTAAGCCTTAGTCTTAGGCGGGCGGGCACGGCATTTGCGCGGCTGGTAATTGTGTCGGTCCGAAAAATCTAGGGTAGGGACGCGTAAAGTTATATTGTTTTCCCAGGGCGAAATACACTATTTCTGTGGTCTGGGTCTAGTCCGGATCAGAATTTATCGGTTTGTGTGTATCCTTATCACAATCAGGACTTTTTAAATTTCGGTCTAGCCCCAGTTCAATTCGGCAACTTACCCCAAAAGAATCTAACCAAAACATACTTAGTAGCCAGACTTCTAGTCTTGGTTGTTCGATTGGGCGGACGATACGATACATAGCATACCAAACATTTCTTTTTGCTATGCAGAACGGAATATACTGTACCATTAACGGGCACTACATTTCCAAAGAAATTCGCTTTCCCAAAAGTGGAGCGTGCATTGAAATGCTGAGCCCCAACAATCACACCCCGGTGTGCAACTCGGACGTTGTAGTTACGTACATAATCGAGTGCAACTTGGGCATAAATAGTTGTAAATGCCCTGGTACGCAGGATGCAAATGGCGTGGAAAAATATTATTGTAATAAACGGCTGCTTTGTTTATCTAGATTGTAAATCGATCGATTTGTACGCCGATTTACGAGCCAGAGATTTTTGGATTTGATTGGCTCACCCAGATTAGCACCGACTTACCCTGGTAAATATCCGGATTTGGTCTGATCTATTTATAATAGGGGTTACATTTAGACGTAAGTAACGCAGAATGCCCACTTTGAAATCGGCATTCTGCTTTTCGCAACGCTAACAACGTTGCATAGCGCTATGCCTACTCCAGTACGCGTGGCGGTCAAGATTGGCAAGATTACTAGCACTAGTCGAACAAATGTTACAGTAGAAGAACCAGTATTCACCTTCGACGAGCGCGTCCATGGATACATAGACTTCTGTAAGAAGGTCGAAGACCGGGTTGCTGCAGGGCTTCGTAGTCACGGTAAAAACTATCCAGTCAGATCCAACTGTCTACATCAAGCTAAGTCACTCAGCTCGTCAACGAGACTGGGTCGCGGTAACGGAGGTAGTTTTGAGAACTTGGTGGCCTCTGCTTATACTAACTCCAACGGCGCATAAAGGACTGTGGCCCATTTGAAATTGAAGTGTTTGTATTTGCAGACGAGAACAGCTTAAGTGGCACTTGTCGTGGGACCGCTCCGCGCATACAAGAGGCAGCGCAGACAACCGACAGCTTCCTGGAGGAGCGCTCAGACCTTGAAGTTGGTGAGATCGCCCGGACTCACTGGTCCATTTCGCGCGCTCAACAACCGGAGGGGACCCAACTCACTGTTCCCGACACGGCGACATTCGCCCAAGCGCAACACCTAGATGCGATGCGCAGCCAAGAGGGTGTCCAAGAAGAAAGCTCATACCAGGATATTGCCGTTCGTCTGAACCGTTCTCAAGAGATGCCACTGACGATCAACGTCCCTGAGCTGCGTCGCGTGTTAGGCCATCTAAACCACAATCTACTCGCGCGTGGAGTGTTTGCGTCCTTCGTGCCGCCGGCCGAGCCAGAAGAAGACGTGTCAGACGATGAACACAAAAGCGACTAAGCTATCAAGAGACTCTATTTATTTCATTAAGAATCAATGCAGAATACACAAAATTTCCCTCGCTTCGCTCGACGAAATCGCTCAGGACGAGACGCGCGCTTCTCGACTATAACATGGCCGGTCTCCTTGAACTGCACGTACCGCGCGACCTGACACTGCTAACGCGCGTCCCACTACCTCACACGGAACCGAGTACACGTAGTGCAGCGTGACAGCGCGCCACCTGTAGTCTGCTGAGTACATGAACGATCCGTGAGACGTTGTCGGCCTGCCAAGACGGTGAATAGCTAAATGACGGCCACTTCCATGAACTCACTCTTAAACCTCGATTGTTCTCTGAACCCTTATTTATAATCCGATTTCCAAATCTCAATCACTATCGTTTATTTACTCGTGGGGAATTTACAGGACGGTGGTTGGCTTTTTAGGACGACAAATTGCTACAGGATAATATAATGTTTGGGAGTGCTGTGGTGACACGATGCGACTGACTGAGTGCTCCACAAGACTTCATTGACGCGCTTCGTATGCATGCAGACCTATTATTTGCATGCTCTGAAAAAAGCCGTTGACGCCACCCCAGTGGGACCCGAAATGCCGGGGCCTATGGCACCCACGGCTTTCTCTCTCCACATGGCCCGAACTGGAGTACAATCGTAAAATCAATGGACAGCGGTCTCGATAGAGCTGCAGTCTTGTCGGACACAGTGCTGTACTGCTGGGTGTGAACTGTTAAGAAGAAAAGCCTCGAACCCAGGGTGAAGTAGAGATCAGAACACCATCGTGGACAACGGGGAGTAGATATCCTCGCATCTAGGCGAACTTAGATAAGAAACACGAGAATTTGCCGAAATCGTGCTCGCTCATGCATTTGTCACTTCTTTTTCTAACAGCAGTGAGCCGTCGAGTTGTGCTGCCATTTTGCTTCGGATTGGCGTCCTGAAAAATCCTCTCGGTTGGCCAGCCGAAGTCGATTTATATAAAAGATTGTATGTATCGTGAAGAGTCGTTATTGGGAAGTCACCGGACGCCAATCCTAACATAAGCGTTGTGTGGCCGCATTCATCCGGTAAATTCGGGACAATTAGCTCTTGTACTGCATTTAGGGGTTACCGTCGGCGGACATTCTGCCCGGTTATTAAAATACCGGTAGACACCTTTCGGAGCCTGTGTTGGTTGTTGGTTGTGGGATAAATGCACATAAAACAACCATTTTGGAGGCGGATTACTAAACGCCTTTTCGTATCCAACAAATGTATTGGAAAAAATCGGCGAAACCGCCGATCTATCCAACATCTTTACTTTGTATTGGATGTGGGAATCGCTCTGACGCGATGACCTTTGGCTTCTTATGATTTAGACACCACTTGATATATACGTTATAGGAGGTGTTATCAGCCATGTCAGGTCCACTTAGGCCGCCTGGCAGGAGCACGTACGTTAGCTGACACTGCACAAGCAGCAGTCCCCGAGACAGCAGTTCGGAGAGTGATGGCGCACACTACAGATCCGCATACAAACGCTCTTGGTCAGAAGAAGAAATCCATGCAATAAGGCCCATTCTGCATCCTAAACGCGCTTTGGAGCACGTGGTTCTGGCATGTAGATAGGGAAAACAGAGCAAGCGACTGCATTGTACTGTGGGGTAGCTAGCACTACATCTATACTGGGCGCGTCAAGTTTAGAACCAATGGTTGCTCACTGCAAGCGTGTAAGGGTTGCTACATGTAGCGCGCTAGGTTAGTGAAGGATGACAACAAGCATAAACCCTGACGCGGTGCACTGTGGCCACAGGAATGCATAGAGGCACCGGTAGATTGAAATATAGCGTCATGTCATAACAAGAGCAGCTTTCTGCAGCATTTGACGTCGTCAAGCCCTTCATGGAGCAGCTAGAGCGTTGCGGGCTTGGATCGCAGTCGGTTCCCAGCAGGCCACCACATCAGTTGAAGGCCTTCCCTGAAAAAATATATTTGATAGAAATGGGCGCGAACAGTCGCTTCCAATATCCTACAAACTACGAACTCCGAAAGAAAACATGGTCCATTTATCGTTTATGGAATATGGGATAGAGCTATCCCACAACCGATATCCAACACATGCTCCGAAAGGTGTCTACTAACCCAAGTTACTTGTTTTTGAGCAAACAGCAGATTTAATTCACAATGCGGATACTTATGCCATGTGTGTAATTTTTATAAACTTAATCACCTCTCGAACATATCTCACATTACTCTTATCCTTCTATACGACTATTTTTGCGATTCCACATACTTATCCCTCGCTTTGCCTTCAACTTTATCTGTCTCCATTTCCACGATGACGCGGCGCGCCAAGGAACGACGCATGGAGCGGGTGAACGCCAAGCTGCGGCAGCAGGAGGAGAAACTACTGCGCGACCAGCGTCTGAGTTCTCGTTCTTCATGGATCCAACTCCTCGCAGCTATTGACGGGCCGTCCCCTAACAACAACAGCCTCCGAGTCTCCAGCAGTGACAACCCAAAGCACAAACCCCCAATAGTGGACGAGCTACAGTGGAAGAGCTCACAGGTTCCTATCGCGGCATCTGGAGGCTTCCAACTGCCAATTAAACTGGATGCACGTAAGGGAGAACTGCACTACTCGTTCTCCACCAGAGACTACGATGTCAACTTTGGAGTGCAAATGATCTGTGCAGACGGAAGTTTAATTGAACTACTGGACACTCGACGCTACGAGAGCCAAAAGCAACAAGTGGAGGGTCAATTGAGTCTCACAGGACCTGGAATGGTGCTGTTATTATGGGACAATTCGTTCTCGTGGGTTAACACCAAACAACTCGCCTATCACGTGGAGTTAAAGCAGGAAACGTTGCCTGTTTCTGACGCGGAGAGGACGCAATTGGCACTGAAAGCGAGACTCGAGAGAGAACAGAAACTGCTGCAAGCCGAGGGGGAATATGACGGGCTGGAAACGCAGGTGCAGACTGAAGCGCAGACCATCGACTTTCTGCGTCATCAAATTGACGAATTGCAACTGCAATTGAGACAACATGAGGAGGAGAAGGAGGTGATCAACAAGAAGAAGGAACAAGCGGGAGAACATATAGAAGAATTATGCTGGGAACTGCAAGGTATGGGCAAATGGTCTGCGTGGATGGTGGTAGAAGATTTGGGCTAACGAAGTGTTGGGTTTTGTTTGACAGCGCTGAGCTGGAGATGCCTAGACCAAGCGACGTTGCATCGTATTTTTGACTTCTTGGGAGAGAAGGACCTGATCGCATGGTACGTTGTAAACACTTGGACGTTGACGGGGCGAAAACTTACTTTTGGTTTTGATGTTTTTATTTTTTCAGGTCGCTGACAAGCAAAAAGTGGTACGAGCTCGGACGCGCGTATCAGAACAGCAAGCTCGAGGGTGCAAAAGCTAATGCTAAAGCTGCTGCGTGACGAAACGTTTTTATGTCCTGATCTTTAAGCTGTGCTGGTTTCGTCACTAGTCGTCCGTACTGATCGTGAGCTGCTCGATGGTCTCCAAGAGTTTTCTATCCACATTTTCAAATAGATTCTCGTTAGTTTGCGATGAAAGGTTATCAAGAGAAAAATCTTTATCGCAAGGGTGAATCGTACTTGGCAGTGTCCAAGTCACTTAAGGCTTTCTTCGACAGCAAGCCTCCTTTAGGTTTTCTGGTACCGTCATGACTGCCCTTTTCTTCGGTCCGTTCCAACACTTCATCGATATCTTCAAGTACCCTTGACTGTGACGACGTTCCACTCGGACGGGTATCGCCAATCCGGCTAAGTCGCTGTTGCATTCAACACAAAGAAGTTAAGACATGTTCGTAGGATATTTCATTCACGCACACCTTTTGGGAAACCTTGAATTCCTCATCGATTGAATTGGCACAAGTCTCCAATTCTCGAAGCCGCTGCGTCATTCGTTGCATGTTGTTGCGTAAGTCAATCAGCGAATTGATTCCATTTGTTCCGTCTTGGTCACCACCTCTTCGTCTGCTCGAGCGTTCTCGATCGGGATAGTGTTCTCGGTATGCGGCTCGATACCTGCTCTTTATCTCATCATCTAGTTGTTCGGCGGTGTGACCGTCTTGAGCTTGACTATTACATGTACTAAGACTTGGTGACGGCTGACCGTCCGACTGGTTTTGATCACTCCCATCCTCCAAGTTCATTTCTCGACGCACGCAAATAGTAGAAACAGAGGGTGACACAGTAACGAGCATTGAGTCTTCGGTTGCATCATTATTGGTGGTATGATCTGGGTTTCCAAAACGAGCCACTTGCAGAAATTTCTTGAAGTGAGAACTCCCCCTGATCTTGGAGGCACCTTCAAGATCTGCCCAAATAGGATATTTGTCTGCAATGCTCAGCGGTGGTGGGTCCCGTTTTCTTCGCGCACCATTAGTTTGGCCATTTTCGGTCACTCGACACTGAATTCCAACACCTTTCTGTGAATAATTAGTCGTGTTGGCCGCCACAGAAATCGGCTTGCCATTGTTGCATTCTTGTGCGACTGGCGATGCTTTCTCCGGGCCAATCTCGTTCTGTGGCTCTTTCGTTTCCGTTGGTGCCGATACTACTGGTATAGTGGCTTCAACGGAGTCATTTGTCTGTGCGCTTACTGTCTTTAGCTGAATAACCTCCGTGGGTTCGACGCACATAGTTGTTGGTTTTGGTGCGTATGCGTTCTGGGGGTATTCACGCTCCTGGTGAATGAATTGCCTTTTCTTCACGGAGGGGTTGCGCTGTTGCGAGTTTCTGCCCAATAACTTCAAGCCCGCGTTGTCGATTCCGTACTCCAGTCGTAACGGGAATACAGGTTCTTTCGGTTGAAACCCTCGACTCTCGCTGCTGTGTTGATTTCTCGAGGATCTTGTTTTAACACCAACGCACTTTAGTTTATCGCGTCTGGGCGAAACAGCAGCAGGACTTCGAGTGTCACGACTAACCTTGACGTCCAATGCACTAATAACACTATTCCCAACGTTAGGTGTACCATTTTCATTGGCAGATGTCGAATCTCCGTGTTCACTGGCTGCACGGCCACAGTTTTCTTGCCGGAGACGAAATAGTTTGAGTGCGTTCCGAACGGAATCATGTCGTTGAACAGGCTTCAACAAGGGATTAGATTGCTTGTCTGACTTATGGTTGGCGGCCGAGTATCGATGTCGACTCATGTCGCGAACTCGAAGCGATATCCGTGCCATCCTCTGAATATCTGCTAAATTAACCGCAGTTCCGCTAGTACCGTCGATTTTCTCGGGTATCTTTTCAGATGTTGCTCTCTTTTTGTGTTGGCCTGACACTTGCAGCGTTTCCCCGGTTTGGACTTCTTGGATATCTTCGTTTGAGCTCGATGGTTTAGATATCCCGGTCACTGCATGTATTTTTTCTTCCAGATGCCTAGTTTGTGCTTGCAATAGTGCTATCACTTCGTCACGAGATATCAAACTCTCAATTACCGGAGGTTCTTCTACTTGGTCAAGCTTAGTCGCAGAAGTTTGTTCGTGGTCAGGGTTAACTGGTAACACATTTTCAACGTTGTCGTGTGAATCTCCAGTAGACTCACGTACAAGCGTACGAATTTCACGCTGAGAGTTTTTCAGTGCTGATTTATTGGCGAATACCACTTCAGAGGAGAATTTTGCCAACGTTGACATAAGCTGCAAAATCTCCGGGACACAACAGCAATCCACAAGCGCATCGATATCACTATTATAGTAGTGCGTCGATTCTTCATTCTGAATTTTGCCCTGAATACGGCGAAAAGCGCTCCTGGCATCCTTTTGAAGCTGCTGGAAATGTGGTTCGCTCTCCTCTAACGACATATCCGTAGATGATAGGACTGCTTGTCGCAGACTTTTATATCGTTTAAGGTATCGCGTGAGAATCTTCCGCGGCTGGAAGCCCCATGCAATTGCTGCAGCCGTTTTGCTCGGATTCATTTTGGCTGCATCTCCCAATAGTGACAATTGAATGCTAAGCAAGTCTTCACTGTCACCAAACACTATTCTCAGATCGTTAAGGTGGAGTGCACATGTGGCAGCTAGGGCTCCAAAAGTTTTCGTCTCATAGGTTTCATCTTTCATTTTTCCAATATGTGCACCTCGACTACAATTTGCAGCCTTTTCACGAAGCCATAAAGCCCATGCGACCAGCACAAGAGATCTACCAATCCTTTGTGATCTGAAAGGCAACTCTGGTAGGGAATCCTCCTTCCGTCGAAATTTAGGCAAGTTCAAGTCGCTCTCTACTGGATTGGTGATTTCTCGCACCTTCGCAATACAATCGTGTAGTTTTTCACGTTCTTCAGATTGACCATTGAACAAATCCATTGCGAACGCGCAGTGGAAAACGCTGCTGATGTTTTCGCCAGTAGCTTCCAGATGCCGAACAATTCTTGATATCAAATAGATCATACGAGCATGCAGCCGCTTATCAAGGTGCGAGAATTCCCATAATGAGCTCTTGTTAGAGACAACACGATATTTCGTTTTGGTTCTCGCCAGCGCAGCAGCTAGACACCGATGGTAATCAACGAATTGGTCACCAATTGCAACCGAAAGGCACCCTGTACTGCACTCTACTTCTCGGTTGGAATATTTGAAAGGCCGACAAACACCTATTTGATGTAGTATCGCCATCGCCTCGCCAATATATGTTTCACAAGTTTGCCAATGCAAATTGTCGACTGGCAAGGCGTTTTCCGATTCTTTGGTCACCATTCCACAGGTTGCTACCGCGTTGCATACAGCATTAACGCACGAATCTGCTACGAGACTTCCACTTGCCGTGCAAAAGCTTACGAACAAATGCACCGCATCGGCGTTTGTTGCAAACCTGACTGCTTGATTGAATGCTGATTTAGTTTCAGCAATAACAGGACGAGTGTCATCAGCAAGAAACATCGAAGGTTTTAGGAAACAGCACAGCATCTCCTTTCGTTTTAAATTGGGTGGTGACACGAGTGAGAAATAGTGCTCCAGATCGATCATGACGCCATGCACACCTAGGCAGCATGAAATTATTGTGTACGATGCGAACAACCCTTTCAGCCGCTCGACGAACGGGCCGTTGGTTTTTTCAGACTTGACTATTGAATCGACTGCCAATGGCCCATCTTCATGCTCAATGATCCGCTGACACAGTGAAATAATCTGGGATGCCTCCCCTGGCTTCAGCTTAGAACTGGAATTAATTTCTTCCAAAAGCGAACAAGTCGTTGTATAATACACCCGAAGAAAAGCTGTAGCCTCCGTAGAACATACCCACCAGTCCTCGCTTTCGCTGACCCCACTCAGCAATTTTTGAACCTGTTGAAAAATTGCTGCAATCTCCTTGCGGTAGTATACTTTCCGATCAGATTTCGTTGCGCACCCCTGAAGAGCAGAAAGTATTCTGGAACTTATTTGCCGCAGCACTACCCCTTCCATTGATATCGTGAACGAGACCAGCACTTCCATTAATTTCAAACTTTTGCCGACGCAGTCTATTGGGTCCCGAGAGTTGCCACTGTTGACTGAGTAGCCTGCCAATTGCTGATGAATGATGCAGATCAACATAAAATACGACTCTTCCAAAGCTTCTCGACTTTGAGTGAGAGCAATCCTAGTGACATGAAGGAGTTCGTTTGGGCTGGGAGAAGATTTGCCCTCCACGAGTTCGCGAATGTACTCGCCAAAATCCTAATATGAATAAAGCGCCCTCGTCAGCCTACACGCAGGAAAAGCAACAACAAACAGCCACACAACTTACAGGAGGTTTTTTGCCCAGTCTCACAAGCACCCGCCTTTCACATTGAGCAAAAGCATCACGTGCAAGTAACTCTATCGATTTCTTAGAGTCATCATCTTCGTCAACAATTTCAAGCTTGAAGGCTGCACAACTTGCTCCAAAATCAACGACAATCTGTCTTTCTTGTGCAATCCACACAAGCTATAAATTTTGCTGTGGTTAGTTTTGTATAACGCTCAAAATTAGATAAATTACACGGTGTACCTGCAAAGCAGCAGAAAGCGCCTTTCCTAGCAGAGCGCTGAGACTCAGGCGCTTCGACATCGTGCTCGATGATTCGATTGATAGAAGTTCGAAGAATTCTGCACCGCTAACGCTGGCAATGCTTATTTGGCCTGATACCAACAGATAACGACTTTAGTACAAATCTAACCGCAAGAACATCAGTACTGACATACCGTTCGCAAGTAACATCGCGAGAGCAGCATCCTGGTTAATCCACGTGCCATCCAAAACTTGATGATCCAAGGCAAGGCGTTTCACCAAACTATTCCTTAAGTCCTGGTCAACTTGGAAGTGATACAATGTGCTACCAACAGTCAACATCGCGAACTTCCACTTTTCCGTCATAAATAACGCCAACCCCTCAACAGAGTCTGCACTAGAAGCAGAAGCTCCCATCGTCCTCGACGAGTAACTAACTGGAGCCCAGCGTGCATCCACATCGAATATCCACTTCTCTACAATCACAGACGTGATGGATTCTTGCCTTGCTCGTAGATACACAAAGCAGTTCCCCATCACAGCTGAGCTAACAAACCGGCCGCAACTGCATGTATCAGCTGGTGTATCGGTAGTATCTACCACTGTTCTATCCACAATTCTCCACTCAGCTTGACTCCATGTCTCTGACTTGTCATTATATTCCCAATCATTTCGACTCCACCCATACAACTTTTCAGTCATAGCGCCTACCACCACAACCTGTTCCCCATTTGCATCCACGAAAACGTCAGCTATCTGCTCCTTAAAACTCGGCAACATCTTGGCAGCCACTTCTCCAGACTGGAAATCCACAATGTATATTGTATCTGACTCTTTTCCACCATCTTGTTGTCTATTTTCCCATGCAACTCCATATTTCCCACTGCAATTCCTGCTAAACTTGACATTGTGTGGCAGCTTCACGACGTGTCGGACGTCCATTGACCCCGCACAAAACCTCTGTGCATCCACCACCCGCAGCGAATTCCCTCCACTTTGCAGCACCACATTGTTCGCCTCCGTATGTATCACACAACCACGCTTGAAATCCCCTCCATCTCGCTCTGTATCCAACGCAATCGCGGTCGGCGTGCCGCACACTTGCATCCTCCTGCCCATTGTGCCACAATGTGTCCTTTCACGGGTTGCTCCTTTTTCAACCAATCCGATCGCTTGAATTAAATTATTGGCGCCAAAATACCATTTTGAGTGAAAAGCTACACATCGATGGCGGGATCCGACAGCTCCGAGGAAGACGAGCCCATAGCGGCGCCGCCAGCAGCCCCCGCGCCCCATGTAGGGCATCATCTTAAGCACCATCATCTGCTCTTTCTTCTGATACTAATATCCCCTTTGAACTCGCTCTGTAGAAAGCGTGGATGGACGAAGACGCCGACGAAGAGGAGGAGGACGCAGATTTGAGCCAATTACAACGTCAGCGCTCGCCCAAATTCAAGCGCTGCTTGGCTGCGGTGGAGAAGGACCAATGGAATGCCGATGCTTGGATCGCACTCATGAATGAGGTGCAATTGCTGCCTATTACTGAGGCCAGAGAACATTACGAAGCCTTTTTAACTCAATTCCCCACCTCTGGACGCTGGTGGAAACTCTACGCTGAGCACGAACTTAAGGAGAAACAGTACGACCGTGTACAGGAAATCATCAAGAAGTCGCTGATGCAATTGCGCTGTCCCAATGTGGATTTATGGCGCTTTTATCTTGACTTCACTAAGGTCGCCAAACTGGATGTGGCTGTAGACTCGAAGGATGTGGCGGCTATTGCCACAGCCAGACAACTTATGGTCGATGCATTTGAGTTGGCTATTGAACGAGTGGGGGGGTCGATCCATGCTGCACCCATTTGGCAGATGTATCTGACTTTTGCCCAAGAGGAACAGGACCCGCAGGCCTTTTTGAACGTCAGGAAGCTTTACCATCGTATGGTTATGGTACCACTTAACGGTATGGAGACTATCTGGAGAGATTACGAGAAGTTTGAACGAGCAATTCCAAATAATGACGCGTTGGCGCAGAATTTCTTCAAAGTTTTTAGACCCAAGTTTGATGCGGCGCGTGCGGTACTGAGAGACCGCAAGAAGCTCTACGACCAAGTGAACACCAATGCGTTAGCGGTGCCTGCGACGAGCTCAAGGGCAGACGCAGCGGATATGGCCAACTGGCAGAAGATTCTCGCGCTGGAGATGGGCAACCCCGAGCGGTTGGACGCACTGCGTCTCAAGTCACGTATGCGCTACACGCTCGAGCTCTTTGTGAGTGTGAAGCGGCATTACCCAGAGGCGTGGTACCAGTATGCTTCGTACGAAAACCAGGCGAACGACCCTGATGCGTCGACTAGCGTGTTCGAACGCGCGATTGAAGCTATTCCGGATTCCAGCTATCTGCACTTTGCTTTTGCTGACCACCACGAACTGCGCGGAGATATCCCCGCTGCCAAAGCCATTTACGAAAAGTTGATCAAGGATCATGTATCGGCGCTTGCGTATGTCACGTACCAGCGCTTTGCTCGTCGTGCGTACGGCGCAAAGGGACTAGCTGAGGCTCGCGCAGTCTTCAAGAGAGCGCGCAAAGATGAACGTGAGGGAGCGTGCACATACCACGTCTTCGCTTCCTCCGGTAAGCAACCATATCGTCGTCCACCATTGTCCGCAAACATTTTTACGATTTGACTCATGCGTTTGTGAACGTTGTTTTACAGCCCTACTGGAGTTCTACAGCGACAACTCTGAAGCTGGAAAAGACATTGCACTTAAGATCTTCGAGCTGGGCTTGAAGAAATGCATCCAGGAGCCTGCCTACGTGCTGTGCTACCTCGATTTTCTCGGCCATCTGAATGATGACAACAGTACGTGCTTAAAAAGAATGCTTTCTGAGTCTAAATTGAGGTTGACGAAGTATACTGTGTGACCTGGCTACAGACATGCGGTCCTTGTTTGAGAAGGTGTTGTCGGTGATGCCTTCGGAGGTATCACGCCCGATTTGGGACCGGTACGTTGAGTTCGAGCACACGATGGTTGCCAGCGGTGGCGATCTTGCCACTGTGGCAAAGGTGGAAGCTCGACGAGCGATGGCGTTCCCGGACGAGCCTTTTGTGGAGATGAAAGGTCTGTTGAGTATCGCCCACCGGTACTCGTTCCTCGACTTGCGGCCACCGACGAGTTGTGATCAGAGTTTCCTCGATATGTACCGCTCCTCATCCCGTGGTGGATCGTCTGGAGGTAATCGCGACGATGGCGGCGAAGATGGAGAAGGAATGGGAGGTGCGAGCTTTGGAGGTGGCTTCGGTCTTGACATGGAAAGGTGCGCAAATTGGCTCAATAGTTTGTCTAGGTTACACCACGCGGTGTACGTGTACGTGTACGTGTACTATTGGTATTTGGATACTGACAATGGTGTGTGCAAATTGTAGGCAAATTCCGGGTCCTCCTCTACCTGACTTCTTGAAGGAATTTGCGGGAATGCTGCCTTTGAACCTGCCCTGGAATGGGCCGATCGCTGATGTTGAACACATCTTCCGCGCGATGCTGCTCGTTGACTTTCCTCCCCGTTCGCGCATTGAGCAGAAGGCGCAACAGCAACAACAGCAAATGCAGCAACAGCTAGCGCTTCAGCACCAACAACAGCTTCAGCAACAAGCCGCTGAGGCTGAAAAGAATAGTGGGCTTGGCGACGATGACGGCGCCTCTGGAGTGGTTAGCAAGCGACCGGCGCACGACATCTTCCGTTCGCGTCAAAAGCAAAAGCTGTCAAAACTCGGATAGTTTGGCCGCGAGGAGTAGAAGAACGATACAGTAGTCCGAAACGCTGCAAATATCACGTGCGAAGCCTAAGTCTTGTGCGTCTTCTTTTGCTTTTTGAAGTTGACGACAATAGTCGGAAATCCCAGGTCCTCGTTGTCCTGTAGTTCCACTGCGGGCTTCTTTCGTCCTGTCAGCACCGACACAGCAGAATACGGAGCGCGGTTTGACGAAGCTGCTGCATAAGATTTCACAACAAATCCATCGGCGCTGTCCTCTTCTTCAGACAGCGATTCCTCGTCGAATTCATCTTGCTCCTCATCGTCGTCAAGATCGGTCTCATCGTCATCGTTGCCAATCGACACAGCAGGACGCCAATCTTTGAGAAGTGTGGCAGTGAGCTCTTTTGCCTGGAGAGTCTGGCATGCCGAGACGAGTTTGGCATCGTTTAACATCACGTTTCGATGATCGTAGTCGCTCCACACACTTTCTGCAGATTCCCAGTCAACCCTGGCCATTTCCAGAGCAATGTTATTCACCATACTGCTCGACGATAAGCACAACCACATGACCAATAGAGTTAACGACATGATACCGTGAAATGTAACAGGGGTATAATGTAACAACGCCGTACCTTTGATCTTGCAAGAAATCTTGGAGCTCCTGGATGCCATGTGAAAAGACCGGAAGCAGCTTTGCCTCAGTTTTTGAAATCCATCGGCGTGTGTTGTACTTCTTTCCGTAAGTCTTGGCTAGCAGTTCGTTGGCCCACCCTCCTTTTCGACGACTGTTTCCATTGCGCTGCATTTTCAGCACGACGCGCTCCTGGAACGATGATGTCACCGTCTCCATAGTTGCTGCCATCGCATCAGCAGCACCAAATAGAACGCGCAAGTGTTTTAAAGCACCAGTGCTATCAGTCACACTTTGCTCGACGCGCCAGGCGATACACTTCGATATGATCGACTTAGCGGTCCGTGTAGCAAATGCTCCTCCGCGCAATATCAGTAAGTTCGTCTTGACTGGTGAGTTGAATCCACACGCTTCAGCTTGCGCGAACACGCGTAGAATACTTTCAAATACGTGCATCGCCCGGCAGTAATCCGAGAAGGGATTAAAATCACCAAGACCTTGGGAGCTTGGTTTACTTGGCGCTGCCCGATACAGTGAAGCTATGGCGCACAGCAAGACTGCCTCAATAAAATAAGGCAATGACTCATTCGTCAAGCTTTTCAGCACAATATGCTCTCCGTCAACGACCACAGCGAGCTCATCTTGACGACGTTTTCCTTCCAAATCAGCAGATTCATCATCGCTGTCTTTGATATTAGCTGCACGTTTCTTTTGGCCCCTTGTATCTCCATGTGGCACAGCAGCATCAATAAGAACACGCATTTCCTCGAGATACTGAGTCAGCAGGAACGACCCTGCCGATGCGGAGGGTAAGTACGCCCAAGACCCAACCACTAAGTACGCGATATGGCGCCATTTCAACGAAGCGCATCGATATTTCGCCAACGAGCACACACTGGCTTTACTCGGCGACACCACAGTGTTAGGTAGAGACCTTAACGGGAGGCCGTTGAAGAATTTTCCGGTGTCGCTTTCAAATTGGCTCGGAGCCGAGAGTGACGGGAACGTTTGGTGCAGCAGGGCTAGACACAGTTGACTAACCAGGGGGCTTTTCCTCGTGCTCATCACGAGAGAGATTAGAGCATCAGTAACCAGACAAGCAAGCGTTGGATCCTGACGTGCGTACAACATCGACACAGGTTAGATCAATATTGAACAATCAATGCAACCATTGGTAGAGGATATCACGTGAAGGCTTACCGTCAACTCGAGGCACTGGCGAGCTAGAAATCGAAAGAATGTCTCGTTGCACCCGTGTGGGTTCTCACAAGATACATCATCGTCCGGACTTGCACCGGTGGCGAGAAGCTCCATCATTTTGTCCGTCCAACTGGATTCCCCCGCCGCAGTGGCAATGCGGCACTCTTCTAATATGGCAATAAAGGCAGAGTAGATGCATGCCAGACTATTCGCCACCAGATTTCTGGTTGTAGTGTTCGCAGCTGGAACCTCTGCCGAGTTGGCCTCAAATTCTTCGTCCGTAACGCTACCAGGTTGATCGAATTCTTCATTGCTAATTATACGACTCAGCTCCGCCGCACGGTGGCACAACCACTTCACTGTCCGGTGTCCTTCACTTCTAGAGACGAGTAATCTTTGGTTCCCACCAGTACTCGACGAGACGTTGCAATCACCGGAGCCCAAAGAAGTTACACCATCGGACTGTAAGTGCCGACCAAATGCTTGCAGCAACTCCAACTCGTGAGACAGCGACAGCGGTGGATCCAGAAAGTTTTTCCATCGTCCTTCAAAGACCAGGCAAACCACCCGGAAGTCCAAGCCGAACAACGAGGCTCGTGGGAGTTCTCCTTGTACTCGACGAAGCTGACCGCTCAGCATTTGCTCCACGATAGCAACCTCTAGCAACAACCATTCAAACTCTTGCCTCCGCGTTTCAGTGCGCCGTGAGCTGGACGTGTCGTCGAGACAATCTAAGCGGTCCTGGATATTGAGTTTTTGGCCAGCTAATATCCGCTTCAGCTGATCGCATTGCTCCAAGCAGATACGCCACCGAGCAGCCATCCGCGAATACTGCTTCATGCACTCGTGTTTTGACTTCGAGCTAGGGACCATTTTCGTGTACTGCACGGCTGCAAAGTTTGTTGACGCCACTGATATGTCTAGAGCACATACTAGATTCCAAATGACGTTATTCAATGCTGAAGGGTCTACATACCCACACGTTTCAGCATTCAGCCCCAGATTGTAAGCCGAGGGGAACAAGAACGCAGCATCCACAATTTCGTCTTGTTCAGCTGGAGTTGCAAATTCCAGATAGCAGTGAAAAAGCTCTCGGAGGAGGCAGATTTTCATCAGGTACTCTTGTTCCGTCAGCCTCCTAACTGTTTCACGTTCGTGAGTATTCATAACACCACATGTGGGTGAAGGACCAAACCGCATTTTAAGCACAAACTCAGTCGCATCCACAACCAGAGAAGTCGTCAATCCGTCTTGGCCAACGAGTGTCGTTTTCTTAGCATCCTCGAATGCTATGACAAGGCTATCATCGTCTTTCACTCGTTCGAGTATCTGGTCGTGCGGTGTCCAAAATAAGCCTTTCTTCCGAAAAACTTGAGAGGTAGCTGAGGTTAGAAGAGCTCGCTCTTGTTCCAAAGCAGATGCTTCTCGTGCCCGGCTCATTTCATCCCGTACAAAGCGCATCACATGCAACAGCGTCTCGTCACGATTCGCTGAAGTTAAGAGACGCAGCATCCAGTTCGCTAACGATTTCCGGTCTCGAGATTCTACGACGACCTGGTTCTTAAGCAGGTGCCCAGTAAGGAAAACAGCCATGAGCTGCTTTACCTCAACTGCAGTGGCGCGGTTTTGCAGTGACCGACCGCTTTGAAGTCTAAACGATTGCTGGTCGTGACCAGAGACTCCGACTCGAGACACAAGCTGCTTCTGAATTGTGATCATGAGCAGTGAATAAATACCTCGTTCCTTCTTCGTCAACAACGCCATGGTCGAACAAAGAAGATCAAGTATGTGCGACGGATACTTCCCATCCACCTCGGATTCCGTCGTAGCAGAAGCAATACCGTGTAGGTGATCGAGAAATAAGTGAGATGATGATGCCAATGAAGCAGCATTTCTCCGCGCAAGCTCTGAAAACCGCAGTGCAATCACTTCGGCAACATTCCAGCACAGTGCACTACGAGTCCGCTGCACCGAGTCAGCGTTACCCAGCAGCAACAACTTCTTGGGCTGGCTGGTAATTGTCAATAAAAGCAATAAGGCCTGATCAAACAGCGTCAGCAACGAGATCATGCATGAAGTTAGACTAAAAATCCTGGATGGGCCCTTGGATAGCGAGTAGCGCCTTACCTCTTCCTGCACAGTGCTCCTGGACTCGATGAGAACGATCAGGGAATCAACAGAACTGGCAATCAGATTCAAAGCCAACGTCGGTTGGGTTGACGCGCGAAAGCAAACCGCTAGAAGACAGCTACAAAAACGAACAAAGGACGGGAGCAAGTATGCCCATTCCGGTTTGACAAGCATCGCGGCAGCGTCAAGCATCATCCGGCCGTGCAGCCGACCACTTTGCGCAACAGACGTAGTGGTCCTTACAGCCAACTGCAACACAACAAAGCATCACGAATGAGCGTCAATAATCCCACTAAGTTTGTGAACTAAACCAAGGACTTACCTCATTTTCCGCAGACTTGCCCATCACAAACGTCAGCAGTACAATATCAAATGTCGTCAAGGGATCGACATGTCTGACCATGCGAAGCAGCGCGGTTAGTGCCACTGATCCAGCAGTCGCATAGCGCCCGATAACCTCCATCGTGAGCGACAGTGTCCCTGATTGGATGCGGTTGCACTCGGTTCGAAGTCGAGAAAGCGCCTTCGGGGCTGACGACTTGGTCACCATTGACAGTAAACTCTGCACCACCGCTGGAATATCCTCCTCCACCGCCGCATCCAATAGCGACTGTGTGGCTTCCACCACTGTGTCCTTGTCACTATTGTCCAGTGGCATCTCAGCCAACGAGCCCAATACAGGCACCAGCAATGATCGATCGGTTGCCAACAGCTCCAAATAGGCTTCCACCACCAATTGTACACATTCCTTGGATTGGTACGTCAACTACAGCAACAAAATGACACAAAACCACGTTAATTGAGATAAATGGCGACATAATTCCATGACCCTCTTGCAATATCAAGCCCAAACCTTTGGTAAATGATGAATAAGTAGTACGCGATGGTCACTAAATAGCAACAGTGACAGAATTTCTTCCGTCAGCTCGCGTGTTGGCGCCACGTAGTTCCCCAGCAGTCGCAGCAGTGCGTTCACGTCGTCGCCTGAGTCCTCAGCGCCGCCGCTGCGCAGTCGTTCCAGCACCAGATGCGCGGTCTCCACACGCTGTAGGCTGCTCTCGGTACGCAGCAACCGGCGGCATGTGTCCAGCGCCTGCGCTGCGACTCCGTCGACCACGAGCTCGCGATGCGCCTCCACCATCACCATCGCTATGTCAAAATATCGGACTTGGGAACGGGAATTTTCCTAAGTGAAAAATCTAAGTGAAAAATCTATTTTCACTTAGGAAAATTCATTTGTTTCAAATTTGAATAACTTTTCTAAATTTAACATCCGAAGACCCGTTCCAAAATTTGGAATGAACAACTTGGTTGGTGTCACTAACGCGGGGAATCTAAATTTAAATTCGTTTCAATACCTATTGATAGACGAAGTGAGCCAAGTGAGCCAAGTAAGTGAACCTGTGGGGGTTGCTGACACCCGAGCAACGTCAGTCACTTTGCCAACAGCGTCGCAGCTACCAATTCATCCCGTCAACCGCCCGAGGGACGCAATGGCTCAGGAGACGGAGCCCATTGCTTCGGTCGAATCGCCGAGTCCCAAGCGCCGCAACCGCAAGAAGGGCCGACGTGACGGCGACGGAGACGAGCAAGAGACAGCATCGTCCATGGAAGACGTAGCCACCGCCGACCTCATCTCACTGCCGTCGCCTGTGGCTGCAGTGAACGCAACAACTTTCGACGAATTTGCGACGCTTGACACAACGACGCAAGCGATGGAAGAGTTGGCTGTGACGCCGACGCCGACGCCCAAGGAGGACGGACTGCTGAAGCTACCGATACATCCATCCAGTGGACGACTGCCGTTGACGCCACCTTCGAGTCCCGAGCCGTTCTTGGTGCATTCCCCTGAGAAGGACCAATCGAGAGTGGCGCCAATGTCTCCTGATGTCCACCAGCAACTACTGTCGCCAGTTGTGGAGACGCCGACGGCCGAGGTACCACCGATACAGGTGCAAGTTGAAGCAGAGAAAGATTGGGACGAACCTGTTAAAACGACAATGGCATTGGCTGAAGAAGAGGCTGCAGTCTATGAGCAGGTTCCAGTAGAGCACGAGACATCGATGCTAAGCAACACTCTAGCTGACATGAGTTTGACCAACGGAAGTGTGGAGGGACCTGAAGCGAAGGTGGAAACGCCTGTCGATGTTCCGGTAACGGAAGTGATTCATGACCAAGCGCAATCACCCGTCCCAGATGATGATAACATGGAGGTACCTCCGTCCCCAACAGCTAACGTTAATGCGAATTCAATTTCAGCTGCATCAACTCGACAGGTTCCAGTAGCTGAAATTGCAGTCCCTGAAATGTCGGAACCACCTGTCCTACCGGTCGAACCAGTTTTGTCGATGACCGAGATGGTAGCCCAGCCAGTATGTGTCGAAGCTCCAGTTGCAACTGAGCCAGCGCCAGTCAAGAAACCAGCGGTAACCGAGACAACTTCTGCAGAGATTCCTGCGGCTATTGAACCGATTCAAGTAGAGATTCCAAAGCCAATTGAAAAGGCTACTCTGATACAACAAAACGAGGAGAAGAAGACTTTGCCAGAATCATCACCATCTCCCCGCCGTAACAAAAGGAAAGGAGATTCTCCAGAACCAACGTTCAACACCACTCCGGCTACGACTTCTACAGTCTTTACTAACACCCACCCAAGCAACGCTGTGTCGGTATCAACACGCGGTGAAAGTGCGGACAGCTCGAAGCAGACTACATCGAAAAATGTGTTGCCGGGGTCGCTACAGCAGCCACGCCCAGTCAAACGAAAGGGTGAGGCCGAGGTCAAACCCCCACCTGCTCCTACCACAGCAGTCACGAGCGAAATTCGCCCCAAGCGCTTGATAGCGCGGTCGAACTTGGGGTCGACCCTGAACAAAGCAAAAACTGACCCGGAAGTAAAGCCAAGACCTGCGATGGTGGCGCGCCCTGTGCAAGACCAAAAAAAGGAATCAATGATGAATCCTACAGCGAGCAGTGTAGCGAGAGCAACTGCAGCTGAGGCCCGCAAGGCCTTGGCTGCGGCTAAGAAGGCTCCTGCTCGCAAACCAATGAGATCCAAGTTTTCGGCAAAGTCGGGGGTCCCGGTCCCCAAAGCTCTTTCGGACCAACACAAAATTACTGCTCCTCCTCCAGCTCCAGTTGATGATGGAGATGGCATGCAGCGGAACGTGAAGCGACGACTTAACACAACTGATGCAGAGGCTGCAAGCAGGCGATTGTACGAGGATGCCAAGGAAGCGAAGGCACGGAAAGATGCTCGACGTGTAGAGTTGCAGGAGACGTATACTTTTGCCCCTCAAGTCAACAACTTTAAGCGACGTGCCAATCCTGGGGAAGCTGAGAATCTGAATCAAGACCATTTCACTCGTCTACATGCACAAGCGAAACAATTACAAGACAAGAAGCGCGGGCTTCAGCAGCAACACGAACGAGAAGGTTGCACCTTTGCTCCGACAATCTCTGCGCGGGCTAAACGCCTGGCTCAACCAAGCTCAGGGCCGCGTTACGAAAATCTTTACAAACACGCCCAAGAAATGAAACAGAAGCGTGAGGAAAAACTCCTCGAGAAAGCCAAAACCACGGAGGAGCAATGCCCATTCAAGCCCAAAATCACGACCTCCAAGTCGCCAGCAAAGACGAAAAAAAAACCCCTTTACGACTTCGAACGTGAAAAGCAAAAGCGGCTAGCGCGTGAGCAAAAAAAGATTGAAGCAGAAATGACCGAGTGCACTTTCAAGCCGAAGGTATCTGCCAAGCGCATGAAGTCCAAGGCTGAGGGCCCAACGAACGCTACGACCGAAGCCGCCACAGATGCTAACCCGTACAACCGTCTCTACCAAGCAAGTATTGTTCGGACGGAGCGACTTCAAAAGCTTCGCCAGGAGCGGGATGAAGAAGAAAAAGCGCAGGCACCATTCCAGCCTAAGATCACTGCTCGTTCCCGAGTGCTTAAAGATAAGTCCAAGACGAAGGAACCTTTTCACAAGCGGTTGTACAACAAGGACTACATGAAGAAGCTGGATGCTGAACGGGAGCAGCGACGTCTCGAGGAAGAGCAGCAGTTCACGTTCAAGGTATGGTGTTTGCTTCGATTGCTGAGATGATTTGGCACTTACATCTTCTTGTTTGATGTGTTACAGCCCGAGATCAATGAACTCCCTGAAGAGATCAAGGTCAAAGTTAATGAGCGAGCTAGTCCTCAGAAGAACATTTTCGAGGTTCGTCAAATTTAAATGCATGTTGTATGCACCTTTTTTCTTAAATATTTCGTCGTATGCAGCGCTTGTATGACGAGAAAGACAAGATGAAGGAGAAGATCGAGATGAGTGCGGAGCTGAGGCTGCAAAAGGAGATGGTGGAGTGCACATTTCGACCTCAGATCGAAGTAGATGCCGCCCAGAGTAATGGTGAACCAGCCCCACCAGTCTGGGAGAGACTTCTGAGCTACGACAAGGCACATGTGATCGAGGAACGCGAGAAGCTGAAAGAGCAGCTGGAGATGCAAGAGTGCACGTTCAAGCCTGAGGTCAAGTCGCCTGATGCGCTCTTGATAAAGGGTAGTCCGTCATCTAACGTCTTCGACCGTCTGGCCAGCAATGGGCAGCTAGACCCGACAAGACCGAGTTTTATCACGAGACGTCCGAGTAGCTCCCCAGGGCGACCGAGTCCTGACGTAAGTTCTTAGATCTCTATTACCTAACTACGCATGAGCGCGGAGAAAATTTAAAATCGTGCTGTTGACAACAGTCTAAAGGTGCATCAATTGGACGGATCATCAAGTCGACAAAGTTCTCTCTACCGACCGAGAGGAAGAAACTGAGCAGGACGCATTCCATCAGCCAGCCTTCCAGTGTGAATAAGCAGGCATTGAAGAGATCCACTTCGTTTTCTGGCCCAAAATCTGCGGCCTCATCGCCGACGATGTCAACTGCAGATGTCCTCTCCAGCCTGGTTGGATCGCGCCAAACCGAGGCTACTCCTAATAGAGATTCCTCCCTGCCCCAGTCTATCACGGAAAACTACGAATCGTGGTCGGCTGAGCTGGACGCGAAGTTGCGTCACCTATAACAGCGAGGTTGAAGCCCCCTTACTTTGAAGTATTTTATTGCCCAAGGCTGATAGACAGACAGAAGAAATGGCCTCCATACAGCAGAGCTGCGAGTAAAACAAATTCAAGAAAAACATTGCACGCTATCAGTAGTTTATTGTGTTCCGATCGTCCGAAAGAGTTCGAAGCAACGCTAGAAATTCTTGAAGCGTCTGCGCCAAATGAACAAGTTCGAGTCGAAACAAATGCAGATTTAGCGTTATTTAGCAGCAGCTCCAGGTTTCGTCAAAGGGCCCAAGTTGCGGTAGTGTTCGGGATCATATACCCGTTCCAGTGCCTGAACCAAATGTATAATCTCGTCGGCCCATGAGTGGAGGCAACGACGATCCAAGAACGATGTCAGACGACTTTGGTTCCCTGTGAACTCTGCACGAGGATCACACTGCCCAAAGTTAACTTGCATGAGCCAAGTGACGCTGCACGAGCTCTCCCAAGGAGTCGGAGTGATCAACCATCCGCCAAGTATGCAGTCAACACGGGAGTCTTGACTTGAGCCAGCAACTCGAGGATCGTCCCAAGCTGCGGCATCGGCTGGTATCATAACGATAGCAATAGTGCCGCTCTCATCCACCCTATACGTACACACAACAGCCTAGTTAGTACAGGAAAATAGATCAAACGTAAGATAATATACTACACACCTCCACGTCTTTCGCGAGATCATTTGCAACTTGCTGCGACCCAAACTGCTACCCTTGAAAACTGTCCGAACTGTCCACGTGTGCTCATTTTCGCGACTAAGTACCTCTTCACTCGCAACAAACGGAGCCCACAATACCCCTGCTCCAACACCAGGCATTTCATCGTCAACACTTCGATTCATCACCACGTCAAACACCGCACGAGCTGGAAAATGGCAAGTCGTGACGCGTTTGATCATGTGGAAACTGTCCGCCTCTTTCTCAAAGACTGTATCGCAAGGTGCTGGATTACGATTCACAGCCCATCCACTATATTGGCGAGCGTGCTTCTTCAACTCGTAGAGTGCAGCAGTGAGACTTCTGTCCTTAGATGGAGCTGCGGCCGTCAGTACTGGGGGAAGGTTGAGGAACAAACGCAGTAAATACCATTGAGCGATGGATCCTTGGGCTTCTCCACCTAACACCATCTTCTCTAGCGCACAATGTAGAAATTCCTCAAGGCCACTTCTTCGACGGAGGAGAAATCCGTCCGTCAGTGTGTGAACAGTGCAGTATGTTTTGGGAGGCATCATCTTCCAGAGTCCAGAAGACGGAAACATCGCACAAATATGCAGCGCAAACACGTAAAACTCCCGGAACCTCCGTTCGACGGTGATCTCGGATGACGTAAGTGAAGGTACACGCGTTGCAAGTGCGTACATCGCGACTTGATCGGGGGTAACTCGCACATTCCTCACGTTGCACTGGAGCAACGCGTTGTGTACCGCAGAAGACCCAGTAGTCCAGCGACGAGGCTGGTTAGGCTTCACTGCTGGTGGTGGAAATGTTACTGACGGCACCGAAGGAGCTCGAGACTCCGAGATAGATGCAGAGCGCTGTAGTACGGCGACTTTCCTTTGCTTCTCTGGACCTTCGGGTAGTTGCGAAGTGGAGTTGGCACGGTCAAGATGTGGCGGAGTTTGGTCCAGTTTGTCACCGATGACGTTTTCTTCAACAACCTTTTGGACCGGTGAGTTATCCAGTACTGCATCGATGAACGAGCTCGCTTTGGCCGCAGTCTTCATCAACATGAGCTTGGTCGGAGATAGACGAGCCGTCGAGCAATCATGTTCCTCGCTTTCTTCGACGGATAGCTGCGCTCGGCAGTCACGACACACCACAGTCAAAGTTGCTCGGTCACTCGTCGCGAGACCAGGCTCCATTCTCACGTCAACGGATGTAGCAGCCTGAAACCTTTTAGTGGAGAGCCTATTCGTGCGAAACCACAAATAGGTATTTGAATACCCAGATAGCTACGGAAGTATCATATTCTTGATGTGGAGTGTCGTACAGGGCTCGCAATCGGGTACCCGGATCGGGTATACCCGTTCTCGGGTAGGGAGCGGGCGCCCGAAATAATTCCCGGGCGAGCTACGGGTACCCGCGGATCAGTGCCTGGAAAAAATATATTATAATAAATAAAATTGGTATTTTTCTACCTCATTTATTATTAGTGTTCAGCAGCAATCCAGCGATTAATGTTATGTACACTGTAGCAGGGCTCCCGATTATGACATTTTTATTTATTAGAGGTTAAGCTGGGTCATAAATTATGACATCCGTCCAAAAATTGACAAAATAAATTATGCGATGCAAAAATGCACGGTCATAAATAATGCACTAATATTGGGAAATTGTTTAACTGAAAGTTTGTATGCTACCAAGGTTTTGCAAAATACTGGAAAGATTTTCGTGTTATTTTTCATACGCAATTACTGCTGGATCCTCTCGTCAGAAGTAATGTTGTCTTCACACACAACCGATCGCCATAAATAATGAGCATTATTTTTTTCACCATGCCATAATCGGGAGCCCTGTTGTACAGGCATTTATTGTTTTTATAGTTTAGACTCATTTTTCAAGTCAAAACCTGTATTTATAATATATAGAGAGGTCAAAAATTTCCCTTGCGATCTTCTTGTTCCTCAAGACCCCGCCTCACGGTTGTAGTTCTTTTGCCAATTCACTCATCAATTGATAGACTAAATTTGGTGTGAATCCGTAAGATTGGGTGCTACCTCGCTGATGAGTTTTGAAGTTGATGACACGAGAAATACTAGGGTACTCATTTCTTTATTATTGTTTCTTTCATGCTGCATTTATTTAATATTGCTGTGCAAAACAGTTAATACATTTCTTTATTGTAACGTCCGAGCACTGCCACGGATAACTGTAGAACTCAACAACCTCGTCTAAAAATGGAGTACGCATAGATTGAGAACTTAACAAGAGCAGTTAGTGATGCAGACGTAGCTAGTTATCTTTTTCAATATCTAAATTTCAAGCAACTTCGTTTTCTATATGGCGCACTTACTCCTCAAACGATTTCCAACACTTCCATTACCGGTATGCACATTCATCATCATTAAGATTAGCGGGTGGGTACGGGTACCCGATACGCCTTGTCGGGTAGGCGCGGGTACCCGAGTTTGTCTGGGTGATAGCTACGGGCGGGCCGGGTAGCCCGAGCTACGCCAATTGCGAGCCCTGGTGTCGTACTGTGAACATCTTTCGAGGAACTGGGACCTTTTCTCCGCCGTTTGGACGAGTAGTGTAGTTGTAGGTCTTTTGCGTTGCTCCGAAGCCTTAGTCGGAGCTTCAAACGAGGTTCCTGTACCTTTTGAAAAACTCCTTTTTGACTTTCTCACCGAAACCTTTTTCGTGCTGCGACGAGTATTCTTTACGTCATCAACAGTAGCTCCAGATAAGGAGAAATGTGGCGTCGAGCCCATCAGTAGTGTGGTGGCTGCAGATGGCGGGGGTTTTGGTGCACGAGGAAGTAAAGTGGGCATGGCAGGATGCACTTTCAACCTTCGCAGCGGGTTCGTTATACCACCTGGGGTAGTTGGTCTTCCGGTGAGGCTCCGTGCACTAGTAGCACTTTGACCAATTGAAGTTGCTTGCCATGGTTGAGGCCGCCTTGGTTGTTGAAATAGTTTAACTGGCTGGTGATCGGATCCGCTACGGGTCGAATTTATTGGCGCTCTTGGTCTTTTGGTCTTGCAAGCGGTTGTGTTTCCCAAAGACTCAATCTCTTGAGAATTTCGTTCCTTGGAAATGTACTCACTAACACATGATACTCGAGCAGAAGACACTCCTACGCGCGTCTGCGGGGGTCGAGGCCGAGATCTGGCAGTTGTTGATTTTCTTGTTGGTAAAGCAGAAATGGCGCGACGTTGAGGGGCCTTTGTGCCGGAGCGGAATGTCAAAGAGGCTTGTGCAGCCCCACGATGTCGAACAGTGAAATCTTTTATCAACTCGACGCCTACTTCATCATCATGCTGTGTCAAGAAGGTAGAACCTCCGATTTTACGGTCTTCACCACGTTTTGTAGGTCCTGATCGATTTTGGAGTTTTTGCTTCAACGCCTCTTTTCGCACAACAAGCGAGCAAGATCCCAATGTCGTTTTGCTTTTCCTCTTTGAAATACTCGGTCCCTGATCTCCAACGTGGGAATTTGTAGAAGAGTTCGGCCGACGCTTGTGGACGAGAGGGTCTTGCTGCTTGGCAGCTTTCCGCTTAAAATTTGCCAATTTCGGCACCGGAATTTCGTAGTCCCCAACTCGCTTGCTTACCCCACCAAGAAGAGTTGCTGGGGTCTTTACTTTCTTCGCAGTAATGCCGCGTCTGCCACTAACAGCTATAGCAGCGGATATAGGACTCAACGGCACTCGGGTAGTAAGTGCGGACTCACGTTTTTCTCGCTGTTTTGGTGATAGAGCCTGCAGCGTTGCAGAATACCCAGAAAATGGATTCGCAAGTCGATCGATGGTTTCACGTCGGGTCTTTCGCACTATTGGTGCTGTACCATACGTGCTCTCCATGTGCGCGAGACGAGAGGCTATACTGTTAACCCTCGATACTTTTAAGAATTTCTTGAGAATGAGTTTACTTTGTTCTTCAGCCACACCAATTCGGTCCTTCGCAGGTTTCTCCAATAAATAACCATCGATCAATGTTGCAGGAATATTTGGACCTTTGGAGTGCGGGCTAGCCTGGCTTGCCGATGTTGGTGTTACCGCCATACCAGGGTGAAAGCTCAGTACGTCTGGTCTTGGTGTTTGCAGTACAGCTTTTAGATCAAGCTTCTCAAGAAATCGGAGCGTTTCTTGTTCCAGTATATCATGGATACTGTTGTTGTTGGATCTCTTATGGTTGCTTGCAAAGCCCAAACTGCTGTTGAATCCTCGATCGCAAGTCAATACCTGAGCTTTTGTCGGCGTCGCCTTCCTGTCAATGTCTTCATTTTGCCCATCATCGAAGTAACTCGCGTCTTCTTCCGTTACTTGCTCCAGCTCTGAACCTCGTCGAGATGTTCTTAGTGAATTGTTGTTATCGTCGTCATCATCGTCGGGGCGAACATTCACCAGCTCTTCAAGCTTTAACCGGGGGATAAACGGTGTTGACACCACAGATTGTGGTAATACTACAGGCTTCATGGGAGCGAGATGGTGTCGCGGATTCAGATTTCCAGTTGATAAAGGTGCTCGCCGCGTGACAGGCTTTTGCGGTATGAATGTTGGTGCAGCTTCTGCATCATTTTCACCTGCGAAGAGATCACGAAAAAGCTCTTCATCTTCTTCCTTCGCCCGAGCAGAACGAGACCCCGAGGCTGCAGACGTGGGCGAGTAGCTTGAACGATTGACAGTGCGAGTGGAAAACTCTGAAAATGAGTCAACTGAGAAGTTCGGAGCAATCGACCGCACGGGTGATGGCGACGCTAATGGCAACGGTGCGAACAAACTTCCCGTCATTTCTCGAGTTCGACCTCAGTCGCGGAAGAACGGGTGGCAAGTATTTTTGCTCGCCGTTTTACTTTTTATTCCAAGACCATGTCAGTAGAAGCCGCCTACAGCAACGGTCACCAAGTGTAAGATACGTTCGTGATTCGCAGTGATTGTCCTTCATGGCACCACCTCCACCGCCACGGGCACCCCCGCCTCCGCCCAAACCGAAAGTGCCACCACCGCCACAAGCCAAACCTGTAGGAGCTCCAGTTGATTCTAACTCCGATGAAGTACCAGCACGACCACAGATTCCTCCGCCGCCACGAGGTGCACCAGGCCCACCCAACAGCCCACCCCCTCCAAGAAACTCTCCTCCAGGTCCGCCAAGTCGTCCACCTCCAGGCCCTCCAAGTGGTCCACCTCCAGGCCCCCCAAGGGGACCACCTCCAGGTCCGCCAAGTCGTCCACCAGGACAACCGGCACCTCCCCGAGGCGCACCACCAGGACCCCCGAAGGACCCAGTTCCACAGCCACCGAAGGACGCACCACCACCGCTACCAGTTCATAGTGAGCCTGGAAAAGATATCGCCGCTGAAGCTGCTGCCAGCCTTGCCGCCATCCAGAAGCTTCTACGCCGCGGACGACTCAGTTTCACACTGTTGGAGGCACGTGAGCTGCGACGCAAAGGTGGGTCGGTGGATGCAAGACGCTTCAGTGCAGACCCGTACGTGAAATTTGCAGTGGGAACAAACCCATTGTCCGCGCTGGAGAAGCGCAGCAAGACACTGAAGAAGAGCGGTACACCCGTCATCTTCCACGAAGAAGTCGTGTCTTTTAACCTCACAGACCCCGTTGCGCTCGTGACCGATGGAGACCTACCGATCAAGATCGAGGTCTTGGACGAGAACCTGTTGTCCGACGAGTTGCTGGGAGAAATCAAGTTCTCGGCGCTTCGCTTCTTCGACGGACAACCGCACCGCGAAGTTTTTCCTCTTACATTGTCAGCCATGCCAGGTGCACCTTGTGGCGAGATTGAAATCGAGGTGAAGCTGGAAGAAGCGATCACTGGAATGCTGTCCATTGTCCTGATGGAAGGTCGCAATCTCAAGAGCATGGAGCTCATTGGAAAGCAGGATCCGTACTGTCAACTCTCCATAGGAAAATTCACCAAGCGTGGCAAAACTGTCGAGCGTGGCGGTCGCAATCCCTACTTCGGTGAGGAAGAGCTGCTCTTCTGGTTCAGCGACGATCTCTGGACGCAGCAAATGGCACTTCGCGTATTCGACGAAGACATTGGCAGCGACGACCTCATCGGTGACGCCAAGTTCTCGGTCCTCCATTTCATGGCACACCGGGGCGCACAGGAACACGCAATTCCACTGCGCAATAAAGGAAGCCCAGCCGGCGAAGTCTTGATGCGGATCGAGTTTTTACCAGCAGGTGTGCTCACAGTGACTTGTCATGCTGCCAAACAACTACGCAGTGTGGACGCAATTGGTCGTCAAGATCCATACGTGAAACTCACCCTGGATGGCCGAGCAATACAAATGGTCAGGAAGACCAAGACAGACACCGATGGCGGCAGTGAACCTGAATGGGGAGGCGAGATATTCCGCTTTGACGTCGTAGATCAGTACAGCTTGCAGGTGGAGATCTGGGATGAAGATTCCGTCGGCGCTGATGATCTCATTGGTGCAGCATCACTATCGCTGCTACCAATTTTTCGGTATGGCTATGCTGATGACTGGCTCAAGCTCTGGGTCAAAGGCCGGTTCGGGAACAAGGACCCCGCTGGCATGTTGCACCTTGAAATGAGCTTTGAAGGACCTGCAGGCGTAGCATTCCCACAGCACCAGGTTGGTATGGACAGCTTCACTGAGAAGGAGCGTCGAACAAAAGAGACGGCGGGGATGATCCCATCAGCCTCTGAACCAGACGGTGGACAGGATGCGGCAATGGCTGCCAAAGCTCACGCACTCACTAGGCCTGCAAAGGGTGTTGTTGACAACACCAGCGAGTTTTCGGAAGAAGAACTATTGGGCGCGTTCCGATTCCTTGACGTTGACAAGAACTCCTTCATCGGCGCAGCAGAGCTACGACATCTTCTTATCTGCATGGGTGAGCTCATCACTGACGCCGAGGTCGACGAAATGGTGCGGCTTTGTGATGCGGACGGTGACGGACAGGTGAGTTTCGATGAGTTCCGACGAATGGCAATACATCCAGACCCAGGAGGACCCGAGTTCGCCATGGCGATGGCGAAGACTGAGCCTGAGGAACCAGTGCCAGTCAGTGGACCGGTTGTTACTGATGAAGATAAGCACCGGCAGCAGGAAATCAAACAGGAGAAGGCGAAACTCATGCGGCGGTTTGTCGAGGACACCCACCCGAGCCTTGAAATGCTGGAGCGTGTGGCAAAAAGGTTTCGCCAAATGCAGCACGATACGCTGGACTTCGAGGACTTTTGCTCACTCTTCGAGGTGGAACCCACGGGCGAGTATCGACGCCTTTTTGCATTGTTTACCCCAGATAATCAAAGCGGTTCTGGGGCGGACTTGCGTGAGTTACTTCTCGCTGCGGTGAATTTTGTCGGTGGCGTCGACCGCACGCAGCGTGTTCGCTTTTGCTTCGAGATCTTTGACGACGATCACAATGGTTTCATCACGGAAGACGAACTTGTGAATATCCTGCGCGCCAACTATCTAGCCACGACGAATGATCAAGTGCGTAAAAAAGCACAAACGATTCTTCGCCAAGCTGACGATGACGGTGACGGCCGAGTGAGTTTAGACGAGTTCCATGCCATCTCTCGCAAGTTCCCCAATCTCCTTTTCCCGCCACACGACGCGGACGGCAAGTAGTAAAGAGAAAGAACCAAAATCTGTGTCCTCGCTAGTACCACTATAATTATCCAGGAAACGCTACGTCCATTTTGCGTTGGTGATGCTGACCTGTCCAGCTTTCGTTTAGTTCATCAAAGCCTCACGGAAAATGCGATCTCTTGATTCACCTCCCGTTGAAGTGGCCATCGACTCGCCAGAGCGACACGAGTCTATCCCGAGCAATGGCAGTATCAGTATCAGCAACAACGGTGGCAGCCTCCGTTCTGGTCTCGGAGAGGTCAGTAAGTCTTGACATTAGCGCTCCATTCCACTACAGTAGACCACGTCTCACTTAACATCCACCGGTGTTGATCATCGCTGATGCAGGCTAAACATTTGATGGAGCGACTCAACACTGCACAAATAAAGGTCAAAAGGCTCCAGCGTCTTGAAGCGGCACTTGTCGACTTCTTCATCGAGGTAATGGACCGCACCGAGAACAACAGAGCTGAACGTTCAATCGAGAGCGAGTCCTCTTTTGCGCGGGGCAAACGCAAAAAACAGTTTCTCAAGAAAGCAGAGGGCGATCCGATCTCGTTGCTGAACGCGTTGCGGACGCATCTGCGTCTACGGTTTGCTGAGCAGGAGGCCCAACAGGCTGCTGCTGGGCGTCAGGCTCTTGCAGACAACTTGCATAACCAGCAGAAGGAACAGAATACCCGACAGAAGTTTCAGGAGCTTGAACTCGCGTGTATGCAGCTGAAGGAGCAACAGAAGTCGTTGAGGGACCAGCTGAACCAACACGAAGTTGATCAGACTCGTACACGTCGCCATCACCAAATTTTACTGGAAAAATTGAGTGCTCAACTTCAGGAGGAGCGGTCTCGGGAGCAACAGGCACAACAGCTCGTAGCCAAGCAATGGCAGGAAATCACGACACTTACAGAAGCTCGAGATGCATTGATCAAAGCAGCACACAGCCACAAGTCTCTTGATCGAACTTCAGGAACAACGGCTGCTGGATCTCCTGACGCGACCAACAACAGTTCATCTACTGCGACAGCTGCAGTTGCAGGATCGTCGCCAGCTCACACAAACAGCGACTTCTTCGGGACGCCAGCAGAAAACCAAACGCTCCGGCGTGCTCTTCGCAAGTATGAAATCAAAATGGCGCAAACGGAGGCAGCAAATGAAGAGCGAAAGCGTCAAGTCCAGCGGTTGCAACAACAATTGACAGGTTTGCGCCAAAGTACGCAACTGCAAATGTACTCACGACTCGAAAAGGAGGCGCGCCACACGCGCGAACTTGCCGACGACCTCAAGCGTAAACTTGCAGAAAGCGAGGCCGACTTACTCCGCACGAAAGGAGCTCTCAAAGAACGCGAAACGTTGGTACATAAGATGAGAGACGAGTACGCCAGATTGTTTAATGCTGTACAAAAGCAAAAACAACCAGCACACTTTTCCCCGTCCAAGCTGACGCGATCTGCAAGCACCACGCAAATGACAGCATCACAGCAAAATCACTCCCCGCAGAGATTACCTGGAGCTGGCACCACTGAAGCGGTTGACAATGGTGTGTCAGCTACACCGGTACACGGTGAGCACCCGTATGTGGTGGAGTATTATCTCTCAGAGGCAGCACGCGTTGAGCGTGAGTCCGAAGCGCTGAAATTGCAGATTCGACGCATGATGGCCTCTGAGCAACTGCACAAGCAGAAGACGCGAGTGTTGCGAGCAGAAAAAGAAAATCTCACGCGGCAGCGCGACCAGCTACTTGCCGACTTGGACCGAGCTAAAAAGCACAGTACTCTTCAGAGCATTACAATCAACCGACAACGACTACATTCTTCGGCACCGACCCGAAAGGTGGGGTTCAGCACTGCACCGCAAGAGGCAAAGCAGCTGCACAAGCGCAACGCCTTCCTAGCGGAGCGCTTTCGTAAGTCCCTCCAGAGCAATGCGGCCCTCTCCACGATTGGTGCCGTAGCTCGACTTCGAGGCTCCATGTCAACTCCATCAGGATTAGATGGTCCTGAATCTGCGGTGTTTCTAGAAGATGAGGGTGACATTGACGCAGTCGAAGCTGATTGCCACGAGGCTCAAGTGGAGAGGCGAAATTCAGTAAACCTCTCCAAACCTCGTCCGTCATCAGCTCAGGCTACTGTCATCAGGAGAGATGGTGGAGACTCTTTCCAGTCGTTGGATGCTAAAACATTGCAGTCACTTCAACGAGTGAGGCGGGCAAGTCGAGTACGCCCTCAATCCGCCAACCCAATCAAATAGTCGACTGTTTCATCCTCGTAGCGTAGTAGCAATCAATGCAGCGACGAAACCGTTATTTTTGGCGAGGCGACAAGTAAGTTGAACCGGGTAGCATCCGTTCCAGAAAGCATTTTGGTTGACCACAACATGGACGGCGGCTTCGACGGTCTCGATGGTTTAAAGCACGAGCGAGTGGCGAAAGCGCTCGAACAGGTCAACGGGCTTCAATATCGTACGGATGCTTGACAGTTTTTCCGCAACTGATAAAGGTGCATCTGACGGTTCCTCTGCTTGCAATGCTTGCCCCACTAGGGTATCACCCGGCCCCGCAGGACGGCAAGAAAATGCTGCGCTTTGACTCTGACGACGATGAAGACTTGAGTGAAGAGGAGGAAGATGGTGGCAAAGGCCCGAGCGCTGAGGCTCAGCGGCGACAACGCCGAAAATCTAGCAATGCTCAAGCCAAATGCGTGAATAACGATCCCGACGCCCCACTGACATTGGATGATCATATCGAGAACCTTTTGCGTAAGACTCGTACGCTCGCAATGCTGAAGATCGCCAATAATACGGCGGGCACTATCCCGTCCGACAGCGAGGACGACGATAGCGACGAAGCCGATGACGTTGTGTCGGAAGAGCTAAGCATCGGCAGTCTCTCGGCAGGTGGGACTCCGAAATGCGGAGCTTCTTCCAGCAAGCTTTCTAGTCTCGGCAGCAGCTCCAGCATGGACGGGCATCATTCCGGTCTTCTTGGATCCGCAGCAATGCGGTTGGCACGCACACTCAGCGCATTTCTGTGTTTGCCACGAGCTATCAGCTACGTTGACTTAGAGGCGGTAAGTCGGGATTCCTGTGCTCTCAGCGTAGGTATTGTCAAATTTCTTACTCTTGTCCTGGCGTGCAGATCACGGAGAAATTGCTGCAGTCGCCAAATGATCAATTCGATGATGACGAATATGCGGATCTCATTGACTGTCATGTCGACTCAGCCCGCGAAGATGATGCACATACAGAGAATGACGAAGACGAACCCATCTGGAAGCGCCGTCATTCGGTACGTAAAGCTCCATATCTCCACTTTGTTCACTTGAAAGTAAACTGATAGCATAATGGCATGTCGATCAGAGACCCATTCGACCACTGACCGTTTCTGAAAACCCGACCGACTTGGAATTCGTGGGTCTTACCATGTTCTTGGCAACTACAGCCCATTCATTAGACCGCAAACTCATTTTTTTCTTCTTGCAGCATCAACGACAGATTTTCATGGAGGCGAATCGCTTTGGAGGTGTTTCCTCACGAGTAAGTTCGTCACCCAGGAACACTGCAGCATCGAGTTAGACTGACGCACCATCGTTCAGAACATGTTCCTCGCATCTAGCAAGCACCTCCTGTCGAAAGACGATCCCAAAGGCAGTATGTACTTCGGTGTCAGTCTCAGTGGACGTTTGCTCGGATCGACCACAAATGGCTCCAGCATGAGTTTAAACATTGGCAGGCAAGTCATTGACTCCACAGCTTCATTCAACTCCAGCAACGATGACGCAGCGGACAACGCCACTAGCCCCTTCAACGAAGCAGAGTACATCGAGTGGCGGACGCAGGTGAAAGAGGACTACCTGGCATGGCTAAATGCCGAAGTGGAAGCTCAGAAGCGCCGTAAGTCGCGCGTGAAGAAGGTGGACCTGAACAAGAAGCCGCGCTGGTTGCTGCTGTACGAGGCCAGTAAGAAGTACCGACCGGACGAGAAGGCGTAGCTAGGATTTGGACACTTAACTTCCCCATTTTGCTTCATTCCAATTTCGATCACTTCTTCGCTGCTGCTGCATCTGCCTCCTCCACCTGCACTGCTGCCTCCCCTTCAATTTTAGCTCTCTCCAGTGCGTACTTTGCCATGGCATGAGGCATAGCAGACCCGAACCCGTAGAGGAAGATGCCGATAAAGCCCAACACGAGCAGTTTGTTGCGCACTCTGCGAGCGCTTGCTCGTGGATCAATCGCCTCCACCAGAGACGACGACGTTCTTTTCAGCCTTTGGGCGCCTTCCGACACTAAGGAGCAGACACGTTCCTGAGCAGCGCTGGTGGCTTTTGTAGCGCTCTGTTGAGCGCGCTTCTTAAGATCATCAACAGTGTCGCTGGCCGAGCGCTGTAACTGCTCAGCGTTCGCGCGCAGCTGGCGCGCGGCGTGCTCCTGGTTGCTGCGCAGGTTGTGCAGCACGTTGTTGGCGATACCTCGGACCTTAGCGGCCGCCGCTGAGCGTGCCTCCTCTGTCTTGTGTTTGGCTGCCTTTTGCACGTCTTCTACCTTGTGTATGGCGGCATCTTTAGCCTCCTCCGCTGCGTCCGTCGCTGCCATTCGAGCCCGCGCTCCAGCATCACTCGCAGCTCGACGGAGCTCCTTCTCACCACTCTGAGGCGAAGAACATACACAGCGTCAACGCTTATCCATGGCGTATGCGAGATCGAAGTGCACGCACCTTGAGCTTGTCCTGCACAGCGTCGGCCGCGCCATCAATGAGCCGCCGTAGCTTGTCCATGTTTGCGTGTGTGGTGCACCCAACAAAAGAAGGAGTGATGGTCGATCCGTTTAAATACGGGTATCAGCTTGCCCCAGCCAGTCCATTTCCCTTTCGACCTCGGCCGCAGGATCTGCTGAGGCATCTCCTTCCTTCAAGTGCGAGTTTCATTCCTTCCTCTCAGTACTATGTTCGGCGGATTCGGCGGAGGTTCCAAGCGTAGCGCCCCCGCGCCTGAGGCAGCTGAGCCGGCGCAGAACACGCTGTCACAGCCCAAAAACAACGGCGGAGGCGGCGCCGGCAACGGCTACTCGTTCGACCCGTCGGGTCTGGAGCGTGCCGCTAAGGCTGCCCGCGAACTTGAGAACTCTCGTCACGCTAAGGAAGCCTTTAACCTGGCAAAGGAGACGGAGCGCACCAAGCAGACGGAGAACCAGGCTAAGATCAAGGAGAACGAGGCACTCTACAAGCAGTACGAGATTGTGCGCGTGCAGAAGGAGGGCGAGGAACGCCGCAAGACGCTTGAGGAAGAGACACGTCAGCATCAGCAGCGTGCGCAGTACCAGGACCAACTCAAGCGTAAGCAGTACGCCGACCAACTGGCTGCACAAAAGTACATGAAGGAGCAGGAGCTGAAGAAGCAGGAGGAGATTCTCGCTCGCCAGGAGGCTTCGCGCCGCAAAACGCTCGACTACGAGGCTGAGCTGCGTCAGAAGACGGAACTGTCCAAGGTCGCGGCTGAAACTGAGGGCCGCATCAAACAGGAGCGTCTTAACCATGATCTGCACCTTGAGGAGGCCCGTGTGCGTGCCAAGGAGTACCGTGAGACCGTCATGGAGGGTATTAAGCTGGCTGGTAACACTGTCGGCTCCGGTATCATGACCTTCGTTGACGACAAGGAGAAGCTCACAGCTACCGTGGTCTCGCTGACGGCCCTGGCTGTCGGTATCTACACCGCCAAGGTCTCCACGAGCGTTGCTGGCAAGTACATTGAGGCCCGCATGGGCAAGCCGTCTCTAGTGCGCGAGACCTCGCGTCGCTCGGCTGCGCAGGTGCTGGCCAACCCCATCCCGTCCATCAAGCGCGCGCTGCGTCTGCAGAAGGCGACGGATGCCCTCGAGGGTGTTGTGCTTGAGCCCAAGCTGGACGAGCGTCTGCGCAGCGTGGCTGTCTCCACGTTTAACACGAAGAAGAACCGCGCACCGTTCCGCCACTTGCTGCTGCACGGCCCTCCCGGTACGGGTAAGACGCTCTTCGCCAAGGCTCTGGCGCGTCACTCCGGTCTGGAGTATGCCATCCTCACGGGTGGTGATGTTGCCCCTCTGGGCCGCGAGGGCGTGACGGAGATCCACAAGCTGTTCGACTGGGCGTCACACAGCCGTCGCGGACTGCTGCTTTTCGTCGATGAGGCTGATGCGTTCCTGCAGAAGCGTAGCAACACCGTCATGAGCGAGGACATGCGTAACGCGCTGAACGCCTTCCTGTACCGCACTGGTGAGGCCAGCGACAAGTTCATGATTGTGTTCGCTAGTAACCAGCCGGAGCAGTTCGACTGGGCCATCAACGATCGTATTGATGAGATGGTGGAGTTCCGTCTGCCGGGCTTCGACGAGCGCGTGCGCATGCTGAAGCAGTACTTCGACAACTACATCGGTGCACCGAAGAACTCGCGCGCCAAGAAGATTTACGTGGAGGGCATCGAGGACTCGGACTTCGAGGACTTGGCCGCACGTATCGAAGGCTTCTCCGGTCGTGAACTGTCGAAGCTCGTGATTGCCTTCCAGGCTGCCGCGTACGGCTCGCCGACGTCGGTGTTCGACAAGGAGATGATGATGCAGGTTCTGGAGCATCACCTCACGGCGCACTCGCAGAAAGAGGCGTGGAAGCAGTACGTCGGCCCCAGTGAGAAGCGTGACAACATCAAGACGATCCTGGCGGACTAGGCGCTGGCACAAGGTGGATCGTGCTTTCTCGGGGTCGGCCTAGGAGGCTCCTTGCTGTGCGATCGGCCGAGCGACTACCTGCATCGACTTGATAGACTAGACTGTTAGATTAGTTCCTAATTCGTGGGCGCTACTCAGTTCCAGTTGCCAAGGCTGCTCTGCTGGGCTCCGTATGCGTCTCCTGCTTCACGATTGCAGTAGGAAGGAGCAGTAGAGCGAGGGAAGGAGCCAGCGAGGGAGATAGAGAGAGGGCCTCTGTATTTGAACATGGTATCGTACCTTTGATTTTTGCCACGCACTTCAACTTGCTTTGGTACATCTCCTCGCACCTTCCAAGTACGATTATCGATCGCGAGAGTCTACGAGTTTCATTTTGACGCCGCTCGAGCACCCAGTCCTTCCGTAATATGATGAATGATGGCCTCGCTGACCCTACCCAGAGTCGACAACAAAAAGCATGCGAGTCGCTCGAATCAACAGGGAAATCACTGGTCTTCATCTGAATTTGCCGATACCATTGCCAGAAGGCACCACTATTACCGTTTGCTCTGCTCCCGTGGATGATTGGAATGGCTTCGTCGAAAGTGAGGATGACCAGGAGATAAGGTCAACCCACATGGAGTGGTGTGATGGCAACATTATCATCGTCGAGTTACCAACGTGGGAGCACGGAACTTTCTGTCGGGCGTTCGACCGAAACTTCACGCATAATGACATCGTCGACGAACACCTGCAGAGTTATGGAGCTTCATTTGTGCGAACGAACAATCCTCGATTGGAGCCTGACGGGAGCTATGGGCCTATAGCGGCCCCTTTGCCTGTTGGACTACAAAGTCGTTCGGACTGGCACACTCTTAAGGTTGAAATTGGGCTTTCTCGTCGATGGGAGACGAACGCGGGCAACTCGACCGGAAGGCCAGCCAATGGGCAACGTTTCGGGGTGTTCGCTACGTCTTGTGCGTGGCAATCTTGCCCAATCTAGATCGGGCCGAATACAAGCTCTACACGGTGCAGGGGTTGGGCGTTCAACCTTTCCCACAAGCTCCGATTCCTGTGGCTGCTCCCGAAACTGTGGTGAGGTTCAACTCACCCGCTCTGATGGGTTTAGGACCACGAGGCATCCTACCCGTTGGCTTCCCGGATCATCATGAGGTTGACCTGTACCAGATCCTGCTTAGAGCTCGACGTGGGAGGTGAAGTTTGCCAGTCGGTTCCAAGGTCATAGGACACAGGAAGTCGTTAGCTATGACTAAGTGCTAACTCAAAAACGAAACGTTTCCAAGGTCATGGTGTATTATCCGCTTTTAATCGGGCATCTTCACATCCAGCACTTCATAGCAGTCATATTCACATCCTACATTGATTCTTAACGTAGTGCACCTTGGGTGTAGTCGCCATAACCGCAACAAATACAAGAACAAATACATTGATTCTTAGCCAGTGATGACACGGACACCTGGGTACTGCAATCTCTGTCGAATGAACATCATACATGTTCCGAACCCGCAGCTCTCCCAAAAGCCGGTGAGCGAGAGCAATGCCAAAGCGTGAACTACGAAATCAATCTCGAGCTTCGGGTATGCAGGTCAAATGGTCGAAGCACATGCACTTTGTTTTGTCTGCTCCAGAGACCAGCACCGGAAGATCGGAAGCTATTCAACAAGTCACGTACAGTCAATCTACACCTCAGTCGCAGATAAGCAACAACCACAAAAACTTGAAATGCGCTTGTTGTGGCAAGGCCCATACAATTTTAGTACTAGTATATTTTTGGTCGGAAGAGCTACCAGTAGCTCTACTGGGATTAATGTGTTATCTGCTGCTCAGTGCTTGGAAAATAAAATATAAAATTGTACTGGATTATGAGGAAATATAATCCGTTATTCCATATCTGGAGGTTCCCGTAATAAGTAATTGCAATAATTATTCCGTATTATTGGTATATTATTAGTGGTATTGTAGGGTATTTATTACTATTTTCTAAATTTTAGTAAGACGTTTAGCTTAAGAATCTGGTATAAATCCAATATACTTATTATTGGTACAATTTGATATTATACGGGAAGCTTGGAAATCCAATAATCCGTCATTCCGTCAATATACTACTATAATTATTTTATTATAATTATTTTTTTCTGAGCACTGCTGCTGCTGCTTACACGCTTCCTACAAGCGCTCATCAAGCTCAATAGGTTCGGCTCCACTCCGTGAGCAAATTCGTAAGGTGATAGCTGGATTACAGTAATAAGAGCCTTGCGATCTCGCCACTCGTATGTCAACTTGGTCGGCATCCACCACATACCGCAATCCTCATGTCAATGGAGGTAACATGTCATAGGCGGGTCGTCCAAAATCCTGCAGATTGACAAAATAGGATAGTTTCCTAAGTTAGACCAAATTTAGGTTTGCCAACACTAGACCGAGCTTCCAGCACCCGGCCTATGAAGACCTCATGCCTGCCATCTCGATCACTCCGAGTGTAGTCACGCCAATCAGTGCCTCACTGCCGTTGCCGCTGGCTTGCTCACAGCTCTCGCTTTAGAGGTCATGTGGCACGGGCGCTAAGCCATCCGACGTGTTCTGTCGGTGTCCATTGCGAAGGAGTCCCTGACGTTGTTCTACATCAATTGGATCATTTGCTACTACGTCTAATACTACTGCACGTACTGGAACATGGGCATCGTCATGACGGTCGTTATGCTGGGTGTTGCTGTGGTGAACATCTACACGCAGTGTCAGATCGAGTCGTCCACTCTCACGATGGCCCCGCTACAGCGCTGATGACGGCAGCGTTTCATCGATGAATATGAGAGTTAGTCTCTCTACCTCTCTCTGTGGTCACTCACGTTCATGGTCAGGTCTCAGTACTGCTGAGAATTCGCTTGCAGACCCGATGGGTGGGTTGCGAGTGACATGGAGTTTTAGGCTCGATGCTTTCCTCCTCGTGTACGGCACGTGGTAAGGCATGCAGTGTAAGCATTGCCAGTTAATGAATTCACTCTGAGTTTTACTCACAACTACACACGTCTACGTTCGTGCTTCTCGTCGGTCGCAGCTCACTCGCCGCGCTAAAGCTGTGAGGTTACGAGCCCAAAGAAAATTCGCGAGAGAGAAGCGTTTGAATCAAGGTTAACAAGGCCAACGATATGAGCGACAGCGGAAGTGGAGGTAACGCAGGCGGCGGCAACGCAGGCGGTGTACAACCGCAGCAAGTCGTGATGCATGGGAGTAGCAAGGCGCCACTCTTTGAAGGAGGTTTTGAGCTGTATCGAGCAAAACCGGAGCTCTATTTGGACGAGCGCCATGCGTGGGGCGTCGTCACGGGTGAGGAGACGCGGCCGGCCACGGGAAATGCTGAGCAAGCGGAATTCGATAGGCGTGACCGACTGGCGCGCGCAGCCATCCTGCGGGTTCTACGCGGTGGACGCAAAACGGAAGATGCACCAAAGGTGTGTGCGATGACGACGGCAAACCAGATGTGGGAGTCGTTGGTGTCGGACTACACGCAGCGAGATTTTTCGTACGCGGTTTTGTTGCGTCGCCAGCTTTACCAGTGCTCGCACCAGCCAGCCCAGCTGATGGCGGATTTCTTGCGCACGATGACGAATTTGCGGCAGCAGTTGAGAAATGTGGGTAACAAGCACGCTATTAGTGACGATGAGATGGTCGCCTGTTGTTAATGGGCGTGGCTGTGACTCACCGTGAGCTCGTGGAGCAATTTGATCTGCCTACACGGCAGGGGAACCCGCAGACGCTGCTGTAAGTGACAAACGCCCTTCGATCGCGGGACGAACGCGACCGTATGGCAGCTCAGGGCGGTGGTCACGGAGGTGGCATGGTAATGAGTATGATTGGCGGTGGTGATGGCGGTGGTCGCGGACCAGGAGGCAACCCGCCAAACGGTGCCGGTGGTGGCAGAGGGGGCAGAGGCGGCAAGAAGTTTTTGCCTAAAAGTGCTATCATTGTAAGAAAAGCGGGCACTTGAAGAGAGACTGCTACCAGTACAAGATCAAGCAAGCGAAGGTGAAGCGGAGTTTCAGTTTTTGAAACAGAGGTTTCCGGATTTGGGTGCCCCAGACGCGAAGGAGCGCTGAAACACCTACCGCAGGAGCGAGGACGGCGACAGCTCGCGTTTAGCACCAAGCTCCGCAGCTAACTAGGTTTCATCTCCCTCGTCTCTTCAACTCCATGACATCCCCGACTCCGTCCTCGGCGGAGGTCCGCCTCTCGCCCACGCCGGCGAAGCCCGCAACACCGCCTGTGCCCTCGGTGCCGCCGAAGTCATCGACGTAGATGCAGACCCATGCATCTCGCCCGAAGTCTCGTCGGCGCCCTCACCTCCGACATCTGAAGCTCCTGACGGTACCGCCCCATCTCGCGCGAGCACTCGCATTGCTGCGCGCAAACGTGCGGCGACCGAGCTCGCCGACGTTCGTCGCCAGAAGCGCAGGCTTGGCCTCGACAAGGAGGCGGTCGCCGCGTCTGCAGCTCGTCCGGCCGCCATCCCGCTCGGCCCACGTGTCCTGGAGACGAAGCCGCCCGCCACGACGCAGTCGTTGTCGGCCACCACGTCCACGCCAGCCCCGACGACCTCCAGCCCGTTGATTGCCCCGCCCCACCCGGCTTCATCGTCGGCGCCGGGTACCTCGGTGACTGCGCGAATGGTGAATTCCCCAGCAGCTTCGTCGGCCAAGGAGATGTCGACGTCCGGGTTGACGTCAGTGGTGGAGAGCGCCTCGGGGACGGCCGCGTCGGCGACGAAGGCCCCTTCGAAGTCGAAGACCGGGAAGACGCCAAGGAGCCCGAAGTGCCCGAAGACCAAGAAGGCGTCGAAGACAGCTAAGGTCTCGAAGACCCCGAGAGCGTCGAAGACAGCCAAGGCCACCACGCCGTTGTCGCACACGGTTGACGCACTAACAGCAGTGTTGCCATGTACACCGGCCCCGACTGTCTTGCCCGAGACGCAGTTCCTGGAGCCTGTACCAACTCCAGATGCAGCCATACAGCCCTCCATGGGCCCCGCGGTGGTCGTGGCCTCAGCACCCATGGTTGTGACCTCGAGCTCGATAGCTCTCCCGCCCGAACCAGCGACCAGTCGATCGTACCCAGGCGTCAGCCACACGGCTCCGCGGCGCGCGTCAGCAGGCCGTCAGTCCACTGAGCCGGCAGCAGTGGTCCAACCTGCCCCTAACACGGGCACGGTGCTCACAACAACGGACGG
Organism: Phytophthora quercina; assembly: GCA_014706105.1. NCBI lineage: Eukaryota > Oomycota > Peronosporomycetes > Peronosporales > Peronosporaceae > Phytophthora > Phytophthora quercina. The sequence continues at coordinate 102,208 of JACBOW010000012.1, read as the reverse complement.
TGATGAGTACGACGAGTCGGAGGACGAGTTTTACGACAGCCCGCAGCCAGTGCAGCCATGGCTACAACCTGTTCAATCCGTAGCCAGTGCAGCGGCACTGAGAATACATATGAGCGCTACCGTGGCCGTGTCCCACATACCAATCTCGCATATACGGGTACGCCGCCCAACCCCACGGCACTACCCAATCCTCCGTTCGAGTTGGCGGCCTTCTTAAGACAGTTCCGTGATGGTGCGCCGGTAGTGTCCGCACCAGCACAGTCCGCACCAGCATAGTCAGTACACATCGATGATGTCGGCACTATGAGAGCTGCGGCGCTTCCTGTCAGCGCGACCCAAGCAGCACAGGCTCTATTCACAGAGTTCATGCAGTACGTGCAGGCCCGTGAGCAGCACAGCGTTCCGACCACCACGCCAGCGCTACAAGCTCGACGGGAGCAACTCGGATTCGACGGCGGCGTTGCTGCATTCGAGTCTTGGACCTTGCCCAACCACCGCAACGAACTGCCACCCGCGGGCATCTGCAACCTCCGCGCCGCTGACTTCGGCCACCCACCAGCGCGAGCACGCGGCGACTTCCTGCCCGCGGTCGTGCACAGTCTCGCAGCTCATCGTCTGTATCCCTTCCTCCTCTCGCCAGAAGGTGCTGGCGGAACACCGATGGCGTTCGTACTGCGCATGCGGCTGCTGAATTCCGTATCGTTCACAGACGCACCTCCGGTTCTCGGCGCCATCCACAGCGCTCGGTTCGGCCGCTATGGAGTTGCCATTATGCACTACCTACGCGCTGATAGTGCGGCACAACGGCGCGCGGGGTCCACGGATGCCAACTTCAGCCTCGATTTCGGCGCCAATGTTGCGCCACCTCCTGCACCTCCCTGCACGCCGTGCACTGCCCTCTTTGGCGCCATTCAGGGACTCACTACGTTCGCAAATTCAGAGTGGTATCCTCAATTGACGCCTGCGTTGTATCGTTTGCGTGATTTTGTCACGGCCAATTTGGAGGCCGATCCGAACAACACACCGCAGCGCGTGCAGCGTACGGCGGACGAAGTCAACCATTTTTTGAGTTCGGCTTTCGTCCACCTGTCCAGCGATTCCAGATCGTAGTGGCGCGACTTCTGTGCCGCTGTCCTCCGAATCGCCTTCGACTCGGCGACCTGGGCACTTGCACTCATCGACACCTTGGCCGGTCCAGCGGAGCCGGCGCAGCCCCTGGCGGCATCCGCCAGCCCACCAGCACCCGGGAACGCGCAACGCCGGGTCACGCTCGACACGGGAGATCGGTCCGGCCACGTGCGGCCCAAGCGGATGCCGGCCAACATCAGAGGGCTCATCCCGCGCAATGACGAAGGCTAAGAGCCATGCCTGCAACTCCTCGCAGGGTCCATGTGTCACGGAGGCTCGCGGGCTGCGTGCGCTTATCACACCCGGCTGCACACGTGGCCCGAGGCTCTGCCACCAGCGTTGATGGCCTACATCAAGATGAAGTATGCGCGACGCGGCCCCCGCCGCCGTGCTTGATGGGGACGAGGTGCTGCTGGTTCACCAGCACTTCGGCGTACCCAGGCCAGCTTTAATCCGAATACACATAATTCGTACTGAAGTTTGAGCCCCGATGAACCAGCCCTTACACGCGTGTCATGATAAACGTTCCCACCCCAGCGGACATAACCGTGCAACAATCCTCGGCACTTTCCGGTGAGAGCCCTCCCGCCTACTGCGACGGGCATTCCTCCGACGCGTACCACTCCCATCCGTCTCCAGATGCCTTTGCCGACGAGAAGCTCATCTAATTGGGTCATTCCGTCGATGCAGGCGATCTCCGGGACCCCCGCACAGACAGTCACACCGTACTTGCCGGTGAGCATCCCAACACTCAGGACGCCAGCCAGGTGACGGATGGGTTCTCCTCTCCTGCCACGGCGACAGACAGCCGGTGCGTCGCCGAGACTTCGTCCTCCACGTTCACTTCTGCTGCGACCCCCATACAGACTCAGCCGCCGCCCAACCCTTCCGACACAGTTCCACCGGATCTACCCAGTCCCAGCATCTTAGGGGCTGCACAACGGGTGGTGCGCGGCGGCGTGCTCCGTCCATCGACGACTTGCAAGCCCTGTGATCCAACAGCGCCCAACGCCTACAGCTCTGGGAGTCCATTTGGGTGGCGTCGATATCCACTGCATTCCGTCGGTTCGGCGTCGAGCTGCCCCCTTCTCTTCAAGCCTTGACGGGCGACGCACTCAAAGGTGCATTCGAGCTCAACAAGCCTCTACAGGCAGCAATGTCCGAATTCATTCGACGCGCGCGGCCGACTCTTCAAGAGTTCGTGGAGCTGATTCGAGGTCAAATCGGAGACGCCTACCGGCCTAACAAAGCGATCCTGCCATCCGCATTGAAGAACTACTATCGCGGTTACCCCAAGCTGGCAAACCTCGTCAGGATTGCTTTCAAAGGCGTTCGCGTTGAGCTAATTCACCCTCTTCCCAAGCAGGCTCGGTTCTCTCGCAACCACCCATCAGCGGTTGAGCGAATCAATGTCCTTCGGAAGAACATTAGAAAGGAGCAGGACCGATGGCGATGTTTGGTGGTCGACGCTGACATCATCGACATCTGGTCTCAGATTTTCGTGAGCCCGTTCGGCGTCGTTGTCGAAGGTGATGGAGATTCTCGCCTCACGGGGAATGTAACCCACGACCTCTCGTTCCTCGAGGACTAGTCCGTCAACCACCTCACCGATCACACCGAACGTAACCAAGCCCACGTTTGAACACTGTTCCAGCATCGCACGGGAAATCATCAGATGCAAACGCGCGGACCCTGGCGCTGAGGTGAAGGTGATGGCCGGTGACGTCGCAGGGCGTACCGAAACGCATGCATACATAGCGAGTTTGGCCACGTATGTGCGGGTCACGTCCCCGAAGACAATGCCATCGTGATCGACATGTCAGCGGCCTTCGGTTAGACATGATCAGCCGGCACATACAGCGTTCTAGGTGGGGCCGTTGCATTCATCCACGGCAACAGCACCGATGCGGCTCACCCCTTTCGATTCTACAATTACCTCTGGGTCGACGACCACGTTAATGTGGCGGCCGACGTGGGGTCACGGTGCGCCGACATCGACCGCTCACTTCGATTTGCAATGACTTCCGTTATGGGTCATGCTGCTGTGAACGAAGACAAGTTTACTCCGTGGAGCACACGCCAGAAGGCACTCGGCCTTATCTTCGACACGGTCGCAGCTACAGTCGCCATGCCAGCGGCAAACTCTCGATAGCTCAAAGCCTCGTTGCGTCCGCGATACGCTCGGCAACCCTGACCCGCAGAGAATTCCGTTTCCTGCTCGGCTCGTTGCGCCATGTAGCAACATTCGTCCGGCCGGCCAAGGCCTTCCTCCAGCGGTTGAGAGATGGAGAGCGATCCCTACATCACCACACGCCAATCCTCGTGTCGGCTGCTATGCGCGACGAACTCCTTTGGTGGCGACACATTCTCTGCGACCCGAAGGTCAATGGGGTTCCTCTCGATTACTTCGATGCGCCCCCCAAACCCGATGTCACCGTAGCTACGGACGCTTCTGACGTGGGGATCTGTGCGCTTGTCCCAGCTCTCCTATTCGCGCTTACTTACCGATTTCTCCCCCACGAGCGCGACCTCATTGAGGAATTCAAGCAAGGAAAGCGCAGAGAGTTCGACATCAACTACCGTGAGCTTCTATCGTGCGCGTTCGCAGTCCAAGCGTGGGGAGCGTCATGGCACGAAGCACATCCTGCAACACGACCAATCCATGTGCACTTCCGCATCGACAACACGTCAGCAGTGTCATGGCAGTCAAAGATGGCGTCGCGCAATGCGCGGGCGCAAATTCTCATTCGCCTCCTCAGCAGCTGGGAGCAATCGTTCGGCCTTCGCCTTTCAGCATCGCGCATTCCGGGCAGCGAGAACACAGCGGCGGACGCCGGTTCGCGGTGCTGGGTGAGCGGCTCGTACGCCCAGCGATTCGACAACCTGAGTCGCGGCTGCCAGCACGAACCAGCGCCGTCGAGCATTGCAGACCTCGAGCGCGCCTGGCGCAATATCTCCGAGAGCACTCTGTTGCCGATACATCCCACAAGACGTACTCCCGAGCATTCAAGTTCTGGATGCGGTGGCCTCGGTTGCGAGGCATTCCGTGGCAGCTTGCCGTCCCTGTAGACGAGCCGATCCACCTAATTTCCGAGTTCATTATCGACGGCTCGCGCATCGGGTTCGGCTCTAATGGGCCAGTACGCAGTTCCACTATCAAAACGACATTATGTGGGACCCACCACGTCTTCCCGGCAGCCGGCCTAGAGTTTCCAATCAACCATCCACAGGTGCGCATGCTCCTGAAAGGCGTGGACCGACTTGACCCACCCCGCCGGCAGAAGGCGCCCGTTTCCGTCTCACTCATGGAGAGGTGTGGCGCGGCGCTCGACCTCCGCGACCCCGCCGACCGAGCGGAGTGGGGGGTTCTGTGTCTGGCCTTCTTTTTCCTACTCCGACGGTCGGAGATCGTGGCAACGACGGGAACCACTTTCCATAGGTTTGCCCTCAAGGCCTCCGACATCGTAGTCACTGATCGGTCCGGGTTACCGACGACTGAGCCTGGCGAGGCACGGGTAACATCCATCCGCCTGCGCGGGTCTAAGACGAATCAAAACGGGCCTCCAGTCTCCAGAATGCTAGCTCGATCAGGGTACCCAGTCCTGTGCCCGGTCCTAGGTGCTCTTTTACTCCTTCGAGCGAGAGGGCACCTACCAGCCTCAATTCACGCCGCAGTCTTCATGAGCAAGAGCGGCGTCCCCAGCTGCGTGACGGCTGCACAGGTGGCTAAGGCAATCCAGCGCGCAGCACGCGAGACAGGTGAAGGCCCAGGGCAGTTCAGTACGCACTCACTCAGGTCCGGCGGGGCGACAAACATGTACCGCACCGAGGTGGATGCGCTCACGATCCAGTTTCACGGTCGGTGGGCTTCCGACACCTTCAAGCTCTACACGCGCCTGTGTCGCGACTCCGTAGCAGGCGTCGCGGCGAGGATGGTCAGCGGAAGCGGGGAAGCATCGGCGTTGCAGTAGCGGAAGTGTGCACACCACCCTACTTGGGGGCTCAGCCCGGATCTCACACCCGGGCTGTAGTGCGGTAGACACACTTCCGTATACTGTATACGTAACAAGTTATTTCCCCCAAATCGTCTGTGCAGTATATGAGGAAGAAAGGAGAACAAGTCAACTGTGGTCAAGAAACAGGGCGACTCTCACAAGAAGAAAGCAGCGGCAGTCAAGAAGGAACTTGGCTTGATTGAGCACATGGAGTTCCTGAATAGCGGTTATGGTGACAGCAGTAGCACTGAAGACGAAGCAATGATCAACATGGTGCAGCCCAGGCAGCGAGCAGAGACCCGAGTGAGTGGATGCTGGACACTGGCACCTCGACTCACGTCTGTATCAACCGGGAGAGTTTCACATCGCAGAAGCAGTCCAAGATGAGATTTAAGGTGTGGGATGATCAAGTGACGCACGGCGTCATGAGTGGTCAAGTGGTGATCCATGCGAAGAATCATAGCGGCGCTGGTGTGGTGAAGTTGCAGCTCTCGAATGTGGAGTACTCGCCGCACGGCTCGGTGAATCTGATCAGTTTGGGTACGATGGAGGACAACGAATGGGAAATGTCGAGCAGTCCCCAAGGAGAAACGAAAATATTTCTGAACAACCCGCAAACACGTGAACGACTCGAGTTTATCAAGCGAGGTAAGCATTATTGGCTGAAGACTGTGGATACGGATGATCTGACCGATGGACAGTCGATGATGACTGTGGGACGGTGATGCAAACGGGTTAATGCGGTTAGAAGCCGTCGCAGTATAATGCTTGTAGCGTTTGCGCGTCTGTGTCCATCTCCTGTGCCCAACCCATAGGCACACCATCCTGTCCAGGAGCGGATGTGGATGTGTATACAATAGATTAGTTCCTCCCCCAATCCTTGTGCGGACTTCATCCGTGACTACACGCATGTCTGCCACTGAGAGTGCCATGTCTTCGGCACAATTTGACGAACTGTGAATCAGCAATGGTAGTGAACTCTGTATCGCCACCTGAGTTTAGTCTCATCCTACCAAGATTAGTGATGCATTTATAGATAAATCATCCATTGCTCGCTTGACCTAGATCGTCAGCGGCTATCGCTAACCAGTCGTGACGCCGTTGGTAATGATAGACAAGCAGCTCGTTCAGCGTGTCTGTTCCCTGCCGAAGTGCCAGCAACGCGCTCCTTCACGTCGCTGCAGGTGTTGCCATCCAATGCACGTGGTCACATGCCATCATTAAATGACGATACGCGCTCTTAACGTCACCCTTGAGCATGCAATGACAGCGTCGGGGTACCTTTTCGCTAGATCTGCTATGACCAATACCGAGGGCGCGGACCGAGGCCTTAAGCTCCCCGACGACCTCGCCCAATGATCGTCTGGGCTCCCTCAAAGCGACGCATACTTTGGTTTAAGCCCTCCAAAACGCTTTTTGATAAAGGCCTTGTGTATTGGGTGAAGGACTTCTGGTTCGAAGTGTGCTCTTCCTGTGAAGCAAGGGGCTGTGGGCGTTGAAGACAACCCTTGCCAGACAGATACCGAATACGCAATTGCTTGCCATCCTGTTGTGGAATCAACGTCTCCAGATCTTTGGTCAGTGGTACCGATGTTTTTGTCGTAACATCACCTTGATAATGTTCGGCGTCCGCGTTTTGGAATTCGGCCAGTTTGAAAAAATGCTTTACTCAGTCGGCCTAGCTGCTTGGATGACACTGTTTACAGGCTGTTTTGAAGACTGCTGTTCTCCAGTGAAAACTTTGCCTGAAACTGACCAAGAACTAACGTACCTTGGCTAACTTGAAACTAAACTGACCAAGAACTAACGTGCCTTGGCTTCCAAAGTGACATTAATCCAGTAGACGAGAACTGGAAGATCACCGACGTCCCACATGTGTGATCGAGCAAGTTCCGTGACCGCGCCACCAGTGCGTTCATTGATGGCTTCAGGTCTTGGTAGAAATAGTCAGCAAACAATTCCAGTGTCTGATAAGCAACCACCACCTCATGTATATTGTTCGGTTCAGTGGCTGGTGGTCACAAACTAGCGTACAGGTCCTAGAATTTCCAAGTTTATCAATCATGTCCGCTCAGGACAGACTTTCAACACTGAGCTTGACTTTGCTTCCTGACGACAAAAGCGAGTTGGTGCGCCGCTATTCCAAAATTAAGCATCTATAGAGTTCTAGTGTTAATTCAATTGATCCTCCAAAATACCGATAAATACGAACGGTACAAATTACTATATTGATACTTCTATACTGTAATAATACCGCGATATCACAAACGAAAGGAAGATACCCAGAGCTATGGATACAGCTGGTTAACCATATGCAGTAGTAATACTTCCTGTACATGAAAGTCTGCCTAAGTGCATGAAATTATGCCTTATTCTGACGACACATGCCCTTCATCCGAATGACACATGAAAATAATCCGCACCCCCGACGTCTGGCACTTTGCCAAGAAACTTCTCCGACGGGGTTTTGCCGTTCAGAGCCCTGGTCGCACTCATGTTGTCAATATCCACAAAATACTGCAAGACTTCGGGCTACAACCGGTTCGGCAAGTCCGCCGCATGCATCGCCGCTCGCATCTTGTTCACCAAGACTCAGTTCAGTTTCTCCACAAGTGCATTCTCCTCCGGCGTGTACGGCTGAGTCGGGACAAAACGAATTCCACGCGCAGCTGAGTTCACAAATTCTCCACCTCCGTCACTTGTGAAGGTCTTGATCCGATGCCCAGCTGCCAGAATCTCCGTCATCAGCTTAATAGTGCTCGCGTTCGCGTCGCTCTTGTATTTTAACGGGAAGCACCACTTGTAGCGTGGACCCTCGTCTTGTATTAACTGAAAGTAGCGCATGCCGCCCAGCCCGGGCATATACTTGCCCATATTGCACGTGTCAGACGTAAGTCTCTCATAATTTATCTTGGTACGTTTCTCCGCCGCACTTGCCTTGTAGGACATCCTCTTTCGTTTCGCTGACATGCAACTCAAACACGTAAACTTCTCCTTGAACAACGCAGCAGGGATGTCCATACCCGAAACCGTTCCGCTGTCCATCATGTGTTTGATCGCTGCTACATTCGGGTACCCCAAGCGCTCGTGCCGGTGTCGAGCAGAGAAGGCCTTGCAGCGCAGAAGAGCGAAATGGGGGGGATGGATGCCCACCGAGCGACAGGACTCAGTAAACTCAAGTGGAAGCAGCTTCGACAGGTGGGAGGCCTCAACCATTTGGGTACCCAACTTTTCTATCGGTTCAAGACCCAGGCACTGTCACTTTACAACCCACTGTCCGGCGGCACTGGCTGCCATCATGCCTCTTGTGTGAGTGGGGCATGTGGATCCGTCATGTCTTCTGGACGTGCCCGGCGGCTGCCGAATTGCGGGCACTCTTCATGGATCGGTGGAGATCACTGGGTTTGCCACCGACAGGCCTACATGAGGCCATCTATGCGCTAGACCTACCAAAAGTGCACCATGGTACCTGAGGCCTTGTCGACCGCAACTCAGACTTGCCTGACGGCGCGGCGAAGGTCGCCATATCCGAAACAGTAGCGACGATGGTGGAGAGACACTGGCGTCTCGGGGCAGCACTACTTCTGGAAACGACATGGCGATGGAGAGTTTCGCATTACGACGTTCTCAACGACACACGTACTGCCCACCACAAGGCGTCTCTGTGTATGAGACTTAAGCGCGGGTACTCCACGATCCATTATCACTCGAAGCCACCAGCTTTGATGACGGCTCTGAATGGAACGCACAAGCTGGACATCCACATCCGAAGGATGTACGCTACCTGCTATTCTTCGCCGGCCATGTCGGAGAGGACAAACGTGGTGGTGCGAGCAGTCTTCGGACGAGTCGGCACATCATTAACCGAAGCTACAGTTTGCTGGATGGATATGGCTCCGGACACGAAGGGTGGCGCGACGACTTCTCATCGAACAGCTAGGGCTTCTGTATGGACTGACTGTATGCCACAAGAATAATTGGTCCCCGCTGCATGTCTTCGGATCATCAGAGGTTATTATCACGCAACAGCGCACCCACCGACCACCAAAAGCGGCTAACATGGCCTCGATTTACTGGCAAGGCAGACGCCTATCGAAGGTGCTACCGGTGGCCGAATGGAGGAGAGTCAACAAGTCCCACAACAGGACGGCGACTCAAGCAGCCATCATGGCCGTGACGGACACAAGCCGAAGGAGACTTGCGGAGAACGAGGCAGCAGGGAGCCTGGTCACGAAGACCCTGGCTGGTGACATTAGCCACTGGCTTGAGAACCGACCTACACATGGTCCACGAGGACCATCTACCGGCATTCTTCTGGGAACAAAGTAACTGAACATTAAGTAACTTGACATCAATGTACCTCACCGTGAAAACGAAAACGAATCTTGGTAGGATGGATTGACTTATATAGATGCGCTTTACAGAGTGGACTGCTTAATTCTGAGGGATCTGAGAAATATAGGAAAAATCGGGCTCGCTGTATTTAAGATATATCCATCTAGCCAGAAATCACAGATTTTGAAGGAGCCCAATCAAAATAATTTGGTATGTTTTTCACAAAAGATTCATTATATAAATCTGTATATCGCAGGTATTACCTGTGGGGGTTTCTTGGTTTCGTTGAAACCACTTTAAAAAATCCTTTGGTGGGGGTTTCTAGGATATCGTTGAAACACCCGTTAAAAAATCTATGGTAGATTTCCTTGGCTTCGTTGAAACCACCGTTTAAAGTCTTTCCTAGAGTGAATGGGCGCTGCCACAAAGTGTAACCACTGCACAACTACGGCTGACATTGCCAAGAGCAGATCCATTCATATCGAAGGTGTTACCCGTGGGGGTTCCCTATATTACTTTAAAAACCCCGGTGAAAAAGATCCATGGTAGAACGAAGGGACGAGGCCACAAAGCCTGATCAAACACAGCATTTTTCTTTTTGAGCCATCTACAACAACACAAACCCCAACAAAAAATGTCTAGGGACTTTTACGACATCGACGACGATGGCAGCCTTGTCGGATCTGATGAAGACGCACACCTAGATGACGAAGATGTTCAAGATTTACAAGAATTGTTTTCGATTTCTAGCTGTATACAGCACGAAGCAACATGCCAAAACCCATATGCACCAGATGGAAGAAGGCAGGTACAGATACGCCTATAATTTCACATCTCACAACATCTCGAGGAGCTTTTATGGCTGCACATCTCACGTTCAGTGCCGAAGTGTCATCCGGATCACACACAAAAAATGATGCATTCACGGTGGATGTTCTTGGCACACACACTGAGGAAGACGCGCCAAATATCCGCCCAGGCATCGACGGTATGTTTCAACCTGAAATCGACAATCTACTTCAAGGCGGAGTCGGTCCTGAAGGGTGTCTTTCAACTCTCCGCAATCGCTATAGAGAGCGTCCAGATTTGCGGAATCGTCTGCCCACACGAATGATGCTGAAATGGCGAAAGCAGGACATCACTCGCGATGACAGAGGTTTGTTTTCTTTTGATACCTTTGATTTTTATTAATGACTACTGATAACCTTACCCGAATTTGTACCCATTTCTGTATGACACAGAGGAAGTTATCTCTAACTATGCTGCTTTGGTAGCTTGGGCTGGACCTCGAGAATGTCTTACGCCGGAAAAGTGTTTTGGAGACAACTTTCCGTATGTCGCAGCTCAAGATATTACGACCTTCAAGTCGAAACCAGCTGCGTTCAGGAACGAGCTTCTTGTTTTGCGTTGCTTTACATACGGCGACAATGACGAAACCATGGGAGTCATTGTGAGCACGCGCACACTTCTTCGCAACGTTGTTAATGCAGTCAATACTCAAGAGGGACATGGGGCCGTAGGTGCAGCTGATGGAACGTACAAGCTGCACCGTGGAGGTTCGACTCTAGTAGATTTTGGAACTTAAGGCGTCCATCTGGACAGGCGCGAATACCGACACACTTTTGTGCCTTGGGCATACATGTTTGTCCGATCAGAAAATATCGAGACATACACGGCTCTGTTCACAACGACGCGCAGTACGGTCCAGCGGTTTTTCGGGATCGATTTGTCTGTATCATTCGGATCGCCGGACCACTCGGACGCTATAGCGACCTCCTTTGTAACCCAGGGCCCGATATTCAGCTACTCAACTGCCGGTCCCATTTCATCCGAAAAGCCAGTGAAAACGGGCGGCGCCTACTACAACATAACCTGTCCTGGGAGAACACCGTTCTGCCATCGCTACAGTGGTTGTACAAAGCTAGAACAACGAATCAGTTCACCGCTCTCTCCGATATAGTCAACGCTCAGCTCCAATCTGACAACGAGACCGACTACGCTGAATGGTTGAAGAACGGGTACCTCGATGATCGGTGGTCCGCATGGCTCGTCACAGCAAGTGGCTGTCCTGGGGTGTTACCCAATCAAAATCCAATAGAAGCCCACCATGAAACGATCAAGACCTCAAACGTTCTGTCACTGCACGCATCCACCGCTTAAGTGCACCGCCAATCCCTACCCAGCATCCTGACCAGTGCATCTGAACACAGCATAATCGGATTCCCAATTTCAATGTTTGCAGCGGACCAGTGCCGGTGGAGATGGTGGACGCTGCGCGCAAACTGTGTCAGAAGGATTACCATCGGGTCGTGTTCAAGCCGCGCACTAACCGCCGCGATAAGAAAGCAGTTGTCTTCAACGAGAAGACGTATCAAGTCGGCGACAACAATCTTAATGGTATTGCGGTGACTGTCAAACGCGTGAGGACGTACCTGAAATCTTTGATCGGAGGGCTGGAAAATATCGCAGAAGTCAGGGACATAAGTATTGACTATCTGTCACTACACAACGTGAAGATTCTACAAGAAGTTCCGTACGAACACGACTGGGAGTCACCTAATTGGTCGATGGGCGAGGTGGGTCACTCATTATTTTACAGTTATAGTTCGTATATTGACACTCGGTTGTTTTAATTTTTTATATGTTGATACGAGCGATCAGAAACAAATACAAGTGCGACTGCAAGACTCAATATACATCGGGCTGGATCTGCAGCCGCGTGCTGGTCACACTTGCCCTGTTAAACAACTTTGATCTGGCGCGCATGCTGAAAAGGATTCCAGCACGGCGTCCAACTGGCAGATCACGTAAAGTGCCTCGGGCACTTCAAAGAGACGGTGAAGCGTTCCTTGGTCTCACACGTCTGCTGCGAGAGCTACCAAAGACCCCAGCTATGGATCTCAACTGGAAATGCAGTGTTGAGTTTGAAGAGCACACGGGAAACTCTGTTACTTTCGAAAAATTACACGAGAAGGGTGTGCTCGTGTAGCAACCGCGGTGGAATTTACCGCTGGAAAGTTGAATTCCAAAACGGTGTCGTGCGACGACTGAAGGTGGAAGAGCTGGCAAAGGCTATCGAATACGCTGATTCGACGGGAGTTGCGGTAGCCGGCCCGTAGACAAAGTGTCGAGTAGGTCTGTGCAGAAGACAGTCAAAGGTATGCATTACGCTAACATTCAATTACACATCTTGCTTAGATATGTTGGGCTTCGCTTGGACGTACTGCTTGTGGCAGACGGCTCACACATGCATAATGTATCTGGAGTTCATCCTGCGTGCATGAAATTCAGCCGTTTAGAGGCAGCACATGACACTAATCCGTTTGATACGTGCAATTAATCTTATCTCAGACGTCGGCAAGATTCGTGTTTGTGGCTCGGTGGGCTTTGTGCATGTTGCGAAGCGGAAGGACAAGTTGCGTCCAAAGGCGGAGCCTGCTTTGCTGTTGGGTTTCGCACGCGTGACGACTGGATATCGTTTGTTGCACTTACGGACTGGAAATATTGTCGAGGCTCGCGATGTTATATTTCGCGAGGACATCACGGTTAGCAGAAGGTATATCTCTGCGTTGATGGTGGGAAAAAGCGGTAGCTACGACAAGATCCCGTTTGTGCATTTGCCAGTGGAATATGTGGCAGAAGAGAGTGTGCGAGTTGGCGCAGCACGCGCGGTAAACGACTCGTTAGAGCCAAATCAAGCTGAAGTAGTTAGTGATGAGAGCGCAGGTTCGGGGGGAGCGTCGTCGTCTAGCAGCAGTGATGAGTCGGACGCGGACTCGGATTATGCAGGAAATCTAGAGACGGGCGCTGGAACCGACGCGGCAACCGAAAATGTACGTGGAGCAGAGAGAAATGCGGGTCCAGTAGCAGAAAATCCAGGTGGGAGAAATGCGGATCCAGCACTAGTAAATGGTGGAGCAAACGCAGTAAATGACGGTGCAGCTGCAGGTCAAGCCGGTGTGCAGGTCAAGCCGGTGGTGCGAGCCAAGCAGCTGGAACACCAGCGTCAAGACGTGGAAGGCGGCAGACGCGGAGACAGCGGATGCAGAACGCCGATCCTGTTAGACAGTCAACAAGAACAAGACGGACGAACGTTAGGCTGAATGGTTATCAGCTGATGTTGGAAGAGCAATTTATCGGTACACCAGAGACAGTGGAGCAAGCACTGCGGTCGCCCCAACGGGCAGAGCAGCCTTGGCAACTGGAACTGTGTGCGCCTACGAATTAGGAACTAATCTAACAGTCAAGTCTATCAAGTCGATACAGGTACATCAGCCGATCGAGCCTTCTAGGCCGAAGAACTTCCAAATGAGGCGGCGTCAAACAAAAGAATATTAACAAACCTAAGTACGAATCGCGATTTAAGCGCATACAAGTTGAAGAGGAACAACCTTCCGACACTTCGTAACGGTGATCGTATCTCTTAACGACGACGAACTTTGGCTGTAAAGCCTTGCTTGCTGTCTTGGAGCAACTTGAGACTAAACCGGAAGAACTACTATATATGAACAGGTCCCACCCGACGGTCCCAATGAGACTTTGCTTGACAGTGTGAATGGATCAGTGAAAGCTGGCAAGTTCTTGGTTATTACCGGCCCGTCCAAGGACGGAGCTGAGCCTGGATAATGAGGTAGTCAACATCTCGTAGAACAAGGCTTTACACATGGCGTACGCGATGTAGCGGTTCATCTTCTTGTTCCACTCACGGCCATTGAGAGTCACGTTGACTTCCTTGGCGCCCTCGTATCCAGCTACGCAAGAAAAAAGTGCGAGACTTTCAGCAAAAGAATGCAAATGAAGTCTGCTCTCGGCGTTCATTCGGGGGTTAAATGCTGAAGAAAAACCGAAAACGCGGTGCAGTTAAGAATTGGAAACTAGTCATCACTCCCACCACAGTGCGTATGCTCGTCTACAGGCGGCCGATCACGACCTCCAGCTCCTCAGCAGTGCAGACGTGGAAACCCTTCTCGTGCGTGACAATGGCCAATTCCACGTTAATGCTAGTGAGCTTCTCCTCCATGTGCTGCTTCAGGGCGCCAATAGCGAGTGTCTCGGCCTCCTGTAACGTTAGCTCGTCCGTGTAGCCGTCCTTGAGGTTGTTCAGTGCACCTTCAGATCCAGAGCCGATAGCGTGAGCTTTCACGGGCCAGTACGTGCCCGAAGGCTCCGAGAAGAAAAGCTGCGGGCCTGCCTCATCCACACCAGCGAGCAGTAGTGCCACACCGAACGGACGACTCATCTTCTGCTTGTGGTTGTTCTCGTCCGAGCCCTCGCCGAAGCTCAGCGCCAGGTCACAGATGGACTGTGTCAGCGCCTGCACACGCACCGGTTCGTTGTATGAGAACCAGTGGTTGGTGGCCTCCACACGGGCGTGGTCGATCAGCGTCTGCGCGTCGGCGGTGATGCCGCTCATGGCGGCGCCCACATGACGGTCAACCTCCATGATCTTCTCGATGCTGTTCGTGTCGCAACATTCACCATACATTAGCATCTTGCCATACAATCTGCATATTGCCAGCAGCAACTATTCCATCCTCTAAGGAGGGATAATTCATAGCGGTCAGAGTCACCAACCTGCCAGGCTCCAGCAGTGGCGACGTCAGCCGCTTCTCGACGGCGAGCACGACGCCCTCCTTTGTGCGGATACCGATAGCTGTGGTTCCCATCTGCGTAGTCACCATAAGTCGTTAGTATGGCTCAGTGACCGTATCCATCCATAGTGAACAGGTGTCTGCAGAGGACGCACCTTGATGGCTTCGATGGCGTATTCCACTTGGAAAAGTCGCCCCTCGGGCGAGAACGTGTTCACGCCACGATCATACTCGGTGCTGTAGAGAACAAAGAGGTGGTTAGTAAGAGTATGAAAAAGTTGTAAGAGGCGGAGAGAAACAGCGCACGCACTTGGTCTGGAACATATTCGCTGGACTCGCTCGTGTGCTTTTGATCCGGTTTTCCCCCCGCTTGGATATCTTATAGAGCAGGACTGTGAAGGACACAATAAGAGTGTTGTTGACGGTATATCGTGTCCCCCCCCCCCGTGTTAGTGTTTGGTCATTCAAATGAGGTAAACTTCAACTGAGCATGCAAGTTGGGCAACACATTCAGCAACTTGTTGCCGTAGGTGTTTCCGAGCCGTTTGATGTCGAACGTGCCGCTCTCCCTGCGATGTATTTCGTCCCATCTAAGTTCTTTGAAGTGCTGGATCCCGTCCGGTGCGTCACTCGCACGCCACAGCCACATCAAGACACACTAGCGCATATTTAGAGCTGAAACTGTAGCGTGACGGGGGTCAGACCACCGGGCACCACAAACGAGTTTGTATCTTCCGAGCGCTTTCACACAAAATGACTCTCGACTGCAAGTTGTAGGTGTAGTTGGTTGTCAGCAAGAATAACACAACTCCAAGGTGCAAACGCACAAGAGGTTCGCTAGTACTTTCACATTCAATCAAACCACAGCAACAGATTTCGGTTGAAAACAGTGTTGAGATCTCAACACTATGCGAAGCTTGTATTTTCTGACGATTGTCGATTCCATTCCGTTGTTGGAAATCGCACTCTCCAAGAGGTGCGGGATAGTTTTGATGAGAAGTTCTTGAGTGTGGGCTGATTGTTATCTTTAATTGAAGCATAAGACGTGTGCCCCTTCCCCAAGAGCGTTTTTCCTCTTCTAACGTGCTTCTCCTACTTCAGAAGCGTCGATTTCGATGCAAGCTGATCATTGTCAAATTGGCGGGCTAGCGCGCACAGAGAGATGGAGATCCTTCATCAACTCGGAAATCGAAGCTCTACCAGAAGCGTTGCCAAGAATGTGAAGGCATGGTTCCCCAGAAAACCGATTACAGTCACATCACCAGCATATGGACCAGGGATGAGCAAGTCGCCGCAGCGAATGGTATCGAAGGCATCTTCAGTGGAGACCATGACAAGCCAAGAAGACTACGCTGCTGACACTGATACGGAGAAAGAAGACGGTGACGAAGACGGCGACGTTGAGGATATAATGCTAACAAATCAACGAGGTGGGTGCGTCATGGATGGCAACAACAAAGTCGACCAAAACACCCCAGAAGATTGTCATCAGTATGAAATCTTGCTTTGGTTTGGTTGCGGTCTCGGTGGGGTTGGATTCGCGTCCTGTTCTGCTGCTGGCTATCCGTATGTTAAAATGACCGACGGCAACGAGTCGCTTCCCGGCATGTGGAATATTCAAGAGGGCGACTTCCTGGTTTCTGTGAACGATTGTAGCACTCATAAATCGTCAATGTCGTACGAGTCAGTCATGCAAGTTGTTGCAACCGGGGCTCGACCGGCAGTTCTTCGCTTCCGCAGACCGACTTTACAAGAACTACAGTGCATTCTCACACAAAAGCGCAAGCCTACAAATGAAGAGCGGCTGGGTCGCCGACGCAATCGTGAACGGCTCGAGAAGACACTGAGCTACGTCATATGGCGCGAGGGCGACGGGCCGCTCGGTGTGTCCCTGAAAAAGCAACGAGATTCGCTATATCCTGTCGTAGCCGATATGAACCGCAGTAGCGTCGTTCGCCGCCATGCAAACATCGGAGACCAACTGATATCAATCAACCAACATGATATCTACAAGTTAGGTAGTAAGCGCTGGGTGCAGCTATTGAAGTCCGCACCGAAGCCTCTGGTGCTCACGTTCCGGCGGCTGGGACCTCCGCCGAATCAAAAGGGGGCTCGGACGCTGGAATTGTGATGCAAACCAATGAAAGGAACAGTGGCGTGCAGTATTGCGTACAATTTGAGCAAACTAGATCCTTCGTTGTTGAAGTGGAGCTTTGACTTGTGATTTGTATTGCCCAAGTTGAAGTGACCACACACGTTTTCGCGTACGGTCCGATAATTTCAAGCACACGTGTGTCCTTTGCTTTTCAAGCTAATACCGTACGGATCAACGGCGCGTAGTTGATCGCATACGGTACCTATGCAGTACAGCGAACTGTGTGCCGCACTCATGGGTCGTCGGATGTGGTTGTTGGGGGTACTTTTACCCAACTGAAGTGACAGGTCAAAAAGCGTTTCCAAGTGCTCTGTAATCAAGCGTGAATCAATTACAGCCACATCACCAAGTGCATGATGAAATGTCCATTGACAGGCACCGGTATCTTTGATCCAAGCGTGTCACCATAGCGTTTTTTCTGGATATTTATTTTGCAGTCGAAACCTCCAGTTCACTGTACCATCCAGAATTATTCTACGAGCACCTGATCATGGACACTTGAGCCATACCATACAGTGAATCCTTCATGTGTGAGGGGCAACCTTGGCTGCCATAGTCACCACGTTGTCTAGCAACTGTGTAACTTATATTTATTTTACAACCTCTCATGGCGCACGCAGGAGTTCTTGGTGAGCTGCGAAACGTTTGTACAGGGCCACAATTACGTTGATGTACGCGATGCACCAAGTGAACTCCATCAAAATGGCCTCAAGCGCTGGCGTGCCTGCGTGAATAGACACCCCGTGAGTATTCAACCACAACCAGAAGCCTCAAGTAACTTGCGCCAATCTAGTCGGCATGGTGTTTGGAAACACGACAGTATCTGGCTGGTGTATCCATCCGGTCTACGCGGCAACTTGCCTACTCAGCGTAGGCCCGATGGCACAGTGAATGTCGTTAAAAATGTACTCTATTTAAAGCTGATGCATGTTCCGCAGCTAGGCATAAAATTTGGCAACGAGCCTGACGTGAGCGTGGGTTTCCGTTTCGGTATTGGAGCTTGGCCCATTGGTATTGGCGACGGTCTCACGTGGCCCCTCGAGTGTTGCTCTGTCTCAATTGCAGTTCGACAGTTATCATCGACAACAAGCAAAGATTGGAATTCATCGTCGGCACCGGTTGCATCACATCGTATCCTGTATGGCACCCGCCATCTGCAACAGTCTGCTTTCCGCACAGCAGGCAAACTTGCTCGTTGCCCCCAGCCCTCGAGTCTTCCACTTTGTCTCTGGCATTGGAGCCGGTTGTGAACAGCCGACTCGAGTCAACCATAACTCAAGTCGCCATCAAGTGCCTTCACTGTTGCTGCCCCACCTCTCGCTGCTACTAAATTGCCTGTGGCCACAATGGGTGTTGACGCTCTGCAGATATGTGACCTGGAGACTCTTCCGACCAAGAACCAGCCCATGGACCTGGACATGGATCGTTTAGTGCTGTGCGAACAGCAACCGCAGGACAGTAACAACTGCCTCAAGGCCGTGGCACCGGCGCCGCCGTCGTTCAACAAGTGGCTGGCCGAGGCGCTCGCCAAGGAGGAAGCAGCAAGCAAGATTCAGCTCTTTCTACGGTACCGTCTCAAGCTACAGCAATCCGCCAACGCTTCGATGCAGCGCACGGCGTCGACGGCATCCTCACTCGACTCACTGTCCTTGCTGGAGGAGCTGGACGAGGACCATCTGCAGTTCGAGATTCTGCTCTGGTATGGTTCCAGTTTCGGATCCTTGGGCTTCACGCCGTGTGAAATTACAGGTTATCCCTGTGTTGAAGTGGCCGAGGGCAACGACTCTTTGCCCGGGATGTGGAATCTCCGCGAAGGCGATTTCCTCATTTCCATCAACGAGCGTAGCACCAGGCGCTCCGTTGTGCCGTTTGACGCGGTCATGCAGATCTTGGACAGCGGCGTGCGGCCGGCCGTGCTGCGGTTCCGCAGACCTGCGTCGCACGAGCTGCAGAGTCTCACCAAGAGACCACGACGAATGTCGTTGACAGTGCGAACGGACCGACAGAAGAGTCGAGAGCGGCTGGAGCGATCCTTGAGTTACATCATCTGGAGAGAAGAAGATGGCCCGCTAGGAATCAGCTTGAAGCCCGAGAAGGGCAAGTCCTACCCAGTGGTGATGGCCATGAACAAGTCCGGCGTGGTGGGCCGCGGGAGTGGGAAGCTCAACAAGTTGAGCGTGGGAGATCAGCTGCTTACCATCAACCACTACGATGTCTTCCGGTTGGGCTTCAAGAAGATGTGCCAGGTCATGCAATTCGCCCCCAAGCCGCTTGTGCTCACGTTCCGCCGGATGTCACCGGAACCGATAGAGCCTCGCAGTATGGACCTGTGAGCGAAGTGTCCGTTTCGTTTTAGAACGACTTCGCTTCCTGCTTTTGCTTGTCGTTGTTGCACCTCGAAGTGTCGAGGGCTTTCTGTGTCAGTCCTACGTTTTGCACGTGTCGGCGATGCACGCACTATTTATCGAGAATTAATGACGTTGACAAAATAATTAGTGGCTCGAGTGGCCTTAGTTACTAGCTCTACTTGTTGTTTGGGAAGGCAAACTGACAGCTCACTCCCCAAAACAGATAATTACGGCGGTCATGTTGTCCATGGAGCCTTGTGCCTTAGCTTCCTCCAACAACATTTTGCCAATTGTGATGGACTTCTCGCCCTCCGCAAGGCGCTTGGCGACAAAATCCGTCAGCTCCTCGTCAGTAAAGACGTCGGTGACGCCGTCGCTCACTAATACAAGGAAGGCATCGTCCGAAGCAATCTCTAACGACGCAATGTGCGGTGCACTAGTGATGAACTTCTTCTCGTCCGCTTGGCCCAATGCACGCGTGACAGAAATGGATCCAGCTACACGCTTGTTGACGATGATTCCATTGAGTGCGCGAATTCGCTTGACCTCGTCCTCATTTGTGGCTTTATGGTCTACAGATAACCGTGATGTCTGGCCGTCGCAGCAGAAAATGGCACGGGAGTCGCCGACGTTGGCGATGTGGAAGGTCGTACGCCCGTTGTACTTGCGAATGAGGCATGTGACAGCCGTGGAGCCGCTCTCGGATGACTCGTCAAAGTCCTCCAACTCCTTGTCAAGTGATGAGAAGGCCTCAGCGTAGCAGCTCTCGATCTCAGCGTTGCTTAGTACGTCGGCCTCCACATCGGAGCAGTTATCCATGCTACTGGTGGACGTGACGTTACTGCGGTTACTGCTGCTCTCGATCTCGGACGACCGTCTCCGCTTGGCACTGTACTTGACCTGCATGAGCTGCGCGAGTTTCTGGTGGAAGTACTTGGCCGCGTACTTGGCGCAGAAGTCGCCTCCGTGACCGTCATACACGCCGAAGAAAGAGCTCACCGCCGGGTCAGCAGGAAACGCTCTGTACTTGGGGATGGCGACGCACTCGTCCTCCATGTGCTTTCTGAACTGGCTGTTCTGTGTGGACACCGCGGCGTAGTCGCGCACTACGGGGCTGGGTAGGTACTGGTCGGTGGGCTTCCGGCTCAGGCCCGCGGGGCTGAGTCGCCGTCTCCGCTCCTGCGAGGCGGGCGACGCCGCAGCAGCTTCCAATTGGCCGCGATCGTCCTCGACTCGTCGCAGCCGGAAGCAGGGTGGTGAACGCGCCTCGGCGGATGAGGAACTGGTGATCTTGCTGCTGCGGCGGTCGGTCATCTGTTGGAACTTGTTTCGACGGGGTCTGGCGGAGGAAGGGGCGCGGCTGTGGTCGCGCGAACACGAGATTCCCATGGACGAGTCTCCAGCACCGCGGGGGAAGGCGCGGTCTGGTCGAGACCGTGGCGGCAGGTAGAAGAACGTGGTGGTGGGCTGCGTTGGAGCAACAGGGACGGCGCCACGGCGAGCGGGGCAGCCGAAGAGATAATGGCAGTCCACGAGTTGAGCTGTGCCATAACGCCTCACTGGAAATAATAGGGCTAGGGATTCGGGGTATTTGATTTATTTCGTCTGGGCGATTTTCCGATGCGATAGAAAGTGCTTTAGGTCGCCACCGTTGGCTTCGGCGGCGAGCTGGGCGCCGCTACCAACGGCCGACAGACAGGCAGGCAGCGGTTCGGAAGCATTGGTCACGACATGAATCGAGCGCTGTGGGGCACTGCCAGTTCCAGTGCCTGCGCAACGGAGCAGGAAATTATTGTGGGAGGAAGCCGGAAAAGCGACGCTTGAAGGAGGAAGCAAATCTTGCGCGTTGCCGTGATGATGGCAAGCTTCACCACTTCCGGTGAAATCAAAAGGCTGCTTCGACTCAAAGTTCGAGGCTGAACAATGTCTACTGTCGGTGCATGATGTAGTCATGGCTGGTGACTGCATGCTTTTGCTGCCAAGTCCGATTGAATTCCAACTTGGAACGTGCATGGAGTGGTCTGGCGGTGTTGAAGTGTACGCGTCGTCTGAACTTCAGGTTGAAGGCGTTCGACGTGATGGTTGTTACAGGGATCCAAGCGCCCATAGAGCGCAGCGAAGCTACGCAAAGCAGAGGAATGCTACATGTATAAGTTGCTGTACAGTGCACATGTGTCTGTCAACGAGCGGTACCACTGCGACTTACAGATGGGCCGCTTGGAGAGCATCGCCTTCAGAAAGCAAAGCTTTGAAGAAAACGTCCCCCCGCACGATCCTCTCTCGGCCGAGTCGGTGAGCGCCATGAGCAAGCGGGCCTAACTAACGCACTGCCTACTGCTGCTGCGTCACAGCGAGCACTGACCAGCCAACCGTCGAAGGCAGCGCTTGTCACAACTGCCTCGTGCAAAATGGGGTAAGGATGGACGACTTATCACCGATCGACTCGAGCAGCATGTCATACTGAGCATGATTACCAAAACACTACGGATACCGCAAGCTAGACAAGCACGCACGCATTGTTGCTCGACCCGTTTAGCGGAAGTCTCTGCGGAGACCATGGCGTTGGTACATGCACGTACACTGTACGGTACAGTCAGTGTACGTGCAGTGCGAGGGCAACTTCAATCAAAGCACCGTTTCGATCAGAGAAACGCTGATCGCCGTTCACGGTGAACTTCACCATTGCGTGATGGTGACCCTGTCTGTCAACTTGATTTGTTTCCTCTGTATCAGCAAGGGACCATGCTCGTGGAAAAGCCTAGCGTGTATTGCTTGCCGCGGCGTCAGGCTTGAGTCTAGGTGCTTGAGACTCGCAGATGGCAAATGAGCTCGATGCATGTAGATCAAGCGAGATTCGGCAGTGCTGCTTGGTCCGAGCCTTGGACCGCTCAAGCAGACGACTCCTGGATGCCATCCAGCCATGGGACTTGACTTATCGAGGGCAATGTGCTCAGCATGCCCTACGACTCGTAGTACGAGCGTGTGCATGTAAGATGATCTTACTAAAATCTCTGCTGGATAGCATTCGCTGAACGTCGATCCGCATACATGTACAGCTGGATGCTTTCGTTTTTTTTTATGGCAGCTGTGTTACACCAAGCAGCCCGGCGACGAGCAAGCACGCAGCTCTGATGCCCTCGTGCATCATGTGTTGGTTGAAGCATACGATTCGATTGAAGAAAGCTTGTTCGTACATGTACCAAGTGCTGTACTGTAAGGTCGTGCTAAATTAACCAATCCGCCGATGTGTATTGTGTTAACAACGGTTCGTTGAAGTGCAGCCGATATTCTTGGCCCAAGAACCAGCGTACCAGCTAAATGCCTCGCTGAACACCCTACGGAGTCGTGGACCTCGCGGAGTAATGTGCATCGCAAGCCCGCCACTAAGCTTACATTCGATTTCACAATTGCTGCCGCTTGGTTCCGCGGCTAATGAAATTCATTAGCCCCCTTCATTATGAAGGGACTACCGGTGTGTAGAACTTTCAGCACCTGCGTAGCAAGACTAAGTATTTTTTGAAACAACCCAGCTAGACAAGGAACACATTTAAAATTAAAAACGTACATGTATCGTCCTCCGGCTTTGTAAGAGGTAGACGTTCTGCGTTCTAGCTTACAACGGAGGAGGAGTGGAACGAATCCATACACAAGCTCGCACTTGGATGTCTCCCAGCAAAGTCAAATACTTCAGTCGCCCACAACAGCGATGGCTCTGGATCGCAAGCGTAAAGAGTTCGAGGTCGACCTGATCTTACTTGGTGCCTCAGGCTTCGCACAGCACGACATTTTTGTAGGTGCAGCGATAACCAATTATGTCGGCGCACTTCACCTTGGAAATAGGGTTTCGCAAAATTTGTGCTATACAGTACCGATGCGAATTTAGTCCAAATCCCGGTAATTGTATCATTCGGCATTCCCGCTTACGCAAGCCAAGCCAAGGGAGCCGCTTCTTGAAGGCGGAAGCAACCAGACCAACAAGACTGCCTCGAGACCGAAGCAAAGGCTGCTAGCGATGGACGTGCTGGGCAAGATCGTACAGGGCACGGGCTGCGCCGTGGATGGCACCGTGGCGGCGCAGAACCCGCTGTCGCGCGCGCTGGACAGCGTCGTGCAGTCGCAGGCGCGCGGCCGCCAGGCCCGCGGACCCATGCCGCCGTACAACGCGCGCAGTGAGCTGCAGATGCAGATGCAGCGCCCCAATATGGCGCAGGGTGCTGACCTGCAATTCCTGGCGGCTTTCGAGCAGGAAGCGGCCAACCGCTCGCGCATGGAGGCAGCCTTCCGCTCGGGCGAGGCGCAGCAGCAGATGATGCACGCGCACCAGGCCTCAATGGAGGCGGCCTTCAACGAGGCGCAGCGCGCGCAGTTCCAGCACATGCCGGGACCTCCACCTCCACCCATGATGGGCCCGCAGATGATGCACCCGCGCGCCATGCAGCACGACGCGTGGGTCGAGGACTTCCGCTCGAATCACCTGGATGACGCCTGGCAGACCGCCGGCAAGTCCCACCACGAAGTGGCGTGGGAAGAGACCAAGGCGCCAGTGCCCATGATGCAACAGCCCATGATGCATGCTGCTCCTGCGGCGGCACAGCAGATGGATGCTCCACTGGAGAAGGTGACGCAAGAGGCGGCGAAAAACTTGGAGGCACAGCAGGCCTCGAGCGAGATGGCGCGTACCATGAGTCAGAACCCGGACCCCAAGTTCCAGAACAGTCAGTTCCTCAAGTTCATGAACCAAGTGAGCTCGGGCGAGGTGCAAATCAACGAGGCGAAGAATGAAGTTGTCTGTGGCGACCTTAAGATGGAGGGCGCGCTGGAAGGAGCGTGGGAAGACACGTCAGATATGCACTCGAACCGAGATCTTTTCGACGCGAGCTGGAAACGGAGTGGCAATGCCTCTGCGGCAGCTATGGAGAGCGCGTTTGCAGAGACAGCTGGTGCTCGCGCACATCCGCTTGAAGGAGCTTGGAAGGATGCAGGTACAGCGAACGCCACGGGCTTAGATCAGGTGTGGGGTGACTCGAAGACTTCGGAGGAGAAGACGATGGACAGTGCGTGGGGTGAAAGCGACAACCTGGTGTGTATGCTACATTTTCGCTGGCTTGGCTTGTAAAAAATGCTAATGGGTGCTGTGGTTTTCATGCAGGAGGCGATCTGGGAGAAAGCTATGGCGGAGGCGCAGACTACAGACCCGTTCGAAGATGCTTGGGATAACGCGACCAACCAGGACTACACCTATAAGGCCGAAAACCCGTTTCTGGACTCGTCCGAGAATTTCCAGAAGGGCGTGGAGTTCTTCAAGTCAGGCCACTTGGATGACGCGATCCTCGCGTTTGAAGCAGAAGTGCAGCAGCACCCTGATAACAGCGAGGCGTGGAGAATGCTCGGGGAGTGCCACGCAGAAAACGACGAGGACAAGAGCGCCATTATCTGCCTGGAACGAGCAGTTGAGGAAGATCCGTACAACCTGAGCGCGCTGTTGGCACTCGGAGTCAGCAATGTGAACGAGTTAAATCCGCAGGGGGCGCTGAAAACGCTGAAGGCCTGGGTACAGCACAACCCGAAGTTCCACGGCCTCGAAATTCAGGTGGACGAGTACAGCGATGGATCTTTGATGGACGAAGTGATGCAGCTAATGTTGCAGGCCCGTGCGCACGACCCCAGCGACTCAGATGTGCAGGTTGTGCTGGGTGTCCTGTACAATGTGTCAAAAGATTACGATGCGGCAGTTGAGAGCTTCAAGGCAGCTACAAACTCGCGGCCAGATGAGTATGCACTGTGGAACAAGATCGGGGCCACGCTAGCGAACTCGGCTCGTTCATCGGAGGCCATCCCTGCGTATCATCGGTACGTCGTTGCTATTCCTATTGGAACTCATACCCTTGATAAACTATAACTCATCTTGCAATATCCAGTGCATTGGAGCTGAAGCCAAGATATGCCCGTGGGTGGCTGAATTTGGGGATTAGCCATGCCAATCTGGGGAACTACGAGGAGGCCACAAAATGCTACTTGCAGGCGCTGAGTTTGAACAACCGTGCAGACCACATCTGGAGCTATTTAAGAATTTGCTTCACATGCATGGAGCGGTTCGATTTGGTGAAGATTGCGGATACGAAAGATATCGCCCGCTTCCGCGAAGAATTCAAGCTCATCGATCTCTAAGTTGTGCGATAACCTCCAGCCATTCCCTCGCTCTGCTGCGGCGATGAATGTATTTTACTTGGCTCCAGTAGAGGAAACGAAATGACAGAAAATCTTTGAACGGTCTGCGTCTGTTCAAAATCTTCATTGCATTTTAGATTTTGCTTGCTATCAAGCGTATTGTGTGGATTGCTGGTACGAGATGCCCACGACAAGCGTGATGTCGCCGTTCGACCGGCTACGTGAGTTGGAGAAGAAGCGCTTCCACAAGGCACACAAGGGCCAAGTGCCAGTCATGGACGCCGAGACGCTAAGAGAGCTGTGTCTGGACAACGACGGCTACGAAACTCCAGAGCTCAACGACAGCTTGTACGCGCACTTCCGCGGGTTTCAGCGCATCGAGGGTCTAGAGGCATACTACAACCTCAAAGCGCTTTGGCTCGAATCCAATGGCCTCTCTAAGATTGAGAACTTGGAGCACCTCATCAACCTGCGGTGCCTCTACCTGAGCAAGAACCTCATTGAAAAGGTCGAGAACCTGCACACCTTGCGCGAACTCAACACGCTGGACTTGAGTGAAAACCGTATCCAGTCGCTTGCGGGGCTGGCCCAACTGCCCAACTTGTTGTCGCTGAACGCGTCGCGCAACCGCCTGACAACAAGCGCGGACTTGCAAGAGCTTGCTCAGTGTCCGCTGCTCAACAACATCGACATCAGCCACAACCTAATCGAGGACTCAGACACTTTGACCGTACTCAAGGCTGTGCCTATGCTCAAAGCGTTGCGAATCACTGGCAACCCGGTGGTCTCCAGTACTCACTCGTTCCGCAAGACGTACATAGCAGCCCTTCCTCAACTGTCGTTCCTGGACCGACCCATTTTCCCCATCGAGCGTGCCTCCGTGACAGCATGGCAATGCGGCGGCATTGAAGCGGAGCGCGAGGCCAAGAAGGCATTTGTGAATCAAGAAAACGAGAAGCGTAAGCGCAACCTGCAAGAGTTTCGGGACTGGCAAGCGCAGGTTCGGGAGCGCAGGATCAAAGAACTGGAGCTGGAGCGCGCGCAGAAGCTGCTCGAAGCGACACCTGAGGCTGAACCCGAAGAGATCGACGTGGATTTACGGGGCTTTCGGGCTATAACCAAGGAGGAGTACGCTGCAATGGGCGCTGCCGAGCGTGCCAAGTGGGACGCTCGCATCGAGGAGGCTCACGCGGACTCCCAGCAAGAGAAGTACGAGGTGCTGGGCGATGGTATCCCCCGGATGGGGGCCAAGTTCTGGGCAACCTCAGTGTCGCCTCAACCAGCAGAAATAGTCTCCGCCATGTCGAACCTGATGCTGCCAGTGCAGTCCGTCGACGAGGAAGGTGCTGAATGCCGTCCAAGTAGTGAACACGAGCTGTTCGGTGTTGTATCGGAGCCCAACGCCAACAACGACGCGAGTGCAGACACCGAGAAACCAGCTGCTGGAGAAGTTGAAGTTGCAGGCAAAAGCGAGTCGATCGTGCAGGGGGTGCACAGTATTTCGCTGGTCGACTCGAGCGTAGAGGACTCAGTCGTTCGAGTTGCAAACACCGCCGGGGAGACAGCGAGCGCCCACGAGAACGAGGACACACCGGCTAGAGTTGAAAAAGAGGTCGCAGGAGGAGGAGAAGGGATTGTCCAGCAACGTGTAGACGAACACAGCGAGGACAGCGACAACGGCGTCGCGGTTCTGTCGACCACCGCGACGCCGAGACAACCGGATCTTGAAGACCGTCTTCCACCGCCCGCGCCAGTCGCAGCGCTCTGCCCGCCGGTCGGGCGCGGCCGAGTTGACGTCGAGCTGCGTGAGACCTGGGCCCAGCTCCAACAGCGCGCCAGCGCCGCGCCCTGCCGCCTGCGTCCGCAGTCGCTACCGTCGGCCTTTGAGGTGCGTTATTGTTGTCCACCTATTTTCACGCAAGTGAACGACGGTCATTTCCGATTAGGTAGCGGCCTCGTTGGACTTGAGAGAACTGACTTTTCCTCCGTGTTGTTGTCGTGTGGGTAAGAAGCCGGACGAGGAGCGACGGGTGTCGGCGGCGGTTGAAGACGACGTGCGCGTCCTGAGTCGCGCCGACATTCTGCTCGAACTAGGGCGAAAGCAGCAGCAGCGAGGCAGCACACAGGGAGAAGGCCAGCAACAGCAAGGCGTTGCGCTTCCGCCACCGGCGCCGAGCTATACGAATGTCAGCGAGCTAGACTGACAAACGATGGCTGATGACACGGAGGATACTGTACTTGCACTTTGTAACCTGCATGTAACCTCACGCGCCAATGAGCGGCCGCCATTTGAGATCAGATACTTTTGATTGGTCGTAAATCGCGTGTTTGGAATGCGGTGCGACATACGCCAGTTGGCATCCGACGCCTTTCGCTCTATTCACTCACTCGCACATTCGCCGCAGATCGCTTGAACAACACTCTCGCTCTACACACAAGCTGTCCTCCAGCAAATGTGGACGTTGCTGCTCGCGCTGCTGTTGCTGGGCTCGCTGGCGGTCGCGGCGCACGGCGACGTGCTGCTGACGCTGTTGCTGCGCCAGTTCGCGGGTTCGGCCGTGGGCGCCAAGTTCTGCATCGCCTGGTCGTTGCGCGACGGCTCGCTGGAGCTGCGCGACCTGGTGCTGGGCAAACACGTGCTGCCGAACCTGGAGCCACTGGCGGGACTGCCCTTCGGCCTGGAGCGCCTGGAGATGAAGCGTTTGCTGCTGGTCGTGCCCCTCTGGGGGCGCCTCGTTCGGCTTGCAAGCGGACAGCCTGCAGACCCGGAGCACCCGCGCATGGAGTCCAAGCTGCTGATTGGCGGCCTGCGCCTCGGCCTGACGCTCGACGCCGCCGAGAAATGGATGTGGCATCGCGACCAGAACGCCGAGCGCTGTCTCGAGGCGGTCAAGCAGGCGGCCAAGACGCGAATAGCGCGCGTTAACGCCTGGACAGCCACCGTCGTGCAGAAGCTCAAGGACCTCGCGAGTCTTCGC
This sequence comes from Phytophthora quercina, assembly GCA_014706105.1. NCBI lineage: Eukaryota > Oomycota > Peronosporomycetes > Peronosporales > Peronosporaceae > Phytophthora > Phytophthora quercina. The sequence continues at coordinate 73,510 of JACBOW010000012.1, read as the reverse complement.
CAGAGGATCCGTGACGCCGAGAAGCCACAGCCCAAGAAGACTGGAGAGGAGGCCCCGCTCAAACCTGCCTTCTGGCACTTGTGGGTGGACGAACTACTGGACTCGTTCGAGTTCGTGCTGCAGTCGTTCTCACTCTCAATCCGCGACGAATACTCAGGCGCCACAGTGGGCATCACAATGGAAGAATTCGAGATGGGACGCAGCGGTCTGACGGACGACAAGCGACGCAAGCGCGCAATGCGACTCGTAAACTACGAAATGTTCCTCAACTCGAAGCCTGGAGGCAGCGCGGACGCCTGCCACCTGATCACCCCATTAACCATGGAGATTGGCGTCTTTATGCCCTTCATCTTCCAGTCGCTCATTATGGGACAAGGCACAGGCGAGCGCGCGTTTGAACTCGAGATCTCGTTCACAAAGGGACAGGATTTTGAGGTTGAACTGCGTCCTGCACAGGCTGGTATGCTCTTGAGGCTACTCCAGCCGATTAACTATTACTATGATTGGCAAACGGCAGCGTCCATTGCGGATGATCTTGCATGCGTGCAGCTCAGCCCGACCGAGTCCGAAGAGTACATGTCCCTGTTCAACGAGCAGTGGAAGCTGGATAACGAGTTGGTTTTTTTGCGGCGGATGTATGAAGGCTACAAGCAAAAGGAGGTGATCGTCCAGCGAATGGCGCGGTTAGACGAGCTGGAAGTGAAGGTGCTTGCCACGCGTCTGTTGTATTTACGTTCACTGTCGCTGGGCTGGGAGATTCCGAATGCAGGCAAGCCTCTACCGTTCGTAAGTGAAGAGGACCTGGAGAGAGGAAATTTGCGCAAGTTTGTCGAGAACCCGACCGACCATTACGTGGACAAGGACAAAATTCCGGACTTGCCTCCGATGTTCCACCTTTTCCGACTGTCGTTCAAGATGGCGAAAATGAACATGCGCATGATCGAGGACAACGGAAAGCAGCTAATGACGTTTTTCGTGAATGAAGTGGACTTCGAACTGCGTTACAGGATGACAAAGGTTGCTAAGAAGGATACCGCCGTCGAAATTGCGTTGGATGCCGTGCGCTTTGGGTTACTGGACAATCGTGATGCGCCGACTAACGCTTTTCGTCAGATCATGGATCGCAATCCTGAAGCTGAAGATATGATGGCGATTGCTATTTCGCAGCGTGGAGACGGCTATATGGACGTTGGAATGAAGTTCAAGCACTTTTCATTGCTGCTTGTGTTTGACCCGCTGCTGTACATGACGTACAAGTTCCTGCCCGCGATTGGCGAAGATGAAAAAGAACAGATGCGTTTTATTGCATGCGAGATGGCCGACAGCATGGATTCTCCAGAGCAGCGAGATGCTACGAAACATCTGTATGTGGAAGACCTACCGAAGCTGTACTCACCGTTAATGCTCGGCGGGATGTCGCTTGGTTGTAGCATCCTTTTGCAGGGCTGCGAGTTCTGTCTCCTTGGAGATTCCAAGTCTCTGAAGTCGCCCGTCTTGGCTTTCACAGCAGATACCAAGCTTCGCGTTTTAAGTTCGGAGCGCTCGGAAGCCGTGGAACTGGAGCTGGTAGACGTTGCCTTAACCCCATGCACAGTTATCCTGCGCGATGATGGCATTGAACTTGACATCGGTGATTTACGAACCATTTTGGAACTTGAGGGCGAAGGTGTCGATTTTTCGATGGGGTACAGACTTACAGTTGGTGACCCCGCGAGAGACTCGTCCAAATTCGATAATAAGGCGCTCGAAGGTACCGGAAAATCGGCGTCAAGTTTGTGGAATGTCGCTCGAAAAGCTGCTACAAAGCCGCAAATTATCGAGGTTGAGCATCCCGACATTCAGGAGGTTGCGGAGCGTTCGTTGACCCCTCACCGCAGAGATCGCGTAAAAGCTGGTGCGCGCCGAAAGCTGACGATGCAAATGTCTGACTTTGCGATGAATCTTTCGGCCACGGATCTGGGTGTCCTTTTGAGCATTATGGCATCTCTCAACGAATCCATGAAGGAGGATATCGAAGTCATTAAGAAGCGAGAGGAAGGTGAAGCTCGAATGAAGCAAGCTAGGCGCAAGATTGAAGAGAAGCGTTTCATGGATCGACTGAAGGAGGAGTTTAAGCTGCGTGACACTGACGGGGGAGGAACACTGGATGTGTCGGAGATTGGAGACCTACTACGAAGCGCGACAGACTGCGATAATTTGACCAAAACGGAGTTTGATGCGACTGTAGCGGACTTTGTCAGTATTGTGGACAGCGATGGAAGCGGTGACATCTCTCTGGAAGAATTTGAAAGTGCGCTGAGCAGAAACAAAATCCTGTACACGCGACTGCACCATCATGTCGTTGCCATCACTGGCCAGGAATATGTTGACCCGGACATGCAGCGAAACAAGGTCCCGTATCTTACGGGTGACAACGCCAATACTCTCGCCAACGCAGCAGCACTTGCTTCATTTTGGGAACGTTATGAAGAACAAATTGGGACTTCAAGCTCATCGCTGAAGGGACAAAGACCTATCGTTGTTCAGAAGAAAATGGTCCGTACGTTTAAGAATTACGATTATGCTCAAGAGGCGTGGAATCGAATTGTTAACCTGTCGCTAGTGAAACCGGGTGAGCAGAGCCCTTGGCTGCTGAGCAAGGAGATGGACATGGGAGGTCGTGGAGACGTGATCGATCAGTTGTTGTCAAGCCTAAAGGATGATACTCATGACCAGGCCTCATTGAACCCCGGATCTGTCGCTGAGCAGCAGCTTTTTGTGCAGACTGTTGTTTCCACATCGTTCGGTGGATTCTACCTGCGCCTCATTGATGAAATGTTGCCGATGGGAATGCCGGCGATTGAGACGTCTCTGGAGGAACTGGGTATTTACGCAAACTTTTCAGTGTGGGAAGGTGGATCGTCTAGCCCTGCCACTGATCTCCAAGCACAAAAGCGATTGAAAAACAACTTTGGTGTTGCCAAGATCAGTTTTGATGTTTACGGCAACTACTATAACACAAAGGCGCGCCAGGTGGAACCGTTCATAGAGTTCTACCAAGGCATTTTGGATATCAGGAAAGAACCCGATTCTCCGTTGGAGGTGATCTACTCGTCAGACCGCTATTTCCAGTTAAATGTCACCTCCGCGTTCATGGAAGCGGTAAACTCGAACGTGGCTGCATTTTCCAAGGTTGAACATCGTGCGGAAGCTGAGCGCCCGCACGTTAAAGAGATTGGTGCTATCTTTTGGATGCTGAACGAAAGCGGGGTGAATGTCAAGTACTACATGGTGGCGAAGAAGCAGATGAAGGAACGTGTGCGAAAAGAAGTAGTGACTGCAGTCACTGCTGTGTCTACGGGTGAAGCACATGCATGCATGCTTTTGGATAACAGTGAAGCGGAGGAGTACGAGCAACAAAGTCTGAAAGAGAAGCAGCTACGCCAAGCGTTTCGCGATGCTGATGAGGACGGAAGTGGTGAGTTGGACACGGAGGAAGTACGCTCTGTGCTTCGAAGCGTGTATGAAGAAGAAGACAAACAACGGAGAACATCGGGCTCAAAAAAATCGTCGATATACAAGCGTAGTAGCAGCAGCATTCTGGAAAATGAGTCTGAATTTGCTCGAGCTGTGGAAGACTTCGTCGCACTTGCTGACACGGACAAATCTGGGCAAGTGTCGTGGGAAGAATTTAAGATCGCGATTGCCGAGTCGCGGGCCACTGTTGACCGCTACATCTCAGTTGAGGTTGAAGGTTACCGGACGATCCATGGCGTGCCGTTGATGTCAATTGGCCAAACTCAGGTTTACGAATTGACGCCTCTTTTCGAAGATGTGGAGTCAGAGGAGTCGATTGCTGTACTCTATGACCGTGGTGTGGCTCTACTAACCAAGGTGGAGGAGCCAACGCACCAAGAGTTGCAGAAGGCGTATGCTTGCTTGCACCGCGTGAAGGAGCTCGACCCTAACTACGAGTGGATTGACTCGTACTACGCTGACTGCATGCGGCAGTATTTACCTGTGCTAACCGCAATCCACATCTCTGTTGATGGGTTTTACGGTCTGCAAGTCAAGGTTTCCGGAGCCGAATGTATTCGCAATGGAACGGCAAAGGATACGGAGCTACTGATGTACGACGAGCAAGGAGCAGTTGCACGCTGCAACCCGGAGCAAAAGAGCGAGGGAGAGCGTTTTTTCATGCTCCCCGCTCTCGGTACGATCAGCATTCCCTTGGATTTGGCTGGTGCCGGGTCTTTCGCTATCCGACAAACTGGAGAAACGGAGTGGAGCAACAAATTGGAGCTGTCTGTATCGGATCAGCGGATGTATAAAAGGATGACAAGATTTGAACAGCTCGAAGCCCAGAAAGCTCTGCGCGGGGAAAGCAATAGCTCGGTTTCATCAGCTAGACGCGTGAAGGAGAAGCTGGGTACAAACGCCGCTCTTCCTGACCCGAAAGAGTTTGCACCTACGGGGAAGGAAGTTGTCTACCCTTCATCGAGTTGTATCGATAACCAACCTACTGTCGTGATCGAGAAGATTTCTGCCAACAACGCCCAGTTAGGGACCTGGTCATTGACGATTCAGCCGCAGTTGGTGTTTCACAATGTTCTTCCTTGCGGTGTTGAGTATGCAATTGTTCAACCCGACGATTGTCCGGCAGATACACTGACGAGTAAGGGAGAGTTCCGCGTTGTGGACAACACTGGAAAGGACAAGAGGTCGCGAGCTGTGAAAACGTTGGGCCAGATCGACTACTTCACTTACGTGAATGAAGTAAATGGCCGCAAGATGTACGTCGAAAGCGGCAAGACTATTCAAGTGTTCGGCCTGGATCTGAGCAAACCAGCTTTGATGATGATGCGGCTTTGTGCGAGTGAGACAAATCGAGCTGCGACCTGGAGTGCTCCCTTTTTGGTGCACCTTGAAGCCGAGCGCGCATCATTTAACGGGGACGCGTTTGAGCTGCTGTTTGATGATGGACCAAGCTTCGTTTTTCACCCGCAGTGGGAAGAGAACGCTGCTCGCACAGTGTTCTTTTACTCGCCGTTCTGGATCCAAAATCGCAGTGGTTTGGACCTACGCTTCAAGCTATCTCGTGGTCGCGTGTGCACGATTGAGGAGCACCGTATGTTCTTCCCTGATGCGAAGGAAATTCCTTTGATGGCTACCGCCCCGCCTGACAAGGCGCTGCTTAGCCTCCGCCCGTTCCAACAAACGCCGCTCATTTATGAAGGAGAATCATTGGTATCTAAAAAGACGAAAAAGTACCTGCCGGACTTTCAGAAGTTGGGATGGTCCGAGCCCGAAGACATGGCGACTGTGAGCAAGAAGGGAGAGCTGCGCCCAAGTGGATCAGGGAACTACTCTTTCGTACTTGCATTTGAAATTCGTGCTGCACCAGCGCAATTCTTCCGGTCGAAGATTTTCGTGATCTCGCCACGGTTTGTGTTCCTGAATCACGTGCCACGACAATTGCAAATGACCCCAATTTTACTGGATAAGAAGGGAAGCCGCGGCAGAAGCCGCTCTGAGCAGGCTAACTGCATATTGAAAGAAGGCGAGGCAGCTGTGGTTTATCGTCTACGAAGTCCTGAGAAGTACGTGGCTGGTTTACGTATTCGTGATATGGCCGCCGGTAGCCAAGACGTAGGCGAGTGGAGTCCGAATATGCCGCTGTTCAAGCTCGCTTCGAAGTTGAGTGACCCAAACGTGGCGTACAACATGTCTGAGGAGACAGTGTTCTGGACGCGTGGGAGCTTGGGTGACGGTCCAGTTTGCAGTGTGAGTGTGCACGAAGTAGCTGAGACTATCTTCGCTACGGTGAGTGACATTTCAGCCAACCCGAATTACCGCATTGAAAATCGCTCAACGCGCTACTCATTTCGGTACGTGCAACATGGTGTGAAGACCGCGGAGGAGATTGTTTTGGGCCCTATGGAAAGCCATTCGTTCGCGTGGGAGGATCCGAAGGGCGACTTGCAGCTGCGTGTTACTGCGACGCACTGGAAGGTACCGACACTGGTCAACTTTATGCAGATTGGTGAGGTGAAGAATGCACCCCAGGGCTTTTTTGGCGAGGTGTACATTGATGGTTCTACGCGAGTATTTGCTATGGGAGACACTAAGGTGTATTCTGATGTTCGACAACGTGCAGTTGTGAGCGATTGGCTCAACAATACGGTGATTGACGTTTCGATGCACGGAGTTGGAATTACGTTGGTGGATGAGCAGCCGCAGGAAATTATGAACATTACTATGGAAACTATTCGGTTCGACTCGAAGGAAGGGTCTCGTCGTGTGTCTTTGATGGTTCATCATGTTCAGTTCGATGACATGACCCCGCACTCTGCGTACCCCGTCGTGTTTGCTCCCCTCGACAGTGGTTTCAACAGCGACAAGCGTGAAGGGTGGCTTCCCGGCGACGGCGAAAGACCTTTCTTTTCGCTCAGCTGCGAAACACTTCCGCAAAGTGGAATTGTCATTGTGAACGATTTCGACTTGCAGCTCGAGTCTATGGCAGTCAAGTTGAATTTGGAGTATTTGATCGGGTTAAGCAACCTGCTTTTCCAGTTTATCCCGGGAAGTGACGAAGCTACTATTCTACAGCAAGGAGTTGAGGCTAAGAATGCGATGCTTGTTCTGAATGTGCCGTTCCCGGATAGCTCTGTTTCGGCTGGCATGCTACTGTATTTTAAGCGCTGGCACATGAGTGGATATGACTTCGAACTGGTGTTTGATTCGGTGCAAGAAGACAAGGGTGAAGGCATTTCCGCAATTTTGGGCAATACCATGGGAAGTATTGTCGGTGGAATTGCTCACGTGACACCCGAGTTCCACTTTGGCGAGATTGTCTACCACAACCGCTTTTTCTACGAATACGATTTGATCTACGATGTTGTCCTCAAGATCGTGCACTCAGTGATTGGGCAGTGGTACAAGATCGTTGGTAGTGTGGAGATGTTGGGTGATCCAGTTGGTCTCGCGACGGATATTGTGGATGGTTTCGCGCTTGCTGCGCGTCAACTGAAGCGCGATGTGAAGGGTAAGAGCCGCCGGAAGGGCGAAAGTGCCGTGACTGTCGTGCAAACGGTGTTTGGTGTACCTTTGAGATCAATCGGCAAGGTGTCGAACGGTCTGGGTGACGTGGTCAAGAAGGCTACATATTTCGAAAGCCAAGAGGACCCGAGTGAGCCCCGCCACATTCCCGAAGGTTTTGTGCAGGGCGGTAAGGTGCTCGGAAAGAGTATTGCGTATGGAGTGACGGGCTTTGTCAAAGAGCCTGTTCGCGGAGCTAAGAGTGGAGGTGTCAAGGGTTTCGCGAAGGGTATTGGTCGCGGAACGCTGCAACTCGTTGCATCTCCTGTTGTCGGCACGCTGGGTGTGGTCGAAAAGTTGTCCCAGTCAGTGAGCAACACGACGCATTTGATGGACGAGAAGCACTTCGAAGGTACCCGCCGACCTGCGCGGAATCTCCAAACGGGGTCGCTGAAGCAGCTTTCCGACTCAAACGTGATTACTGAGGTGGAGGTGCACTGCTTGTACGTTGACGGATTGCCTGACAACTCGAACCCTAAGATAGTGGTGCGCGTTTACTCTCAGACGGATGGTTACCCTGCGAAGGAGCTTGGTGAATACAAGTCGTCGACGGCGCGGCATACTGGCACACCCAAGTATGATCAGTCATGGCTGGTCGGCGTGACGTCGCTGGATACGTTCATCGAGGTGAATGTCTACCACAAGCGCAAGCCGCTCCCCAAGAAACGCCTCGGTTTCGTCCGCTTCTCCATGGAGGAAATCTACCGCGACTTTGAGTCGGTGCCCGCCAAGCTCTTGGCAGATACGAATGCCAAAATGCAGCTCAAGCGCCGCAAGCGTGTGCGCGGCAGTATCATCAGCAAGCTGGCGTCGGCCAGCGAACACCCAGTGGAGATCCGCGATGACTCGTGGCGCCAGCGGATCAATCGCCCGCCAAAGTCGGGCAGCAGCATTTTGTCGGAGGACGAGGACGAAGGGTTCGAAGACTACGACCAAGAGGTGAGCGTGCTGAGCGGGAACTCGATTTGCCTCGATGGCACGTTCCCGCCCTCGCCCGTGGGCATCCCACTGCAGGAGTGTGAATCGGAGGCGAAGATTTACCTCAGCATCCGCTATGTGAACGACATGCGGCGGTACGCTTAAGCTGCGCGAAGTGATAGCGCAGCAAACAAAGAACACGAAGTAACGTCAGCAATCGTAAATCAATACATGAACTCTTCTAATTTTGTGTTGGCAACTTTAGTTAGGCCGTGTTCGACTTGCACAGCCTGGGTATCTGTAATACCCTGTGCAACCCGATCTGGATCCAAGCAAATGGCTGGTTTGGATGTGCAAAAGAAAGGCCACTTTTAAGGCCGTGTTCTTCTTGCGTTCAATGCAGTTGTTTTAGGCCAAATACAGCTGGAATGATCTAAAACAGCTCGATTGCTATCTGAAACACCCAAAATGCGATCCAGCTGCTTAAGCTCAAACGGGCTGGATTTGAAATTCACCCCTATGCTAAATTTTGAAACGAGCCGGATAAGTTGCCAAAACAAAAGTTGCTTCCTGTACATGTATAATACACGTGCCAGTTTCGTGCCACTTTTGATAGCTTTGTCTTTGTCCAAACCTAACTTTTCAACAAGAAGTCCAATTTTAACAACAAAAGTACTCTCGAAAAGCCCATGATTTCAATATTGTTTTTGGCTTTACGCAGGTCTGTGTCTCCTTATGGCGTCGTTTTGGAAAAGCCGTTGATTTGACCTGGAGAACCAGTTTCCTGCCACTTTTTCACTAGAATTTTGTATCAGTGCAAATCATCTATGGTGGAAAGGAGACTATAATAGCCAATAGCATGCAAGTCAAACAAAATACGATATTCGAATTGGATAAAATCAAGTGGCACGAAACTGGTCAGTGGCACGAAACTGGCACAATCCCTTACATGAATTCTGTGGTAGTTTACAGACAACGACGGATAAATCCGGCGACACATAAATCCGGCGTCGGGAGTGGGACATTTCGATCTCCACAGCAAAAATAATACATATTTTCATCCAAACAAAATTGTTTATTACTCATTTTTAGGACCAATTACGGTATGAAAAACATTGAGTGGTTCGTAGCAAAACTTGGCATCGCAGCCTCTAAATCTTTGTTCATTTAGCGAGATGAAGCGCGTAGAGCGCGGTTATACAATCCAACAAAAGCGCCAGGCCTTAGCTGTGGTCGGCGAGGTTGGCATCGAGGACGCAGCGCGCCTGCTGAAAATCGCGCGTGGGACCATCCATGGCTGGACTAAACAAGCGGACACCGTTATCAACTACAAGGGCCACGCAACGTCCAAGACGTTAAAATGCCAGGGACGCAAGGAAAAATTCCGAGCATCTCTGACCTTTTAACGTACATGAAGGACACGAGGCGTGCTGAGGCGGTAAGTTTCACAGCAACTATCAATTCCATGACTCTTTGTAATATTTGGTTTATGATTTTATAAAATGTAGATTCTATCGACTGCAGGCATGATCGAATTTATGCGCAAGATCCACCCGCAGTGGATGGATTCTTACCTTAGTGAAAAAGACAATGGCGAATTAGCGCTTGAATGAATGGTACAGCGCTTGGCTAATCGGTAACATGCATGTTGGAGTTACTGTTTTGCAATTCAATTACACTGTTTTACAATAATTGTTTTGTTTTTAATTTTTTTAAGATACGGGTTTACATCGCAAAAGCCGCAAGCCGCAAAACAATCCTGCGAAGAACTTGAAGAAGTGCGAGCCAAGTTTGCAATTGAATTTTGGGAGAAGTACGCTTTGTACGCCAATGGTGGCATGATAAACGTCGACGATACTGCTATTTTGTTGGACTTGCCGCGGATCAAGAGCTGGGCTGGGAGAGGGCGAAAGGACGCAGCTCGTACACTCGGTGCTAATAAGCGCGCCGGACGCATGACAGCGGTTCTCACTGTCCGCGACTACGGTAAATAATTTTTTTGGGGGGGATTTGGTTTTGACAAACTGTTTTCTAACTGATTGTAATTTTTTACATGTTTAGGTGATATATTACCGATTCTTTTTATTATCCGTGGCGTACGTGGAGGCAAGATCGAAGAGAAAGAATTTGAGTCGTACCCCGACGGACATTTTCACGCTATTCAAGAAAGTGCGTGGATGGACAAGCAGGTTTGGCAGTTTTACATAGTGAGGCTTTTAAAATTTGAAATAGATGTCCCCACTGTCCTCCTCCTTGACAATTTCGATTGTCATGTATCGGAGGAAGGACAGCGGATTGTGGCAGAGCAAGCTAATGCGACAGTGGTCCCCTTGCCACCAAACAGTACAGCTGTTTGTCAACTGCTTGATGTTGGTGTAATGGGACCACTGAAAGCAAAGCTGCGACATAGTGCTAAATGCATTCGGGACACTGCGAAAGAAAAACGGCTCCGTGCAATTACGCCACTATTGCTGCATGGGAAGCCATCTCAAAGACTACGATAATTCGTAGCTTCGAAAAAGCAATCCCTCAGTACCTGTCTAAACAAAGTTCTTTTTTTGTATTATCTTACGATTTGTTGGCTTCTTTTATACACATTTTTACCAAATTTATCCAATCATATTCGTAGTGTATTCTGTGCCAGATTTTTTTGTCGGTCGTTGTTCAGTATGAAGGATGGCATTCAGTGATGCCCAATATCTGGGAACCAGAAGTACAGTACCAGTTCCCAAAAGTACTATTTACACTTGTCACTGAGACCACAGCTGAAAATGGCTCAGCGAGCATCGACAGCCGTGGCGCATGGCGCGCTGCAGAGGTAAGCGTCCTGTAATAAACTAGTTTCCTCTATGCTCTTGTCTGACGTTGCTTGGTCACCGCAGATTGCCGTACGTACGCACGGCTTCGGAGATCCAGGAGATGAAGTTCTGGCGAGCGTCCGTGCGCGAGAGCAACAACATCGTGGACCCCATCAAACGCGCCAAGAACCACACGTCGCGCCTCATCAACATGCAACTGGGAAAGCTCTCAAGCGTCACACGCCAGGCTTCGCTGGACTTCCCAGCGCTTAAGCAGATGCACCCGTTCGAGCGGGAGGTTGTGGTGCTTACGCTGGGCCAAGGGACGTACGAGAAACACATTCAGAGGCTGCGCAAAGTGTATGCGACGCTGCACAACACGGGAAAACAGTATGAGCGCGATTGTCAGGAGCTACGTACCAAACAGGAGGCGGTCGACTGCGGACTGCGTTGCATTGAGGTGGGGCTGAAACATCTGGAGGTGGTTGGCAAATGGCAGAATTTCAAGGTTTAATGTATTTGCTACAGGAACTCCAGAAGATTGTGGACAACAACGGAGGAACTCTACGGGAGGCGGCGACCATGGCGAAAATTCTTCGTGGACTTCCTCATGTGGACCTAGATAAACCCATTTTTGCGTTTGTTGGAGCCCCCAACGTTGGTAAGTTGGCGGTTTAGTATCTTCAGTATTTGTATTGTTTCTCATGCTACTGTACCACGAAATATTTATTTTGCTGCGATTGGTAACAGGAAAGTCATCGCTAGTGCGCGCTCTGTCCACTGCTTCTCCTGAGGTAGATACGCGTTATCAGAGTGCTTGATCTCATCTGGCCACACATAGCAAGCATCATTCAAGCCCTAAAGCTTTTCATTGTTGTACTGCATGTACCAGGTGGCTAACTACCCGTTCACTACTCGTGGCATTACGATGGGACATATTTTCGTCGAAGGCATTTCTTACCAGGTAGCCGTATGGCAACGCTGCTTGTCCACCAAAGCGAGCTCACAAAATTACTGCCGTTGTTCTGCAGATTGCGGACACCCCCGGATTAATCTTCCGCCCGGACGAAAGCCGAAACGCCATCGAGAAGCTGGCAATTGCAATGATGGAGAAGACACAAGCCGTACGTCGTGATGCTGTGCGGCACCGGACCCCATTCCTATCTCTCTGACACTTTGCTTTACATGCATGCAGTCCATTGGCTTTGTGTTCGACCCAACGGGCTCCTCTGGCACACCGACAGCCGACCAGATTCTGCTTCGCGACGAGCTTCGACACCGCGTGGCGGCAGCTCGCCCTGAGCACAAGTGGATCGACATCATATCGAAGATCGACCAGCCATCAGACGATCTGGCGTCGCTAATGAACAGGTGCGTGCGCTGCCTAGATCTTTATTGACACACAGCGAGTTTCTCATCGTAATTTGTCTTTGGGTGCTTAATACAGGCTGGGGCCGGTGCCGTGCTTTTCTGTCTCAGCTCAGACGAACGAGGGTCTGGTGGAGTTGGGCGGCGGGATCCGTAAAGTTTTAACCGAGTCCGCGTGTGAAGATGGCCTCTTGGTGTAGTATCAACTCTACAGTAGTTGAACGAACACAATACAGACCCTGCGAGTGCCGCATGCCAACTCGGAATAGTAAATCCTAAGCAGAAAACGTATCCTTGCATGGCTGTGCCACCTTTGACCAGAAAATACCACATACAAAGTTGAAGTGAAAAATGTGTATGAATGGTGTGTCACGACTTACAAAGCTGGTGGGTTCAGTTGCTCATTCGTTGAGCGGAGAACAAGGCAGGCTTGTGTGGCAGAGGTCAAGTGAAGAAGAAGATGCTTGGGAAGAAGGCACTCGAGGGCATAGCCTCATACAAGTACAAGGCGTGAGTAGTTGCTGTCGACTGGGAGGAGGAAGGGGAAAAAGACACAAACACTGACTGTGTTGTGCTTTGCTGCTTACAGGGGAACGTACACGTACTTGGACAGTGTACTCAACTACTTCTGGACATACTCGGTGAATTTCCTGCCCATCTGGATGGCACCTAACCTCGTGACGATGATCGGCACGGGTGTCATGATGTTCACGACGGTGGTGCAACTTTACTACGCGCCACACTTCTCCGAGATCTGCCCTACTTGGGTGAGCTACCGACCACTTACTGCTGGGTGTTGATGAATGCTAACGATATCTTGATCTTTGTATGCTGCAGGTTTACACCCTCTCGGCGCTTGGCCTCTTCTTCTATCAGACGATGGACGCACTGGACGGCAAGCAGGCGCGCCGCACAGGCGCCTCGTCCCCACTGGGTCAGCTCTTCGACCACGGCTGCGACGCCGTGTGCACGGTGTTCAACGTGCTGAGTGCCGCCGCTACGTGCCAGGCGGGCGTCGGTCTGCGTCCGTACATTGCGCTGTCATCTGTGTCCATCGCGTTCTACCTGGCGCAATGGGAGGAGTACCACACGGGCGTCATGAGCTGCGGCAATGGCTTCTATGGCGTCACGGAGGGTCAGCTGACGTTAGTGGCTGTTCATCTGGCTGCCGCCTTCTTTGGCGCTGGCTTCTGGACGGCGCAGCTCCCGTTCGAGACGCCGTTCCCAGTGACCATGACGGATTTGCTCATTAGCGCACTGGTGGCGAGCAACGTCCTGCTGGCGTACGGCAACATCTCGAATGTGCTGCGGGCTGCCCCTAATGCGATCCCGCGTGACGAGCTAGGCAACAAACATATCTCGAAGCCGCTTGCGATCTTCCAGCTGATCCCCATTGGCATCCTTTTGGTACTTGGATCGTTGTGGATCTGCGGCCCGGACGCGGAGAACTACGAGAACTACCCAGTGTTGTTTCTCTTTCCGATTGGCATTGGCTACGTGTTCTTCTCGGTACGTCACATGTTGCGTTGTTGCAAAGCTAGACGTGATTTATGTGGTTTTATGCGTATTTCTGGCTTGACATGATGCGCTCTGGTGTACATGTAGACGCGTATGATCACGAGCCACATGTGCAAGATCCCGTTCACCCCTCAGTTGCGCGTCATTATTCCCTTCGGCTTCGTGATATTCAACGCCTACGGGCCCGCTGTGGGGATCCTCTCCAAGCCGCTGATCCCAACCATCGTGGCATCGTCGCTGTACGTGGTTTTCATCGTGCTGGTGTACCTTCACTTCGTCTCCGGTGTGGTGAAGGACATTTGCGACTTCCTCAACATCTTCCTTTTCAAAATCAAGCCGGTGACGACAGAGACCGAGAAGTCGAAGTAAAGTGGCGCTGACAGGTGGTCTGCGACTCAGAGTAGATCTTGGTCGCAAGGCCAGCTTCATACGACACTTCGTGACTTGGGGGCAAGGACTGCATGGAGCTGATTGTAGACGATCGTAGAACATAGATCAGAGGAAAAAAAGTAGCTGCACGTTTAGTTAGAAACACCATATACTTGTGTCCAACTCCAGACGCTTTTGGTGGTCATAGTTAGGCAACCGCTACTATTCGTCGTCTAGAAATCCCAATTCCAATCATCAGCTTTAGCATTGGTTGACGAATCCAGCTTCATCGCACCCACAGGTGCATGCTTCGTCTTGGTTTTTGCTTGAGCCTCTGCGCGACGTTCGCTCGCTGTTTTCCTCGCCGTCGGCGCTGGTGCAGCAGTTGAGAAAGACGAGGTCCTGGCAGCCGTACTCAACCCGCTGGTGCCCTGCTGGGAACCCACGCTAAGGGAGCTTGTCTTTGGTGCTGCAGCATCGAGATCCATGTCATCATCACCGCCCCAGTTGTCATCTCCCCACCCACTGTCACTATTCATCGCAAAAGCAGAGGCTGCAGGCGTCGTCTGCGCTGTGGAAGACACCGAAGCGGAACCCGTATTTCGCGACACGCTGAGCTTGACCGAAGAAGACGAAGATGATAGCGACAATGAAGATGCGGCTGGGGACGTAAATGACGATGTAGCCCCTCGGTCCACTGATAACGACGAGCCAAAGCCCGAACTTGTACGTTTAGGACTATCCAAACCATCCAAGTCGTCGTCATCACCCCAACCTTCCTCAGCTGCCAAGTCATCAGCTGGAAACGCGTTGAAGCTGTTGGTCTTGGAGGACGGCGCAGACGAAGACGAAAATCCATTGTTCTGGTTCTTGCTGCTCGAGAAGGATGATGAACGTGATGACGGAGCGGCAGCCGAGGACACCGAAGCAGCCAGCGAGGATGACGAGCCACCAGATCCGACCAGCTTATTAACGTTCGAGGCAACAGCCGAGGAGGCCCATGCCGTCAGAGAAGACGCATAACCGCCTGAGTTGTGACCACCATTTGAAGATGGTGTGGTGGCTCCAGTCCCCACAACATCGCCCACATGGTCACCCTCGCCTGATACACGCTTTAATTCATGTTCCTTGGCTTCCAGCTCTTCTCGGATTTTCAATTGAGCAGCTTCATCCATAATTTTCTTCATAAAAATGTCAATCGAGGTTTTCGCTTGGTCCCGAACAGTGATGGATACGTCGAGAAGAAGAGGCGAGATTGCTGGAACTATGCTGCCAGCCATTCCTTGCGGAGTGAAGTATTCCTGTACAGTAGACATTGATTTTGTTAGTCAAACGTAAAAGATTAAGGTAGGCTGTCCACTAGCTGTTTAAACAAAAATACTTACTTGGCACGCGGCCATGGAACGAAGTCCGGCAAGACGAGCATGAGGAAACGGATCTCGAAGCGCTCTCGCAAACGCTGGGAATAGCACCTTCGGTCTTGTGGTATCGTTGAGTTTGCTGGCAATCTTCCCTAGACAGATCGTGGTGTTCGTTCGGATTGCTGGCTCCGGATCGGACTGCAACGCAAAATAATACCCATGTTAGCAAATGGCCCGTTTCAACAGATCCTTGGCATCGTCTACGTACCTGCAACTTCGCAAAATACTTCATGACGCGGTTATTGAGATTGCTGTCCGATAGTTTATCCGCGATATGCAACATCGACTTGACTGTAAGCTCTCGCAATACTGGAGCCGCGTCTGTAAACCCACTGCACAGGTTATCGAAGACGACCGAGCTGTTCACAAGCTTTGCGTCAAAATGGACGGCAAACTTTTCCATCATTTGCAGCAGCTGCATGCGGACTGCACGGTCGTTGCAACTAAACAGCTTGATGATAATCGGAAGCACTTCTGCCTTGAACTCTTCAGCAGACAAAGAGCTGCCAATTTGCACCATGGCTGGAAGCATGTGACTAGCCGATGGGTCCAATTTCACAGGTCCATTCTTAGCACCAGTTGCTGAGCCGAACTCGACAACCTGTTTCAGCGCTGGCAGAATCTTGTGCACACCAAAGCAACGGGGTAACGTCTCCAGGTTGGCGCATAACTCTTTGTAAAATGTCACCTTTTCATCTGAATCCTTTACGGTAAGGTTCTCCAAAAAGTCCATCCGTTTGATAAACGGCGTATCAAAGTAACTGCAGCCCAGCATCTTCTGAGGACTTGGCCTCCGCGCGGCATTGTCGTCGATAGCCTTGCGAAACTGTGTCCGGATTGCCGGCGGAATATTCGAAGCCGTCGACACGTCACTCGATCGAAATTGGCCATCGTTAAAGACGTAGTACATGAGGCAAGCAAACGCCCAAATATCAACGCCGTAGGATGGACCTGTAGCCACCGCCTTCCAGTTGGAGCGCTGGCATTCTGAAAAGCACACCAGTCACAACCACATCACCATACTTACACTGCACCTTGATATGAAGACAATAGTGGCTACATACCTGGTGATTTGTAGTTGACATCCGCGTACTGCTGGAAAGCTGTGTAGATGTACGACGGGCCATCGCTCGTTATCTCGGCTGTGATCTCGAATCCGCCCAGTTTCCAGTCCCCACCCTGTTAATCAGTCCAACCACCAGTTAGTATCACAATAATAGTTTACTATTAACCTGCCAATTGATCCGCACCTTGGTGACGAAGATACTCTGTGGTGTCAATCGCCCATGCAGGAGTTTACAGTCCACATTGATGAACTGGAGAGCCCTAAGAATACTGCGCAAACCCCAGGACACGCACATGGTGAACTCTTCACCGTTGGCGCCGTACTCCATACGTAGCGCCGTGAGGAACTCGGACAGCGGCATGACGTGCTCTGTAACGATAATGACAGGTCCGTTGTTGGGCACTTCGGTACCATCCAGATAGGCCAGGATGTTGGGATGGCGCAGCGTCTTGATACGGCGCAGTGCGTTCTGTGTGATTTGCCCCGCCGGTTGCCGCGACTTGAAGATGGACACGGCGTGCGACGGGTCCTGCTTGCTCTTGCCAGAATGCAGCACGAAATCCGGTAACCCCTCAAACACGACGCTCTCCCCCGCGGCGCCGCCTGCTGCCACGTTCCCGTCCATGGACGGCGCATCCATTGAGTAGGGCAGTCCGCCCGTGGTGCTTGAGCCCACCAGACCACCAAGCGTCTTGAGGAAGTTCATACTCGCTGCTTCACCTTCTGCCCCTCTCGGTCGCCCACGTGTGTAAGTCTGCAACAAGTTTTTGGCTAATCGAGTGCGAGCAAAACGCCCCAAGCACGGGGATTGGTCAAAAAACGAAGAATCTGATATTCATGCGACGTGTGACAATACATGTAGCAAAAGCTGGTGATCTCGACCTACGCCTCCAGGAAGCGCTTCACGGCGTCGACCAGCTCAGCCTTCCGCCCAACAGCTGCGAGGCCATGAGCGTGCAGAATCGTCTTCAGCTGAGCGACAGTTTTCTTCTGGATCGCGTTGGACGCGACGAGCGCGGCCCACTCCTCCTTGTCGAACGTCTCCTTTGCCGCCGGTTTGTCCGACGAGCCTGCCTTCGCCTTCGCCTTCGCCGTCTTCTTCGTTGTTGTCTTGCGCCCACCTGAAGCTGACGACTACGTGTAAGAGAATAAAAATCCTGTCAGACTAATGCAGTGGATCAACCGATGTAGACAACTGACCTTGCGCTTCGCGTTGGTGGAAGCGTCGATCAAGTCCCCGCCACACACCTCACGGAAGCTGGTAATTGCATCCTAAAGGACAACAAAACCACACACACCGTACTATTGAGTTTACAGAATCTCACCACGCCACCACTTCCTTCGTCTTCACCTTGACTTCGTCTTGACTGAAGCCCTCGGCATCGGGAAGGGTGGTGTCTTTCTTTTCATCAAATTCCAGCACTTCTTCGTTTAGGGCAAGAGCTTGAATTGCAGCGTAGTGTTTTTGAAGTTCTGCAATTTGACAACCAAGTAATTATCACTTGATCACACTTCTTCGACACACCCAAATTCAATGGCATTTACAAACCCACCTGGATTCTCAAAACTCGGTGCTTCCGCCAGCTTCAATTTCGAGATCAAGTGCTTTGCTGCATCTATCTTCTCCTGATCAACTGTACCATAGGAGAATGGTAAAAACAACCATCAACACGTCACCAAGGTTCAAAAACTTACCGTTCGCCACGGCCTCGACTGGGATATCACGAATGTCATCCAGATACGGCAAGAATATGATGTTAAACCCTGACGGCTGCACCTGACCCATCTCGTCGTTTTCCTCTTCCTGAGGAACCAGTGCCACAAGTCGAGGTTCGCTTGTTTTCCGGGCAATCAATCTCGCCAAGGCAAATTTGTGCTTCCGAACCATGGAGTTGAGAATCGCCATAAAAGCTGTTGAGCTTCCTTCGATGTAGCCGTCGCAAGGGTACACAAAATACGGCGAACGGATGCTTTCGTTCCACTTGAGTGAGTCTAACGGCTTAAAGCAGATGAGCTGAAGACCACGAGCATCGTAATGTTTGATCTCCACCACGTCATCTCGAGTGAAGTACACACGCTTGCCACCGTAGTCAATGTACTTTTTGATCTGATCGGGTGTGAGGTACGCCCCAGTGTCTTCACAGAGCCACTTCGTCTCAGTTTTTAGCGGGGTGTTCGTGCTCGCATCGAGAGCCACTGGGGTGTTCTTGCGCTGAACAACCATCAGCGCGTACAGCTCTACACCAATTGACACTCCTTTCGTGATATGTAGCGGAAATGTCGTAAGCCGGCGCTTACGAAAACGCTTGCGCAGCGACCCGTCCATCAGATCATCAAGCGACCCGACAGGAAAAGCTGGGTGAAAAGATGTTTCGTTCTCGCCCATTTCTTCATCCTCCTCGACTGAAAAATCCTTAAAGCTGCACCCGTAAAACTTTGAGAGGTCGAAGTTTTCCTTCCCAGGTGGGGCTATGTAGAACAGGTTCAGCGTGCGCTTCAGCTCGGTGTGGTTCTGTCGCAATTCGAGCAATTCCAGGACATTAAGCAAGCCGATATGCAGCTGCAACAAATGCATCACAGAAAATTACCTGGACTTGCTTCTGGATCCGCCCAATCTCTTCTACATCTGGCCCCTCTGGGCTGTCATCATTTGTGAATATCCAGATGCGTTGAGAGTCCTTCTTCTTCAAGCTACAAGTACAAGCTGGAGGGGGTGAGATACTCAAATGCGTTGCAGTCGCACTACATGTAGTAAACAATGCATACTTTGCGTTAGAGAAGGAGATTCCGCATTGCCACAACGCGTTGCTAAACGACAGCTTCTCCGAGTTTTCCATCGAGTCAAAATCCGACTGCACGTCTGTCTCTAGCAGAGCCTACCCAGTGCAAAAGCGAAAATGGAGTAATGAAACCACACAGTTAGCGATAATGTGGCAGAAACAACGGTAACTATCCAAGCAAACCTGGAGGTCTTTGATCCTCTGTGCAGATGGATATCCCAGTGGCTGAAACTCGTAGACTTGCTCCAGTGAGCCTGCTTCCGCGCGCTTGTTCTAGGTTCAACAGTCGGTTAGAGTCAAATTCCCACAATTAAGACACCATCTGCCCATGAACCAGCCACTCACCGTCCCGAAGAAGACGACACTTAGCAGTGAGTTGTCGTTAGCGACCACTTTTGACTTGAGCAGCTTGACCACGAGCTCCACGACGGCGTGGAACCACGTAGACGGAGCCTCCGCGGTCGCGTGTTGGTACGGAGAAAACATGGCCTTGCGCACATCGATCAGCACGATCAGCGCGTCCTTCCCGCTCTCAACGAGCTCCCATTCCTCCTCCTCCCCAGCTGGTTGCTCGTTCTGGCTACCCCAAACGTCCATTTTGTATCGAAATCCGAAATGGCTTGACTTTTTATGATGGATCTTACGAGATGGCTACAAAAGACTACGATTAGGGTACTGTAACGACTCACACAGTTGGGCTTCTTCGGTGCTGCCGACGGGCAAGAGACTCGTACTCACGCTCGGAGTGATAACTACACTCTGCGCGCTCTCACGTAGAGCGCGTAACATCGTCTTAGACAGCCGCGGGTACTCTTTCGACTGGAAGTTGCGCTCGAAGTGGCCGCAGCGGGCGTCCAACGCCTCGAGAAGTCCCGAGCAGGATGAAATCCCGGCGGCATCGAGACGCCAACTGAACGCTCGCAGGTCATCCGATCGCCACATGAATCCCAATCGAAGACACTCCAATGCCGTCTGCAACGACTGTGAACAGTGAATGGAGCGAAGGTAGGTGGCGCTCGAGGAGCCAGGTGGCTGGGAGCAGTCGACAGGATCGTAGTTCAGCTTGGCGGCTGGCCACTCCGGAATCACTCTCGACGCGCTAGAGGAAGCACGGGCATCCTTCCACGCCTCCATGAGCGTCGGGTACTCGTGGAGCAGATACTCTTTCTGCTGAGCATCGCTGGAGCGGTACAGCAAGCCACAGAATTCGTCAGCGGTATACGTGCAAGTCTCCCACTTCGCCTCATACTGCCTCTTGAGCACTTCGAACTCCTCTAGCCACTGTTTTTCAAACCGTTCGTCCTCGAGCTGCTCGCGAAGTAGCTCCTTCTCGTTACCGTCGATCTCGGCCCGTATCTTGGACTTGACCTTCTTCAGCGCTCCCATAAATCCAATCTTCGGAGCCTCAGCCACGGAAGCAACCGCGTCTGTAACTTCAGCGGCCTCGTTATTGAGTCTGGTTTCATCGCCGGATGACGGCACATTGCGCAAGAAAGACAGCGTGTTGGAGCCGACGCAAGCAGCCCGCAAAAGGTCGAGGATCTCTGCTATCTCCTTCCCTTGACAATTCTCTCCGTTCACTTTAGTGAGAATGTCTCCAATATGTAGAACAGCCAGGGCCTCTCTGTTCGTCGACGGCTGTCCATCTTTAAGTTCACTCGTTGGACCTTCGACGAACCCATCGACCACTAGAAATTCGCCGCCACCGTCGGGTGCTGATACCTTCGTGAAGTAGATGCCGAAGCCGTTGCCAGTCTTCTCGATGGCGGAGTCGAACTGCATGTTCTGTCGTCTGTAGTTTTAGCGTTATGGCTGTGGAAGCGACGGAAAAGATACCTTCGGGGGCGTGAAACGTCACACAACTTGATTGGCCAAAAACATTTTAACGGTCGTAACTGCCATATATGGCAGTTACGACCGTTAAAATGTATAATATTATTATACAATTTGAGTTTAAAACTATTTAAGCTGCTCCAATTTTCGTAGGCCCAGTGTACCGGCACACCTTAGGCGCATGCACCAATCAATGTCAGCAAAAACCCATCGCAGTTGCACATTTTTTGATGGTTAGTACTTATTATGACCAATAGCAAATTTCAACCATACCGGTGGGCCAACCGTTGCCGATTCGAAACTTGGACATGGACAAGACCTTCACGCCACTCGATTATCAGAGAAGTTTCGAAGCCTTGTTTTGAGATTGAGTTAGAGTTTGGACGCCTACCGTGATGTACCGTGCTTGTCCACGAGCTTAAACGAATCTCTATCGTTGGTTAAGGTAGAGCAAAAGGCCCTTGAAACTCGAGCCCCTCTTCGATTTCAGTGGTGGCGCGCGCTGCGCTGGCGACGGCACTGTTCACGATAGTGTTTGTGCACCCAAACCGACGGAAGACCAAGCTTCAGCTCGTTTGCAGCGCATGGGTAGCTGCTCGAGGGAAGAGGATACACTTTCTGGCCATCATGTCCAGGCTCACTATTTTCGTCTCCTCGAGCGCAACCCACGGATCACGTTTGGCAACTACTTCGATCAAACCATGGACGACCCTACCGCTCGTATTCGCTACAACTTCACTATTCAAGAGCTACACTGCTTATCTGTCAAGCTACGTCTCCCGCAACCGCTTTTGCGAACGTCAACGGGCGACGTCGTCCCAAGTGTCGAAGCGCTGGTGTTGAAGTACCAATTCACTGATACAGTGTTTTTACGAGACGGATATTTACTACGCCACGCAGCGTAGAATAATGACTGGATAGGGAACTTTCGAAGCCCCTTTTGAGCTTGAGGTTGAGTTTGGACAAGTACCGTGGTGTACTGTGCTTGTCCACAGGCCTCTATCGCTGGTTAGGGTAGCGTGAAGAATCTCGAGCACTTTTGAGTTTCAGAGCGAGCGCTGATTGGTCAATATCGGAGGCATCCAAACAGACGGCCAACATCGCCAGCGAAGGCCGTCATGGCCGCGGTGCGGCCTCCGCGCATATGGAGACTCACTTTGCTTTGGTCTCTTCGAGCACAAAGCCTTCGGATCTCTTTTGGGACACTATGATAATGATAGGCGACCCTGATGCCTGCTTCCTCGGCACAATTAACGACGCTGGCCGCCCCGTTGTGGTGGTCTAAATCGTTCCTTACCCCGCCCACAGTAGCTTCATGTATATGACCCGCTAGCTTCACATAACGTAGCAATAGGCCATCCACCTCTGTTGTACACTACATGTAGTGGGGGTCCTCGAGCACGGCTGCTGGTAGGCAAATAAGCATCATCATCATTTAAGGCCGTATTTGAACAACCCCCATGACATGTTCTAAAAAAGCCCAAACGCAAGTTGAGCTCATTCTAAAACCCCTACTCGCTACGTTTCTTGGACAATAGGGCCAGGGCCCCATTGGTTCATATCATGAGAACCGCAACCTTCCGTTACATCGTCACAGGGATCATTGTCGACCTCGTGATACGTTTGTAACCTCTCCAAAAACCAAACGCGGACGTATAGGCTACCACTTTACGTAATTGGTTTTAACCAATCACGACCAATTGGATCGAAACCCTAAGTTCTCCATCTTGCTTCCCTCTCCTCCTCGTTCTCCGTGACCAGAGGTACCGCACAGCATTTCGACATGCTGTAGGGTACAGCTTGTCAGATAAAAGCCTACACTTGCTTGTATTAGCGTAAAAATAGTTCTTAGGTATTCTCTGAAAACGCGACATCCATTTATCTTGTTAGCCAGGGCACATACAGCATGTTTGCCACCGATGCAGTATAATTCCTACAGCAAATGGCATACTTTCTGCATGTACCAGCATTAATGGTAATAGCACTCTCTACAAGGCTGTCCTGATATTGTACATGCTAATTAATGTAATTGCGGCTTAATGTGGTGAAATAACACACAAAGAGCCAAAACATAAGCATGATGCACAGTAATCGCAGCAACCGACCAATAACAAGCGGAAATGAGTATTTCCTAGAAATTTCATAAGTTAATGTTACCTATTTGCACCTACACCTGTGTATTTTGCGTGAATATACCGTTTAGTAGAAAACATCGTTTATCTTGGTTGTTGTAACTGAATTCGATTTTTCCCAGCCACCATTTCTATTAAAAACAGCTTGTACGTACAGCATAATGAATCGCAAATCGTGTTTAGGATACGACAGGGGGGGGGGTATTTGGTATTCACTCTGACTGGGTTCGTATAAGAATAAGTTAATTCGGTCTGACCTCAAAATTGTGATTTTAGGCACGAGTAACCCCGTGGCATGCGATTAAGCAATCATCTCTGCTTGGTATGTGCATTTTTCAAACACACAGTCACGTGTATCTATAAACACCCAGATTGAGATGTCGAAATAGAAGATCCGACTATGACACGCGTGAATTAACAAGTCTACGTGGTGTAGATACGATGGAACTAGCGTAAAAAAGGTTTGTTCTCCGGCACCAGTTTTGCTGGTCTGCTGCCTCGTGATTAAGATCCACCGCATTTGATAATTGAAACATTTGGGGGTGACCCAGGGTACCGCCCACTCTATTTATACATCCCAAGACGAAGATCTAAACATCTTCGAAAGACAAGTCAAAGATAAGCAAAATGTAGTTTCAGCCGAAACATTCAGAGACGTACATGTATGACCTTGTCGTTGCTGCAAGAGGTAAAGCAATGATTATGGGAGATTTTGGATGACATTTCGTCGCGAAGCCAAACTCACCGTGGATCCAACGAAATAATAGCGCGCGTCGACCTAGATGCCCAAACCGGTTTGAACAGACTTGTACACAGCGTCATCGATTGTGGGCAGAGCGACGTGGACGGGGTACAGAACATTGCTCACTAAACAAGAACAGGAACGTATTTTTGCGGATGTTTCTGTGCCACACCAGTAGCAAACGATTTTTCACTATAGAAAAAATGAGTTGTGCGTGCGTCTCAGCTTTTCGGGTTGTGTGATGTAATATCTGGTGAGCTACTGCTCCATCCCGACGATCTAGACGGATCACGCACAAACGAGTACTCAGTCTTTTGTCTCCTGTTAATGAAAACGATAACCGTGAGTATATTTTCAGAAGTAAAGCAAATATTTCTCTGTTGGCCAAGTTTTGTGGCGTTTGGACCGTTCTATAGACCAATAACGCGCTTGATGCAGATATTTCGCAACGAGACTGTACTTGTGCGCTACTGCGGCGTAACGGAGCTTAGGATATCAAACTTCGTTCGTGCTATGTATGCTACAAGTCTACAATGCCTTAGCAAATTAATTTCTTCAACGTCGGCTTTTTATGTCGTTAGACGAGATATCGTTCCTTGATGTGAGATGCCGATTTGTGTTGTATGAAAGACTCGATAACTTCGCAGTTTTTCTGTCTGAACAACACACGACTGGTTACCGCTTCGAGCTATTCAACGTAATGATACCGACGTGGCGAAGTGTGATCGTGGGTATATCCAGGATGGTGAAACTACAATGGTCGGGGACATGAACGTCTTTCAACCCGTATAGAAAATGCGGCAGTTGGCCACAAGGTCGTTCGAGTTTGATGTGTGTTGCATTCAATTAATTTGGTGGTGAAGCGTTGTTTGGAAGCTGCGGTGGATGAAAATTACGTCTCCGATTTAACGGTCTCATCGGGTATTTGCGCCGTCAGAAATGTGGAGTCACTCCGAACGACTGGAGTTACCATTTCGTGTTGTCATGTGGCGGGAATCCATGTCCACTGCTGCTTCCCGTTCCCGTCACTGGTTGGAAAAGGCGTTAAAGCGTAAGAGTGCTGCTGTAGATGTTGCAGGACGCCTCGTCAAGACGCTGACAGGTAGACGTATGACGGTGCCACTAACTGGTCCGACTAAAATCACCTAAACATGCACCGTTGACTTTGCAGCTTCATAGTGTTGGTTTAGGTATGACCGTGGTAAAAACAAAATTGCCCTGAAGAGATTTTTTTCTTGTTCTTTCCGTTTCTTAGCATCTATACGACTTCTCTTGCGCTTTAAGGTGCTTTTAAGGTGCTTTCTGAGACGATTTCTGAGTGGCCTCGGAACAGTGCCATAATTGGCATTTACCTTACAATACTCGCGGCAAGGTTTAGCTTTAACGTAGTTAATAAATTACGGCCTAATTTTGAAACAAGACAATATTTTACAGTTTGGGGGTGTTGCAATATTCGGTTCCCTGTTCTATCCTAGGCTGCCTGACCACCACGAAAACGAGTATTCTATGAATGTTTCATTGTACGTACATCCGAGCTGGATACACTGCAAAGTTAGACGCATTTTGGCGTAGTTGTTGTCACAGTAGAATTTATAGTTGATCGTTATCGTATTTGAAAACAAAGATTTGCTCACATGCGTAATGCTGTTCGTTTCCAGGAGTCCGACTGTGTGGTAAAACTCAAGATTCTCGCGGTCAGCTACATTTTTCATATTAATTTTCAATAATTGACCCAATATCATTTTGTATTGGAGTCGAACAAGGCCAGCGATAAAAATCTTTTTTTTTAACAAAACTAATAATATATTGTGATATAGTTTTCCGACCTCCGCTTCATACTTAGTACAGCAACTATATACGCGTCTAGATGTTCGGACGATTCGCTGGAGATTGGGCGATTCGAAACGCCCCGATCCACCTGTGCACGTCTTCA
The DNA here is from genome assembly GCA_014706105.1 of Phytophthora quercina. Lineage (NCBI taxonomy): Eukaryota > Oomycota > Peronosporomycetes > Peronosporales > Peronosporaceae > Phytophthora > Phytophthora quercina. The sequence continues at coordinate 47,555 of JACBOW010000012.1, read as the reverse complement.
AGTCCAAGGTATCTGAGTTCGCATTATCACATACAAACTGATATCTACGCATCAAGGACTTATTTCATAAATAGGCACGTACCTTTGGATTTGAGAAAAGCTGGTGCGGTCGGTACAATTTTGAGCCCACTGTCTTGTTTTTGGTAAAAAAAAAAAAAAAAAAAAAAAAAAAAGGTAAGGATTTATCGAGTGTCCAACCTGCGCTTGGAAAGGCTACGCTATAGTAAGATCTGCCCCTTAAGCACACCATGCGTCTAATTGCGGCATTTCAGCTCTACATTTGACTATCGACGGATGGTGACTGTCTCCATTTTGCAGCTAACTCGAGTAAACGCGGATCGTTTTACCAATTTTGTCCAATCAAATGTAACTATTATATCTTGAGCCAATAACATTGCTACCGGAAAACCGAGTAAACCGATGCATAATGCCACGTCTTGCGACAAATTCCCCAAATGTTGTACTTGAAGTTTCTACCTAGTAATATTGAAGCTACCGAAAACTCGTAAACGAGGCATCACGCATCGTTTTGTTATCAGCTCCCCACCTAGGATGAAAGACGTCGTGGCAGGGGCCAGATCGCCCCTGTTCCGGGACCGATACAACTCCTTCTGTCACGTAAGCTTGTCTCTGGGCTACAAGCTGCTGGGAACCGAATATCTCTCGATGTAAACTGCGGCTCAGCTGTTGCTTGTGCTGTGATTCTCGGATCTCGTCCTGGTGCATAGTTCAGTGCATTTTAGTTCCCCTAGAAATCCATCAGAGTGTCCAACTGCTAGCGTTGTAGAGTAGTTTTCAAGTGAGAGTCACCCAATGTTTTGAGAATACGACGAATGTGTGCTTCCCGACCACCTGTCGGACTCAGGTAAGCGATGATGGTCTTCTGGGCAGCATGATTGAGACCGTACAACGAATGCGAGGCGTTTCTCGGTCTCGCGGGGCCGACTCGTCGTAAATACCATCCTTGGAACGGAGCGAAAGCCACCTCTCGCTCCTAATAACATGGGCGGCACTCTTTCAGCCCGAGCGAACATCATCCGGCAGCTGTGAGTACCGGTCCTTCAGAGCACCAGATAATGTCACGCGTAACTGGACATTCCGGGTATATTCGTCCCAGTGAGCTGTGGCACCGTAGTACATGAGACGTTCCCACCAGTTGGATCGGTCTTCAACACGTAATATATTCAAGACCTTGTGCGGGACCATCACTTGTTCGATTACTCGAGTATCTGCACCAAAACGAACCCAGCACCATCTCAGGCATTGCCGACTCCACAGCTACCGCTTTCACCGGCAAATTACCAACATACACACCTCGCCGAAGCGAAACCTCCTTCATGCCATCACTTGTCTTGGAAACACTTGAATCAGCAACAGTCGACACGCCCGTCCAAAGTTATTTTCTGACCAGGCCACGCGAACCAGTTGTGGTGAAGCGCCTTTCTCAGAAAATTACCGGAGGAATGAACTTAGAGTCCTGGCACTTCTCCACGTGATCCCAACACGCACGGCTTCGCACAGATCCGAGCGTGGCGTGTAGGTCCTCACTTGTCATCCTCTTTGTTGGTTCTTGACTGAGGCTATGCTGTGAGCCCTGTGGGCCCATGCGTGAGTCGGCTGCACCAGCGGTCCTCGATCCCATAAATATCCAAAATAACAGAGCGAAGCTTGGCCCTTCTTCAGCACATCACACAGTTTGCACATGTCGATTCTAACTCGAAATGCCCCGAGGATGCTTGAGTGGAATAGTGGGTCGAAGATTGCAGCGAGCGAGAAGGAGGTGGCTACACTTTACCGACCAGATCGCGGCGGTTTTACCGACCCATACCGGTTTTACAACTCCAGCCCGTTCCAACTCTATGCCAGTATTGATTCGCAACCTATAGTGAAGACCAGTCAAAAGTATCTATAGATGGGCAGAAGACGACTGCGCTCTGCGATGGCCAGAATGGATGGCGGAGGGCATCAAGGAAGGTGAGGTAAGACAGGTAGAGGAGCGTTGGAGCAGCGTTCGGCAGAAGAAGTAGACAACGATAGGATAGCTCAGTCCGCAATCTGCGTCCAAGCGACAACAAGCATCAGAAGAAGGAATTAGGCCTTCATTCAATATACCTTCGTTACATACGACTTGCCCAAGACCCCTACCCGTAGAAGAATCGGCCTCGACCGTGCAAGACCACGAGGCGCGGGGCGCTACAACCAAGAGGCCGCGAGTACTCTACCTCCGCCAGTGTCTGACAGGAAGGCACTTTAAATCAGCTACGTCGGAGCGGAGCAAGCTATAGAGCCGAGCGATCGACGGAGAAGGGGGCGTGTGAAGGCAAGCGATAGTGTCGGATTGCGACCAAGGAGAGAGGAGAGATCTGTACCCAAGACCGGAACATGTGCTCAAGAACGGGAATACGTGACCGAGAACGGAAACGTGAGCCAACAACAGAACGGAGATCGAGAACGGGAACGCAGGGACAAGCGATAAGGTCCTGTGCGTCCTAGATGAAGAAGAAGAGACAACCGACTGCGTGAGGACCCATCCTCGCGTCCATCAACAACAACAACAAGACCTCAAGGTTACGTTATCAACACCTGCGATAACAATTGCACTTACCCTCCCTGGAATTACGTTATTCAAGTCCTGGGGAATTTGCGTGATGTCTACTCATTATCGACGAACGTTACGTTTTGTGCGTCGGAGGAAAACCTCAAGGACCGTGGAACGGGTTTTGAGGGACCCGCCCCACAACACTTGTATGCACAATTCTTTCCTCATATTTCGCTCCTCTTGATCCAGTATACGGACCGTAACATCCTCTTCAATTCTCCGATTTCGAGTCGCCCCGGTCACTTCACTTCCTCCTACGACTCAGACTGAGAACTGTGTCCGGATCTTCACTCGCTCCTCAGATCCAGGAGAAGGTAGGAGTTGCTGGCTCGGGTTGAGCCTTTTCGAATTGAAATCACTTACACTAACTCTGGACACGCCGTGATCCGGCAGAAAACAATTCAAACCAAACCTGATCCCAGGAACCGGAGTTATTCAGCACCGAAGACTCTAACAAACCTCATAAGACTCCACCTGTTCCCGAAAATACGAAGCGTCACCGAACTACCAACAAAAGAGACGACAAAGCTAGTGGAAATATGACATAACTAATCCAAACTACACCGAAGTGCTGATGAACTTTGTTAACGGAGATGAATTTATTCGGAAGAGCCGTTAACGTTCAGATACTTCGCTGTTCTAGCACCACTCGCCCATCGGGGTAAACCTAATTCTGATTGAACTTTAAGCGAAAACGGCAAGGGCGCATTTTTCGCCCTTTAAGGATTTTTTGCAAAACACGGTAGAAAATACCCGTCTAAAAGGGCGAAAAATGCGCCCTTTCACACAAGTTCAACCGCTTCTGGGACATATCAATAAAGGTGCGTGACGTAATCATCAAGTAATCACGACCCTATACAAAAAACAAGTCACATTGTCCCATCCGTGTGCATCCACAAATCACAGATGGCATGTCTCATGAGACATGCAAGTGAAGTACCGTGAATTACTTAAAGGGCGATAACTGCTCCCTTTCAGATGCAAATCACTTAGATTTGTATAGTATAGTTGGTGTAAGTGACTCGCGAAAGGGTTAACACATGCGAACAGACACCTACAAAAGTTAGAACACCAGATCCGCAGTCCAAAAGCTAATTCTGGAAGTAGATATGACACGATGGGAATCTGGATTTTTCGTGTGGATGAGATGTCATGATTGGCTGGAGATAGCGCCAGTTCTGGGACAGGCGTACGTATCTGGACGTGTGACTTGGAGTGACTGGAGGCCGGCTGAGTTTGCGTTTAAGCCGTGCATGGGCATGTATTCCTGGATGGAGATCCCCGACTGGGACCCCCAGATGCAACTATGAACCCGACGAGAGGCAATTGCCCTAGGGTGCGACAAAGAGCTTCTACAATTGAGAGCCGCTTTCTCTTGTCGGTGCTTAGAGCGCGAAGAATCCAGACCGGCCTACCAAGAACCCAAGAACATACCCCAAACGTACCAAGTATCCTGAATGGAGATCTCTAAGTGACCCTGAATCCTGAATGGAGATCCTCAAGAAAGCGTGAACCCTGAATGGAGACCCCCTGGAGTTGCTGGATCCTGAATGGAGATATATCCAAGATCCCTGAACGTCAAGAATCAAGTATACAAGACCCAATATATTAACGACCGACCAAACCGACAGGCCAAGGATCTGCAGAGATGAGTGATACCTTGCACATCAGTCTACACTACGCATTTGTACGGAGTGTAGATCCTGGTCGCCGTCGACGTCGACAAGACCATAGTAAGACCAAGTCAAGACAAGAGAGCGTGTGAGACCTAGTAGTAGATAGCCAGATAGCAGACAAAGGATAACAGACAAACAGAATCCGATTTACCGACAAGCCCGCAAGCCGTTGGACAAGCCCGACAGGAAGAGACATACCGGGGGCCCGACTAGAAGCTACGGTGTGAAGGCCACTCAGAAGCAGGACGACTGGGTGTGGGATTCCAATACTGAGTCCAAGCCAAATTGAGGTGAGTACCGGGTGTGGAGCCCAGGGTCGATCCATTTCATATCCCCATTGTGACTGATACACCCGAGAGGGGTCTCGCATTTCACATTACCGTTTACTGCTCTTCCCGGACGGAGTTGCCTCCGGTTGAGTACTGATTTAAGATCTTTTTGTGGTTCGACTGTATTGATTTGTGTTAATTATACCCAGTACATCTGAGGTGGTGCGCCCGCCTAGGATTTATTAGTATCCTGGGTAAGGCTAACTGACTGGAGTAAGTGACCGACTCTTCCACGGTAAGGAGGAGCTGCATATTGTGTGGATTCTGTATTTGTGTGTTATCTGGTTATCTGAGCTGTTAAGGCAACGTCCGAAGGTTACGTTCTGCCTCACGCTTAAGACCGAATAGTACAAAACAACTCATGCACGGTTGGGATTCCTAAGTTCGAAGGTAAACGAACCCAAGAGGCTAGTTCACAAGGACACACGCCGCCCCGGACGGAGATGCTTGTATCACCGACTAGGGTTGTTCTTTCAAAAAAGGGCACAAGTTATACACCCTGGGCGATTAAGGCGTTCACCCGCCTCGCGTCAGATACGAACTCATCGAAGTTTTCGGTGGCGAAAAGAAGTTGAGCGCGCTTAGTCAGCGAGTTAGCAGGCGCTTTTATCTTAGAGTCACTCGCGTTACCGTCGATGTGTGCGCTGACTGGACGAACCCAGTAAAATCGTCAAATCTGCAGTGGGGAACCTAACCTGATTTGTATCCAACTGAGACGATTGATTACGCCAACACTTCCGGCGACTCTCGGCTGGCAACCAACCAACCACCCTGGACTGCCAATCCTTCCGGCGGCTCTCGATTGGCTTTGTAGACAACCAACCCTTGGGCGGAAGCCATTTATATTTGTACTTTGATTGCGTACAAATATCTAGCATGATATTGGCCTAAAATAAACGGGTAGCGCGGGATTGGAGTGTCATTGATCCGGCAGTTTCTTTTTGGTCAATGATACGCCCATAATGCAAACTTCAGGTTTTGACCAGGCTCTGTTTCAGTGTTTTGCTCAGTAGTACTGATAGTCCCTAATTTTGTAATAAAATTAGAGGCGGAATTGTGAAATGGGCAGGTGTTATGTTGATGGGGACAACACAGCCCCCTCCTTCTCCCTCCGCCCAGTCCCACATTCGGGGACAAACCGTTTAAGAGCTATAGTTCGAGGATATATTTTACGATTGTAGAAGAAAGATAGGAATTAATGGTATATATACTGCGACGACCTCAAGAGCGGTTCCGAACAACTTTCTTACGTAGTATAGCAACTGCAAACAGTTGGGTGTTTGTATAGGAAAGCGTAGACTATGTGAATTGGCCGATACTAGGACGAAATACAAACACTCTTCAGTACAATACATACTTCTTTTAATACTAAAGAGTACCGCAAGGCCTTCGTGTGTGACATACTATTTGGATCTTGTTATAAGTACGTCTCTTTGTCTGCATAATTGTGTGGGATAGTGGGGGGGGGTTCCGGATACGACGTACCTGACGTTTCCGGAGAGGCTGGCCTCACACACGCGAGACCAAGCGTCAGATTAAAGCAGTCGGTAGATCCTAGGACAACTACAACCCATAAGCTGTGGTGTGGCGACTCAACAACAAATGACTGGACGTCGGACTGCCCTATAAGCCACGTATAGGGCGACGGATGCCCAAGTATATTTGACGCCTGGAATTATACCAAACGCGTCTGGAAGGTCAAGTGCACCCAGAAGTACCAAGTGCATCCAGAAGTATCAGGTGTACCCAGACGTGATTCGGGTGTTTTCAGGTGTACTGCAGCAGGATTCATGCTTCGGACGTTGATAGCCATCCAGAAGAAAGGGAATCCAGGTGAAGTCTACATCACACTTACTTGTTGGTGGCATTGCTGACAGTGTACCGAGTTGTGTTTCGGTTGAGTTTAAAATAATTGAGCTAGGCATCGCGGTAGCGTTAGACCGCCAAACGATAGCTCTTCAGACGTACGATTTGTTATATGAATCTAGTTTCAGAAGACACAAGTCTTCGGCAACATTGTCAGCCCATGCTGATGCCTTCGGCATACAACATCCCATACTTAAGCTGCTGTAGGCCTAGATTTAACATCCTTTCTCTAGACAATCGGTGCAGTGGTATTTTGAATGAATATTATGAAGAACCACAGCAGAGCAGTAGGCGCAAAGGCAAGGTCGTACACACGAGAACTTTTAATCTACGCCCGAAAATGAGTAGCTTTGATGTTAGAGTTGCGAATCTGTCGTTAACAAAGAAAGCAGGAAGCATCCCTTTCCCGCTTGCGTTAGGCCGCACGTGGAATGTTCTCGAATCGCCTCTTTTTTCTGCGCCGTGGCTGCTCAACGAACAAATCACTTTCGTAATGCATCTCTTTCGAAATTTTCCACTGTGCCAAAATCATTGCCTTTTGACTTAATTTCATTATTGGCCGCTGAAGGACTCGCTGGTGCACGATTGGCTCTCCTTTCTCCGCGCATCACGACAGGCGCAAGTATAAAACCAGTTGCATTATGAGGTGAATAAAACAAGTAGTCATTTGCGATTGGCTAAAATAGCTGACAGGACTCGTTTTTCCTCAGGCAGGCCAGGCACAATACAAAGGAGCGCGCGACAGCCAGGAGCGCAAGCTGGCTTCAGGGATCGTCTGAGCTACAGTTGACAGAGTTGGCGGCTGCCCTATTGAGCTCCTGCAAGCAACCTAACACAGGGACTGAGCGTGTCTGGAATCGTGGTGGTGAATATGGCGACTGGACGGAAGGAGCACGCGGAAAGCTCGGATGAGTCCCATGAACCCGTGGATGAGCACGAACTAAGCTCGACCGACGAGGAATTTAAAGATGCGAAGAGCGGAGACACAACGAGCACCGACGAGGAAGCCTCACCTAAGCGAGTGACGCGTGCGCGAGGCAAGCAGGCAGCAGCAGCGGCAGCTGCCGAGTCGGGCTCGGAGAGCGAAGGTCCTAAAACTCGCGGTGCAAGCAAAACAAAGTCGAAGTCGGCGCCTACAGCGAAGTCCAACAAGAGTAAGAAGGGCAGTGGAAAGACCCCAGCAAAGCAGAAAACCAAGGACGGGGAGTCGGACGACAGTGACTCGCCTGGGGACTACGTTCACGTTCAAGTTGGCGACTGCGTGATGCTTGATTCGGGAGATCCGGACGATCCCTACGTCGCGCTGGTGAGCTCAGTCCAGACCTCGCAGCGGCATGATCGAGCTGTATCCTCTTTCATGGCGCAGTGGTACTATAAGCCTTACGATGTCAAGGAGGAGGTGAAGGCCTTGATCAAGGGTGGTGTCTTGGAAAACGAGGTGTTTCTATCGCCGCACAAAGACAGGAATTCGATCGATGCTGTGATCGAGGTGTGCCAGGTTGTGTCTCCTGAGGAATATAACGATATCCAGGACGAGATCAAGCGTGGGTATCGCGAGAAAGGCAAGACATTTTTTGTGTGTCGCTACAAGTACTATCCGAACCGAAGCAACATCAAAAAGGCACTGGAAGTTGTCGAGAATGAAGCAATTCGAAGTGGACTGGGCCGTCCCAAGCCCAACGTCGGTGCCAGCTATCAGGCAACCGTTCCGGACTTCATCGAGCCAGCTCCGAGTGTAAGTAGCTTGGACTCCTCTGATTTCCCATGGAAGACGCGCGAAGATCCTTCAGTACGGCCGCAGCAAATGTGGTCGCCTCTTGTTGCGAAAACGCAAAGCCCAACGTTCATGCAATTTCGAGACCTCATTGACGCTCTTAAGTTCGCAGTGGGAAACATCGTGAAGACGTACCGACCAGACGCGAAGCCCATGGGACACCAACGCGGAATCGTAATTCAATACTTCTTGTCGGATTCGATTAAGGTCTGTGTATCGACTGGGCAGGTGCTCACGATCTTGAAAAGCGAGGTGTGCTCGCCGCTCTCTGAAGACTTGGCGATGCAGCAATTATACCTCTCCAGATTTAACTTATCGCAAGCTGCTTACGGCTGCTCCAAGACGATTCTTTATGCACAGCGTAACGAGAGGAAGGCTTTTCGAAAGGAGGTGGAGCTATTCGCGAAGGCGAAATCGGCAGCTGCAGCAAATGCCGAAACTGGCGTTCAGGAAGGAGACGGTCGAAAGCGCAAAAAGTAGGAAACACAACTTGTTCGTTATTGGAATTACAAGGCTGGCATTTTGTAGCTTCGACGCTGTTGCGTATAGCATCTGCCGGGGTGCAATTCTTTACTCAGCTGGTTTCTTACAGCTTTGAAGCGGGTTTGGGCGTCTTTTTGTCATTCGCCTTGATCGCATTCAGGTGGTCGAGCAAGTAAGCCAAGTCGAATGCCTTCTCCTTCAGGTAGTGGTACCGGTCACTAGCACTGAAGTGGCCCGACGACAAATCCATCTTCAACAGCACCTCGTTCTGGTCGCTCTTCATATCACGCAGCTTAGCGACCCACTTGGTGGGCTCCCAGTACGCCACACGTGGGTCGTACAGTCCGCTCGTGACCAAAATGTTCGGGTACGCTTGCTGCTTCACATTTTCGTAGGGTGAGTAGCTAAGCATGTACTCGAAGTATGCCTTCTCGTTTGGGTTTCCCCACTCTTCCCATTCACCGGTTGTCAACGGAATCGAGGCGTCACTCATGGTGTTCATCACATCCACAAAAGGAACTCCGGCAATTGCGGCCGTGAAGAGATCGGGGCGCATGTTCAATACGGCACCCATAAGCAGTCCGCCAGCGCTGCGGCCTTCGCACGTCATCTTGCTGGGACTTGTGTACCCAGTGTTAATCAAATGCTCGGCGCAGCTAATGAAATCGGTGAAAGTATTGATTTTCTTCTTGTACTTCGCGTCCTCGTACCACGTTCGGCCCATTTCACCACCGCCTCGGATATGCGCGATAGCATAAATAACCCCACGGTCCAGTAGTGGCAGGATTGACGAAACGAAGCTCGGGTCGATCGGAATCTCGTAGGAACCGTAACCGTACAGATGCAGCGGCTGTCGGTTTTGCGAGCGCATGTCAGAACGATACACAAGCGAGATAGGCACCATGGTTCCGTCGCTTGCCTTTGCTTCCAGGCGCTCAGTCTTGTATAGTGAACGGTCATAGTTCGGCACCGGCTTCTCCTTCAGCAGCTTGGACTCACGGGTCTTGACATCGTAGTCAAACGTTGTCCAGGGAGTAGTCATCGACGAGTAAATGAAGCGGTACTTGTCCGTGTCAAAGTTACGGTTGACCGAGCCGGAAACAGTGTAACTGGACTCTTTGAAGGTGATCTGGTGGCGAGCGTGCTTGTTGTCCCCTTCAAGAACAATGATCCAGAGTTGCGAGTATCCACCCTGTCGACCCTCCATGACCATAAAGTCCTTGAAGCAGTCAATGTCGTCAACCTTGATGTTTTCGTCGTAGGGAAATACGTCAACCCAGTTTTCAGGCGATGGTGACGTAACGGGCGTTCTCATCAGCTTAAAGTTTGTAGCCTTGTCCTTGTTCGTCACGATGTAGAAACTGTTGGCAAAGTGGTCTACACTGTAGATCAATCCCTTCAGCCGTTTAGCGATCACTTGCGGTGGCTTCGACGGGTCGTCCAAATCGATGAAGGACACCTCGCTGGTTTCGCTGCTGGAGGAAAGCAAAAACATGTACTTCCCGCTGCGGGCTTTCTGGAAATAAGCGCTGTAAATCTCATCGTCTTCCGTGTACAGCAGCTCGTCCGCGTCCTTGCTTCCCATCTTGTGGCGCCAGAGTTTGTCTTGGCGGTGGGCTTCGTCCTGCGTGGCGTAATACAGCACTGAGGTGTCCTTTCCCCAGCGCAGGCTCGAGATGTTCTCGATTCGGTCAGGCAGCAACTCTCCAGTCTGGAGATCCTTCACGTATCCAGTGTACGTTTCGTAGCCGCTGAAGTCCACCATATACGCCAGATAGCGGTGGTCGGGGCTCGGAGAGACACTGGCTACCTGGCAATGGTTGTGGCCCTCGGCGATCTCATTCTCATCCAGCAACAGCTGCTCTGGCGCGTTCTCGGTCTTGGCCTTACGACAATGATACGTATAACTGCTGCCCTTGACCGTTCGGTTGTAGTACAGGTAAGGGCCGTGCGGGTACGGGTAGTCCTCGTCCGTCTCCTGGACATGCGACAGCAGCTCGTCGTAGATGTTGGCGCGCACGTTCTCGAGGTGCTTCGTTTTGATATCCGTGTACGCGTTCTCTTTACGCAGGTGCTCGAGAACCTCCTCGTTCTTGCGTGAGTCATCACGAGCGTAGAAGTATGGGTCTTCCAGGTACAAGATAGGTTTCATGGGGTTCGAGCCGCGGTTCGGGCCCGCCACCGCGCCGAACGGCACCATCTTGGGCCGTTTCTCCAGAACGGGCGGGCGCACACGCTGTGCCAGGGTCGAATACGCCGTACGGCGAAGGCGAACCATGTACAGCGCTGCGGCCGTGCCGACGCCGACGGTGAGGTTCAGTACGCTCAGTCGGCTCATGGCGCTCTCCGCTTGATGCACTCTCTCCACGAAAACAGGGGGGGGGGATCCAATTTTGGGTGAATCCACTTTTGTCTTACGTCTGATCGGCCCTCTCTGCCCATATTGAGTGTGTCAGAATTGACAAAGTCTCTTCAGAATCTCATGGAATTTCATCCAACAATAGCATTTGAGTTTTAGGTAAAATGAAATGTCAAGTCAAAAGCACTCACCGCCAGGTGTGGCTGCAGTTAGTACTGAATACTTCTCTGGTCCACCTAAGAATGGACACTTCTCATCTGATTTAATATCTCCTGACGTAGCAATCACTTTCACACCGCTAACACCGCAAAATGAAGCGGAGAGCTTCCTCTACCGACAGGTATTTTTTACTACAGCATAACACGTTGTAAAAACTAAATACCGCCGCCGGTTTGTGGCTGATTTTTCGCCGCATTAGTTTTTTTTTATCGAAACGACGTCATCAATTAGCGATATTACGCCAAAACGGTATCAACGTCATCACCTAATTATAGCGAACATTTGGAGAGAGCCAGTGAACGCTGTTAGCGTCGCTAAATCGTTTTATCAACAGACGAAAAAATGAGGTCTTTTCTGTTGTTAAGCTGATACGCCAAATAACACATTATATTTGCCCAATCAGATGAAACTCAGTTTTAGTGGTAATAATTATGTGGTTTACATCGGTCAATTATGCTTCAACACAGTATTTTTTAACACCGGATTTCCGAGTCGATGAGACCGAAATTCGTAGGTCGAAAAAAAATTAAAAACCAGGGACTGCGCATTTATCCCCGATATTTTTCTATGGTTAAAATTGAAGTCTTTCTAAGCATAACTGACTTGTTTGCGTCTAAAACTCGGTTACCGGTACCTGCGAAGATACAGCGTCGTCTCTAGCACAACTTGCCTCGCACTCATTGGTCAATTCACTTTAATGACTACTTTAGTGACCGCTATTCACTTTCATTTTGGACTGTACGACCCGTCTAGAAGCTAGGCGTGATCCGACGAAAATGAAAGGTTCCTCATTCTTAATGCGACTACAAACATGCATATATGCCATTGTTTTAAGTTTATACAAGCACTCCGTTGGTTTCAAGTTCCTAGTCGACGTACGAAAGCCAAGGATTTCGGTCTCATGGGCTCAGAATCCAGTGTTAAATATATTATTTGATTATTTTGACTATTTTGTAAAATACGACAAAACGTTACGCCCCAAAGGACTCGTAACACAACAATCTGGACGTTATGGAGCGTCGTGACATCCGAACCGAAGAACTTTACTCGGATTGTTACTCACAGCTTCAATCATAGTAAAGTTTGCAGCACCACAAATGCAGGACCTCTCTATCCCGATAAAGTTAGATGTGGTGTTACATGTATGAACTGTGGTCGAAAGTCTCCACTTATCATAACAATTAATGTAAATATGAATCTCCATACTGGGAGATTGTCGGGTGGGGACCAGTTGTGTCGGACTCCGTCCATCACAAGAGGTGTTGCCAACGCTGGCTGGATGGTGCAGCGCCACGAGATTTTCTGTGTCAAAGCACCGGAACCGCGCAGGGGGTAATTTTTGCATCGCTGGTTGCGCCAATCGTCTGCCCCAGCATCCCACCGACGCAGCCCGCGTCACGCGAGCGACATGTCGAAGAGCACACGCTACTTGGGGTCAGGATGTACACTGTACACGAGCAGGCAGGCTGCGACTAGTAGCCTGCGAGTTGCTGTAATGCTTATAAGGAGTACGGAACTCTTCTACATGCACCAAGCAAACGCTACGTTTCCTGCATTCGTTCACTTTTCACGAGACCATGACATTCTTCTCCTTTATGACGGCTCTGTGGCTGGAGCAAGCCCTGCCGAGTCTTCTCTTTCTTGGCAGCACCGCACACGCTACGATTATGTACCCTAAGCTTAGTCGGACCAAAGATGCGTGTCCCGAAATTTATGCTCCGGTCATGCAATCCATCTTGCGTCATCCAAACACTTCGCGCGTCCAAACACTGGTGCACAGGAGAGACCAAGCCCCCCGACTCCATTCTGTGGCAGCCACAGACTCTAGGAAACGAGGAAGGAGTTTGGAGCTGCAACGCATGTCCTGGGTTGACGGTGTGTTCTTGGTGAGGCTTTTCACGCACGTACATGCAGACGGAAGGGATGGGTGTATTGCCAAATCATTTGGGTACATGTACTGCAACAAGGGTCTACGACCTTTCAGTATCAACTTTGAAAGGTCCACATCCAATCAAAGCGCGCGGCCGAAAGCAGGTAATCCTCGTAAAACGAGGCCAAACGGTACACGTGCAGAGCCGACGAACACAACTGAGTACAGACAACGACGTACAAATCCGGCGTCATAAAAATCCGGCAGAAAGAATTGTGCATTTTACTGTGGGGCATCCCGAGCCAATCAGATTCCACCATTATACTTGGTTTTTGTAATCCATATGCATTTGTGTATCTTCTTTGGGTTTATGTGTGTTTTATGCCTCTGTGTGTGTGTTCTATGCCACCTTCCATGTACATTTTATACAGATCCCAACAGATAAATCCGGCATTTACTATGGGGGATGCCAGTCAGTGTTGCCGGATTTGTATGTCGTTGTCTGGGTACCAGTACATGTACATTACTCGGACAAAGTTCTCTATGAGTTCCGCTGCCACCAGTTGACCGGAGCTTCAAAAGTAGCTGCCGCCACACTTGTTCGATCAGTCTTCAATTTACCACCTCCAGCTTAACTTGAGCCTCAAGCGACTTGGACTTCACCATGGGCAAGCCCTTCTTTACGATGGAGGACGCCAAGGCGGCCTTTAACCTCTTCTGCTGCGTCTACGGCATCGGTACGCTCGGCATGCCCGGCAACTTCTCGCGCGCTGGACCTGGTCTTGCTATCGTCGCTATGGCCTTCATGGCGTTCGCCAATATCTACGGCTCGGTGGCTATCTGCCGCGTAATGCTGCTCGCACCTACATCTATCAGGACGTACGGTGACTTGGGCGAGTGGGTCATGGGCAAGTGGGGCCGCTATCTCACTGTCATCGCTCAAATGGGCAACTGCCTCATCGTGCCGTGCGTGTTCCTCGTGCTTGGTGGTACGCTTCTCGACGGTCTCTACCCCGGTGCCTTCAGTACAACGACGTGGTCCATTCTCATGGCACTCTTGGTACTACCTGTGTGCCTTGTGCCGACACTCAAGGAAGGAGCTGGTGCCGCGTTTGCGGGCTGCCTGGGAACGCTCGTTGCGGATGTCATCGGCATAGCAGTGGTCATGTACGGTATGCGTGGGCACCCGACTGCGCCTGCGCCGGATCTTAACTTCAAGCAAGTTGTTGGCGCCTTCGGAAATCTTGCACTTGCCTACGGCGCCGGTATTGTGATCCCGGCTCTCCAGCGTCAGCACAGTGACCCTACTCGTATGCCCCGCGTTGTGTTTATCACGATGGCCTTCACAACATGCTGCTTCCTGGTGTTGGCCAGCACAGCGTACTCATCGGTTGGTTGCCAGATCTCCGGCAACCTGCTCTGGTCGATTTACCCGGATTCAGATACCGGCCTGACCACGCTGGGCTTCGCTTCGGATTGGGGTGCCGTTGTCCTCGCCTACATTTTCATGCAGCTCCACATTACAATCGCGTTCTCCGTCATCCTGAACCCGGCATTCTACATCACCGAACGCCTGTTCCTTGGGATGCACAAGCCGACCGCTGACGACATCGAAAGCAATCTGCAGACGTACGCAGAGGTTTCAACTCCAAACGAAAATAATGCCGAACTTCTAGAGAAGTCTCGTCTCTCGAAGCGCTCCTTCATCTCTGTCGCTGATAACGAAAACGTCCACCTCGGACAGCCCGAGGCTGAAGCCGCTGAGTACCGCGGAGCGAATGCTATCAAGTATATCACTCTGCGGATTGTGATCGTCGCGGTTCTGGTGATTGCCTCGGTGATTTTGAAGGATCACTTTGCAGACTTGTCCGACTTCGTTGGCTCATCATGCATCACGATGCACTCGATCATCCTGCCGATTGTCTTCCTGATGAAGAAGCAGTGGACCGTGATGCCGATCTGGGAAAAGGTTATGGCTGTGATCATCACGGTGGTGTGCTTCTGCCTTGGTTGCTACGTGACATACACGTCGGGTGAGAATCTTTTCTTCCCCAGCGACAGTGTGGAGTTTCCTTTCTGCGCGGCGGAGTACGAGAACACCGTGTACTACAACTACACGGCCGCCCATGAGAGCTAGGCAGGTGGAGTGAGAGCAATATTCACAGTTATATACTATAGTAGTATCCAATTAAATTGTGCTTTTCATAATATGTTACATATTATGTAGCAAGAACTTTTATGCATTTGTTCTGCTCGTGCTATCCTAGTGACACCCATTCATCGTCGACTTAGCAACGCCCTTCAACTTTCGTAGTAAAGCGCCCACCTTCTTGACAGAGGCATTAGAGAACTTTCGGAAAGTGTTGAGTTTAGTTCCAATTTCAGTTACATGTAGAGCAGAACTTAGCCCATTTATGTAAACTCAAAAGGCATCAGAATCGAACGTTTCGGAACTCCTTTTGAACTAGGAATCTCTGTAAATTCTGTATGTATGGAAGTTCTGTAAAATCTGTACCGATGGAAGTTCAGTGCATTCTGTATCGATGGAAAATCTGTATGGTATTATACTGAGATAGGATGCAATTCATTACTGCTAGCGCAGCCCAAACCAGTGGTGAATCAGTTGTTTCACGAGGCTTGGATCATATTGTGGTCTGTCAAGCGTACCGGTGTATCGGCAGGGCTTGGCAATATGCAATATCATATTGATTGGGGTAATTAACTTTAAATGTCGGAAAAAACCGTACCACTTTTCGTAATACCCCCAAAATCATCTTCGTCAATACGAGTTGAAACCTCTTAAGAACATTGATAATACATTGTGTTTTTACACATGAGCATAATGGATGGTGTCGTATGCTTCTCCTAGTGTTAGTTTTTCAGAGATTGCTATTCATCCACGGGCACTACCCCTGCGATCATGCAAATTTGGGTGGTTTGGCTCCTACCTTTTCTAGTAACGAGGTTACCCCCACCCAAAACAAATTATACAAACACAAAGATCGATATTAGTGCGCGGTTTATGCATGACTTGGATTTTGTATGCCGTGAAGCTAGTTAGCTCGCTAAACCAGTCAGAATCTACAAATTTAGGCGGAATTCACAATACTGATTTGCTACAACGTGACATCAAAATGAGGTTCTAGTTGCTGTTGCGTGGCAGACGCTGTTTTTGCCGGAGCGTATCGAGACATCGAAGTCTTCATTAGTTTTATGGATTTATGGACAAGTTAAGAGTGGCCAAATCATATGTTTTTGAGTTCAATCGTGACATGTGGCCACATCCATCTATCGTACTTAGTAGAGTTCAATACAAAACGAAGTGCTTTGCGAGATTGCCTGCGAGATTTGCCCCTGCGAGTTTGGTCAATCTCGCAATCCAGTTTTGAGTAGAACCCACAATACTACTATCACTATTGTTATCCAATGAGCAAATGATTATAGCATACAATCAGTCGATATCACTTTTTGCAAGTGACCACATGGCTACACAAATGTGTAGTAAGGTTTGAGCCACCTATAATTTTTCAACCAAGAATGCTTTTGGCCCGCAACCACTATCACTTCTCTTAGAAAAACGCCAATTTTCTATTATGTAAGTACTGATAGCTAATTCGCACTACCTGAGTTTTAAGGTTTCGAGTGTGTCCCGAAAAATGCCTGTTTTTGGTACGGTTTTCTCAGGCATTCAATGTTAATAATTGGGTTATTTTATTATTTTTCAGTATTACCATGATAGCAGGTTTCGACCCTTTCTGTATGCCTGAAGCGCTTCGTTTTTGATGCAATCTCAAGGGTTGAAATATAAAATTCAATCACTTTAACCGACCAATAACAAGCGGAAATGAGTATTTCCTAGAAATTTCATAAGTTAATGTTACCTATTTGCACCTACACCTGTACTGGAAGTTGGTGTGTGTGTACGTGGTATACGTATTTGTTTTTGCGTGCGAATGAATTGCGGTTAGATGAGGGTGCGTATGCAAGGGTTGTCATGTGAATGTGCTGCGATTACTGTGCATCATGCTTATATTTTGGCTCTTTGTGTGTTATTTCACCACATTAAGCCGCAATTACATTAATTAGCATGTACAATATCAGGACAGCCTTGTAGAGAGTGCTACTACCATTAATGCTGGTACATGCAGAAAGTATGCCATTTGCTGTAGGAATTATACTGCATCGGTGGCAAACATGCTGTATGTGCCCTGGCTAACAAGATAAATGGATGTCGCGTTTTCAGAGAATACCTAAGAACTATTTTTACGCTAATACAAGCAAGTGTAGGCTTTTATCTGACAAGCTGTACCCTACAGCATGTCGAAATGCTGTGCGGTACCTCTGGTCACGGAGAACGAGGAGGAGAGGGAAGCAAGATGGAGAACTTAGGGTTTCGATCCAATTGGTCGTGATTGGTTAAAACCAATTACGTAAAGTGGTAGCCTATACGTCCGCGTTTGGTTTTTGGAGAGGTTACAAACGTATCACGAGGTCGACAATGATCCCTGTGACGATGTAACGGAAGGTTGCGGTTCTCATGATATGAACCAATGGGGCCCTGGCCCTATTGTCCAAGAAACGTAGCGAGTAGGGGTTTTAGAATGAGCTCAACTTGCGTTTGGGCTTTTTTAGAACATGTCATGGGGGTTGTTCAAATACGGCCTTAAGTGATGATGATGCTTATTTGCCCACCAGCAGCCATTTTTAAAGACAAAATACAACAAACACCCTTTCAATCATAGGCTGGCACCAAAGATTGTCAAATAGCATCTATATTTTGAGTATTTAGATTGTGTACTTGTACACGTAGACTACAACACTCTAGTGGGCGTGTGTGTCGTATTTCATTCTGTTCAGTTTGGAATCTGAGCTTTTCCAGCGTTATCAGCACGGCATGTGTTTGTTGCATTCCCTCGGCTCTTCTGAGGCCCTGGTCCAAGTGGAGAACGCGTTCTGAGACGAGCACATTCTAGCATTTTTATTGGCTAATGATTAACTGGTACAATGTACCCCTTTTACATTTTCGTGGCTCAGAACACGGTTTCCCAGAACACCAACACCAGGTGTGCCAGACTGAGAATTTTTGTGCTAGCGATGGACCAAGACACTGCCGTGATCTGTGCTGCTGTTATTGCCTGTGCAGCCGCGGTTATCGTGTCTGCATCAGACAAGCGCGGCCTACGAGCTGAAAGAACGCGCACCTCGACATTTCGTACGACAACTTTCGAGCGTGAAAACACTTCTTCAGCGCTCCGTTTTCGGCCTCAATAGGTTTAATTTCGTAAAACAATCCGTTTATGGCGATATTACACCAAACTCTCAGGATGTGAAGTTCTTATGAATGTTCTACTTCTGGACCAATCACAGCCTTTCAAAGGCTTCAGAACGCCTAGAAATACGCGTTATAGATTGCGAGGTTTTTTCAAGTAAGGGTGAGATGATTGGTCAAAAATCAAAAGTCACCCTAACCAACGTCATTCGACCAATCAAAGAATTGTGTGGTACACAAAAAACCTAAATGATCATAAATAGTAAAACAGTCCGTACACTATTTGATTCTCCATAAATCAGCCAATCAAACTGTGATAAAAAGGATTAGGCCATTCCTATTGGTTGATATTGCTAATCGTGCATTAAACTGATACCGCGCACTCAATTGATTTTTTAAGTTATTTGCACCTCCATGTGTCATCTCTATACCTCAGAAATATGGCACTATGTAGCAATTTCTAAGCATGATAAGCAGCGTAAACATCTCCTGCAGTGTATTCGTTTATATTATCCAGTGCTTCATAAATTCATCATCAAAGTCCCCCTGAAGCCGTCACGAGCATTGCAGGCAGTCTCCAAGTCATTTCTCCGAGGGTATATAGCTTCGGTTGACACCGACTGTGTCAAAACAAATTATACCAAAATGTTACCACCATTTCTCACTTGCAAACCCCAACATGTCGAGGTGGTCTCAATTTAATTCAATTTCCACCTTTCAGGTGAGGTATATTGGTTTCATTTAGCTAGTAAAATGTCTCGTTTTACCGCCTTAAGCGATAGACTCAGCAGGGCATCGTCCACCGGTTCTATTACGGTACACAGGGCTCGGTAAATTTCAGTAACAATACGAATAACTCCAATAAGCGTATTAGAAAAACTAATTGGATATCGAACCCCAATAGTGTCCAGTAAATCTAGGTGCAATTTTGCGCCAAAACGCGTTGTCATGAAGCAATTTGCAGCCATATCCACAGAAACCAACAGAACCAAAGGGGGTGCTGCATCCTTCAACTCGTTTGCGAGTCTGCCGCATTGCTTTCAGTATATATTTTGTTGTCATGCAGTGATTTTGATCAATGCAATCCTAGAGTTCAGAAGGTAGATAAAGTAGCCTTTTTATTGAGATGGCTACATTCGGCTGGGAATAAGTCGCTTGACGCACGTAGAAAGATTAACTAGGCGGTGGATGATGGAGACATTTCATTTTGATCCAATGATGTCACAACGGCGTCGTCCGCATTCCACCAGTCATTTTCATTGACACGACGAAATTGTGCTGTGTGGTGTCCCGAACCGATTCCGTGACCAGAATGGTTTACCACTGCGTAGAAATCGTATTTCGTACAGGTTCTAGATGCGGAGCTCAGTCGAATTTTAAGTTCATTTTGAAAGAAATCAATTTCACGACGTACGTGCGGGTCCATTGTATCGACAGAACAGTGGTTGGTACATGGCTGAGAATAATTGTGTGCACCATCGATGGGGGCTAAGAAATTGCGGAGGTCCAGGCGTAAACAAGAAAATCGACGTTATGACTGAGTTTCTTCCGCTGCTAGTTGCCGTTGATGTCGAATCGTTTGCGTTGCAAGACAAGAATTCTGTAACGATAAAAAATTCTGTACACACTGTAATATATCAATCCAAATTTTGTGTATTCTGAAATTCTGCACGACATAAATTTTGTAAATCCATGTATTTCTTTATCGTTGGAAATTCTGTGCATTCTGTACATATATCATCTGATATTCTGTAAATTCTGTCACCTAAAATTCTGTAAGTTCTGTATCGTCAACTGTAATTCTATAAATTATTTATCAACTGAAATACTGTGATTCCATACATTTGCCAAATACAACCCACACCATGTCTTCACCGTGTTTTAGCTGTATTGCTATACGTGTCGCAATTCAAATTCAAGTTCTCATGGGGACGAAGGTCTCGTGCGTACTCGGGAGCGAACTGTCTTCCGCGTGTCCTCCGGTGTCCACGAGACAAAAGATTCGACTCTACGTCCTCCAGTGAACACTTGCGCTCCGCTGGACGTCTGATCGACGATGTGTGGTACTTTTGCGACTCCCGAGCGCCTTCTGCTTCACTCGAATTGTTTACAGTGAACGCTGGTACCGAGAGCAGCGAGGACGAGGACGCGTCACCGTCCACAAGATCAGTGGCGCAATATTACTGGCTAGTACAAGAGTCTCAAGTGTTGAAGCGGTGGACGGAGAGGACGTGATATTACCTTAAGTAGGGGACAATACCGAGAATGAACAAGACGTCGGAGTGTTTGTCACTTTTGTTATGGACGAACAAGAAAGGAAATGCCTTTAGAGCGTCTGGTACTATGTGGAAGGTGGAATTCCAGGCATTGCACCGCTAATTAAGACTTAGTCGGAGAGACAGATAGATCAGTGGGTGGAATTCTAGGGGGATTATTACCAAAAGATGAGAAACAGGTTGATGAAGAGAGTGATGAAGATAGTCGGGATGCTGAAGAAGAACTGGTGGAGGAGCTTGAGTATCTCCATTTTTCAGCGTCCAGATCCTCTATTTCCACAAGATCGTTGCTGCATCAGGGGAAATCGGAGATTTGATGGAAGAGGGGGGGCGCTTTGGACTCACCACAACGTCGACGATGAACCCTGTCAATGATCAGCAGTCAGTAGTGACGAATAACACTGCACCAGGGATGTTTACGATGGATCATTTCGAGTCGGCAGAGGGAAGTTGACATGAAGAAGATATTGAAGGCACAGGAGATAGCTGTAACAGCGTTATGAGCACAGATTTCGACTATGCAACGGATACTGTCCGTGTTCCGTCGTTATTGCTGTCTTCAGGTCGAGGACAGACATCTCCGATTCGTCCGCGGTCAAGCAGCCAGTGGACGGCCATAATAACTCCCGAATCGACCACGCTCACAACACGCGATACGCTGCCACTAGGATTCCAAGTCGGCGGTCCCATCTTCGGAGCTGAAACGGGTATGCATGGATTGCCTTGTACGACAGCAGTTGCTAACCTCACTGCAGGAAGCTGGGGTGCATCACGCATCCGCAGTTGACGAAGCTGGCAGATTGTCACGACTGGTGCGGTGGAAATATTTTGATCAGGGGCCGAAACATGAAGTTGAAACTCACAACCGTGCTCGAAGCCTTGGTCCGTAGAGTCTCCTCTCGGCAATGTTCAAGTATCGGCAGCAACCCTTCATGTTCGTGGTGGTTCTTGCGCACCTCGTGCATAATGTTGAGAACTGTACGGCTACGAGGACTTCTATTGGCCTCCGTTTTGCAGTGGGGTTTTGTAAATCTCCCAGACACCTCGCCAAGTGTCCGTACCTTCTATCTCTGTTTCCTGGCTGCCACTGGCCGCCCTAGCGCGCATCTCGCGATCAAGGCAACGTGGGAATGCATTGATGCTCACTGGAATGCAATGGCTGGAGGATTTTACAAGCGTGACAATGACATTGTTATTAGAGAGGTTTCGCAAATGACTTCAATTTATCTTTATCTCTACGTGATCTGCTGTGAAGATAGGGTGAAGATAAACTGCGCAGAAGTTTGGCACTCAACACTGCATTATCTCTACTGTACGGTACATGTATCGATCGATTGTCTGGCCAGTGGCAGCAGCAATGGTGGAGCTGCTTGTCCCTCTTACACGATGAAGTGTCAAGTAACTGTGGGCTTTCTGGTGCCGGGCCAGTCGGGGATACCATACCCGACTGACCCCGACTGAGACCGACTGGCTCAGTCGATGGCTATGATGCTATCAATACTAACAGCTCTTGTCACTTTCACGGCTATGTTGGTAGTTGATAACCGATTGCTTAAGTCCTATGATAATTACGTTGATACTACGGTGGTTCGAGGCCTGGGAGGAGTGCCAACCTGGATCGTGACCATGTACAGGCATACAAGCGGTTCTACAAGCAGTATCTGAGTCCACGGCCAACATATACGGAGGAGCAGTTCCGGAGTCGATTTCGAATGCGTAAAGCTCGTTTCCTGTCTATCGTGGAGAAGCTGGGAGAATAGGATGCCTACTTTACTTGGCGAAAGAACTGCAATGGCAAGTTTGGCATTCATCCAGCAATTAAAGTTGCCGCTGCTATCAGAAAACTAGTTTATGGTTGTTCAACTAACTCACTTGATGATTTTTTCTCTACTTGGGAAAGTACTGTTCTCGAGGCAGAAGAAAAGTTCATCACTACCGTGATTCAAGTTTACAGCCCCCACAACCTTCGCCTTCCTTCAGAGCAAGACCTTCTTAAAATTCTAGAGGTTAATGCTGCGAGAGGGTTCCCTGGTATGATTGGTTCTATTGATTGCATGAAATGGAGCTGGAAAAATTGCCCCCGTGCATGGAGAGGAGCATTTCAAGGTGCTTCCAAGGACGGTACTGTTGTTCTTGAAGCAGTAGCTACACAAGTTTTGCATATTTGGCATGCCTTTGTTGGTATGCCAGGGAGCCACAACGACTTAACCATTCTCGATGCATCCCCGTTGATTTCTGAGTACATGGATGACAACGCCCCACGATTTTCGTACGAAGTGAACGGTCGAAGGTACGATATTTTTTATCCGGCTGACGGCATCTATACTGTGTGGAAGTGCTTCGTAAAAAACAATCTCAGCACCGATAAACGTCAAACAAAAACGATATTCGCGTGCTCAAGAGGCGTTAAGAAAATATGTGGAGCGAGCAAATGGTTCAGCTAGCAAGCGTTTCTATTCAAGCGCCAACTTCTTGGCAGCATCTTCCCGCTCGAATGCAGCCGCTCCCGCAAACAGTCGTACTTGATGGTGGCGTCTCCGAGGAAGCGCTCGATGGCCGATGCAATGCCATCGGGAACAGCACCTAGCTTCTCACGCTTGCCTGGCTTATGGGATCTATGCGAAGCGGACTCCATCGGTCGCTTTCTACCATGGATTGGTGACTCGCTAGAGTCGACGCCAGTGTTGTCGGCGCGACCGTCACCTGTTCCTTCCTCTTCCTGATCTTCCTCTCCAAGCTCGTCCATGGCAAGACGCCGCATCAGCTCTCCATAGGTCTCTACCCCCTGGATCTTCGCTATTTCCTTGGCCTTGGCCTCCTCGGACATCTTCTTCTAGTTGTCCATGCGGCATACGATGTCTTGGAGTAGCACGTCGAGCTCTTTGTATTCCTCCGTGATACCCAAAGGCCGCAGCGATGTTCGCTGGGCCTGATGAAATACACGCACCAGACGATCAAAGCGAGTACGCAGAGCTGGACCATCCTTGCTGAGGAAACCTTCAACAGCACGACACGTCTCTGCTACAACGTCGAACGCTTCATGATTCCGTTTGCCGTGCCCACAGCAGCTCCCCATGCCCTCACTATATTCACACAGCGCAGCATAGCAAGGTCATCTACCACCATAAAGTTCTTACGTACAGCTGTGGGAGTGTCCGGGGGCACAGCGGTCTCCTGAGATTCTTGGGATTCTGGTTCGGTGCACGCCGTTTCTGTTGTCATCTCTTGCCCGACAGTCAAACTAAACACTGACCTTCCTAAACGCACTTTTCGGTTGGTTTGCATTCTCCGATGTAGCTTTCATAAAAGGCGCGTTACTGAAACTCAATCTCAAATCTACTGCGCTTCGAAAGGTTTCTATTATCCCTTTAGCTAGAATCGCAGCTAAAATCGAACGCCGCCCACTAAATTTAGCGGGCGATTGAAAAGGCCGTGACGCTAGAGTCAGTAAAACCGATTTGAAGGCATCGTTTTGTCGAATGGCACGTGATGCTGTCCCAGACTGGGAGCCATGTGACGGGGCATTTGGCCCCGACCTGAAAAAAGAGCCGGAAATAAAACTATACACGATATCGTGTATAGCTGGATAGCAAGAGTTGTGTGATTTACCTGAAAAAAACTGAGCCCATTGGCCTCGGGTAGATGTGCGAAGCTAATTCAGAACTGTCAAGCACAATAGTCTGCCTGCACTTGGTGCATGTACACTGCCAAATACGTACTTCGAAGTAACTATCTACAACGCGTGTCGTCATGGCAGACTGTCAAGGGCTACAGTTATCGTTTGCTATAGCTGTTAATGTTAGACAGAATACGCCTTAACATTAGCTTTCAAATAAGGCCTCATTCATCCGATACTTCGGAGTTGAAAAAAAGTAATGGTTCTTTTTATGCAATCATCATAATTTCGTGGGACAGAGAAGTAATGAATTGAGTGCCAGCATGGCAGAGATAGCCGGCGTAGCACAGTAGAATAGGTCCCAATGGGCTAGCACGAGATGTGGATTGGTCCCGATATGGGTATTGCACTCATATTCGTGTTGAGATCCCAACACACTAACATGTATAGAGAAATCAAGTCAAAACATAGTCGTGCACTAAAATGATCACTGTAGTTTTTGATTGTCTTGATAATTCTTTGGACCCTAAAAGACCCTAGGATGAAACGTTCATCCAGGTCATAATATATATAACTAAGCATTTTGCTTGGTTTTTACAAGATTCTACCACAATAGGTTAATTACTCCACCAATTTCCGTATTTCACACACTCAAACTACTACTCCAACATATACCTTTTTTAACCACCCCCACCCACCCCTACCTTTCCGCACCCCTTTACGTATTATTTCTACATGTTTCGTACTCTAATAACGCATGATTCACCATATTCTCAACTACACGAAACGCCAATTTCCACACATTCCTTAATACTCCCACATACTCTCATACAACCCTACCCAATATATATATATTTTGTCAAAAAATCTACATGTTCATACTACTTCTATACACACACCTCGCAGACACACTCTCTGCAGTCGTAAGCTTGCCTAACTCCTACACGCTTTTCCCAACGAACACCTTGCTGCAAACACAACTCCCATTCTCACATTCCCTTTATAGTCCTAGAAGCCACGGTGCGCTCCATGCTGCTGGGCCTCCACACGGGTGTGTGCTGCGGTTCTTAAGAGGTCTGTAAGTTGTCTAACCCGCCAGCTAGAAACCCTTCAACATGATGCGGCCCTCGAGTCGGCTGCTGTGTAGGTGGGCACAGCGGTCGTTGTGCCGCAAATTGGAGGGCTCCACGTTGTCGCGGCCCTACCAGTCGCCATTAACTTGTATTTACTGGGGATCCAGTAGCTGCCGTGCTCCTCCCATTGTCACCCTAAATTATTTTCAAAAATGCATCAGAAGGGGAGAATTGAATCGGTGCTGGAACTGATCCGAGAACAGGTCGATTAGTATCTAGCGCGCCATCAGTGGACACGGCTTCTTCTTGAACGCATCTCTCCGAGTTGGGGGACAACACAGCCACCATTGTGGACTTGAACGAACCCACAGTCGTGCCGCGCACCATCGGAGCAAGGAACTGTAGCAGCAACTTGTTATTCGACTCCAGCTCCTATTGCGAGCGAGAAACTGGGTCACACCAGCTGAGTTTTGCTGACGTAGTGTCACATCTGCAACGCTGTACAAGCCCCAGTACACCTAAAGTGCTCGTTAGTCAGGTCCGCTGACCCTCGTACCTGGTGCAGCTGCTTCGCGTGGTCCCCGAGCCCGAGGTGCGCGCCTTTGCCCCCGTGCTGTTGCGTCCGCTGTTGGTGGTTAAGACTGGCATAAACGCAACTGAGCGCGGCCACGCAGGTCACGCTCAAGGACCAGTCGCTAGAGGCCGTGGCCATCCGTCCAAACTCGGCCACCTGACCGCCGAGCTCGCGGCCACATCGGGGTAGTTCGACCAGCCGTGGTCTGAGCTTCTCAACCCCGTCTCAGCACGCTGACTCGCTGCTGCACGTGACGGCCTTCGACCTTCTGGCCAAGCTGACCACCGCGTATGTGGGAGACTTACTGCCCCGACGCTCTCCACTAACTTGGTCAACGTTGCTAATGGAGAGGGGCATATGGCCATCCCTACGTCCGTTTCAGCCTTCCTCCTCGCGCTAGACGCGAAGCAGGAACTGGGAGCATTCGCCATCACCATCGCCCCCATGTTGTGCATCATCGAGGTGTATGTTAACGGCGGTGACGAGGTCGCTTTTCGTGAGGTGCTGCCTGCTCTCGTGCAAATCGCCGAGGTGTACCCCCCATATTTCCCAAAACTCGATTGACGACGTAGCCCGCGCCATAATTTTGTGTGCTCGCGCAGTAACTCGACTCGGCGACCCGTAAACTCAGTCTGGAGGCAATGCCGTGCTGCCTGTGACCAGCCTGGTGAATAAGAGCTTTATGGGCGACGCCGACTGGCTCAAGCGCCGCGCTGGTTTATACGCTACCCGCCTGCTAGGCACGGTTCATCGTGACAACGTTGTGGGTATGGTGCTGCCTTTCCGGAACAACCGTCACCCGCGCGTGCAGTACGCTGCGCTGCACATCATCTGCCAGATCGCCGAGGGTTTCGGCGATGCTGTAGGTATCTCTGCACTGTCGTATTGTGGGTCGAGAATTGTGAGCAACTGTCCTGAACGTTGCCCGAAGGTAGATCGCCAGGGAACACTGGAGATCATTGGTCGGTGTCCCATATCGGAGATCCGTGATTGATTACGGAGTTCGGCGTGTAATTTACGGAGATCCAGAACGGAGAGGATTATACGGACCGATGACGATGTCACACGGAGCCTCCAGATGACGTCATCAGGTAAAGGCGAGGGGGTAGGGTAGTTAGTTAGCCAGCAGACGAGCCGCTAGCAGACAGGCAGTTCGGTTTAGCTCAGAATTTCCAAGGTTTAAGACAAGGTACTTCTTCATACACTGTATTGATTTGCCTTTCGTGTTGCTTGGTTATGTATTGTTCTCGCTATCTACCTACTTGTAAGTGAGGCTCGGGTTCTGAATTGATTTGACCACCCCGGATATCATTCTGTTTACAAATAGAGAGTTGCTTTGTCTGGCCTCGCGTGGTCAACTCACAGTGTTCGATAATAGGACACTCTAAACGAAATAGTAAGGTATTGGCGTGCTAAGTGCGCTCGGTTGGGTACCCACAAGCATAGTTGTGGAAGGAATCTCTAAGAGATGTCGTACATATTGTACACAAATTCTCGCCTGCAAGAGCCTCACATCCGAGTTAACTTAATTCTCTGTCTGTGAGTGCTAACCCCATTCTAACCCCTTCGTATTGCGTATCTTCTAGGAATTACGCTAGATAAAGATCCGTGTCTTACTATAAGGGTACACAAAGTGAGGCACGGAGATCAGAGAAACCTTGTTAACCCTATTGGGAGACCTTTGTAAAACCACGCAAATATGCTTGGTTTTGCAAATTTACCCAATCAGATGTAATGATTTCGGATTTTAACCAATAATATGAATTGCGGAATTTGTGTTAAACATGCATAAATGCTTGGTTCAAGGAATTATGACAATACAATGTCACCTTAAACATACAAATTTGCGATACTTAGGTTGCGGGTAGCGTGTCTCGGATTATAGTACCGTTCTCGTGACACTTTGGGTTGGGTTGAGCTCGCGAGACCGTGCTGCAGCGCCACATATTGCCGCTAAGCCTGCACTGCTGTTGTGGGACAGTTTCTCAGCCCATTGGACTGATGAAGCCGTCGCTCGTGCCAAGGAGCTCAACGTTGAGCTGATGCCAATCCCGCCAGGTTATACCTGCGTCTGTCAGTCAGCGGACGTCTGCTGGGACAAACCACTGAATCAGCAAATCCGTGGTGCCTGGGTGGAGGACCTGCAACACCAGATGGACCAGGCAGGCGGACATGCTTTCAAGCTGACACCACCGGACAGGAAGAAGGTGATCGGGTGGATTGTGTGGAGCGACATTGCTTCGGCCACAATTGCGAATGGCTTTAAACGTTTTAATTTTATCTAAATTACAAAAAATATAATATTTTTATTGGATCTAAATATTCAATCTTAATTATTCTTATATTATTATATAAGAATTTAATATAATTCTGATTTTTTTGTAATATATAATGATTATTTTTTATCTATGTTATATTTTTATTACTAAAAAAATATCAAATCTGACCGTTGATACAGAATTTAACTTTTCTATAATAAAAAAATCCAGACTATGATTTAAATATGGGAAAAAATGTTGATTTTCATACGGTGTAGCCGCGGACAGTGCTTTGGACCCAGATCTAGCTGATAAGTACTACAACATAGCTGAAAGACTGGCGGCTTTAGATTTGCTAGATAGTCGTATTAACGAGGTTGAAACGGATGTTGTTGACCAGCATTTGCTGCGTAACATAGTCTAATACAAACGATTTCTGCCCCGCGCGCGCACGGGCACACTCGAGTTTGGAATTTTCGATTGTAGGACTTCATTGGACTCGGCCCCCGCGTTGGGAGGATTGCCAGGGTAACCCCCCTCCCGAATCCGATGGTGATAGCAGATTCAGCGTCCTAGCTATTTTTGTACCAAACATAAGGTACATGATATGGTTACTATGTATAACAGGTGGACATTGAATTTGACAGGTTGCAGTATACCCCCTACTCATGCATCGATGTCGGAATCAACAAGTTTTATACGGTATTTTGTTTTAAATGGAACGCTCTATTCCACGGCATTTATCTATCCCGAAAAGATGTTGTTTCGTTATAAACAATTACCACCCAACTTAGTTGGAGTACAGTTTTACGACGTATACCCACAAAATGCACAAGTTGGTAAGACGCCCTCCCGCTTAGCACTTCAACAAGCCACTTCGAGAAGTTTGTCTGATCATGAGGTTAATTTGCCCTTCGACGACGTTACGCGAGCTTTTGCGTGACTTGCAAGCCTAAAAAAACGTCCAAACCCCGAAAATCATTTTACCGCGCACACGATATTGACAGGAAGCACCTGCAGCACTACCAAAATGTAGACTATTCCTTGCCAAGTATGTTGTCGATCGACACCCCGCAAATGAAGAATTCGGAGTGTAGGTTGCGAACAAGGCTTGTTGTCGATGTGAGCAGATGAATGAAAATCTGAAAATGAACTTGATTGAGTTAGTTGCTCTTGCCTACTTGTCTGTTCCTACACATTGACAGCCCCAGGACCCCCTCCTACTGCCTTTGGTGGCCTATACAAAGTCCTATACAAATATGACCCCATTAGCGTATCACCGACGGATTGGCGTATCGATTGGCGATTGGCATATCCATTGGCGTATCAATGCATTGGCGATACGTGATATCTCGTCAACAACCTTCCCCATTACAATATGTTTTCCCACTTCAGCCAGTTTTCAACCAATCACGGCGCATGCTCTTGAATGGTCACCCAATCAAATCGCACCATTCGCCTCACTTCAACTGCAGCCCCCACAGGCCACACGCACAGCACGCGCAGGACGTGTGCCTGGAGGAAAGCGCGCAGTGAAGAAGACAACGAAGTGCACTCACAACATGAAGCACAGCGGTACCCAAATTGCGGCACGTTAGTGCACGTCCGCGCTGAATGCTGGTTGTCTAGGTATTTGAAACACCTATCCTCTCGGAGTGGACATGAAGGCTTCAAATGGTACGAAAATGCAGACGGGTTTGAAACCCAACCGATCGTGCAATGCGCCGATGTGTCGTTCAAAATAATCTGCTGGAAAGCAAGTACATCTTCTGATCGTCCATAAGGAGAGACTTTGCTGCGGCACTCTGTAATTGAATTCCACGTGATACGTCTCCAAGTAGACAATTGTTATCAGCCATTGATGTCGCACCGGAACACACATCGCATAGGATATTGGTGTGATCAACCGTACATGGTAAACCTTTACCGCCAATGACTTCCTGTAATCGTTGTCGTCTGCAACGCAATTTCTCCAAACTAAATTCTCTGAATAGACTCAAAGCTTGCATATCGCGCTTCTCGGTCGGTGATAACATTGTAAGATTGTTCGAGAAGCGGCTGCAGTACATGCTGCTGTAAATACTGATGAAGTTTGCTAGTTCTCCATCCTGACCAGTTCTCGAGCATAATCGGTTAGGCTATGCGCTTATCCAAAGTGTATTACCGTACCGACATTTGGGTGATCCACGCCCTGGCCTAATCCACATGTTGCAACAATGTAGGTGTATCTAGGAAATTTCCATGTTGCTAAGCTTTCCTTTCACTCATCCACAGTCGTGCCACTATGGAATTTCGCGATCTCAACACCTGTATGTCGCTTCAAATATGCAGCGACTTCGCCAACGTTTGGTCTAGTCAGAGCGAATATTATTCGTTTGCTGGGGCGCTCCATAGGACTTTTGACGATTAAAAAACAGACAGTCAACATATCCTTTAAGGACGACACCTCCTTAGCCTCGTAACAATTGATGAGCGAACTGTCGGTGTCCTTACTGTTGCAAATAGAAATCCGAAAGTGTCCATCAGATCACTTTCCCTGGAAGGCGGAAGTGTCGCAGTAAGAAGCGTCTTCTGTACTGAAATGGATGATAGCGTGTAGACAGAGGCCATAGACCGCCTGTAACCTATGGACGTCTACGCCAAATGGGCTTCGTCGAAAAAACATTCCGCTGATTCTGTCTTGTTCAACAATCGATAGCAAAAACGTTCGAAAATGTTGCTGTTCCAGGTAGTCAACACCAACAAAAAGAATAGACGGAAGCGCCGTAGAAGGGCTCACACCTCCGTCGTAGGCGGAGAACTCAATGCCAAGTTGCTTAGTCTTCCGAAGTGAGTCCCACATCAACGCCACCAAAGGCACTACAACAACCACAGCTCGTTTAGAATCACAAAAGCCGCTAATGGGCTGAGCAAAGACTTTCCGCCGTTTGTAGCCAAAACTTCGAGCAAATTCTCCACACTCTGTAAAATTAGCGTCGCTGATACGCACTGCTCAGTTGATCGAAAGTTTGCGTTGGGGTTCCGGATTTTGTTTTGCAGTTGCGTTCTGGCAGAAGCAAAATGCTCTGAGAGCAAGCAATTTGTAGCTTCTGTGATACTCATATGGGTGTACGTTGGCTTGATCGGGATAATTAGTCGTTCGGGTTGTGACTCGTCTAGGACTACTTGGCGTCGAATTGTACTTAAATTAGTTGGCGTATTCAAAGCTGTGTATGTAGAATCCGAACATGCAACGCTGTTAGACACTCCAATTTCGAGGAACCGGTGCCATTGATGCGAACACGACCGAAATTCCGCCATATCATCTCGTGGCATGACGTAAGGGTCCCCAGGCGACCTACTATACAGAGTAGAAGCTGTCGCAGGAGATTGGGTGGCTTAAAAATCAAACATGTCTTGATCGGATCGAGTAGATTTGAAATATTTTTTATGAAGGCAATAGGGGTCTTTAGAAAGACAACATGTGATGACTACATGCAGCTTGAACGTTCAACCGTTCCGGCTTAAAAAAAAACGTTTTAAGACAACAGCTCCATTGGCTCGTGTGACATACTGGAATTAGCCTGGAAAACACTTACATTTACAGATCTGCAGCACTTTGCTGAACGACTTGGATGCCAAGCCTGTCACGACCGTCAACGCCACGATCGTAGGTGTCACGACCGCAGGTGCTGCGATCGTCAGGGACGAGATCGTCGATGTCGCGGCCATCGCCTCAACCGCTGATGATACGATCTCCGGGCAACTGAACAGCGAATGGACAGGATCATAAGATAGATCGGCACAAGATCCGGAGTGAAGCACGTAGCGTACAGGGATAGGATAGCTGAGTCCGCGGTTTGCATCGAAGTAGATAAACCAAGTAACATGGCTTCGATTCCTTCGCTACTCCGTACGAAGGATCGCCCTGTAGAAGAATCGACCCCGATCGCCGAGGATCGTCATGTCCGCGTTGTTTCCGAATTGATGCCGCAAAAATCCACCGAGATCGTAGTGGTCCACCAACCGGTGCTGTTGCCGTAGATCATAACTGCAAAGGTCTATTGGAGCTGCTTAAAGTCCTTCCAGATACGCTGGCCAAATCCATAACGTTGCAGAGTGTTGATCGCCGCCGTCTCAGACTTCTTCGAAGGATTGGTCTTGAGCACCAAGAACAGCGTCTTCCTTTCTCCGTGCGAGCTCTCCAGAAGCATACCGGAAATACGCTCTTTGTCGCGGCCGCTCGAGCGGATCCACTCTGTCTCGCTACCCTTCTTCTGGATAGTCGACGTAGGAATGTACTCGAAGAAGATAGGCGTCTGGTCAGCATTGTAGACAACATCAACACATAGAGCATCCATCTTATCCAACACGTCAGCTTGAAAGTTAGAGGCCACGCAATCGCATCGCTTGGGCAGATCTGGCCTTGCGAGTCTTAGCCATAAATCTTAGTTGATGGCGATGAAGGAAACTGATCTGCCACGAGCTAGTAGCCTCAAAGAACCCACGAGGAACGCCTCTCTCTCGAGCCACTCGGAGCGCTCGCAGATGAAGCATAGTCGACGACACTGGGGCGCCTTCGTCGCGGTAATCATTAATCAGTCTCACGAGGTCTTGTTCAGCGTCCACGCTCAGGGATGTGCCGAGTCCGAGCTGTCGGAAGCCGCTACTGGAAGCTCCTGCCGACGTTTCGCACATAGCGATGGTCTTGTCCTTCTTTGTTTTACCCGTAGGTAATGCTCTTGTGTTTGGTGTCGAGTGTGATGCCTTCAAGCCCCGAAGAATGCACCGAGCGTGTCTTGGATGTCACCACTTTCATACGACTTGACGACAGAGACACGGAACTTGTAGGTCTCCCAGGTGTTCTTGTGCTGTCGCTGTTTGCGACCTCCAGTCTTACTCAGCGGCTTTCGTCCTCGAGGAATCTTGCCAAATAAATCTATTCTTTTGCAGGAAGGGTGCTAAACCTTCGCGTTCCGGTTGATGTAAAAATCGTTGGTTGTGGTGGGACTTTGTCAGAAACAACATATTCAGTTTGACTTTCATTTTTGATACGATGTAATTGGTCAAAATTTCATGTCGGAATTTACATGTTGTCGGAATCAACAAGCTCTATACGGAACCTCGTTTTTTTGTTAAACAGGTGCTTCGTCCGGTAAATAATGTCAGAGTAGCTGATTCAGAAAACCAAAGCGCGTTAACGGAAGTTTTGACATTTGACATTTGTGCTGTTAAATTTGATTTTGTAGTTCTTCTAGTCGATCCTATACCTTACGATAGGGTGGGGCAGCTTGTTGTTCTCCACGTTTCCCAAAGAAAATTGCCGTAAGGTTTTCCTATGGCCAAGACTATTACTGATGATACTTAGAGGTTTCACTGGTGGATGCCAGCGTGCGCGTGTCAAATTTCCAATCGGCGGCGAAATTACAACCAAAGCCCACAAAGGAGGCCTAACTTAAAAAATCATTTGAGTGCACGATTTCGGGTGAAGTCGGAAAATGATAATAGCACCAAAATGATAGGGGATGGACGGAAGCTGGATACTTCTCGGCCAAAAGGAGGCGTTGGCGATGCTGGTGCACGTGTTGAGATGCTTCGACCAGCGCTCAAAGAAACGTTATGTTCCAGGTTCCAAAAATAAGCTATTTTCGGGTCTTCCAACTGGTAATTTCGGCTCCCAACAATCTTAGATAAGTGCTTTAGGTAGACCCTATTTTTTGTATCTTAATACTTCGTCAATTTTTCAACTGTATATGCTAATATTGATCGAGTTCTACATCACCCCTTCTTTCATAAAACCTGTTACTTTGTCTATAAAATTGAAATATATCTTTCCAGAAAACAACCCGAAAACAACGGGGTGGCGACTCGCTGGCAGAGCAGCGCAGCCATGTCAGAGAGAAAGCGGCCACGAATACCGGAGAAGGATGGAGGGCTTGGCAGCCACGACTCGCGCCCTCGTGGCCCACGAGGGTGTAACAAGTTCGAGGGCCACCGCATAGTTGCTTGCTACGGCCGTGGCCAGCGTGGCCCACGGCGACTCACGTGACTGTCGTATGTTAAAGTGCCGGCGGCTTCCGGGGTCGGCGATGCCCAGGTCCTCGTTACGATGAAGCGTATCGCGGCTTCCCATGGTGCTGCTGAGCTGAAGCCTACGGATTGCTGCAAGTTGGGGTACAAGGTGGCTGCCAGGCCGCAGCGGTATGGGCGTCGAACGCACGAAGTTCACGTATACGCAAGCCCCCGCAGTTGGAGTGCTTGGCGGCCTGTAGAGCCGCCACTGAGTCCGAGTGCACGGGCCTTGCAGGGACATAACCAGGTGCGCACGGCGACGTTTAAAGTCGCGGCGAGGTTGGTTTGCACGGCGTTATCCGGGGCCGCCGCAACTTGGAGTGGACACCAGCTTACAAGGCCGCCGTGAGGTTGGCGTGGGCGGCTTCGCCTGTTCCAGTACTACCACGCCGTCATTATGTCGCAGTGGTGTCGGATCCTCGCGGACGGCTTCACGTTAGTGGGCTACGCGTACGTCATCACACTGCACAAGCCGTTGCAGGAGCTGAAAGTCAGGCCTCTGTCGGATGGGCATTCGTGTCCTTCAGAGACACACGTCTAACGTCGGGTTTGATTGAGCCATCCACGCTGTTGTCGTCAGGAGGCTACCAGCGTCGTTTACCTGTGCTGTGGTGTCCAAGAGCTTACGAGCGAGGTTTGATAGCGGCCGTTCTCGCCCGATGCCGTTGATGTGACCAAGTGGTGGGTGCTCTCGGACAATCACTTGACGACGGTGCTTTTCTTCTCGATCACCTTCCTGTAGCACACGGCAGCTTCGGCTCGATCTATCGTCAGCCATCTGGAAAACTACCTGCTTTTGGTTTTCTTTGCTGGCGTCAGCTCTCTTGACTTGAATCTGGTTCTGGGCGGACCGAGCTCCCCCAGGGAACCGTTCCGAATCTCAAGCACTACGAACTCCGTCTCAAATACTTCATATCATCATGGGCAACCTGTTCACCAGCAGCCTGTATTTTGAGGACACGCAACACAAGAGAAGCGGAAGAGGACCGCGATACAGTTTCCAAGAAGGACGAAGAGAAGGGGTTCCCCATGGCAGATGCCAATTGTCGACTTTGGGAAAGCTGCAAATAAGCTAAAGCGTATGGTGAGCGGCAGTGGCCATTTCGCAAATATATCCCCGATCTAGTCCTGATCATATTGAACGTGGGGAAAGAAGACCGACAGTGCAGAGAGTACGTCAAGTACTTTTATAGTTTTTTTTCTGAGGAAGCCGGACAAACCGTAGTCGCACTTCCCGAAAAACGTTATTGAGAACATGCGAGGCGAGATTGCGTATCTGGTTGGAAACGGACATTCCTCCACTAGTCTTTGCGAAGTTCGGCCTTAAAAAGGTCCCAGTTGCACTGTTCGAATCAGCCAAAAACCAGAAGAATTAAGAATATTTCGAG
Organism: Phytophthora quercina; assembly: GCA_014706105.1. Taxonomy (NCBI): domain Eukaryota; phylum Oomycota; class Peronosporomycetes; order Peronosporales; family Peronosporaceae; genus Phytophthora; species Phytophthora quercina. The sequence goes on along the minus strand of JACBOW010000012.1, from coordinate 11,875 downwards.
AAATTCCGGGTTATGGGGAGTAACAAGCAAGTGAAAGAGTCTACGCCGGTCTGGTGCATCCCACTTCTACACCACCTTCCTTAAAGGTGTCGTCTTCCCGACAGGAAGTTCCCGCAAGAAGGCGGACATTTGCCGCCGCATTTGGGTCACGTAGGGAAACCCGTTGGGTCGTCGATCCTGTACGTCACAGAGCGAAGCCCTGCAATCCCTTCTCCATGAATCTCGCACGCTTTCGTGGGAGCATGGTTTGGCGCATTGAATTCGACCAAAGTCTCCCTGCATAACGAACACAGAAGTCGAGTCGAACCCTTCTTGCTCAAAAATGCCATCTGCGCTAGTCTTAGCGAAAACGACCCAGGACCATGGCTCCCTAATATGTCTGCAAGTTTCTCCAAGTGTACGTAAGTCGGCGCAGATCGATAGCGAAGTCTGTCGTATCGGACCACGCTACCGGTTGCGTTCTTGAAAATGAACCTCCACATCAGACATTCGTCTCAGTCCCAACATCCAATTGTACTCACCAGTACCCGAAAGCTCAGCAAGACTCGGCGCACATTAGGGTGAAGCATCTTCATCAACTGTTCTGATCTCAAATCGAGACCAGCAGTAGCAGAGAGGCCAGCACCACCAGCCACGAGCAGGTAGTCCGCATCTTGAATAGCCCGAGAGAAAATATTTTTTTCCGAGCAAATGCCGGAATGTTCGCAAGCAAACGCGGCCTGAGGTGGTTATCCAAGCCAAAAAACCCTAAGCCAATCAAATCTGAAACTTGCGATGCCAACACAAATAGCCTAAGCCAAGCAAATTTAATTATCGCTGTGTTAATGTAGATCATAAAAAATGCACATCGCTTCAACTACAGCCGATTGGTTTCGCGGTGCCTACCGCACAAACCCCTGTTGACTTAGTGTAGTTGATCATACGAGAAAGCTCCTCCACAACTACGACCTCCGGATCCTTGCCAACAAACACGACAGTCCATACGTACCTTCCGTTGCGCGTCGCCCACGAAGTGATGATACCAGGTAGGTTCTGCACTTCGCGTGCAATCTCGAACTCCTTGGCGATTGTCCAGTTCAGGAACCGCGACGGGGCCTTTGTCATGACTGCTAGAAACTGGCTGGAAGTGAGTTGTTGTCGGGAGAACGGTCTAGAGCCTACTGTCTACGTGGGCGTCCAGGAGGGTGGCGGGCTTTTAATGAGCTTTGCATTCGAGCCAAGGGGTAGCTGTCCATCTGTGACAAACACGCCACCACACGGGCGCAAATCCAGCCAGTGACATAGCACATTTTGAAGTCGCACTGGTATTTCTTACGGACAGATTCAATCTACTATACAATCACACATCTACCGCATTTGTGATAGTACTATGGGCTTCTGACAGTGATGTGTGATAGCGGGCTATCATAAATGCGTGAAAGTTTGTGCGAATCTAGTGAAATATACTTGACTTCAGTATTGTGCGAACTTAATGCACCAGATTCACGGTATTTGTGATAGCAACGATATCACGCCACATAGCGACCTTTCACATTTAAATTTGCATCGAAATGGCGCGCGGCGACAAGAGCCACCTCGAGGACCAAACGGATGGGACCGCTGTGGTGCAGTCGATGCAGTCGAAGTGGACGAAGACGAGTGCTAAACGAACCTACTCGTCGAAGATCAACACGATGACGTCATGGCTCAAGTCACATCACCCTGACACGGTGGACGGAGAGTCACAGAAAATGCGGATTCCTCTGCCTAAAGACGCGATCCTGTCATTCTTTGGCCATATCTGCAGCCCCTCAGACACGTGTGACCGGGTTAACGTGGATTCAAGGCAAGCATCAAGTGTCCCCCTGGCCGCATCGTCCATTTGGGGCTACCGCAGCGCGTTAGTGGATATTTACCGCAGTCAGCTTCTTGAATTTGACTCGCAGGTCGACACAGAGCTGCGCAGAGTATTGGAGTGGTATGAAAAGTTATCAACACCCTTAAAAAAAACGTGGGTTAATGAATATCAACGAGGGAAAATGTCATATGGAGAGGGTAGACGACTGTCTTGTTGTTGAGGAGCAAGGACACAAAGGCGACCAGACAGGAGAGGACAAGTTAGGTAAGCATGTGTACGCAAACCCGTACCAGCCGTCTCAATGTGCTGTACTCGCTCTTGCTGTGTACCTGTTTTGTGTCCAGAACGCTCAATCGGTGGTAAGCAACAGATTTTTATTGGAAATGACAACAACGATCGTTTTGGGTGTATCCTGCGACGCGTTATCCAGTCATTAAGTGAGGAGGAAATGTGCGAACTTAGCTGCACTCCTGAAGCCATAGGTGCATACAGTCTGCGCAAAGGCAGCCGTTCCTACGCTCTTGGCCAAGTCGACGGCCCCACCCCTGTATCGGTGTATTTGCGAATGGGTCAGAGCCTCGGCAACTCAAAGATCGAAATATTCACTTTGGAGAAGGAGCGGACCAGCTTTGCGGGCGCATGATAGCAGGGTTGCCGTTCGGCTCGGAGCGTTTTAGGGTTCTACCGCCGCATTTCCCACCGGGAATAAGCAGCAAAATGACGATCAAATACTGGGATCAAAGTGTTAGTGGTTTTTCCAACTACCCACGAGGCGTACAGTCTGCCTTCCCGCTTCTATTGGTATATCGTATCTATCACGAGCAGAACTTGCGCGATACCCTTAGTCGCAATCATCCGATATTTAAATCCCGCGTGTTCTCGGCCAACCCACTTCTCCAAGAACTGCGCGGCTCGGCGATACTTGCGTTTGGAACTTGCGCGCATGAATTTGACACTCTACAAGACCTACACGCGGCGCCATTTTACATTAATGGAAAATAAAAAAGAACCCAATTATTGTTGGCCCTCTTGAAGACACCCCACTCAATATTTTATTTGATACTACAGTATATGTTGGGACCTGTTCACAATAATAAAACCCCGTAAAGCTGAACATCACCATCATTTAGCTCTAAGCCGTTCGAATCTGACGATTCAGGGCGTAAATGAGAACTGTAGTCGTGACAGTCTTACGCTTTCGCTGCTCCAAGTAGATCATAGTGTCATTCGTTAGCTTTGTCAGAAACACTTTGATGGCAACTTGCGTTTCGTGGTACACTAAGTCAGACATCCCCGAGACCTCACTGCGTCGCGCAACGTGGTGAAGTGCGGGTTTGGCGATGGCTTGGCTGTTGTCGCGTACGATCTTTCGATGGCGTTTTTCACCACCTTCTCATTGGCCCTTGGCGCCATTACCACGGTTCGACATAGACTAGAAACGCGAATGAAGAAGTCATTAGCAAGTCATTCACACAGGAGCATCAAATACGTACACTTACATTGTCTCGCATTTTGCTTCCTCGACACTTCACACCGGATTGTCGCTTCGGAGGCAGAAATCACAATGGCCAGCTCCTTTTTGGCGGCGGGTATACTATATCCCCCACCAGATAACCCTGGGGTCGTTTACTAACCAACAAGACCACAGCTCTGGGAGGAGCTGGGTCTTTTAGAAAAAAAGGGCTCAATTCACATTGATTTGTTAAACTCCACAATGGTAAGACCACAGCTCTTATCGTTGTGGGATGATCTGGGTCATTTCGAAAATAAAGGCACAATCGGCACCTGCTTGTTAAACTTCACAATAATAAGATGCCAACTCTTTTCCTCGAGGGAGGGGTTGGATCGTTGAGAATATAATGGCATCCGTTTGATGAATTGTTGTGTTTTATTGATTAAGCCACATGCATCTCGACGGCGATTTTTAACGCTGTGATACACGCTAGTAGCTCTTTGTGATGTCATCGTTCCCTTCGTTGATTCCTCTTGGACTGTCGAAGCAGATCCTGTAGTTGCTGTTGCATGATGCAACCTGAATATACTGTTGTTTCATGTTCCTCTGACGCGCATTGGATCCACCGCAACAAATCCACAATTGTGCACATGGGATACTGCACGTGAAAGCGGTCGCTGCTGTTAGAACGACCGACTGATTTATACGGGATCTCTGTGGGAGGTGTTGGGGTTTCTTGTGCGGTACACGGAGGCTCTTCTACAGGTTGCGGAGGCTCCGCCGTTGTTTCCATTGGCAGACCTTCACTCCAGTCATTGAACCGAGATCGAACAGCGACCGAATCATCTCCATCACGTGGTTGGACGGACGAACTGTGCCACGCTGCTGAGGCCGTAGTTGCTGATCATCAACTAATTGCTGATCTTATCACTCGCTCAACGGAGCTCGGCAGGCTCAAGAACACTAGGGTTATTAATGTCTTGGTGAAGCTTGCAGCCTTTGCAAGCTCCGGGCAATCCGCGTGCTAGGACTCCTTGGACGCTGAGTGGATGGCTGTAAGCTTTCTCCAAACAGTAATCTTGACAGCGCTGCACGTTGTTACCACCGCTTCCCAGTCCGCTTTGGTCGTCGGCAATACATTGCGAACGATGGATAGGAGCCGTCGTTGCTCACCGTCGGTGTAGTTAGGGGAGCCCTAGCTGTCGTCTTGGCATCTACGAACACTTTGTTAGACTATCAAATTATGAATAGATGTGCATACGGACTTCGGTATCTTTACCTGTAGTTGCGTGCGTTCTGATCTTCTTGGTGCGGCGCAACTTGCCGAAGGGCAGCTGTCCAGCACTCGAAAGAGTTTGTGTACTTCACCTACCCCTAATTGAACTCAGTGAAATGTTTAACATGTAAGTAATCATTACGGCCCATTATGCTATCATTCGCCAACAACTACGCATACTGCTTCTGAGCGAAGTCTTGAACAGCACTTAAGCCTCAGCGCTTTCCGAACTCAAGTACCGAAGCTTCGTTGTTAGCTGGCAGTTTGTATCACGAAAGTCCTGTAAATTTGTGTAGTCGTAGATGCCCACTACACACCCAGATGCTGGGAGAACCGTAGACTCACGCTCCACGTTGCACATGGTTACCGTTAGCAGCAGCGAGTAGATGTCGCTCTGGTTTTCCTCGTAGGACACTTAAAAACCTTCGTACAAGATGAATCAGCACTCGCAAAATCGTAGTAGTCGTAACTCAACGCACCTCAAGCATCGCTTTTAGGGTTCAGGGGCGTACGCGTCGATGAAGTGAAGCCGAATGCACTTCCGGTTTTGGTACGCATGATCCGAGATCCACAACAGTTTCATGCGGAGTTGGACATTTTCTCGCCGCTTGTTGTTCAGAAATGCTGCAGGTCTGAGGCATTATAAGTAATCGTTAGTAGCGCATCAGCAGCATCGAAAATACGTTCAGAACTTACCATCAACAGTAGTAATGAGAACAGACTCAGCTTCTGCCTTGGCGTCTAGCAGCTTCCGCAAACGCATGCACGCTGTGAGTGCTGCACCCTTCCTCCGTTCTGGCTGCTCGTTGGTCTGGTGTTGGCCACCTTCGTTACCGAACCGGATGATTTGACCTTCTTGGAGTCCTTTGAGACCTTCGTAGTTTGTTGCGGCTTCGAAGTCATGGCACGAAATGCAAAATGAAATGACAGACAGAATGTGCTATCTGTACCTGATATTGTGTTTATGCGATGTGTGTTCTCGGCTTGAATCCGCCACTGGAAGTGCATCACAATTGACGGCTAGTAGTGCATCCTTACTGTAGGTAGTTGAAGCTGTTCCATTATTTTATAAATAGCCCACATAAATCTTTGCTCATGTTGAAGACACACCCATGGCGAGTAGATAGCCGTTGGTGTAAGAGCTCTCTTCTTAGCAGAGTTCAAACCTCCGTGACAATCATATTAAATGCTAAGAATTTGCTGTGGTGCGTCAAGCAGGAGGCGCGGGCAAGATTCCATGCTTGTAGAAATTCATTGAGTTCTTACTAATAGCCTTTTAGAGCTAAGTTATAATAGACGAATCCAAAACACGAAGTGAGTTATTGCCACTAGGAGAAGCTAGTTCATACGACAGTGAACTCTTTTTTATAAACGGCACAGTAGTGAGTTGTAGCTACGCCTCACAGGCTGCGGTTTGCAACAGCCCTCCAAGTTGTTGTGTCATCTTGTGTAAGGCCTGCAGAAATATGATTGTGTCTACGACGTGATACTGGTCACTCGGCTACTTATCATAACAAGCTCGTCGTGTCTATCTATTGGGATGTACTACCGTAGTACTGTACGTACCCGTACCACTACCAGGACAAGGATGTACCACTGTACTGTAGTTTTATAAATGGCCCACTAGGGGCAGGATGGGGTTTGTCTCCAATCCATAGTTGTGGTGTCAGCTCGGGGTAATGTCAGCAGAATTATGGCTGTGTACGACGAAATGCTGCTCTTTAGGTTACAGATTACTGAAGTAGATAACAATCTCACTCAAGTGTTTCTCACTGGGCATCAGATTATAGCAGGCACCAATAATTTATTAGTCTACAGCGGTATGATGGCTAAGCGACTCGCTTCATTAATGTTCTGCTAGTTTTCTGCCTACGCAACTTATCGATTGGCTGCTGGGGGAGAGCGCGTAATTTCAGTTAGTTGCCTGACTACAGATCTCTGGAATCGCTACTTGAAGGGGGCTTACAGCCCTAGAATTGCGAGGATAACCGGAAGGTTCGACGGAGGCTACGGAGCCAATGCAACAGAGCCAACGCAATGATATACAAACCAGGTGATCGACAGCGACGGTGTGTACCCATGCCTTTCAGGTATAGCTAACAAAATGAGATAATGATTTGTAGCCGAGAAAAAGCACCTCAGAGTGCCAGCGACACCAGGGCTCTATAGCCTCTTAGATAGGCACACGGAGGGGAATCCTTAACGCCCCTATCGAACTCACCAGGGCCGCCCAAGTCCTTGGCGCCTCGTCGGAAATCACAAGTTGGCCACCGAGTCATTTATGCTTTGGTGCCGGAACTGAAACGACGCAACTCATTGATGGGCTCAGCAACTTCAACGAAGCTTAAGACTCGCTTTAGGCTTCGTTGAAGTTGCCGAGCTCGGCGATGATTGCCACCAGCGCGGGAAAAGCTGTCCAACTGGTGCAGTAGTTAAACTACTAGCTCGGTCAAAAGCTCATGATAAATGCGTTGGTGTTAAGACGACCTGTAAATAAGTTATGCGTGCTACAGCACTTATGTTCTCTCATGTTTCACTTTGCCTCAAGTCGCGCACTAACTAACTACAACCTACTCCAATGCAAATACCTCAACGTTTTGCTTCGGAGGGATATATTGTCCTACTTCGTATAGTTCCGGCGGCACAAGTCGACGACTTGCGATCTCTGGCTCGTCGGGACGACCACACTTGGTTTAGTAATGCCCCCGGCGATCTTAAAGACGAAGGCCGAGTTCAAACCGTGGACCCCGATCAAGTGGCGCGGGATATCCGGTTTCGCGAAGGCACTTCCACCTCCGGTTTTTTTCGGAAATGGAAGCCAATGACTGGCATTTCTCCAAACCTCGTGCTGGAAGGGCTGATTGCCTTCCGCGACGCGAGTTTGAGGCTCCCGCTGACGAATCTTGGTTGATGAACGTCACTGCCATCCCGGGGGCAATCATGATCGCCACCGATAACGACATCGTCATGTACGGCTATGGTTGGGACCACCGTATCGCGTTCCGATCGAGGAAGAAGCTGATCACGCTCAACAAAGGCGACATTATTATGTGGCGCGGTGATTTCATCTTCTCGCCTGTGGGCTATCAAACGAACCATGTGTGCCTGCATGCGTACCTCGACTCACCGATGCATGAGCGCCGCGATGATCACCAACCCTTCCTGGTGCTGAATTTCGACGACACGGTGGCCCGCGATGGCATGTTTTGTTTCGTTTGCAATTGCCCATTTCGAGCTACTGGAGAAACATCACTGCGTAAGCACCTCAACCGTTATCATGGGTTTCGGTTCAACGAAATCCACCTCACTGCTGCGGCCTAGCTACAAAGTGTAGAGGGCTAGCAGCACGCTCGATTCAGCCAACACAGCATTGTGATTTAGTTTGATTTTTGATTTCAAGTTTCATCGTTTTAAGTTTGTTGTGCTTAATACATTTGCTTTCAGTGTCTAAAGTGGTGTTATTTGCTTAGATTTTCCAGTTTGACGTGCTGCTATAATATACAGCGGCCCTTACTTTAGATTGCGATGCTATAAAGAGGAGTTCGTCCTTGGATATATCGCAATGTAGTGATGCTAGAAGGAGAAAATGCTCGTTCAATTCCAGATCTGTAACAATCACTTCAATCGTATAAGGTGCTGGTACCGTTATCCGCTTTCGCATTCTTGCCACTGTGATAGTATTTGTATGGTCGTAGCGCACGTCCCGTATCATAACGTAGTAGCTACCGTGGGGCTAACACTTCAGCTTAATCCCCCTTCGTCACTTCTAGAGATACTAACGAGACCGAAATTTTCTAGTAAAATCTAGAAGAGTATGACATCTTTACTATACACGATGAGACGATGTTAGCAACAGCAGGATACCATCCACCCGACCTAGCTATTGCGGTTTGCGTGAATGCAATTCAATCCAAGATTTAAACGGCATGATCAGTTTGTTTTATGGGAAAATCTTACGTGTTTTGACCTTCTGCAATAGAAAATATTGAACTTGTAGGTTTCCTTTTATTGGAAGAGTGTCAAATCCAAGTTATCTATACTAGCGCTAGGGATCCAGTGCGCATTGCCCAGTGTAGAATGTTACGGTTGCTCAATGTGGTCTACGTACTCAACATAAGCAATACACACCAGATATTAGCTGCCAACATAACGACATTGCACTCAAAAGCGATGGTGATCGCAATAATAGGTTACTTCATCACCACAAGAGTAAGCGGGTTGAGAAATAGCCGAAGAAGCATGTTGAATAAATTGTTGTGTTAGAATAAGGAATATTTTGGAGTACGGAATGTGGCAGTAGAAGTGTATGAAGTAAAAATTATGGAACTATTATAGTAGTTGTGCGTTGAGGGAGAAGCCGCGTGAATGAGATGGTGGGAATAAAGTCGTAGGTTGAGGAAGACATTGCGTGATAGTTGCCAGTACATTGAATTTAGATGTAGGAAAGTGAGGAGTGTGTGGGATTCACGAGTGTACGGGAGTAAAATGTGTGAGAGATGAGCGGAGAATGTTGGATAAAGACATGTTTGGGAATAAGGCGCATTGAAGTAATATTTGGGAAAAGTAACAAATATAGAGTGTGCTGGCGTAAATAGTGTAGGGATAAGAAGTGTGTGGGCGTAGTAGTAGTTATGTTATGGAGAAGTAGAAATGTGTCATGGAGGAAATGTGTAGGAATGTGTGTGTGTGTGTGTGTGTGTGGTAAACATATGTGGGGAGGAAAGGGTTATGAAGAAGTACGGGGTGTAGTGGAGGTAGATTTAGTAGTATGAGCATGTGGAAGACGGATGTTGTTGAAGTACGGTAGGAAGTCAAAACAAATAATGTGGAAGTAGAGAGTTGGGTGGGAAACGTTGTGTGAAAGGGTGGAGTGTATGGGAATAAGGAGTATGAATGAGTGACGTTTGCGTGTAAGAATAGGGAGTATGTTGGGTAAAAGAGGGTGGTGTAGTGAGAGTGTTTGGAAATAAGGAGTATACGAGAGTAAAATTAAAAAAGCAAATAGGGAGTGAGTTAGAACAAAGAGTGTAAAGGAAAAAAAAGTGTGTGGAAGTATTAGTATGCGATAGAGAAAAAATATTTGAAAGGAAGATGTGCGCAGTAGGAATAATATTACATGAATAGCGGAATGTGTGAAGTAGGGCGTGTGGGAGAAAATAATTGTGAGGTAGCAAAGGATTGTGGGGAATTGCGAAATTGGGTGTGCGTCGAAGTTAGCAGTTTGTAGAAGTAGTATATTAGCGTATGGAAGGAGGGGATTGTTGGAGTAAGGTAACAGAATTATGAAGTAGTTGGGTGGGAGTTGAGAGTTAGTTTGAAATATTGTATTTAAGTGAGGTGTATATATGATAAATGAATACGAATGAGTAAGGTGTGTATTAGAGTGGATAGTGTGTTAGATAACTTAGAGTGTTGCAGTTATGCGTTTTCGAAAGAAATAAGTATTTACGTGAAAGATTTGGTGGTAAGTTGGTAGTAGGGAGTATGTTGGAGTAAAAATGTAAGGATATGACGTGTGTGGAAGTATACTGCGTGATGGAGTAAGGATAGAGGAAGAAGAAAAATATGAAATAAAAAATGTGTCGGAAAGCGGGAGGCAAGGTGTGTGGGAGATTTTTAGAAAAAGTGTGATGGAGTTAACGGTGTGTAGAAGTAGTAGCATGAGCGTGTGGAAGAACGAGATTGTTGAAGTACAGTGGAAATTAACATGTAACGGAGTCGGGTGTGGCTGAGATTAAGAATTGTTGGAAATTGGCAAAATATTAAGGGCGAATTTTGAAAACCACTTTGGTGTTAATTGCGCGTTTGTTGATGACTTTTAAAGTGAAATAGATGGATGTTGAGTTAAGAATGTTAAAGCAGAAGTAAAATGAGTGTGATAAAGCTAGAAGTGTGTGGAAGCAGTGCGTGAAAGAAGGAGATTGTTGGTGTAAGATAATAGGATTAGAAAGAAGGAGTACGGAAGTTGAGCGTTATTTTGAAATTGTTGTGTGTTAGTGAAGTGTATATAGGATAAACGATGATAAAGGAGTGAAATGTGTATTAGAATGAAGAGAATGTTAGATAAACTGAAGTGTTGAAGTTATGAGAGTTTGAAAGAAAGGTAGATTTAGGTGTATGACTCGGTGAAAGTCGGGAGAAAAGAGTGTTACGGAATATATGTGTAATAATAAAAGGTGTGTTGAAGTAGTAGTGGATGATAGAGCGTTAGATGAAGAAGGAATGTGTTGAGTAAAAAAATGTGTGGGTGTTCTATGGTGTGAGATAAGGTGTGTGGGACAAAAAATGTTATAAAGAAAATGATTTGATAAACAAGAGAGTGATGAAGGTAGTGATGTGTAGAAGTAGTAATAGGAATGGTACAAGAAAGGGATTGTTTAATAAAGTAAAAGGTTGGAAAGAGTTACATGAGTGTTAGGAGTTCATTAGAAAAATATGTGGAAATTTGAAGAATGACGGACGGAGGCGCGGATGAGAATGTAGGATAAATGAGAGATGTAGTAATATTTTGAAAATGAAGCAAAACGTGGGAAAATTTATGGAAAATTGGAGGTATATTGAATAAAGAATGTATGAATTTGGATGTGGCAGTGTGAGGAAGTGGAATGTGTTGATAAAGCAGTGTATGGATGTAGCAGAGTGTTGGTGCAGTATTATGGGGTTGTTAAAGGAGAGTACAAGTATATGAAATTTGTAATATGGGTAAGTAGTAGTGTGTGTAAGTAGTAGAGTAAATGATTTTGAAATTAGTGTGTGATGGAGTTAGTGGTTTGTGTGAAGTAGTGGTATGAGTGTGTGGATGAGTAATATTGTTGAAGATAGGTAATAAATCAGAAAGCAGTTAAGGAAAGTAGGAAGTTTGTTGGAGTAGGTTTTGTGGCAGATATAGATTGATGGGGGTGAAGATAGGGTTTAATCTTGTTGTATGGGAACATCAAGTATGAAGTAAAGATATAAGTAAAATAGGACGAATTCTGAATGAATGAGAGAAGGGTAATGAAGACATTTCAGACGTAAGGAAAATGGGATAAAAAAAGAAAATATGGGAGTATGCTAGAAAATAGAGAATAAGGGTAAGAAATATGTGGGAGTAGTAGTGGAAGGAAGAATGAGTGTATTGTGTGTAGTGTACGAAGAAATAAATGTGTGATGTAGGATTTGTGAAAATAGTATGAAAGGGTGCAGATTGTGTGAGTATAATATTGTTTGGTTATAGGAGTGCGTGTAGTTGCAGAGATATGTGCAAAAAGATGTAGTAAATGCAAAGTATATTAATGAGTGAGGTTGGAAATTATAACGGAATAGAAGG